>CM054062.1:263626813-264826813 GCA_028641055.1 Alopecurus myosuroides
CCATGTGAAAGAATTGTCAGGATCAAATCTTCTCCAAATGGAGCTATCAATTTTCTTCTTCATAGTTTCTTGTATACCAACAAAGTCCAAGCAAAGTTCACTAATCAAGTCTCTAAGAGAAAAGGAAAAACCCTTCTTTCCCACCCCTCTACTATTCAAAAAAGCACCAATCATTGATTTTTAACAGATTTTCTCCTTGTCCTTGGACCAGATACCACATCACTCGAAGGGTGATTGGTACTGATCCTGGAAGGGTATCCCTTGACCTGAATATTTGTCACCTGAGTTTTTCTTAGCATTTCCTTTAGATTTTCTAGAAATTATAGTAGTAAAACCATCATTAACAGTCCTAACCCTCCCATCCTGATTTTTCTTTTGGGAGGCATCAGAGTGACAGTTATCCTCCTCTTCAACATGTGTAACACAAGGATTATCTAGGTTGCAAACAACTTCTTTAACTACTCTTTCTTTATGACTAGCTAAAGTATTCCTGACATTTTCTAGGTCTCTAAGCATGTTAATGGATTACAAAGATAAAGAAGATACATCAATTTCTATTTTAAGAGCTTTATTTGTAATATAATCATCAGAGAAAACTGGGAAAGAATTAGAAGATGAGCCAGCTATATTACCTTCCTTCTTGTCTCTAGACTCCAGATAATCCATTGCTTTCTTCAGGATGGGAGCATTAGCATTTGTACCAGATTGGATCCTAGAGCTTCCCCTAGAAGGTACAGGCTGGTCAGGTGTTGGAATAGCAAGCACAAAGGGCTTGGTCCCTTCCTGCGACTTCTCCTCTAGCTCGGGACTTGCAGAAAGTTCAGTAATAACTACTCTGGAATTATGCACCTGAGTAATCTCATCAAATCCTGCAGATAACGCTCCTTCCTCAGACATATCATCCAAACTTTGGTTCTAACTTGATTCCATTGGGGACTCAATGACTGGATCTAAATTTGCCCCTGGTATCTGTAGCGGTTGCTTCTTCCATTCCCCCTTCTTATCATTGTATGATTATAACAGTCTTTTCAAGAACTCCGCATAAGTCAATTCACACTTGAGAGGTTCATGAGGATCTTCAACTACACGTGTTGTAATCCTCGGAGTTTTGAGATATTCCAAATATTGGGCATAGAAGTCCACAACAAGGGGTTGCCTAGGATGATTGCTAGAGGAACCAACACCAGCTTGGACCACAGAGGGGACTATATCAGTTCCATATCCAAGCTTGCCAACTTTGCTTTAGAAATCCTCATCATCACTGTCCTCCTCTTCCTGTCCGGATTCAGAAGCCTTCCTCTTACCTTTACCGACAGAGTCCCCATCTAGTTTGTCACCTCCCAGGTGTTTTCCAACATCAGAATTCAGGTAAGAAGTCCTTGCATCCTTCATAGAGCCCCATTGGATAGCAGAGAGATTCCTAGTCTTTCCACTAATTGTATTGGCTTGGTTAGTCTTCTGTTTCTTGGGAGTATGGGAAAAACCTGCATCCCGAGCTTCAGGCATATTCTGATCAAACTTTTCCACAACTACCTGGCTCTTATCCTTATCCAGCTTACCTCGAGCAATCTCCCTTGTAAATTCCAGGTCATAAAATGCCCCACCAATGTTGACATTGGGCACAACAGGTGGCACCAGAGAGACATCTAGATTACCAATGAGGATTCGAACATAATCCACATTATTCATGCTATGCCTGTCAACAGAGAGAGTCATACCCACAAGACTACCTGCATAGGAGGCAGTAGGGCACTTTCTATTCTCAAGAGGGATCCCCCTAACCTGGAACCATGCCATGTCTAATTCAGCAACTGCCCCATAACCTGGAAACGAATTGCCCACTTGCAACACAACAGAAGGAAGTTGTCGTGGGATAATCACGGCAGATGTTACCTGGGGTAACTGATCTTGGGGCAAGTCGACACAGGTATTCGGGAGAGGGTTTAGCTCGAAGGAAGACATGGTGAAAAGCAATCTAAGAACCGGAAAATAACTCGCCGGATCTTAATATGAATTATGCTAGATACTCGATAACAGGTGTTACAACTATGACTTGAATCTCTGGCAAACTAAACCTAGGGGCCGGTTTATAAAGCACCCGCACACCCCTAACTTGCCCTTCAAGGCACATCTTGAGTCCTATTCGAACTTTGCTTACAAACCCTAGCTTTCCTTACCGCAACCCACAATCCGGGTTACGAGGCCTACAAACTTTGGGCCTTCCAGAAGTCTCTTTATTCTTAGCCGGATCCTGTGCAAGATCCTTTGGGCCGGGTCACACCTTGGAGTTGGCCTACCGGGTTACTATCCCCCCATCAGTAGTCCCCAGAATAGCCTGGGCTTCCAAGATTTACTCTTCGAAGTGCTGGCTATTCCCTGCAGAAATATTGGATACAAAAACACATGAAGATCAAGATACAATATGTTGACGAATGGCTGGGATTAGCACCAAGGGGATCAGGTAGCAACCCGGCTCTCCCTCAAAGGCTCTCCCTCAATCTTCCAGACTTGAGTCTTAATAGGAAACTCGATGATTTCACATCTTCCTCGATAACTATCGCTGATACCAGGAAAGAGATTTCCCTTTCCTTTTTCTCTGGATTATATCGATCTATGCATAAGGCGCGTCTTTCAAATTTCAAAATAGCCAAATATCACTCCGCACCTCCCGGGTTTCGCCCGTTAGGTTAGGCTTTTCCACCCGGGCTATTATAAATAGACCCCAGGGAGCAACCTCAACTCCAACGACTCATTTCCCCATCCCTCTTCTTCTCAAGCTCGAGTTCACAGAGTGCCACCACGGAAGCCCTGCGCACGTCGCCGGAGCCCATCCGCCGTCGTTTGCGCTCCGCCACCGTGCAACCCACTCCAGCTCCCAAATCCACCACTAAGCCCCCGATTCGCCGGCCAGAAATCGCGAAAGGGCATCAATCTTGCGCCATTTGTCTCCGCAAATCCCTACTTCAACCTCCTCCGGTAAGTTCTTGATATCCTCCAGCCTAACCTTGCAATCTCTTAGCTTTTCATTAGATCAGATCTGAATCGAGTCGCCTGCAATTTCTCGGGCCCTGCCGAATTGACTCACTAGTGTTTACCATAACCATTCCCCTAGGTAGGATACATTGCTTATATTACTCCCCTAACGTCAGTACGCATTAACTTGGTCACAAATCTAGAAATAGGGTCCCCAATCTGTGTCGCACCCTGATTTCTAGGGGATACTCACCGTACGAACTGGATAGCAGATGCTTGGATTATGGGGCATAACTGCTCCCACGTCCCAGCTTCCTGGTAGGCCTGCGCTTATGCGCGACAACACAAGCCCTGCTATTCCATCGTCGATGTAAACTATCCACTAGAGATCAACGGTACTTCCGTCGACGTACTTCAAACCATACACACATGGTACGTCAACGGCGTTGAACAACTGATATCACAACAGATCTCTACGACACAAAAGATTGAAATAAATTGCAAATGGCTCTCATTAGAGCAGAGATAGCAAATACAAGCATTCAGAGGGCACATGCCCCAACAATACATCGTTACAATACAGCGGAAGCATTCAACATGTCTGAGTACAGACAAGAACCAAATAGGCCTAAGAGGCCGGAAACAAACAGACGGAGCCCATCCACGAAGTCTCGGATCCTGCCCGGGTCCGCTATCTACTCGTCAGCAGTCTCGTCGTCATACTCCACGTAGTAGCCACCATGTAGATCCTCGGAAACATCGTCTGCGTAAACCACAGCCCCAAAGGGGTCAGTACATAAACGTACTGGCAAGCAAGACTCACAGTTCACCAAAGTGTAACCCGTCAACACCAAGCACAGATGCCTTGGGTTCAACGGAAGAGAGGGGATATAAAAGATGCTGCAACTGGCTGCGCTAACCAACTACAGAGATTCTACCACTTCCGACTAACAGAAAGGAGATAAGATCGAGGATAGTAACCAACTGAAAGATAACTTCAAACAAACCCATCCTGGATCTCGCCCCTTATCCAAAGAAGCGATCCGAGGATAACTCACACAGTTGAAATAGTGATGGTTCAAATTATTGTGTCAATAAGCCTATTACTAGTCAAGTTATTAATCATGGGGTGTAGCATGTTTGATCATTATGTTTAAGTTGTCCTGAGTACTTGTTAGCCAGTACTTTCACCAAGTAATCCATAACCGCGGAAAACACGGCTTCTCGAGAAGATTATCCCTGCAGGGTTGCACCAATTTGGCCGTACACTCATGAATAACCCGCCAGATGGAAAGGCCCTTCCACCAAGCGGGGTACTCAACACAACCAACCATTCTTCGCATCAAGCCCAAAGCACCTTGGGCGCACGGCTAATCAAGCCCAGAAGAAAATGGACCATCATAGCACTCTAAGACCGTGTCCCCCTATATGCCGACTATGAAAGTTCCACCCTGCGCTGGGCTCGCAAAAACATGCATGCGGCAAATGGAAAACACGAACTAAATGAGGCGATTTGGACGAGATGCGAATCAGGTCAAGTTGAGGGGGGCGCCCATACTCGCTTCCCAAATGCGGGTAGTGCGCTCATCATGGATCAGTAGACAAGACCCTTTTCCTATTAGGGTCGACACTAGCAGGCTCCAAAACCTCTCATGGGCCTCCTGCCGGTGCCTTATCATCAAGCTTATTATTAATAGTGACATTAGCATGATTGATTGATTAAACATCGAGCCCCCACAACGTAAATGAAGTAGTGACAGAAAGTAACGGGTAACAGACTCGAGCAAAGCAACCTAAGCATGCTAGTATGACACTGGCTCAAACAATGGGTTGTAGGAAGGGAGATGAGGCAATATCAGGTTTAAGGGATTCATGTGATGGGGTCGTAACAGAACAACTACTACTAAGGCTAGCAGAAAAGAACAACGGAAAGTATCGGTAATCAATGTTGAAAGGAACACGATGGTTCATGTGAGTGATAACTTGCCTGCAAAACCCAGTAGCCTGGTACTGAGCTAACTCCTTAGAAGGGATGTCGTAGGTATCGTCGGTCTCAACGTCGTCGTATATCCGATAAGAAGCAAACAGACAATGCAGAAAAGGTAGACAATCAATATCATGGCATAGGTGCACAAACATGGGATGATGCATGTCATGTTAATAGATGCAACAAAATAAACTAGTTGATAGGATAGTACAATTTAAATGGACAGATATGCAATTTTGAGTTGCATATGAAAAGCCCATGGAATTTGGTTAGATTGTTTGTTTTCCAAGTATTCAACAGGTGCTAGTGGTTTAGTATGATGCATGCAACAGGAAAACAGCAAAATAACAACATTAGAATCAAATTAGAATAGGGTGTAGCAATTTAGAATTTTATTATTAATTTAGGGAAATTTTTGGGTGCATTAAGGTGACACACAAGTATTTGTTGTTTTCACCCATTTAAAATGTTCAAAACAAATAACAAAGTTGATATTTGAAAAGGTTATCAAATTTTAGTTGGAATACATGTTTCACATTTTGAAATTGGAATTTGGATTATTTAATTATGAATTAAACAATAATAAACAATTTTTAATTGCATTAAACAAGATTTAAATGGTTTAGGCAATTTTTAATTATTCAAAACAGAAAACAAAAATTATATTTGAATAGGTTATGCAAAATGGTATGAAAAACATATTTTATTTGCATTATTTGGAAATAGTATGAATTAGTTATGAATTATTACAAATTACATTTGAATTATTCAAATTTGAAATTTAATTGCATTTGAAATTGTCAAAACAGTAAACAAATGGATTATTTGGATAGATGATTAAATTTGGAGCAATAAACATATAAAGTTTGTATTTATTGGATGCATAAGTTAAAAGTTATTGAATTTTCAAATTAGGTGTTTATTCTGCCCATTAAAGATATTAGAAATAAAAACAGGTTTTGATTTTAGTCTTTTGCTACCGTGCAGGAACCCTACACACACACTGCCGGAGGGGCCCGTGGCCAGCGTGGCAGGTTGGAAAGGTGAGGTGGCAGCAGGGGTCACTGCCCTGTGGGCCTGCCCCTGTGCGCGCGCTACAGAAAAAAGTGGGAGTAAATCCCTGGGTAGGATTCGAACCCGGGTGCTCTTGCTCGGGCGCGCGGGGCGGAACCAAAGGACTAGATGCGGCTGTTGTGACAGAACAGGGACTCGGGGGGTTAAGAGGTTCTGCCAGCGGCTGTTTCTGAATGTAACTGAATTTTTGCCTGCACTGCTTTCTGAACCCGAGCGGAAATAGCAGGGACAGATAGCTGGCAGCGGCTGCTCCGCCGGGATCTCGCCGGAGGGCCGTGGCTGGATCGCGATGGTGCGGCTGCTGGAGCGGGGCGTGGGTGTGTGCCTAGGGCGGACCGAGCGAGAGGGGAAGAGGGCAGGGCGAGAGGATGCCGATCGCACCTGTTGCTGTCGACGGCGATTGCCTGACGGCAGTGGCAGAGGGCCGCCCTCCGGCGACGGCGTGGCCGCCACGATCCCTCCCAGGAAACGGCAAGGGCACGAGGAGCTGCAGTGGCATGCCGCGGTTCCATTCCCGGCGAAGGATCCTCCTCGCGGTGCCCAGGCTACCGGCGGCGAGTGGATGAAGGTGGTCTCGGTGGTCGGGTTTCAGAGGTTCAGACAACTAAGAGTTAGCAGAGAGGTGAGGGATGGAAGATGGCGGCGCGGCGGAAGGGGACTAGGGCTCTAGGGTTCAGGGTAGGCAGGTGGGTGCGGGGTAGGCTAGATATAGGCTTCGAGCTTGTACGGCGAGCATCGCAGACGGGGAGGGAGGCGATCGTGCGGTGATGCGCCATGCCGTACACGGGAGAGAAGATGAGGTTCGTGGCGAAGGGGTACCGGGCCCCTGCGGGTAGCTAGATGGGCTGGGCCGCTTTAGTTGCTGCTGCTGCCTCTCCTCTCCTCTTTATTTTTATTTCTTTGTACTATTTTTTTTTGTAGCATGTGCTTTAGGAAGAAAACATTAGGGTTTAGATTAGAGAAAAAATTTGGAAAATTTAGGATAAGTTCCTTAGGCCAAATGCAACCATTTGGTAATTTTCATTTTTCAAAATTTAACATTTGGTTGATTTTTGAAATTAGAACCAAATTTGGGTGAAATTATTAATATTAATAAACATTAATAAAATCAACCAATTAAATAGGGTAACCCCTAAGGTATTTAGACAAATTGAAATGATTTGTTTTGGCATCAACATAAATTCAAAATGGTTCTGATTTGGTGCTTTGTTTGGAATATAAACCAAATTAGATTATTTTGAATAATTAAAATGATTATTAAGTCAACACTTTAATAGAATGACCCAAGTGATTTAATTGGAAACAAAAGATCATAAATGCTTTGGGTTATTATTTTTATACTTTCACATTGGGTTCTGCTTGGAACACATGGTCTGAATTTGGAATATTTTGTTAATTAATATAGAAAACAACAACTTAATAGGGTGGACCCTATTATTAATGTGATTAAGGTGAGTTGATTGGTTGGGAGATTTTCATAATTCCAAAGAAGGTGCTGTTGATGTTTTGCTTTGAATTTGAAACCAATTTGGAATTAATTAGTGAAAACAAAGGCACCATTTTATTAGTTGATCAACATGGAATAAAATGGAACAATTTGGTTGTTTTCATTTGAAATAACATTTTGGAAATTGTAACATCACAAGGATGAAACAAAAGGTTTGAATTTTGGTTTGGAATTCAAATAGAAAACAAAGGAAAACAACTGAAAACAGTTGGAAAACAAATGGAAAACAAACAAAACAAATGCAACCAACATGATGCCATGATGCAAAACATAAAATAACAGAGAGCAAACATTCTAAAGGCTATTTTTTAGACTTGGGATGTTACAATCTGGGCTCGGGCCGTCTAAAATTTCCGCCTTTACTCTTATCCCTCCGAAAATCTCACTTCTCCGGCTCACTTGCTGATGGTAGGCATATGGGTATCCTTCTAACTTCCCCAAACACTTACCTTATGGAAAACCCTACAGGTTTTGTAATGATATACAATACCCGGACAAATCGTACTTGGCCCAGCAAGGCAATACCCGGATCGTGTTTAAATAGTCGGTAATTGCTCATCTGCTAACTTCCAAGTTTTCGTTTCTTACGTCCTTCCCTTTGATGTTTCACCAGGTCGATCCCATGGCACCCAAGAGGCAAGGGAAACAGCCGGCTAAGGCTAAATCCACGAACTCCATATCAGCCAATTGGGGGAAGTCCTCCGTTACCAAGGCTAAACTGGAGGAGTTGGTCGAGCTTGGAATTCTTCCTCCGCAGGAATCTATCCGTTGGAGAGTACCAGGCAACGAAACCCGGCCTTCTCCAGCAACGGACGAGGTAATATGTTTCGTCGAACATGTGACCCGGGGCTTCAGACCTCCGGGTCACCCTTTCTTTCGTGACGTCCTAGATCACTACAACCTCCGTATTTTCGACATAGGCCCAAACTCCGTTCTAAACATCTCCCACTTTATCGTTCTTTCCGAGTCTTACTTGTGCACTCCGCCAAGTTTGGCTCTCTTCGTTGAACTCTTTCAGTGCAAGTCGTGCCGCGAAAGCGGCGACGGCGCACTTCTTGCTTGCGGCGGGGTTTCTATCCAGCGCCGCAAGAACTCCTTGATGCCTCCTATCACTCTCAATTCTCACGTAAAGCACTGGCAGCTCTCGTACTTCTACTGCCAGGATACCTCCCCTCCCGGCGAAAAGAAGTTGCCGGGTTACTCGGAGGGTCAGCTTGACATTTCCGAGACTTTCAATGCCTTCGCCCCTGACTCGGACAGGGAGGCTATCTTGCCTTTGCTGGCTAAGATCTCTATCTTATCGGCTCGAGGCCTCGTCGGGCTAAACCTGGTGAAGACCTGGGTCAGCTTCCGTATCCAGCCAAACTCCATTCGTGAGAAGCTGATGTGTGAATATTCGGGTCAAACCACGGACCCGATCCGATACTCTACCAGCACCTTCGCCCCTAATGACACGAACAAAACGATCAAGGGTTTTTTAACAGAGAAGCTCGAGGTAATCCGGAACATAGCCGGATTAGAACCTTTTACACTCGAGAACCCCGCCCCCGCGGTAAGCTTTCTACCTCTTGATTTTGGATTTTAACAAGCTTACTTTTATCCGCTTTTCTTGACTCAATATTAACCATTGCCCTGGCATTTTCACCTCAGGCCGATAATGACTTTTGGACGGTCAGCACTCCTCTTAGTTCCGAAGACGCGGAGGAGGAAGACGATGCCGCTAACTCGGATGAAGGTGCATACTCAATCCCCTCGCACGCATTATATCCTGCCTCCTCTTTTTCCTTATGCTATAGCTTTGATATCTTTCAGAACGAGAGGATCAAGACGAAGAAGAAGAAGAGACAGACGGCAGGGCGGAGTCCACCAGCGAAGAGGACGAGCCGGAGCCGGCCACCAAAGCCGGATCAAAAAGGAAATCCCAAAGAATCGCCCTCCAGGTTTTCATTTCATTTCCTTGCCCTTTAATTTTTGCTCTCATAACATCACTCCGGGGCTAACCTCATCTTCATCCCTTTTGATCATAAATGAAGGAGCCGCCCGCGACTAGGCGCCGAGTAACCCGGAACCATCCGGGCGACGAGGCCCTTAACCCGGACACTTCGTCGCCCCCGGCTCGACGCTCTGGTATTTATCGTACATAGAAACTCTTTCCGGACATTCCTTTGCGACGTAATCCCAGACCTTGCTTGCCATTTTTCAGTCTCTTCCGGGTCTAGCGGCGACTTCCCTTCGGACTTCCCGGTGAACACCGGGTAAATTCCTTTCCTTGACGTTATACCGAACTTTTATCACCTTTTTCATGACCAAAGATTAACTGCACCCTTGTACCTTCTACAGGGACACGGTTGTTATTAGCGACGAAGAGGGCACGGAGGCTAAGGTCCGAGTCGAGAATGAGCCGGCTGATGGCGCATTCACCGCAACTGGCGACGAGCAAGCGTCGCCACCGGAGCTGGCTAGGCATGATACCGGGTATCCAATCGCTTCGCACGCAGGCGAGAAGGAGAAGGGAGCAGCTTCGAGCGCGGGAGGGGGACCAGACTCCAACATTCGGATGACCCGGGTGCCACCTCCTGTTACAAGAAAAGCTCCTTTTCCCACTTTCCAGGTACCCGAGTCATCTAACTCGGATAACGCTGATTTTAACCAGCTGATGAGCGCTCTTCTCGCCATGAAAGCTTCAGAAGGAAATATCCTAGAGCGTATGGCTGCAGCACATCAGGTAATCTTACTTGATACTTCTTACTATACATCCAGTCCCCAAGTTCCGAGCATAATTTTCTGTAATTATTCTCGGTACTTCGCATAATAATTTTCTGTAATTATTTTCTCAGAAGGAAATATTCGTGATATCCGGCTTACAGTTGCACTCATTCTTTGCAGGCGGAGATAACTCAGTCGGATGAAACATTACTTAAAACTGAGCAGCTCTTGCTTGCGGAAACAAAACGTAGGGAAACCCTTGAAGCGGAGATAAAGACTTTGAAAAAAGATGTCTCCAAATACAAGAACAAATACAATGCTGCCCAATCCTCGCTGAAGAACCTGCCGACTCAAATTACGGACACTTACCGTATCTTGCTAAGTAAGTTTGTTATTTGCAATTAACTTGCGTATCTCTATCTTGCCGTTGTAATAATCAAGATTACTGATATGCTTTTGTGTGTTTCGATTGCAGGTGCTAACCTTGCTGCTCCGGAGGAGAACACCGTTACTCAGGCTAAAACTCTGAAGACTGTGCTCCGGACATTTTTTGCCGGCACGAAACTTTTGCTGGATGCTATAAAGTGGCCTTCGGAGGTATACCCGGGCGAAGAAAATCTCATGCAGGCCTTGTCCACAGCGCCTGGATGGGTTGAAATATTGAAGCGTTCGTCTTGCCGGATTGGGATGACCCGGGCTTTGACGCTGGCGAAGGCTTATTTTCCTAAGCTTGACCCGGCCAAGGTAGTATCCGGGTTCCCAGAATTCAAGGCTGACGGGTCTAAGTTTAAACCCCAGGACTTCAAAGCTATACAATCTTCGGTACGTCACTCGGCCACAACTTTGGCAGATAAAATGGATCTAAACACAATTATGAGCTCATATGACTCTGAGGGCAAGGTTATTCTGGTGGAGGCACCCCCTCCTTTTGATATGCTGGAAAAGTGGTCGACTGACCTGGCCAGGAGGAAAGAAGAGGCTGCGAAGAGAGAAACCGAACTAGGCGTAAAGCCGTCTACCTCAACACCAGCCGTTCCTCCTCCTGTCCGTCCTGACGTGAAGAGTCCGGGTAAAACTGCTGGCAAAGCCAAGGAGCAAGTCCAAGACGAAGACCCGGAGGACCACTCCCAGGATGCCGAGTAGGATGATACCTAGTGCGTTGCGTTTCTCGAGACTGATATGATTTTTAGCGGTGCGCCTGTGCAACATTGATACTGATACTATGACTTTGCGCTTGTTAATTTATGATAACTCTTTGCCTCTCCCGGCTTTTGATAATCTCGATCCTTGTGTTACATGTAAGCTTATTCTCGATACTTTGAACTCTTGCTTTTGATTCCCTTTTGAGACTCGGCTAACCGAGTATCGTAGGTTTTGATAGACGGACTTTTCTTTAAGTCCCCAAGACTCGGAAACTAAGGTTTACGAGCTTTAGTAGTTAAGCAGTTTGTTTCTGTCTCGAAGTCCCCAGTCCCCATGACCCAAAGTACGAGCTAAGGGGGCGTGGCCTTTCTCAGATGACAAACTGCCCTTTACCAAGCTGAAGACCAACAGCTATTCACATAGATACTGAAGTCATGCTTAATACTTGTTGAGTTTCCGGCTATTTGAGCCTTATACTCTGCATGGACTTGTGGTTTAGATGACCCTTTTGATTATCTTGTACTGTAAGCCGGCTTTCGCGTGGATACCATGCTGTTACATCTATACGAAAAACAGGGTCAAGCAAGTCCCATTGGGCTGCATAGTTTGATTGTAATCGTAAGTGAACAGATCATGCCACTTTAGCGCGAGTCACATCGAGCTTAAGTAAGAATAATCAAGAAATTTGGCTCCTTTGTCCGGTTATAAGATTGCAGCCGTACCCGTTTTTTCGAGTAATCAGCCCTCATAACTCATAGGCATCAAGGCCGGGTCTCCGGGTTTGTGATTACTTATTTAAGCACACCAATCCCCGAAGACCTATATGCACGTGACGTATTTCGATGATATTGACGTATTGATAATAACAAGCATTACTTACTTGTAACTGAAGCAAAGACCATGATAAGACTCGAGACCATCTTCTTTTATTGATAAAAATTTCTTTTTTGAATCAGCAGGCCGCCTCATTAAAAACCTTCCAGTCCCCTTAGGTACCCTGGGTAGGAAAAGAGTGCGTATGAAACCTGCCGTCCATTACACTGCTTTAGTTTTTCTCGGGAATCGGCCTCGCGTTGGTACGGCCGATGCACATTCTCCATTTGCTAGGCCCTTTCATAATGAGTACCGGATTTGCTAGCCAATCCGGGTATATCGTCCTTGAAGCGTGATCAGCTACGGATGGCGGTACGTCTTCTTCTTCCCTGCTAGGAGTTTTGAAAGGATCGCTCCTGATGAAGCCTACCATCTTAGGGTTTTGTTCTGCCCTAACTTTTGCTTTGTCCCCCTCAGGAGTTGGCTTTTTTGACGTTGTCCTCTCTTCTAGGTCCACCTGAGAACGGTAATGTTTGAGCTCTTCCTTCCTGCAGGCTTGCTCGGCCATTGCCGCATCTCCCTCATCACATTCAGCTGCTATATCTCGATTTCCGTGTATTGTAATGGTCTTCTTAGGACCCGGGATTTTCAGCTGTAGGTACACATAACACGGTCTTGCCATGAACTTGGCATAAGCCGGCCTTCCAAACAATGCATGATAAGGACTGCGCAACTTTACTACCTCAAAGGTAAGCCACTCGACTCGGTAATTGTCCTTTGACTCTCCAAAAGCTACTTCCAGTGCCACTTTTCCTTCGGGGCATGCCGAATGACCCGGCACTATCCCGTGAAAAACTGTTGTACTCTTTTGCAGCTGCGATTCCTTTAAGCCCATACGCAGAAAAGTTTCCCAGTACAGGATATTGATACTACTTCCTCCATCCATCAAGACTTTTTTCAGCTCGTAGCCGTTGACCTGTGGTGCCACTACCAAAGCTAAGACTCCCGGGTGATCAACTCTGTCCGGGTGATCCTTCCTGCTCCATGTTACCTCTTGTTCTGACCACCTCAAATATCTTGGAACAGCGGAAGAGACCGAATTAACTTCTTGTTTCAGTATCTTCTTATCCTTGTTAGAGCCTCCCGTAGTGTGCACATGATATTGACCCAGCTGTTTGGGGTTAGCTTGAAAACCTCCCGCTCCCCCTTGATTATTACCTTGATTTCCAGCTGGCGGGTTGCCGGCTGGGGGCGGTCCGTTGCCCAAATTTCCACCTAGGCCCGGGCCTCCTCCTCGGCCTGCACCTCGCATGGCTCTGTTCACTTCCTCGTTCTTCCACCTTTGTAAGTCGGCACATTGCTCCAATGAATGATTGGCCGGCTTGCCGTTCCTGCTATGCTTCGGGCATGCCATCCTAAATATGTCCCAGCTGTTGCTTGGTCTTGGAGGTCCTTGGTAGTGTCCCCCATTGTGATTTCCAGTATTAAAATTTCCTTCGGACCTAGGTCTTGAAGACCCGGCCTCCGTGCTGGCTACAAACTCGGAATTCCCTTCAAACGGGCGCTTGTTCTGGCTATTTCCATTATTGTTTGGCGCCGATCCATTGCCGGTTTTCCCACTGCTGCTTGTGTTTGCTTTTGCTTTCTTGTCATCAACTTCCTCCTCTGTGGTATCCGTTGC
This sequence comes from Alopecurus myosuroides, assembly GCA_028641055.1. Taxonomy (NCBI): domain Eukaryota; kingdom Viridiplantae; phylum Streptophyta; class Magnoliopsida; order Poales; family Poaceae; genus Alopecurus; species Alopecurus myosuroides. Next base: position 263,640,698 of record CM054062.1, read on the forward strand.
AGCGTGTTTGTTGCACGCATCCATTAACTCTCCCATCGTAACCTCCGCTGCATTCCTACTAGATTTCATGCGAGTTAGCTTTTGCACTAAAGGAACATACTTACATGTTTTTGCCATAGCTTGTAGCGCGTCCTTAGGCTGGATATCTGTAGACGAGTGGAGTATCTCCATAACCCGGCGTACCCAGCTGCGTGCTGACTCTCCTTTCTTCTGAACGCATCTTTCTAAATCATCAATAGTAAATAACTTTCTGCATGTCCCATGAAAGTGCTTGATAAATGCGGTCTTTAGCTCCTCCCACGATTTGATCGACTTTTCCGGTAAATTGGTGAACCATAACTTTGCTGCTCCCTCTGACATCATTAAGTACATGAATTTGGCTTGGAGATTCTCGGATGCGTTGCGAATTGACATTGCCATATCGTAGCTGCTCAGCCACGTTTCTGGATCCATTGTTGGCTCATAATTTACTACTTTCCCCGGTTCTTTGAACTTCTCCGGGTAAGGTTCTGCTCTGATATCGTCCGAGAGGCACCTGGGTCCCGCCAGGGTGGTTGGGGCTGGTCTTACTCGGGAAACACGTGACCCGGCTGGGGGTGCCACGAGGCGCGGCGCCACCGGCAACTCGTGCCCTGCAGACCCGGCCCCGGCTCTTCTGGCCCTGGAACTGTCCACCACCGCCTGCGCTGCTGATACTACTGGTACTGTCTGGATACGCGGTGGAGGCGGCATTTGCTGTTGCTCTTCCCTTCGTCGTGCCGCACTTGCTTGGACATTGCCCTGCTGCTGACTGACGTACGGCGTCCCATGCATTTCGCTTCTATGATCCGGATAATTGGCTTGCTGTGCTACCGCGGTGTGTAGCAGATCGATCGCTCGTCGGGTTCCTTCTGCATGAGGCGAATCTCCTACAGGAATCTGGTTTAATGCGAGCGTTGCTGCGTACACGTTGTCCATGGGATTGTTGTAATGGCCTGCTGGTGTGTGGAATCGTGATGGTGGTGGTGGCATGGTATTGCCGGCTGTCACCCCCGTCTGTGGCAAAGGTAACCCGGCTGGCGCGTTTACCGGCTGTGCTCCTGTTGACGGTCGCGGTATGGTCCCCTGGTTCACCGGTGGAATCGGCTGATCTTGAGGCGTGAACACCAGGGCAGTCGGGTTAATAACCCCTCCTGTTGCCGGCAGCATAGTTCGGTGCCTTTGGTGCATCCTTGTCGTTTCCTCTCGGAGCCGGGTCTCTCGATCGTCCAATTCGCGCTGCCGCGCGGCCATCCCCTGCCTTTCTGCTTCTACTTGCCTTCTTTGCTGCTCCAATGCACGACGAGCCACGTCCAGGTCTCTTACGCGCTCTGCCGCGTTTTCTGGGGTAATAAATGTGGCCAGGACTGTGGGGTCCAAGATCAAATTATTATCGAACAGAGCCGGGTGGCGCGGATTCGAGGGGCCCGCCCCCGGTGTCCGGTTTGCTTGGAATCCGAACATATTTGCGTGTTGCTCCTCGTCTGCTGGGCGACTGGTGACTGACGCCGACTCTCCATCGACCTGGACCAGGACCGGGTTAACCGTTCCTTGCTGCTGGGCCACTGCCTGGGCCGCCCCGACTGGCGCCGCGGCTGCATTTTCTTGATTGAGATTGGTCGCGGGAGCCGCATAAACTGCAACCCGGCGCATGATACCCGGGGTAGACTCGTGCTGTTCTTCCTCGCCGTTTTCCTCCCTGTACCGATCCTCCAGCAAGTCCTTAATGGATGCAGTGTCATCCTTTCCATTGCTTGGGTCGCGCGGAGTCCATGCCGGCTCCTCCGGCTGTTCCCAACGTGTAATAGACTCCTCTGCCTGGTATGTTGTTCCGACTGACTCTTCTCTATCGGGTTGGGCGTACGCAGCCTCCCCTGATACAGGATCAGAAAAATTGTCAGGAATCGAACCAGAGGTACATACCATGCCGATGAAGACATTGATTCGGCCGATCGTCACGACCGATCCGGATTCGAGGCGATCCGACTCGGGCCCCCAGCCGGAATCGTCCACCATCTTCTTTCCTTCGTGGTCGTCGTAGATCTCACCGACGACGAGGTTCTCCATGCTTTTCCGAGCTTCTCCCGTGATGCAAACACCTTTGGACGCAGGCCCCACGGTAGGCGCCAACTGTCGTGGGATAATCACGGCAGATGTTACCTGGGGTAACTGATCTTGGGGCAAGTCGACACAGGTATTCGGGAGAGGGTTTAGCTCGAAGGAAGACATGGTGAAAAGCAATCTAAGAACCGGAAAATAACTCGCCGGATCTTAATATGAATTATGCTAGATACTCGATAACAGGTGTTACAACTATGACTTGAATCTCTGGCAAACTAAACCTAGGGGCCGGTTTATAAAGCACCCGCACACCCCTAACTTGCCCTTCAAGGCACATCTTGAGTCCTATTCGAACTTTGCTTACAAACCCTAGCTTTCCTTACCGCAACCCACAATCCGGGTTACGAGGCCTACAAACTTTGGGCCTTCCAGAAGTCTCTTTATTCTTAGCCGGATCCTGTGCAAGATCCTTTGGGCCGGGTCACACCTTGGAGTTGGCCTACCGGGTTACTATCCCCCCATCAGAAGTGTTCTTGATGAGGGGATAGTAACCCGGTATACCAATTCAAAGGTGTGATTCGGCCCAAAACGGCGGCTGGACCGGATCCGGCTAAGGACAAAGAAACTTCTGGAAGGCCCAAAGCTTGTAATGTTTGTAACCCGGATTGTGGGTTACGGTAAGGAAAGTTAGAGTTTGTATGCAGAGTTCGAGTAGGGCTCAGGATGCGCCTTGTAGGGCAAGCCAAGGGGGGTATGGGTGCTATATAAACCGACCCCTGGGCTCAGCCTGAGAGAGATTAAAGTCATAGTTGTAACACCTGTTATCGAGTATCCAGCATAATTCATATTGAGATCCGGCGAGTTATTTTCCGGTTCTTAGATTGCTTTCCGCCATGTCTTCCTTCGAGCTAAACCCTCTCCCGAATACCTGTGTCGACTTGCCCCAAGATCAGTTACCCCCGGTAACATCTGCCGTGATTATCCCACGACAGTTGGCGCCCACCGTGGGGCCTGCGTCCAAAGGTGTTTGCATCACGGGAGAAGCTCGGAAAAGCATGGAGAACCTCGTCGTCGGTGAGATCTACGACGACCACGAAGGAAAGAAGATGGTGGACGATTCCGGCTGGGGGCCTGAGTCGGATCGCCTCGAATCCGGATCGGTCGTGACGATCGGCCGAATCAACGTCTTCATCGGCATGGTATGTACCTCTGGTTCGATTCCTGACAATTTTTCTGATCCTGTATCAGGGGAGGCTGCGTACGCCCAACCCGATAGAGAAGAGTCAGTCGGAACAACATACCAGGCAGAGGAGTCTATTACACGTTGGGAACAGCCGGAGGAGCCGGCATGGACTCCGCGCGACCCAAGCAATGGAAAGGATGACACTGCATCCATTAAGGACTTGCTGGAGGATCGGTACAGGGAGGAAAACGGCGAGGAAGAACAGCACGAGTCTGCCCCGGGTATCATGCGCCGGGTTGCAGTTTATGCGGCTCCCACGACCAATCTCAATCAAGAAAATGCAGCCGACGCGCCAGTCGGGGCGGCCCAGGCAGTGGCCCAGCAGCAAGGAACGGTTAACCCGGTCCTGGTCCAGGTCGATGGAGAGTCGGCGTCAGTCACCAGTCGCCCAGCAGACGAGGAGCAACACGCAAATATGTTCGGATTCCAAGCAAACCGAACACCGGGGGCGGGCCCCTCGAATCCGCGCCACCCGGCTCTGTTCGATAATAATTTGATCTTGGACCCCACAGTCCTGGCCACAGTTATTACCCCAGAAAACGCGGCAGAGCGCGTAAGAGACCTGGACGTGGCTCGTCGTGCATTGGAGCAGCAAAGAAGGCAAGTAGAAGCAGAAAGGCAGGGGATGGCCGCGCGGCAGCGCGAATTGGATGATCGAGAGACCCGGCTCCGGGAGGAAACGACAAGGATGCACCAAAGGCACCGAACTATGCTGCCGGCAACAGGAGGGGTTATTAACCCGACTGCCCTGGTGTTCACGCCTCAAGATCAGCCGATTCCACCGGTGAACCAAGGGACCATACCGCGACCGTCAACAGGAGCACAGCCGGTAAACGCGCCAGCCGGGTTACCTTTGCCACAGACGGGGGTGACAGCCGGCAATACCATGCCACCACCACCATCACGATTCCACACACCAGCAGGCCATTACAACAATCCCATGGACAACGTGTACGCAGCAACGCTCGCATTAAACCAGATTCCTGTAGGAGATTCGCCTCATGCAGAAGGAACCCGACGAGCGATCGATCTGCTACACACCGCGTGTCGCACCCTGATTTCTAGGGGATACTCACCGTACGAACTGGATAGCAGATGCTTGGATTATGGGGCATAACTGCTCCCACGTCCCAGCTTCCTGGTAGGCCTGCGCTTATGCGCGACAACACAAGCCCTGCTATTCCATCGTCGATGTAAACTATCCACTAGAGATCAAAGGCACTTCCGTCGACGTACTTCAAACCATACACACATGGTACGTCAACGGCGTTGAACAACTGATATCACAACAGATCTCTACGACACAAAAGATTGAAATAAGTTGCAAAAGGCTCTCATTAGAGCAGAGAATAGCAAATACAATCATTCAGAGGGCACATGCCCCAACAATACATCATTACATCACATCGGAAGCATTCAACATGTCTGAGTACAGACAAGAACCAAATAGGCCTAAGAGGCCGGAAACAAACAGACGGAGCCCATCCACGAAGTCTCGGATCCTGCCCGGGTCCGCTATCTACTCGTCAGCAGTCTCGTCATACTCCACGTAGTTGCCACCATGTAGATCCTCGGAAACGTAGGTCTGCGGAAACCACAGCCCCAAAGGGGTCAGTACATAAACGTACTGGCAAGCAAGACTCACAGTTCACCAAAGTGTAACCCGTCAACACCAAGCACAGATGCCTTGGGTCCAACGGAAGAGAGGGGATATAAAAGATGCTGCAACTGGATGCGCTAACCAACTACAGAGATTCTACCACTTCCGGCTAACAGAAAGGAGATAAGATCGAGGATTGTAACCAACTGAAAGATACCTTCAAGCAAACCCATCCTGGATCTCGCCCCTTATCCAAAGAAGCAATCCGAGGATAACTCACACAGTTGAGTTAATGATGGTTCAGATTATTGTGTCAATAAGCCTATTACTAGTCAAGTTATTAATCATGGGGTGTAACATGTTTGATAATTATGTTTAAGTTGTCCTGAGTACTTGTTAGCCAGTACTTTCACCAAGTAATCCATAACCGCGGAAAACACGGCTTCTCGAGAAGATTATCCCTGCAGGGTTGCACCAATTTGGCCGTACACTCATGAATAACCCGCCAGATGGAAAGGCCCTTCCACCAAGCGGGGTACTCAACACAACCAACCATTCTTCGCATCAAGCCCAAAGCACCTTGGGCGCACGGCTAATCAAGCCCAGAAGAAAATGGACCATCATAGCACTCTAAGACCGTGTCCCCCTATATGCCGACTACAAAAGTTCCACCCTGCGCTGGGCTCGCAAAAACATGCATGCGGCAAATGGAAAACACGAACTAAATGAGGCGATTTGGACGAGATGCGAATCAGGTCAAGTTGAGGGGGGCGCCCATACTCGCTTCCCAAGTGCGGGTAGTGCGCTCATCATGGATTAGTAGACAAGACCCTTTTCCTATTAGGGTCGACACTAGCAGGCTCCAAAACCTCTCATGGGCCTCCTGCCGGTGCCTTATCATCAAATTTATTATTAATAGTAACATTAGCATGATTGATTGATTAAACATCGAGCCCCCAGATCATAATAGAAATAGTAACAGAAAGTAACGGGTAACAGACTCGAGCAAAAGCAACCTAAGCATGCTAGTAAGACACTGGCTCAAACAATGGGTGATAGGAGTGGAGGTGAGGCAATATCAAGGTTAAGGGATTCATGTGATGGGTTCGTAACAGAATCAACTACTACTAAGGCTAGCAGAAAAGAACAACGGAAAGTATCGGTAATCAATGTTGAAAGGAACACAGTGGTTCATGTGAGTGATAACTTGCCTGCAAAACCCAGTAGCCTGGTACTGAGCTAAATCCTTAGGAGGGATGTCGTAAGTATCGTCGGTCTCAACGTCGTCGTGTATCCGAGAAGAAGCAAACAGACATTGCAGAAAGATAAGCAATCATTATCATGGCATTGTGCACAATCAAATATGATGCATGACAAGTTAATAGATGCAACATAATAAACTAGTTGATAGGATAGCACAATTTAAATGGACAGATATGCAATTTTGAGTTGCATATGAAAAGCCCATGGAATCTGGTTAGATTGTTTGTTTTCCAACTATTCAACAGGTGCTAGTGGTTTAGTATGATGCATGCAACAGGAAAACAGCAAAATAACAACATAAGAATCAAATTTAAATAGGGTGTAGCAATTTAGAAGTTTATTAGTGATTTAGGGAAATTTTGGGGTGCATTAGAGGTGACACACAAGTATTTGTTGTTTTCAACCAATTAAATTGTTCAAAACAATTAACAAGGTTGATATTTGAATAGATCATCAAATTTTGGTTGGATTACATGTTTCACATTTTGAAATTGGACTTAGGATTATTTAATTATGAATTAAACAATAATAAACAATTTTTAATTGCATTAAACAAGATTTAAATTGTTTAGGCATTTTAAATTATTCAAACCAGGAAACAAAAATTATATTTGAATAGGTTATTCAAAATGGTATGGAAAACATATTTTATTTGCATTTATTGGATTAATAAATAATTAGTTATAGAATTTAAGAAATTGCATTTGAATTATTCAAATTTGAATTTTAAATGTATTTGGAAAACTCAAAACAGAATACAAATAGGTTATTTGGCAAGATTAGGAAATTTGGAGCAATAAACATATGCAAGTTTTATTTATTTGATTTACAGATTAAAAGTTATTGAATTTCCAAGTTTGTTGTTTATTCTGCCATTTTAAAAGAAAAATAACAGATTCGATTTAATACTTTTTGTTACCGAGTGGACTCTACACGCTGCCACTGCCCAGTGGGCCACATGCCACTGTGGCGCTGTGAGTTGGCACCAGGGTGAATGACCCGTGGGCCCAACGTGGTGCGCGTGAGGGGAAAAAGAATGGGGCAACAATTGCGCCCCGCGGGACTTGATCCCGCGAGCTAGCGCTTCAGCGCGGAGGCAGTGACCAGTGCGGCTGGTGCGAGTTTCTGTTGGTATATGATACGGTAGCAAGGAATATTATGCAGTGGCCACTTAACTGAATTTGTAACAGCAACATACAGACGAACAGGTTCAGAGAGCAAGCGGCAGCTGCTGGGATCGATCGCGAACGGGGCGACCTCGAGGCGCAGCAAGGGTTCCCGTCGGCCAGGGATTGTAGACGGCGGTGGAGGACGTCCACGTCTACCCACTGGTGCCAGGGCGAGTTGCAGGCGGCGCCGGACCGGTGAGGCGACGATCTGGCGAGCTCTACGCCATGGCGGACAAGGAATTGGTCAGGGAACATGACGGTACAGAGTACCTAAAGGGCTCGATCTCGACGGGAATTGGGTAAGTGGCTTACCAGGAGGGTTCTAATGAGGTTTAGCAAGCTCGCGGTCGACGATGGAGGCCAAACGGAGTCGAAGACGACGGCGCCCTTGCTGTGCTCCTCACGGACGGCGCAACTGTTCCGCAGCTCCTCTGGCTCCCGTGTTTGGGTGACGAAGCAGAGTCATCGCTCTTGGCGCGACGATCGGAGAGTACAAGGTTGAAACGAGATGGCACCGAGCTCCTCCAGCTCTCCCATGGACTCATGGCTTAGGTTGTGTTGGAAGAAAAGGAAAAGGGCAGGAGATGGAGGATGGTGGCGGCGGGGAATGAGATGAAAGCTAGGTTTAGGTCGAGCAGGAGGGAGGAGGATTTATGGGGTTCGGTGCGCGTACGGCTGGGCATCGGTGTGAGGGAGGAGGATCGCACGGTCGGAAGGGAAGGACAGCGACAGCAGCTGTCCTTCTGCGTCCGTACGAAGACGAAGAACAGAGGTGGGCTGGGGGTCAGTAGATCGGGGTGGGCTGGAAGATGGGCTGGGTTTTTCTTCCCCCCCCATGAACCGTTTGCTTCTTTTTATTTACTTGCTTTCTGTTTTTTTTTTTTGCAGCAAGACTAATTGGAAGAAAAATGGTAATTTTGGAGTTAGCAAAATTGTTAGAAAAATTAGGGTGAGATGTTTGGGTCAACAGTAAACAATGCCAAGTTGTGTTTTACAAATATTTCAAATACTTTTGCTGTTTACAACAATGGTTTAAATTTTGAGTTAATTTGGGTATTGAAAGAAATATGGAAAACAAAGGTTTAAGCATTTGGAACCCTACTGATTTAATACAAACAATTGATTTGGATTGTTGTACAATTTGCATAAAGTCAATTTGGTTATTGTTTGATGCTTTGATTCGAATTTGAATGCAATTTGGGAATTTATTTATTTGAAACAAAAGCACCATTTATTAGTTGATCAAACCTGGAAATAATTGGAAACAAAAGATTAGATTGTTTTGGTAATTTTCATAATTTTCCAATTGGGTGTTGTTTAAAGATGCTTTGAATTTGGAAACAGTTTAAAATTAATTGATTGAATTACTTGTTTGATTAAAACCAACAATTTAAGGAGTGATCAACATGGAATAAAATGGAACAATTTGGTTGTTTTCATTTGTTATTTTTATTCCAAAAGTTGTAACAGAGCAAGTATGAAAACATTGTTTGAGTAAGGTTTGAATTTGAGTTGTGAAAACAGTGGAAAACAATGCACCAAATAAGAAACAAATGCAAACAACATGATGACATGATGCAATACTTTAATTAAACAGGAAATCAAACATTCTATAGGGTAGTTTTCATACTTGGGATGTTACAAAACGCCCCCCCTTGAAGGAATCGCGCCCCGAGATTCCTACTGATAAAAGAAAAGGTCCGGAAACTTCTTGGGTGGACGTCAGGGAATTTGGAAACCACCGGAACATTTTCAAGTAAAAGGGGAGAGATTTTGCACCAAGGTTGTATAGCTGGATAGAATTTGGTTCACTTGGAGAATAGACTATCTGTAATAATGGTGGAACAGAGTTTTTGACATTAATGGAACACCAAGAATGAGATCAATGTCAGAATCATCAACATGAGAGTAACGAGGAATATGTGGCCTCCCATTAGAATTGGATTGAGATTCCGGAGAGTGAACAGAGATTTGATTGTTTTAGTGGAACCAGAACTATGTTGTATGTTGTTGAAAAGATTGTTGACACAAAGGAATGTGATGCTCCGGTATGAAACAACACTTTAGCTGGATAAGAGTTTTACGAGGAAGTTTTGATTAGACGCCGGTAGAAAAATTGAATTGGAAAACAACAACAAGATTTGAACGGACGAAAAGGATGTTTAGACGAACAGGATAACGAAGCAACACCGGGAAAACGAGATCAAAACTCCTGAGGTACTACGGAAAACCCATCCGGGCTTCTAAAGGATCAATATCTACTGCTTAAGGAATAGAGGATCTGCTTCCGGGGCCTATTTGCCACCGTTCTCAATCGTGAGTAGGCAACATGATAAATCATGTCAGAACCACGTCCATTCCTATGGTCTAGTAGATATAACCATCCTAGAGAAAACCAGGATTCGTGAAATCCTAACTTGAAAGTTTAGATGAGAAGGGAGAAATCAACGTTGCACTTCCTTACCAGAAAAGGGAGGGAGGGTGGGGAAAGAAGAAAAAGAACAGAATTCCTACTCTCACGTTTCATTTTTCCTATATAGCTACAAAATAGTTTCTAGACTCAACTGCGACCAGTAAAAAGGGATCCTACAGGCAGACAGGCTCTGATACCATTTGTCGCACCCTGATTTCTAGGGGATACTCACCGTACGAACTGGATAGCAGATGCTTGGATTATGGGGCATAACTGCTCCCACGTCCCAGCTTCCTGGTAGGCCTGCGCTTATGCGCGACAACACAAGCCCTGCTATTCCATCGTCGATGTAAACTATCCACTAGAGATCAAAGGCACTTCCGTCGACGTACTTCAAACCATACACACATGGTACGTCAACGGCGTTGAACAACTGATATCACAACAGATCTCTACGACACAAAAGATTGAAATAAGTTGCAAAAGGCTCTCATTAGAGCAGAGAATAGCAAATACAATCATTCAGAGGGCACATGCCCCAACAATACATCATTACATCACATCGGAAGCATTCAACATGTCTGAGTACAGACAAGAACCAAATAGGCCTAAGAGGCCGGAAACAAACAGACGGAGCCCATCCACGAAGTCTCGGATCCTGCCCGGGTCCGCTATCTACTCGTCAGCAGTCTCGTCATACTCCACGTAGTTGCCACCATGTAGATCCTCGGAAACGTAGGTCTGCGGAAACCACAGCCCCAAAGGGGTCAGTACATAAACGTACTGGCAAGCAAGACTCACAGTTCACCAAAGTGTAACCCGTCAACACCAAGCACAGATGCCTTGGGTCCAACGGAAGAGAGGGGATATAAAAGATGCTGCAACTGGATGCGCTAACCAACTACAGAGATTCTACCACTTCCGGCTAACAGAAAGGAGATAAGATCGAGGATTGTAACCAACTGAAAGATATCTTCAAGCAAACCCATCCTGGATCTCGCCCCTTATCCAAAGAAGCAATCCGAGGATAACTCACACAGTTGAGTTAATGATGGTTCAGATTATTGTGTCAATAAGCCTATTACTAGTCAAGTTATTAATCATGGGGTGTAACATGTTTGATAATTATGTTTAAGTTGTCCTGAGTACTTGTTAGCCAGTACTTTCACCAAGTAATCCATAACCGCGGAAAACACGGCTTCTCGAGAAGATTATCCCTGCAGGGTTGCACCAATTTGGCCGTACACTCATGAATAACCCGCCAGATGGAAAGGCCCTTCCACCAAGCGGGGTACTCAACACAACCAACCATTCTTCGCATCAAGCCCAAAGCACCTTGGGCGCACGGCTAATCAAGCCCAGAAGAAAATGGACCATCATAGCACTCTAAGACCGTGTCCCCCTATATGCCGACTACAAAAGTTCCACCCTGCGCTGGGCTCGCAAAAACATGCATGCGGCAAATGGAAAACACGAACTAAATGAGGCGATTTGGACGAGATGCGAATCAGGTCAAGTTGAGGGGGGCGCCCATACTCGCTTCCCAAGTGCGGGTAGTGCGCTCATCATGGATTAGTAGACAAGACCCTTTTCCTATTAGGGTCGACACTAGCAGGCTCCAAAACCTCTCATGGGCCTCCTGCCGGTGCCTTATCATCAAATTTATTATTAATAGTAACATTAGCATGATTGATTGATTAAACATCGAGCCCCCAGATCATAATAGAAATAGTAACAGAAAGTAACGGGTAACAGACTCGAGCAAAAGCAACCTAAGCATGCTAGTAAGACACTGGCTCAAACAATGGGTGATAGGAGTGGAGGTGAGGCAATATCAAGGTTAAGGGATTCATGTGATGGGTTCGTAACAGAATCAACTACTACTAAGGCTAGCAGAAAAGAACAACGGAAAGTATCGGTAATCAATGTTGAAAGGAACACAGTGGTTCATGTGAGTGATAACTTGCCTGCAAAACCCAGTAGCCTGGTACTGAGCTAAATCCTTAGGAGGGATGTCGTAAGTATCGTCGGTCTCAACGTCGTCGTGTATCCGAGAAGAAGCAAACAGACATTGCAGAAAGATAAGCAATCATTATCATGGCATTGTGCACAATCAAATATGATGCATGACAAGTTAATAGATGCAACATAATAAACTAGTTGATAGGATAGCACAATTTAAATGGACAGATATGCAATTTTGAGTTGCATATGAAAAGCCCATGGAATCTGGTTAGATTGTTTGTTTTCCAACTATTCAACAGGTGCTAGTGGTTTAGTATGATGCATGCAACAGGAAAACAGCAAAATAACAACATAAGAATCAAATTTAAATAGGGTGTAGCAATTTAGAAGTTTATTAGTGATTTAGGGAAATTTTGGGGTGCATTAGAGGTGACACACAAGTATTTGTTGTTTTCAACCAATTAAATTGTTCAAAACAATTAACAAGGTTGATATTTGAATAGATCATCAAATTTTGGTTGGATTACATGTTTCACATTTTGAAATTGGACTTAGGATTATTTAATTATGAATTAAACAATAATAAACAATTTTTAATTGCATTAAACAAGATTTAAATTGTTTAGGCATTTTAAATTATTCAAACCAGGAAACAAAAATTATATTTGAATAGGTTATTCAAAATGGTATGGAAAACATATTTTATTTGCATTTATTGGATTAATAAATAATTAGTTATAGAATTTAAGAAATTGCATTTGAATTATTCAAATTTGAATTTTAAATGTATTTGGAAAACTCAAAACAGAATACAAATAGGTTATTTGGCAAGATTAGGAAATTTGGAGCAATAAACATATGCAAGTTTTATTTATTTGATTTACAGATTAAAAGTTATTGAATTTCCAAGTTTGTTGTTTATTCTGCCATTTTAAAAGAAAAATAACAGATTCGATTTAATACTTTTTGTTACCGAGTGGACTCTACACGCTGCCACTGCCCAGTGGGCCACATGCCACTGTGGCGCTGTGAGTTGGCACCAGGGTGAATGACCCGTGGGCCCAACGTGGTGCGCGTGAGGGGAAAAAGAATGGGGCAACAATTGCGCCCCGCGGGACTTGATCCCGCGAGCTAGCGCTTCAGCGCGGAGGCAGTGACCAGTGCGGCTGGTGCGAGTTTCTGTTGGTATATGATACGGTAGCAAGGAATATTATGCAGTGGCCACTTAACTGAATTTGTAACAGCAACATACAGACGAACAGGTTCAGAGAGCAAGCGGCAGCTGCTGGGATCGATCGCGAACGGGGCGACCTCGAGGCGCAGCAAGGGTTCCCGTCGGCCAGGGATTGTAGACGGCGGTGGAGGACGTCCACGTCTACCCACTGGTGCCAGGGCGAGTTGCAGGCGGCGCCGGACCGGTGAGGCGACGATCTGGCGAGCTCTACGCCATGGCGGACAAGGAATTGGTCAGGGAACATGACGGTACAGAGTACCTAAAGGGCTCGATCTCGACGGGAATTGGGTAAGTGGCTTACCAGGAGGGTTCTAATGAGGTTTAGCAAGCTCGCGGTCGACGATGGAGGCCAAACGGAGTCGAAGACGACGGCGCCCTTGCTGTGCTCCTCACGGACGGCGCAGCTGTTCCGCAGCTCCTCTGGCTCCCGTGTTTGGGTGACGAAGCAGAGTCATCGCTCTTGGCGCGACGATCGGAGAGTACAAGGTTGAAACGAGATGGCACCGAGCTCCTCCAGCTCTCCCATGGACTCATGGCTTAGGTTGTGTTGGAAGAAAAGGAAAAGGGCAGGAGATGGAGGATGGTGGCGGCGGGGAATGAGATGAAAGCTAGGTTTAGGTCGAGCAGGAGGGAGGAGGATTTATGGGGTTCGGTGCGCGTACGGCTGGGCATCGGTGTGAGGGAGGAGGATCGCACGGTCGGAAGGGAAGGACAGCGACAGCAGCTGTCCTTCTGCGTCCGTACGAAGACGAAGAACAGAGGTGGGCTGGGGGTCAGTAGATCGGGGTGGGCTGGAAGATGGGCTGGGTTTTTCTTCCCCCCCCATGAACCGTTTGCTTCTTTTTATTTACTTGCTTTCTGTTTTTTTTTTTTTGCAGCAAGACTAATTGGAAGAAAAATGGTAATTTTGGAGTTAGCAAAATTGTTAGAAAAATTAGGGTGAGATGTTTGGGTCAACAGTAAACAATGCCAAGTTGTGTTTTACAAATATTTCAAATACTTTTGCTGTTTACAACAATGGTTTAAATTTTGAGTTAATTTGGGTATTGAAAGAAATATGGAAAACAAAGGTTTAAGCATTTGGAACCCTACTGATTTAATACAAACAATTGATTTGGATTGTTGTACAATTTGCATAAAGTCAATTTGGTTATTGTTTGATGCTTTGATTCGAATTTGAATGCAATTTGGGAATTTATTTATTTGAAACAAAAGCACCATTTATTAGTTGATCAAACCTGGAAATAATTGGAAACAAAAGATTAGATTGTTTTGGTAATTTTCATAATTTTCCAATTGGGTGTTGTTTAAAGATGCTTTGAATTTGGAAACAGTTTAAAATTAATTGATTGAATTACTTGTTTGATTAAAACCAACAATTTAAGGAGTGATCAACATGGAATAAAATGGAACAATTTGGTTGTTTTCATTTGTTATTTTTATTCCAAAAGTTGTAACAGAGCAAGTATGAAAACATTGTTTGAGTAAGGTTTGAATTTGAGTTGTGAAAACAGTGGAAAACAATGCACCAAATAAGAAACAAATGCAAACAACATGATGACATGATGCAATACTTTAATTAAACAGGAAATCAAACATTCTATAGGGTAGTTTTCATACTTGGGATGTTACACCGCGGTAGCACAGCAAGCCAATTATCCGGATCATAGAAGCGGAATGCATGGGACGCCGTACGTCAGTCAGCAACAGGGCAATGTCCAAGCAAGTGCGGCACGACGAAGGGAAGAGCAACAGCAAATGCCGCCCCCACCGCGTATCCAGACAGTACCAGTAGTATCAGCAGCGCAGGCGGTGGTGAACAGTTCCAGGGCCAGAAGAGCCAGGGCCGGGTCTGCAGGGCACGAGTTGCCGGTGGCGCCGCGCCTCGTGGCACCCCCAGCCGGGTCACGTGTTTCCCGAGTAAGACCAGCCCCAACCACCCTGGCGGGACCCAGGTGCCTCTCGGACGATATCAGAGCAGAACCTTACCCGGAGAAGTTCAAAGAACCGGGGAAAGTAGTAAATTATGAGCCAACAATGGATCCAGAAACGTGGCTGAGCAGCTACGAGATGGCAATGTCAATTCGCAACGCATCCGAGAATCTCCAAGCCAAATTCATGTACTTAATGATGTCAGAGGGAGCAGCAAAGTTATGATTCACCAATTTACCGGAAAAGTCGATCAAATCGTGGGAGGAGCTAAAGACCGCATTTATCAAGCACTTTCATGGGACATGCAGAAAGTTATTTACTATTGATGATTTAGAAAGATGCGTTCAGAAGAAAGGAGAGTCAGCACGCAGCTGGGTACGCCGGGTTATGGAGATACTCCACTCGTCTACAGATATCCAGCCTAAGGACGCGCTACAAGCTATGGCAAAAACATGTAAGTATGTTCCTTTAGTGCAAAAGCTAACTCGCATGAAATCTAGTAGGAATGCAGCGGAGGTTACGATGGGAGAGTTAATGGATGCGTGCAACAAACACGCTGCAACGGATACCACAGAGGAGGAAGTTGATGACAAGAAAGCAAAAGCAAACACAAGTAGCAGTGGGAAAACCGGCAATGGATCGGCGCCAAACAATAATGGAAATAGCCAAAACAAGCGCCCGTTTGAAGGGAATTCCGAGTTTGTAGCCAACACGGAGGCCGGGTCTTCAAGACCTAGATCCGAAGGAAATTTTAATACTGGAAATCACAATGGGGGACACTACCAAGGACCTCCAAGACCAAGCAACAGTTGGGACATATTTAGGATGGCATGCCCGAAGCATAGCAGGAACGGCAAGCCGGCCAATCATTCATTGGAGCAATGTGCCGACTTACAAAGGTGGAAGAACGAGGAAGTGAACAGAGCCATGCGAGGTGCAGGCCGAGGAGGAGGCCCGGGCCTAGGTGGAAATTTGGGCAACGGACCGCCCCCAGCCGGCAACCCGCCAGCTGGAAATCAAGGTAACAATCAAGGGGGAGCGGGAGGTTTTCAAGCTAACCCCAAACAGCTGGGTCAATATCATGTGCACACTACGGGAGGCTCTAACAAGGATAAGAAGATACTGAAACAAGCAGTTAATTCGGTCTCTTCCGCTGTTCCAAGATATTTGAGGTGGTCAGAACAAGAGGTAACATGGAGCAGGAAGGATCACCCGGACAGAGTTGATCACCCGGGAGTCTTAGCTTTGGTAGTGGCACCACAGGTCAACGGCTACGAGCTGAAAAAAGTCTTGATGGATGGAGGAAGTAGTATCAATATCCTATACTGGGAAACTTTTCTGCGTATGGGCTTAAAGGAATCGCAGCTGCAAAAGAGTACAACAGTTTTTCACGGGATAGTGCCGGGTCATTCGGCATGCCCCGAAGGAAAGGTGGCACTGGAAGTAGCTTTTGGAGAGTCAAAGGACAATTACCGAGTCGAGTGGCTTACCTTTGAGGTAGTAAAGTTGCGCAGTCCTTATCATGCATTGTTTGGAAGGCCGGCTTATGCCAAGTTCATGGCAAGACCGTGTTATGTGTACCTACAGCTGAAAATCCCGGGTCCTAAGAAGACCATTACAATACACGGAAATCGAGATATAGCAGCTGAATGTGATGAGGGAGATGCGGCAATGGCCGAGCAAGCCTGCAGGAAGGAAGAGCTCAAACATTACCGTTCTCAGGTGGACCTAGAAGAGAGGACAACGTCAAAAAAGCCAACTCCTGAGGGGGACAAAGCAAAAATTAGGGCAGAACAAAACCCTAAGATGGTAGGCTTCATCAGGAGCGATCCTTTCAAAACTCCTAGCAGGGAAGAAGAAGACGTACCGCCATCCGCAGCTGATCACGCTTCAAGGACGATATACCCGGATTGGCTAGCAAATCCGGTACTCATTATGAAAGGGCCTAGCAAATGGAGAATGTGCATCGGCCGTACCAACGCGAGGCCGATTCTCGAGAATAACTAAAGCAGTGTAATGGACGGCAGGTTTCATACGCACTCTTTTCCTACCCAGGGTACCTAAGGGGACTGGAAGGTTTTTAATGAGGCGGCCTGCTGATTCAAAAAAGAAATTTTTATCAATAAAAGAAGATGGTGTCGAGTCTTATCATGGTCTTTGCTTCAGTTACAAGTAAGTAATGCTTGTTATTATCAATACGTCAATATCATCGAAATACGTCACGTGCATATAGGTCTTCGGGGATTGGTGTGCTTAAATAAGTAATCACAAACCCGGAGACCCGGCCTTGATGCCTATGAGTTATGAGGGCTGATTACTCGAAAAAACGGGTACGGCTGCAATCTTATAACCGGACAAAGGAGCCAAATTTCTTGATTATTCTTACTTAAGCTCGATGTGACTCGCGCTAAAGTGGCATGATCTGTTCACTTACGATTACAATCAAACTATGCAGCCCAATGGGACTTGCTTGACCCTGTTTTTCGTATAGATGTAACAGCATGGTATCCACGCGAAAGCCGGCTTACAGTACAAGATAATCAAAAGGGTCATCTAAACCACAAGTCCATGCAGAGTATAAGGCTCAAATAGCCGGAAACTCAACAAGTATTAAGCATGACTTCAGTATTTATGTGAATAGCTATTGGTCTTCAGCTTGGTAAAGAGCAGTTTGTCATCTGAGAAAGGCCACGCCCCCTTAGCTCGTACTTTGGGTCATGGGGACTGGGGACTTCGAGACAGAAACAAACTGCTTAACTACTAAAGCTCGTAAACCTTAGTTTCCGAGTCTTGGGGACTTAAAGAAAAGTCCGTCTATCAAAACCTACGATACTCGGTTAGCCGAGTCTCAAAAAGGAATCAAAAGCAAGAGTTCAAAGTATCGAGAATAAGCTTACAGGTAACACAAGGATCGAGATTATCAAAAGCCGGGAGAGGCAAAGAGTTATCATAAATTAACAAGCGCAAAGTCATAATATCAGTATCAATGTTGCACAGGCGCACCGCTAAAAATCATATCAGTCTCGAGAAACGCAAAGCACTAGGTATCATCCTACTCGGCATCCTGGGAGTGGTCCTCCGGGTCTTCGTCTTGGACTTGCTCCTTGGCTTTGCCAGCAGTTTTACCCGGACTCTTCACGTCAGGACGGACAGGAGGAGGAACGGCTGGTGTTGAGGTAGACGGCTTTACGCCTAGTTCGGTTTCTCTCTTCGCAGCCTCTTCTTTCCTCCTGGCCAGGTCAGTCGACCACTTCTCCAGCATATCAAAAGGAGGGGGTGCCTCCACCAGAATAACCTTGCCCTCAGAGTCATATGAGCTCATAATTGTGTTTAGATCCATTTTATCTGCCAAAGTTGTGGCCGAGTGACGTACCGAAGATTGTATAGCTTTGAAGTCCTGGGGTTTAAACTTAGACCCGTCAGCCTTGAATTCTGGGAACCCGGATACTACCTTGGCCGGGTCAAGCTTAGGAAAATAAGCCTTCGCCAGCGTCAAAGCCCGGGTCATCCCAATCCGGCAAGACGAACGCTTCAATATTTCAATCCATCCAGGCGCTGTGGAAAAGGCCTGCATGAGATTTTCTTCGCCCGGGTATACCTCCGAAGGCCACTTTATAGCATCCAGCAAAAGTTTCGTGCCGGCAAAAAATGTTCGGAGCACAGTCTTCAGAGTTTTAGCCTGAGTAACGGTGTTCTCCTCCGGAGCAGCAAGGTTAGCACCTGCAATCGAAACACACAAAAGCATATCAGTAATCTTGATTATTACAACGGCAAGATAGAGATACGCAAGTTAATTGCAAATAACAAACTTACTTAGCAAGATACGGTAAGTGTCCGTAATTTGAGTCGACAGGTTCTTCAGCGAGGATTGGGCAGCATTGTATTTGTTTTTGTATTTGGAGACATCTTTTTTCAAAGTCCTTATCTCCGCTTCAAGGGTTTCCCTACGTTTTGTTTCCGCAAGCAAGAGCTGCTCAGTTTTAAGTAATGTTTCATCCGACTGAGTTATCTCCGCCTGCAAAGAATGAGTGCAACTGTAAGCCGGATATCACGAGAATATTTCCTTCTGAGAAAATAATTACAGAAAATTATTATGCGAAGTACCGAGAATAATTACAGAAAATTATGCTCGGAACTTGGGGACTGGATGTATAGTAAGAAGTATCAAGTAAGATTACCTGATGTGCTGCAGCCATACGCTCTAGGATATTTCCTTCTGAAGCTTTCATGGCGAGAAGAGCGCTCATCAGCTGGTTAAAATCAGCGTTATCCGAGTTAGATGACTCGGGTACCTGGAAAGTGGGAAAAGGAGCTTTTCTTGTAACATGAGGTGGCACCCGGGTCATCCGAATGTCGGAGTCTGGTCCCCCTCCCGCGCTCGAAGCTGCTCCCTTCTCCTTCTCGCCTGCGTGCGAAGCGATTGGATACCCGGTATCATGCCTAGCCAGCTCCGGTGGCGACGCTTGCTCGTCGCCAGTTGCGGTGAATGCGCCATCAGCCGGCTCATTCTCGACTCGGACCTCAGCCTCCGTGCCCTCTTCGTCGCTAATAACAACCGTGGCTCTGTAGAAGGTACAAGGGTGCAGTTAATCTTTGGTTATGAAAAAGGTGATGAAAGTTCGGTATAACGTCAAGGAAAGGAGTTTACCCGGTGTTCACCGGGAAGTCCGAAGGGAAGTCGCCGCTAGACCCGGAAGAGACTGAAAAATGGCAAGCAAGGTCTGGGATTACGTCGCAAAGGAATGTCCGGAAAGAGTTTCTATGTACGATAAATACCAGAGCGTCGAGCCGGGGGCGACGAAGTGTCCGGGTTAAGGGCCTCGTCGCCCGGATGGTTCCGGGTTACTCGGCGCCTAGTCGCGGGCGGCTCCTTCGTTTATGATCAAAAGGGATGAAGATGAGGTTAGCCCCGGAGTGACGTTATGAGAGCAAAAATTAAAGGGCAAGGAAATGAAATGAAAACCTGGAGGGCGATTCTTTGGGATTTCCTTTTTGATCCGGCTTTGGTGGCCGGCTCCGGCTCGTCCTCTTCGCTGGTGGACTCCGCCCTGCCGTCTGTCTCTTCTTCTTCTTCGTCTTGATCCTCTCGTTCTGAAAGATATCAAAGTTATAGCATAAGGAAAAAGAGGAGGCAGGATATAATGCGTGCGAGGGGATTGAGTATGCACCTTCATCCGAGTTAGCGGCATCGTCTTCCTCCTCCGCGTCTTCGGAACTAAGAGGAGTGTTGACCGTCCAAAAGTCATTATCGGCCTGAGGTGAAAATGCCAGGGCAATGGTTAATATTGAGTCAAGAAAAGCGGATAAAAGTAAGCTTGTTAAAATCCAAAATCAAGAGGTAGAAAGCTTACCGCGGGGGCGGGGTTCTCGAGTGTAAAAGGTTCTAATCCGGCTATGTTCCGGATTACCTCGAGCTTCTCTGTTAAAAAACCCTTGATCGTTTTGTTCGTGTCATTAGGGGCGAAGGTGCTGGTAGAGTATCGGATCGGGTCCGTGGTTTGACCCGAATATTCACACATCAGCTTCTCACGAATGGAGTTTGGCTGGATGCGGAAGCTGACCCAGGTCTTCACCAGGTTTAGCCCGACGAGGCCTCGAGCCGATAAGATAGAGATCTTAGCCAGCAAAGGCAAGATAGCCTCCCTGTCCGAGTCAGGGTCGAAGGCATTGAAAGTCTCGGAAATGTCAAGCTGACCCTCCGAGTAACCCGGCAACTTCTTTTCGCCGGGAGGGGAGGTATCCTGGCAGTAGAAGTACGAGAGCTGCCAGTGCTTTACATGAGAATTGAGAGTGATAGGAGGCATCAAGGAGTTCTTGCGGCGCTGGATAGAAACCCCGCCGCAAGTAAGAAGTGCGCCGTCGCCGCTTTCGCGGCACGGCTTGCACTGAAAGAGTTCAACGAAGAGAGCCAAACTTGGCGGAGTGCACAAGTAAGACTCGGAAAGAACGATAAAGTGGGAGATGTTTAGAACGGAGTTTGGGCCTATGTCGAAAATACGGAGGTTGTAGTGATCTAGGACGTCACGAAAGAAAGGGTGACCCGGAGGCCTGAAGCCCCGGGTCACATGTTCGACGAAACATATTACCTCGTCCGTTGCTGGAGAAGGCCGGGTTTCGTTGCCTGGTACTCTCCAACGGATAGATTCCTGCGGAGGAAGAATTCCAAGCTCGACCAACTCCTCCAGTTTAGCCTTGGTAACGGAGGACTTCCCCCAATTGGCTGATATGGAGTTCGTGGATTTAGCCTTAGCCGGCTGTTTCCCTTGCCTCTTGGGTGCCATGGGATTGACCTGGTGAAACATCAAAGGGAAGGACGTAAGAAACGAAAACTTGGAAGTTAGCAGATGAGCAATTACCGACTATTTAAACACGATCCGGGTATTGCCTTGCTGGGTCAAGTACGATTTGTCCGGGTATCGTATATCATTACAAAACCTGTAGAGTTTTCCATAAGGTAAGTGTTTGGGGAAGTTAGAAGGATACCCATATGCCTACCATCAGCAAGTGAGCCGGAGAAGTGAGATTTTCGGAGGGATAAGAGCAAAGGCGGAAATTTTAGACGGCCCGAGCCCAGATTGGGGACCCTATTTCTAGATTTGTGACCAAGTTAATGCGTACTGACGTTAGGGTTGAGTTTGCTCCTTGGGGTCTATTTATAATAGCCCGGGTGGAAAAGCTTATCCTAACGGGCGAAACCCGGGAGGTGCGGAGTAATAGTTGGTTATTTTGAAATTTGAAAAACACGCTTTATGCGTAGTCAGATATGATCCAGAGAGAAAGGAAGGGGAAATCTCCTTCCTAGTATCAGCGATAATTATCAAGAAAGATGTGAAATTATGGAGTTTCCTATTAAGGCTCAAATCTGGAAGATTAAGGGAGAACCTTTAAGGGAGAGCCGGGTCATTACCTGACCCCCTTGGTACCAATCTCAGCCATTCGTCAACGTATTGTGTCTTGACCTCCATGTGTTTGTGTCTAACATTTCTGCAGGGAATAGCCAGCGCTTCGAAGAGTAAATCTTGGAAGCCCCAGCTATTCTGGGGACTACTGATGAGGGGATAGTAACCCGGTATACCAATTCAAAGGTGTGATTCGGCCCAAAACGGCGGCTGGACCGGATCCGGCTAAGGACAAAGAAACTTCTGGAAGGCCCAAAGCTTGTAATGTTTGTAACCCGGATTGTGGGTTACGGTAAGGAAAGTTAGAGTTTGTATGCAGAGTTCGAGTAGGGCTCAGGATGCGCCTTGTAGGGCAAGCCAAGGGGGGTATGGGTGCTATATAAACCGACCCCTGGGCTCAGCATGAGAGAGAGATTAAAGTCATAGTTGTAACACCTGTTATCGAGTATCCAGCATAATTCATATTGAGATCCGGCGAGTTATTTTCCGGTTCTTAGATTGCTTTCCGCCATGTCTTCCTTCGAGCTAAACCCTCTCCCGAATACATGTGTCGACTTGCCCCAAGATCAGTTACCCCCGGTAACATCTGCCGTGATTATCCCACGACAGTTCTCATGTTATTTTTTCCAAAGTGGATCCATGCATCTATATCTCTGGAAATTGGGAAACGCATCAAAAACTTCTTAGCAGACATCTGTTCCGCATACCATCTCCAGTTACATCTATTACCAACCCATTGTGTAAATTCTTCTTCGATTTGTCTAGCAGAAACATCCCCCTGCAGAATCTCAACAACAGCCTAATGAATCTCTTTTGTGGGGGCAGGGTTCCTGATCTCAGATATCACAAAGAATGCCCCGTTTGGTACAGCTGCGCCCACAAAGGGAGCCGTCAGCTGCCAAGGTCTAGGATCAGCAAACACCAAGTTCACATCATGATTAGCACCGCATAATCTGCAGATCAAGTCTAATTCCACCACTTGATTGCGGTTCTCCCTAAATTGGACTGAGCGAGCATTGTCACGTTCTCCATCACGGGGTTCTTCCACAGTCTCATACCTAGCTCTGTCAACTTGCTCAGGAGCACGCGCATTAGACGCAGCTACAGAGGATAGACCGGGAGTATTCATTCTCCTAGGGTTCACCTGAACTTAAATATGATAGGCGTGTTCATTTGCAGAACTGTCAGAGTCTGCATCGCGCATCTCAGATCTATGAGCTAATCTATCACGATTACCTCCACCTTGCCTCCCAACATCAACAGAAACTCGCTCACGCGGTGCAATAGCACCAAGGCTGTTAGGGTTACCTCCCCGGTAGTCGCGTCCTCTGCGGAACGGCTCGTTGCTTCTAGATCTGAAGGTGTATAAACCTCCTTGCTTCCCTACGCACGGGCTCACGCCCTCGCATATTGGAATCTTCTAGATCTCGCGGGCCCACACCAAGGGTGTGCACCACTCTTGGTCACTCCACCGCGGCAGCCGAGTATCCTCCAACCGGTCTGCTAGGCGAGAAGTTGGACCTCGTCGTGAAACGACCACCCCGGCGACCACCACGATTGAACTTATACGCCATGGGTGGCATGGCATCAGATCTAGCCACCGATGCAAAGGAGCGGTGGTCACCAGGCGTACCTTTCCACGGAGTGTGTGAGCAGGGTTTGAGAATCGCGGGGAGAACTTTCTCTCTGATGAAGACAACCCTAGGGTTCCCCGCCGCGCGAGCTCTCTCCCAGATGTGGCTAAATCTCGAAATAGTCGGAATGGAGGAGGGGGTGGGAGCACGGGGGAGTATATACCCGTTTATTTTGCACTTGGCCCCCGGAGCCACGTTCCTTATTACTAGACCCCTCCTCCCCCGAAAATGGCGGTCCACAAGCTGATGTGGCCATTGACTCGCCGCCGGCGGGTGAGCCCAGCTGCTCTTTCCAACCAAAAAGCGCCTTAGGCTCGAGCGAGCGTCGTGTCTGCAGAAGAGACGACGGCAGCCTCGTCCGTTCGCGCTGAGAGAACCACTGAGCTCCAACCACCCGAGAAAAAAAGGGGAAAATCACGTTTGATCCTGATTGAATCACCTCCCCTGGATCTAATTGACGAACATCAATCTTAATTTCATCGCGATCAATCAATACCAATCGCTTCTCCTTAACCCGCAGTAACAAACCACCAGGACGAGACTGATCGGATCCAATTCGAGGCGTAAACTCCACATCCCACCTCCACGACAGTGGCGAAGGAAAGGATGAGGACTCACCGCCGGTAGGATTTGGAACCCGCTCACTTACCGTCGTGTGGAATTTGTTGAGGTTGATCATGTCGCCTCCCTTGACGGCGGCCCCTCCCGACCAAGCGATCCAGTCAACGATGACCTCCTCCTCCTCGAGAAGGACCACCCGCGCGCGATCCCATCGGAGCACAAGGTGACCCTGTCTCCGATGAGCAGACCCCGTCGTGGGCGGGAGCTGGGAGAAGGAAACCCGCCTCCATGCAGCCTCCCACTTCGCCCTCGCTGCCGTGCGCCTCGTCTCGCTAATCGCCTCGTGAGCCACCTATCACCCGCGAACCGTCATTGCCCTCGCAAAGTGTCAGCTGAAGAAAAACAATCTGGCTCGGAGAAGATACATTGACTCGACGCCAGCCGATCAGTCAGTTGTGGCAAGCTAGCTAGCGCGAAATTAGCTGCACGCGTGAGTAAACGAAGAGAGCAACGACCAGCGAGCTAGCCATCGCCGAGAACTTTTAAATTGGCCGGTGATTGATTCATATCAAATCAAATCAGGCAAAGCAGGGCCATGGAGGAGATCGATCATATCAAATCGGCACTACCTACACGCGCGCGCGCCTCGAGGAGGAGTATTACCTAGCTTTTTTGCAAATTGCAACAGGCCGGTTGCTACTAGTGACCTTGACCACTCGTTCAATCAAAAAACATTGTTAGATTAGGTGAGGTAGGAGCGTGTGTCAAGCATAGCCGCAGCCCGCGAACCGAGGAGATTAGGTTCGCTGCATGGTGGTGGTGGTCAAGGTAGTCGACTACTAATCATGATTAGTGGATAATAATCTATTGGTTAACCAATGGCGTGGGATTCCGCAAGTTGGAGATGGGGAAACAGGAACGGGAGGTGTCCGAGATAAGGATGGCAGTGCGTATGCGTAGTAGAGTAGTTAATTTAGAGCCAAAGCGAAAGCAAAACCCTAGCTTGGTTAATTAGTCGACTCCGTAATGGCGTGATTCTGTGTGGTCTGCGTGGTGCCAAAGGGGGAGCCAAACCGTGGGCTTTTGGAGCTAGCTAGGCATGTTACGCGGAATCACTGGCCGGACGGGAGTAGTTTATTTGATCGACACGTTTAAATTAGCATATATACTCCAGCCTTTCGCCAAAGTGTACCCGGCCCTTAGTGGACCAAGATGAAGCGGGTGAAACTCCCCAAATTTGGAACTGACCATGCAACTTACCGTACTACCCTAAGCAAAAGCTAATCAGTGTGATCGATGATCCTTATCTGATCTCCAAACCATGGGGTGGGCTGATTGGCTGGTGATTGATGTCGACCAAGGTTGGTAACCACAGGGTTTGCCAGCACGTGAAACGCCGGCTAGTCGTACGTACCATGGTCAGGCCTGCACAGCACAGGCCGGCGCGCGCGCGCAGGCCAGATACGTCCAAAGCTATCTCGTAGCACCACGTGCGTGATGTGATGGTTAATTCGTTTTGTGTCATCAGAGATGGTTGTCAGTTGGCATTGCGTACACATGTGCATGCCGTGTCGACCTGATTAATTAGTGGAAGTAAAGGGAGGTGTAGATTTGGACTGCCATCGCAATGGCATCGACCTCTCTCTCCCTGCGTGTCGATCGTCCGATCGGGCTGGAAACAGAATATATACTCCGTACTTGTACATAGGGCGATGCTCCATTCGCTTTGTAAAGATGATGCCGGGCTTCTGAATTCTGATTCTCCATGTTGTTTTTGAGTATTGTACCCATAGTTTGGGTACTACTAGCAATGGTAAGGATAAAATGGTGGCAAGCGTTTTTGATTCACGGCAACGCACTACTGTAGCGGTATATAAATAAAATTTGAAATTTTTTGCAGGTAAATCAAATTTTAATTTGACACGTACGTCATCAACGACCAATTTGGCCACGCCGATGCCTATCAACTTGGGCAAACTGACGTCCGCCAAGGTGAAGAAGTAGACGTGCACGACATCGACACCAGCGAGATCATCAAGGAGCCGAGTAGCCGAGAGGCAAGACGTGGTCCGATTTGGATGCTAAACTCTTGGCCGAATCATGGATGTTTGTGGCCTTGGAAGCCGGCAAAGGTGCACAACAAACACGTGAGACATATTGGAAGCACATTAAAGCTCACTTCGAGAAAAGGAATGCGTACCAAATGCACAACTGGCTCCTCGGCCGCAATGTGAAAGGATGTGAGAACCGGTGGGCTATTCTTCAATGGGTTTTGCAACAAATTTCATGGCTGCTGTGACCAAGTATGGATGAGGAACGAGAGTGGCAAGAACGGCGACATGAAAGTAAGAAGCCGGACTTTGTGTAGCCATGCACCTTTTTTTTTAATTTTCTGGCTTATTATGACGCGGGACTTTGTGTAGCTCAAAGAGGTCCACAAGATGTACATAACGTTGAACATGGGATGTACATAACGTTGAACATGGATAACAAGAAGCCGTTCAAGTTCATACATATTTGGTCCAAGATTCAAAAATGCCCAAATTGAAAGACTTTGCGTCTCAGTTTGGCCGACAAAAGGTAGGAGGGAGTCGACGTTGATGAAACTAAGATGCCGGGCAGAAGCGTCGAACAACCTATTGGGAACAAGAAGCAAATGTTGAAAAACATGCGGCGTCGGCAAGCGGCGTACAAGAGGCAATGTACGTGGGCGTGCAAGAGATGGCCGCATCGGCGGCGAAGAAACTAAAAATGCACGTCGATATCCAAGATAAGTGGAACACCTTTCTTGCCATTGTCGATGCGAAAGCCAAGGCGACGGAGAAGGTCGAAGAGTGCTCGATCATGACGTACACGGCCGCATGAGCTCCGATGAGAAGGCCCACTTCAAGGCTGAAAGACAAGGCATCACGGCGGCAAGTGCGGCGAGGGTGACTGCTAGGTGCTGTAGCTGCCGAGGCCGGTGAGGTGGCTGCTCGAGTTGCCGGCTCTGATGGCGCCGAGGTGACAGCTGTAGCGGATGCCGAGACCGAATAATGAACTCCCATGCACTCAGAGTGGTGCCCTTTCGATGGCCAGACTTGTGGTTGCGGAGGCGATGTATGAACTGCCATCACTACAGGAAACGCCGCATATGCCGACGGCCAAAAGCCGTCGGCACAGGCTAAAAAGCCGTCGGCACAGCCTGTGCCGACGGCCGCCGTCGGCACCTTGCCGTCGGCACATCCCACGTCGGCACATGGCCAAATGGCCGTCGGCACATAAAAAACCGTCGGCGTAGGCTATGCCGACGGCAAAGCCGTCGGCACACTAAGCTCTATGCCGACGGCAAAGCCGTCGGCACAATATTTCCAAAATTCGAATTTTGAAAAAAAAAAAAAAAAATTTTTTTTTTTTTTTTTTGAACTTTTTTTGACATTCTATTCCAGAATTTTTCACTTAGCCAAATATTTAATCTCTAATCTCTAATTACATAATTAATCTAGTCAACATACTTAACTTAGTCAAACTTCCCATTCGGTCACCCATCCTGAAATTCCTCCAGCCCAAGCACGCTTAACCTTTGAGTTCCTTCCAAACTAGATTCCATATGAGATGTGAGAACTTACTGATATTACTATCATATCAATCATATTAACCTGTGGGGAATGATGTTAAACTTCTCTATTGTATAAATTTTAAAATATATTTGAACAAATAACAATGATTATATAATTATATTTATTGACTAAATAACAATATAATGTTAGAAATTACTTTATTTTGTGAATAAATTATTTAATATACAATAATTTATATCTTTAAATCCGTAAATCGAAATTTGACAAATAAAATGTCTAAATCGATTAGAAAAATTAGAGAAATTCAAATATGACATCCATATCATAAAAACATCGATAGTTTAGAAAAAAATTAAACTCTTTTGATGAATAGCCATGGTGGCCATTTTGACAGTTTTTGCCGATTCAGCTGGAAACAGGCCAAATGACGGGTGTAATGGCCAAATCCATGGCATAGTTTGTTTAAATATGCCCATATTCCACACAAACATGCATATTGGAAGCACGGACAATGTTCCCGAAGAAAGTTTTCCTTTTCATTCAATAAAAAAACCATTTTCCATCTTCCGAGTGTGAAAAATGGCTTTTTTTATGAAGCATCAACCATAAATATGTTGCAAAACCTGGGAGCTGCATTTTTTGAATATACTAGACCATGTTATATGCACGAATAACCAATTATTTTCCTCTGAAAAGGTTTTCATCAACCTCTTTTGAAGAACACAAGTTTTTGCCGATTCAGCTGGAAACGGGTCAAATTTGAACTAAAGGTGCCTCCTAGTTTGCTCATGATTTTTTGAAAAAATCATTTTTAGGTACACAAATACCTATTTCATCAGAGATACACCAAGAGTTTCTCAATATTCAAGCCCTAGATACGAACGGTCATGCCCGCCGTCTTGACTTTTCCCGAAACCGACTTAGAAAATTCCAGAAAATTTAAAAAACCTCAAAATGATGCAAGACCTTCGCGTGGTGTCATTATATATGTCCTAGTATCCACCAAAAATAATAAACTTGGAACACGACAGTTGTGTTGAAAATATGTTCACATAAATGAGCTATCTCCTACGAACATTCTAGGGTTTCGGGCCAAATGACGGGTGTAATGGCCAAATCCATGGCATAGTTTGTTTAAATATGCCCATATTCCACACAAACATGCATATTGGAAGCACGGACAATGTTCCCGAAGAAAGTTTTCCTTTTCATTCAATAAAAAAACCATTTTCCATCTTCCGAGTGTGAAAAATGGCTTTTTTTGTGAAGCATCAACCATAAATATGTTGCAAAACCTGGGAGCTGCATTTTTTGAATATACTAGACCATGTTATATGCACGAATAACCAATTATTTTCCTCTGAAAAGGTTTTCATCAACCTCTTTTGAAGAACACAAGTTTTTGCCGATTCAGCTGGAAACGGGTCAAATTTGAACTAAAGGTGCCTCCTAGTTTGCTCATGATTTTTTGAAAAAATCATTTTTAGGTACACAAATACCTATTTCATCAGAGATACACCAAGAGTTTCTCAATATTCAAGCCCTAGATACGAACGGTCATGCCCGCCGTCTTGACTTTTTCCCGAAACCGACTTAGAAAATTCCAGAAAATTTAAAAAACCTCAAAATGATGCAAGACCTTCGCGTGGTGTCATTATATATGTCCTAGTATCCACCAAAAATAATAAACTTGGAACACGACAGTTGTGTTGAAAATATGTTCACATAAATGAGCTATCTCCTACGAACATTCTAGGGTTTCGGGCCAAATGACGGGTGTAATGGCCAAATCCATGGCATAGTTTGTTTAAATATGCCCATATTCCACACAAACATGCATATTGGAAGCACGGACAATGTTCCCGAAGAAAGTTTTCCTTTTCATTCAATAAAAAAACCATTTTCCATCTTCCGATTGTGAAAAATGGCTTTTTTTGTGAAGCATCAACCATAAATATGTTGCAAAACCTGGGAGCTGCATTTTTTGAATATACTAGACCATGTTATATGCACGAATAACCAATTATTTTCCTCTGAAAAGGTTTTCATCAACCTCTTTTGAAGAACACAAGTTTTTGCCGATTCAGGTGGAAACGGGTCAAATTTGAACTAAAGGTGCCTCCTAGTTTGCTCATGATTTTTTGAAAAAATCATTTTTAGGTACACAAATACCTATTTCATCAGAGATACACCAAGAGTTTCTCAATATTCAAGCCCTAGATACGAACGGTCATGCCCGCCGTCTTGACTTTTTCCCGAAACCGACTTAGAAAATTCCAGAAAATTTAAAAAACCTCAAAATGATGCAAGACCTTCGCGTGGTGTCATTATATATGTCCTAGTATCCACCAAAAATAATAAACTTGGAATACGACAGTTGTGTTGAAAATATGTTCACATAAATGAGCTATCTCCTACGAACATTCTAGGGTTTCGGGCCAAATGACGGGTGTAATGGCCAAATCCATGGCATAGTTTGTTTAAATATGCCCATATTCCACACAAACATGCATATTGGAAGCACGGACAATGTTCCCGAAGAAAGTTTTCCTTTTCATTCAATAAAAAAACCATTTTCCATCTTCCGAGTGTGAAAAATGGCTTTTTTTGTGAAGCATCAACCATAAATATGTTGCAAAACCTGGGAGCTGCATTTTTTGAATATACTAGACCATGTTATATGCACGAATAACCAATTATTTTCCTCTGAAAAGGTTTTCATCAACCTCTTTTGAAGAACACAAGTTTTTGCCGATTCAGCAGGAAACGGGTCAAATTTGAACTAAAGGTGCCTCCTAGTTTGCTCATGATTTTTTGAAAAAATCATTTTTAGGTACACAAATACCTATTTCATCATAGATACACCAAGAGTTTCTCAATATTCAAGCCCTAGATACGAACGGTCATGCCCGCCGTCTTGAGTTTTTCCCGAAACCGAATTAGAAAATTCCAGAAAATTTAAAAAACCTCAAAATGATGCAAGACCTTCGCGTGGTGTCATTATATATGTCCTAGTATCCACCAAAAATAATAAACTTGGAATACGACAGTTGTGTTGAAAATATGTTCACATAAATGAGCTATCTCCTACGAACATTCTAGGGTTTCGGGCCAAATGACGGGTGTAATGGCCAAATCCATGGCATAGTTTGTTTAAATATGCCCATATTCCACACAAACATGCATATTGGAAGCACAGACAATGTTCCCGAAGAAAGTTTTCCTTTTCATTCAATAAAAAAACCATTTTCCATCTTCCGAGTGTGAAAAATGGCTTTTTTTGTGAAGCATCAACCATAAATATGTTGCAAAACCTGAGAGCTGCATTTTTTGAATATACTAGACCATGTTATATGCACGAATAACCAATTATTTTCCTCTGAAAAGGTTTTCATCAACCTCTTTTGAAGAACACAATTTTCTGCCGATTCAGCTGGAAACGGGTCAAATTTGAACTACAGGTGCCTCCTAGTTTGCTCATAATTTTTTGAAAAAATCATTCTTAGGTACACAAATACCTATTTCATCATGATTTTAAGGTCCCCCTAGATTTTGGTTGGATTCAGACGCCCCACAATCCTCTCAGACGAAACTGTTAACCCATTACTGTTAGTTGCGTTATTTCTTATGATTTTTATCTAATTATTTAGCTTTAACAATATGCATGATAATTTAGATATATTTCTCCTCTTCGAAACGAGCTAAAGAACGTCAAAATCCGAGTTGGAACGCAAAAGTTATGATCAAAACGGTGATTAAGTCGAAAAACAAAAAATTTGAGCTTGGCTATGCCGACGGCTTTGCCGTCGGCATAGCTCAATTTTTTTTTTTTCAATTCTGAATTCCCTCTTAGGGTCGATGCCGACGGCAGCCGTCGGCGTAGCTCAAAAAAAAAAAAAAAAAAACAAAAGGCCGACGGCATTGCCGTCGGCACAGCAAATTTTTTTTTTTCGCAATTTGGGATTTGCTCACTAAGCCTATGCCGACGGCCCCGACAAATTGCCGTCGGCATAGGATTTGGCCGTCGGCATATCGGCCCATTCCTGTAGTGCATGTGTTGATCGAGACTATCATTTGATCGCCATTATTTTGGGTAAAACTATGAAATTGTTCAACTGTTCGATCGGGTCGCCGATGAGGGTGGTCGACTGCGGGACGCCACTGGAACGAGTGAGACTGCGCATGAAACATCAAACAGACAAGAAACGGACTGAAAGATCCTTTGATGTGGGAGACCTAGTATATCTGAAGCTGCAGCCTTATGTGCAATCATCAGTAGCTCCTCGTGCTCATCACAAATTATTGTTCAAATACTATGGTCCCTATGAAGTTTTGGAACGCATTGGTGAAGTGGCTTACAGACTGAACTTACCAGCAACAAGCCGTATTCACCCAGTGATACACGTTTCGCAGTTGAAGAAAGCAATTGGACCCCATGTGGAGCTGCAGCCTGTTTTGCCTTCACCACTGGATATCTTGCAGGTCCCTTCAAGAATATTGCAGCGACGATTCCGCCAGCAAGGCCCAGTCTCCGTGGCGCAGGTGCTGGTACAATGGTCAGGACAGCCGGAGTCATTGGCAACCTGGGAGGACATGGATGAACTTCGTCAGCGGTTTCCTCGTTCACTGGCTTGGGGACAAGCCGTCGACAAAGGGGGAGGGAATGTTAACAACAACCACGTAGACCAAGAGCAGCAAGCAGGCGTAGAAAGGGAAAGGTGGGCAAGACAGCAAAGCAAGCGGTACCCGACAAGTACCTGGACCCACTAAACAGCTGGCGGATGGCAATTGGAGGAGACTATATAGGCTACGTCGACAGTAGGAAGAGGTGGCGATGATTTGGTGGCTGCGGCCAACCTTCTCTCTTTCGTTTTTCCCCGCCTTCGGAAGGAAGTGCAATCTTGTATCTCGAATTGATTTGAATTAGGCCACAAAAACTCCTGTAGATCGAGATTGCTTATGATATCGAGTAGATCGTGCCTAACACCATGCAACTTCACCGTACTACCCTAAGCAAAAGCTAATCAGTGTCATCGATGATCCTTATCTGATCTCCAAACCATGGGGTGGGCTGATTGGCTGGGGGTTGATGTCGACCAAGGTTGGTAACCACAGGGGTTGCCAGCACGTGAAACGCCGGCTGGTCGTACGCACCTTGGTCTCAGGCCTGCACAGGCACAGGCCGGCGCGCGCAGGCCAGATACGTCCAAAGCTATCTCGTAGTACCACGTGCGTGATGTGATGGTTAATTCGTTTTGTGTCATCAGAGGTGGTTGTCATTGCATTGCGTACACATGTGCATGCCGTGTCGGTCTGATTAGTGGAAGTAAAGGGAGGTGTAGATTTGGACTGCCATGGCAATGGCATCGATCTCTCTCTCCCTGCGTGTCGATCGTCCGATCGGGCTGGAAACGGAATATATACTCCGTACTTGTACATAGGGCGATTCTCCATTCGCTTTGTAAAGATGATGTCGGGCTTCTGAATTCTGATTCTCCATTTTGTTTTTGAGTATTGTACCCATGGTTTGAGTACTACTAGCAATGGTAAGGATAAAATGGTGGCAAGCGTTTTTTATTCACGGCAACGCACTACCGTAGCGGTATTTAAATAAAATTTGAAATTTTTTGCGGGTATTTTTTTTTAATTTGATATGTACGTCATCAACGAGCAATTTGGCCACGCCGATGCCGATCAATTTAGGCAAGCTGATGCCGACCAAGGTGAAGAAGTAGACGTGCACGGCGTCGACACCAACGAGATCATCAAGAAGCCGGCTAGCCGAGGCAAGAGGTGGTCCGAGTTGGATGATAAACTCTTGGCCGAATCACGGATGTTCGTGGCCTTGGACGCCGGCAAAGACGCACAGCAAACACATGAGACGTATTGGAAGCACATTAAAGCTGACTTCGAGAAAAGGAATGCATACCAAATACACGACTGGCTCCTCGACCATAATGCGAAAGGATATGAGAACCGGTGAGCTATTCTTCAATGGGTTTTGCAACAAATTTCATGGTTGCCGTGACCAAGTGTGGATGAGGAACGAGAGTGGCAAGAACGGCAACATGAAAGTGAGAAGCCGAACATTTGTGTAGCCATGTCCCTTTTTTTAATTTTCTTGCTTATTATGACGTCGGCCTCTGTGTAGCTCAAAGACGTCCACAAGCTGTACAGAACGCTGAACATGGATAACATGAAGCCGTTCAAGTTTATGCATGTTTGGAGCAAAATTTAGAAATGCCCAAATTGGAAGATTTCGTGTCTCAGTTCGGCCGGCAAAGGGTAGAAGGGGAGGGGGCGACATGGATGAAACTAATATGTCGGATAGAAGCGTCGAACAACCTATTGGGAACAAGAAGCAAATGTTGAAAAACGTGCAGCGTGGGCAAGCGGCGTGCAAGAGGCGATGTCCATGTACGTGCAAGAGATGGCCACATCGGCGGCGAAGAAACTAAAGAATCATGTCGATATCCAAGATAGGTGGAACACCTTTCTTGCCATTGTCGTTGCGAAAGCCAAGGCGACGAAGAAGGCCGAAGAGCGCTCGATCATGGCGACGTACTCGGCCGACATGAGCTCCGATGAGAAGACCCACTTCAAGGCTGAAAGGCAAGGCATCACGGCGGCAAGAGCGGCGAGGGTGACGGCTAGGTGCTCTAGTTGCCGAGGCCGGTGAGGTGGCTGCTCGAGCTGCCGACTCTGAAGACGCTGAGGTGGCGATGCCGATACCAAAGAATGAACTCCCATGCACTGAGAGTGGTGCCCTTTTGATGGCCAGACCTGTGTTGGCCGATGCGATGTATGAACTGCCATGTGTTGGTTGAAACTATCATTTGATCGCTATTCTTTTGGGTGAAACTATGAAATTGTCCAACTTTTCGATCGGGTCGCCGATGGGGTGGTCGATTGTGGGGCGCCGTTGTGGCACCAGTCCACCAAATTCACGAACACAGTTCCAACGCCCCCAAATGGACACCATTGTGAAATTGCGAGAAACAAATTAAATGGGTGACCGTGGAGACACTCTCACATGCATATCCGTGTGAAAGCTAACAACAGTGCGTACCTACGTTTGTTTGTGACACCGTGTGACTTGTCCCTCCAACGAGCTAGGAGCAGAGCAACCAGGAATTGGGCGCCGACGATCGAGCACGCCACAGCCCTCGGCCCTGCAATACAGTACAAGTGCGTGCATTCTACCGCGGTACGTTCGACAGCAAACCATCCAAGACGGGTGGAAGTGTAGCGTTCCCATTCGCCGGCCGGAGCAACTAGTTACGTACGCACCCATGGTATGGCAACACGTGTTCCTGACTTTACGTGCCAGCGTGACATACGTACCTAGAGGCTACAGCTAGTACCCTGCGTTGCCGGCGGCACGCGCTCACTTGAAGACCTGATCATACGTGTACTACCGCAGCAGGCCGCTAGGAGCTATCCGGCTAGGCACGCAGCTTTGCTCGCTCTTGTTCTTTCCGGGAATAGAAATGCCAACCTGACCACGGCTTCTTTCCTTCATGTGTGTGCGCGCGCCTGAGGTATAGGACTAGCTAGCCTGCCTGCCTGTCCAATCTCCTGTGGATGAGGATACGGAGTGGCGATAGAAAGGTATGAACAGCAACAGCAACAGCACAGGACGGCGCAACTGGGTGCTGGCCGGACCCCCAGTCTACGCAGCCGCGCGCGCGAGCTAGCTACGTACCACTGCCACTACTCGCCCTGGCCTGGCCGGCCACTTATCCGATCAGCCCGGCCTTGTGCGATCGATCGATGCGTCCAGGTTGCAGCACCCGACGCCGGCCAGATGCAATGCACACATGTTGTCACGGCACGGGGCCAGGCCAGGGGCGCAGTCAGCAAACTCGATCGGCTTTTGGGGTCGTTGGGGCCGGACCGCATGTCCTGTGCGCCCGCTCCGTGCGGTGTTGATGCCGATGAACCTGGCACTGCATGCCAGACATAGCTAGGAGATGAGATCCGCGCCGTGCGCGTGGGCGAGCGGTCGCTTTCGCTGGAAAGGCTTGGATAGCGCCGAGCTGATCCCTGCTCTTGTTTCCCTGCCCGCCTCTGCCAGTGCGCCAACAGGAGATTTCGGGAGAGGCCCTGCAGGTGGGAGGCGGCAGCGCCCGACGCGTGGCGGCACGGCGAGCTACCGCGCGCACGGCCCCGGGCGACGGCGGGGCCGCGTCCCATGTGACGACGGCGAGGTTGTCGCACAGGCCTTGCCCACTTTGGTCTACTTGGCCGTCCCGGGCACACTGCCTTTCCTCTCTTATCTGCTCTTGATTTTCTTTGCTTCTGGAATTCCGGTCCCTACGGCCTACACCGCCCGGACCCGTCCTTGTGTCGACTCTCGGGTGGGGCTGTCGTCACTCCTCACCCTCCTCAGTCGTGCTCACTTGCTGCCGTGCAGATGGAAATGCAGGCGCGCTCGCGAGGGTAGTTTCTCGTTTGGAAAGCGCCCACAGCAAGCAGTACGTACCACCTGGGCGCAATGTTATTCGTGCCACATCGGCCGAATTCCAACACGTCCAATCTTTGCTGTTGCTCAAATGGTGACCCCGGAATTGGGGCTGCACCTGAACAGATCTTTCAATAAATTCATGCAGCAGCTGATTAGTCGTATCACACGCTCCTCCTCGACAGTGGTTGCCCTTTTAAACGCGCGAATTCTACTGTTAACATCATTCATTTAACTGGTTATCAGTAGTATCATATGCTCCCTCCTTCAAAAAAAAAGGATGCCTACTATTTTTAGTTAAACCCAAATTTTAGAATATTTGACCAAGTGCATATATCAACATTTACCATAATAGCTGTGTATATTTTATGATAATTATATCAATGTTCATTTAATATTGTAGATGGTCATAATTTTCTATATAGTTGATCAAAATTAGTAGGCATCCGGTTTTACGAAGCAGGGAGCATGTCGACATCTTAGTTGAGAGAAAATATTTTATTTCTAAGTCGGCCCTAGAAAATTGTCTGCAAAGATCTCAAAATACGCGTCGTGATGATTTATTTTTCTAATCTAGGAAAATATAGTACTCCAATACTCAGATTTGTTGAAAAGGTGCTATCAATATCAAATCATGTTGCAGTAGTATTAAAGAAATTCACCATGTTGTAGTACTCGTGCTAAGAGTAATTATTCTTACATTATAAATTATCAAATCTTGTACGGATCTCAATCTTGAAACAACGGAGCTTTCCGAAGTTAACCGACAAATCATAAATTCTTAGCCGACTGGTCATTAGC
Source organism: Alopecurus myosuroides (assembly GCA_028641055.1). Classification (NCBI taxonomy): domain Eukaryota; kingdom Viridiplantae; phylum Streptophyta; class Magnoliopsida; order Poales; family Poaceae; genus Alopecurus; species Alopecurus myosuroides. Next base: position 263,677,515 of record CM054062.1, read on the forward strand.
AAAACAACTATAATTGTTCAAGTCGTTTTTGTTAATATCTAGTCATCCAATTTTTTTCTTAGCGCTCGCTTGACCACGGGAGTAGTAAACTCAACGCTGAGATTGGAGCAAGATTCCAGTTTATTTTAAATTCTAAGAGTAAAGTACATTATTGCTATTATACACTAGATGAATGAATAAGTATAACACGGTCGTGAACATTTTTGGACATGTGTGAATAATTTGTGAAGTTCAATGAGAATTACGAGTCGGTTGAGACAATATGTTTTTGCTCACGAGCTCATATGCATTTGGTATAATAGAAAAAATCGAAAAGAATAGTAAACCATTTAAAAAAATCTGAAACAAATTGGTGATGAACTTATATAAGGTTCTGCTTACGTGCCAAATTTCATGGTCAAATGACACGTGTGCTGATGCAAAAATAACAAAATCAGTGCTTTAAATTTTTTATTTTTTGAATTCCATTTTAGCCCATGATTTTTTTTCACATAGTAGAAAAAATGTTTTTTTTTTGCGGGAAGAAAAAATGTTATTACACGACAAGACTTAGCACGTATGTATAAAAATTATATACGTTCATTCCCAATTTTTTCCAGAATTGTTTGAAAAAATTAATATTTTTTATTTTCTTATTATATCAAGAGCATACGGAGTTCGGAAGGCAATTTGAATTTTTGCTAATTTTCACTCTATTAACCAATTATGATAACATAGTGAGTACTGTCATAAGATGGTGAATACTTTTAGATTGGTTCAAATATATTTATAGAATCAACTTATTCTCAGTGGGTTGAGATATATATGCGCCTAAATGAAAGAGTGGGTGAGACTCAACGCAGTAAATCCTTCGTATTTGATAAAGACAAAATACAGAGCCACCCCACGAAGGCCAATTTTATGCGGTGCCTCGCTCACTCACTCCTGTTTTGTTTATTTGTTGGTATCAAACCCAACTTGCATGCATCTTTCAGGGTGAAAAACAATCCTCCGATGGATCGACGTACAATCGCCATCCCATCGTCGTTGTCATGGACGCTACCAGGCCACACCAGCCTTCGCATGCACCTCCTGTGCTTGCACGCCTGACGCGAATAAATGTCGTCTCGGCGACGTCCAAATCTGTCACTCAACCAAAAGGAATTAATACTAGTCTCCAGTTACTTTAAAAGATAAGTTGACTAAATTGATCGTGCGCACTAGAAATTTCTAAAGAGGACATCAAATCAACAATGCGACAATTAGCTTTATATGATTATTATTACATAAAAGTAGGATTCTATAGCGCGCCAACTTAGTTAAAAAAGACCAGCAGAGTACTGCGCGCGACAATTAGTACATTGATGTCATGGTTAAGAATGAGACCCTAGGCCAAAGGAAGTGGAGGTTCACAGGGTTCTATGGTGAGCCCGTCAGATCGAGGAGGAACAGGAGTTGGGAACTTCTGGAATTCTTACGTAGAGAATATGACGATCCATGGCTTTGCGCAGGTGATTTCAATGAGATCTTGGAATCAAATAAGCAGATCGGTGGGAATACAAGACAAGAGTGGATGCTAGAGGGTTTCAGGAATGCTGTTGATGTGTGTCGCTTTTCAGATTTGGGTTTTATTGGTCTACCCTACATTTGGGATAACAGACAATATGGGTCAAGAAACATTAAGGTACGCTTAGATCGTGGTCTTGGGGATGACAGATTTCTTGATTGTTTTGGCGGTACTGAGATTAGACACTTACAAACTACATGCTCGGATCATTGTGCTCTTCTGATCCGTGTCATGGGTAATGATGAGGCTTCGTTTGGTAATGCTGGCAAGATTTTCAGATTCGAAAATGCATGGACTCGTCATGCGAATTATGGTCGTACTGTGGAGGAGGCGTGGTTGCCCTCGGGAGGGGACCTGGCATCGGTGCCCGATTCCCTTCGGGGTGTCCGTAATAAGCTCCAATCTTGGAGCTCGTCTGAGTTTGGCAACGTTAGGAGACAGTTAAAAATCATGAGGGAGCGGCTGGAGAGGATTAGAAGGAATTCTATTGGTACTGGTACTTCTCGAGGTGAAAAAGTGTTGATGGGAAGAATAACAGAGCTACTTGCTAGAGAAGAAACTATTGCTAAGCAGAGATCTCGGGTTTTGTGGCTAAAGGAGGGAGACCGCAATACGTCATATTTTCATGCAAAAGCTAAAGAGCGAGGACGTCAGAATAAAATCAGAAGGCTGCGGTTAGAGGATTGTTCGGTTGTGCAATCACAGCAGCAAATTGAAGAGGCTGCTATTGATTTCTATCAGGTCCTCTTCGAGGGCAATCCCGAGGTTAATCCTACATTGGTTACTGATTTAGTTGAAAGGAAGGTTGATAATAACATGAATGAAAAACTCTGTATGGAAGTTTCTGAGATGGAAATTGAACGAGCCCTCTTTATGATGCACCCAAATAAATCCCCGGGGCCGGATGGTTTTTCGGCTGGTTTTTACATTCGGCATTGGAACATTCTGAAGGATTCTATTTGCTGTGGGGTGCGGAAATTCTTTGAGTCAGGTGTGATGCCAGAAGAAGTGAATGAAACAGTTCTGGTTCTTATTCCTAAGGTAAAAGATCCTATTCAATTGACTCAATATCGTCCAATTTCACTGTGCAATGTTCTCTATAAGATTGTTTCAAAGATTTTGGCTCTTCGGTTACGACCAATTCTTGATGTGATTATTTCGGAAGAGCAAAGCGCATTTGTCCCGGGAAGACTAATTACGGATAATGTTCTTACGGCTTACGAGTGCATCCACTATTTAAAAAAGAAGAAAGGAAAAGCTGGTGCGTGTGCGATTAAATTGGATATGGCAAAAGCATATGATCGGGTTGAATGGCCGTATCTCCGGAAGGTAATGGAAAAATTGGGTTTCGATGATTGGTGGATCAATAGAGTCATGTCTTGTGTTGAGACGGCCTCTTTCTCGGTGCGAGTGAATGGTGTCTTCTCCGATGTTTTTAAGCCTTCAAGGGGGATCAGACAAGGTGATCCCATCAGCCCATACTTATTTCTACTTTGTTCTGAAGGCCTAACTACCCTCCTTAAGTTCTTTGGGGAGGCTTTCCTAGCAATAGGGATTCGGGTTGGGATTCATGCCCCCTGGATCTCGCACTTGCTTTTTGCAGATGAATGCATTATTTTTACTCAAGCTTCGGAGGCGGGAGCGCATAGGATTAATTTGATTCTTGACAGATATTTGGCTGGCTCGGGACAGATGGTCAATAGGGATAAATCAGCCATATTTTTCAGTGATAATTTTTCTGATGTGGCTAAACAGGAGATGCTCAGTACAGTTGACATACATACAGAGGCACTGGGAGAGAAATATCTTGGTCTTCCTACTGCTCTTGGGAGATCAACTGATGGAAATTTTGAAGGTATCCTATCTAAGATTAAAAGATTGGGGAATGGATGGGTTTCCCAGTTATTAAGTAGTGCAGGTAGAGAGATTCTGATAAAGGCAGTGTGTCAAGCAATACCAACTTACTCGATGAGTTGCTTCAGATTATCCAAAAAGTTGTGTAAGAAGATCACTAGCATCCTTGCCCGGTTTTGGTGGTGGGGGGGGGGGGGGATGACACTAAGCGAAAGATGCACTGGCGCAAATGGAGAGATATTGCTACTCCGAAGGAAGAAGGAGGCATGGGATTTAGGGATATTGAGTTGTTCAACCAAGCAATGCTGGCTAAGCAAGGGTGGAGGATCATAACAAATCCTGACTCCTTGTGTGCTAGGGTACTCAAGGGGAAGTATTTCCATAATGTTGATTTTATGAAGGCTACTAAGAAGAGGGGCTCGTCACACACGTGGCGAGCTATCTTACATGGAAGAGATGCCCTTAAATTGGGATTGATAAAGAGAGTTGGGGATGGAGGTTCTATGAATGCATGGGAGGATCCGTGGATCCCTGACAACCCCAATGGGAGGCCAATGTGGAGGGATCCAAACAGTTCGGTTACAATGGTTAATACACTTGTTGATTCTATTACAGGAAACTGGAAGGAAGAGGTGGTAAGGGCCAATTTCCTTCACACTGATGCGGAGGCTATTTTACGTATTCCTCTAGGTGCAATGATGGAAGATAATTGGGCCTGGGCGCCGGAGAGGTTGGGGTTCTTTTCTGTTCGTTCTGCTTACAGATTATTGGTTAGCCACGGTAATGACCAGGCGATGGGGTCTTCGAGCAATATTGATAAACAACGCTGGAAGAGATTGTGGAAAATGCCGGTCCCTCCTAAGGTACGCAATTTCTGGTGGCGTGTGATTAACAAATTTATCCCTACTAAAGGTATTCTCGCGGATCGTCATGTTGAGAGAATTGGAGCTTGTATAGATTGTGGACAGCAGGAGACCATATTTCATGCCTTATTCGAATGCGAGTGGGCAAAAATCTTCTGGGAGCGTATGAGATTGTTGAATGGGATCAAACTCCCGAAACTGCACCCACATTCTTGGTCTAGTGATGTTGTTGATGGAGATAGGGTCTCGTCGAAGGACTCTCCCTTCATTTTATGTGGTGCATGGTCCGTTTGGTCAGCAAGGAATTCTAGGAGACATGATGGTAACTCTTTGACGATTATGCAGTCCGTTCAATGGACTTGTGATACTGTCACGGATTTGATGTCATCTAGCAATGAGATGGTGAAGAATGCGAGGAAACCACCGGCTAGATGGGCTAAACCGCAGCTAGGGTTCCTGAAGGCTAATGTTGATGCCTCTTTCCTGGCTGATTCGTTCACTGGTGGCACGGGTGTTGTTATTCGAGATCATGAGGGGATGTTATTATGTGCCCAATCCAGGTGGTATGACGCTGCTCCTAACCCAATGACAATGGAGGCATATGCTATTAGGGATGGATTAAGGTTAGCACTTGACCGTGGATACCAGAATGTGATGATGGAGACTGATTCATTGCAACTTGTTAGCCTTTGGGAAGGTAAAAACTATGAGAGATCAGAAGTTGCAGCAATTTTCATGGAGATTGGAGATATGTCGGGGGTTTTGGCTTCTTTTTCTTTGAAATTTGTCCCGAGGGATGCTAATGTTTTAGCACATCTTTGTGCTGGTAGCTGTAGCCCTTCTAGGAGAAGATGCCTTTGGATTGATTTTATTCCTCGCTTTCTTGATGCATGTATCAGGAAAGATTGTAATCCCGACTAAACTCTTATCTAGCGGCAAGTCGTACTCTTTTCCTTACCAGGGTACCTGAGGGGGCTGGAAGGTTTTTAATGAGGCGACTTGTTTGCTTATTAATATAGTTGTTAATTCTCAAAAAAAAAGAGTACTGCCTAAATACTGGTATAACCGTTCGTCTGATTTTGACTTGATCACTCGAAAAATAAGTTACATATCATCATATTAAGAAACATAAGACTTATACACCTTGTGGGACCTTACAAACTTGGATACGAAAAATGGGACTACCCATAGCTTAGTCGACTTGGATATATTTAGTTTTTTCATTAAAGATTTATTGTCCACCTTCTCGTCCGTTTTGCACTTCGATAAATCTAGACTCTGGTCAGTGGTTATGGGCGATGACTTAGATATATTTACTTCTTTGTTAAAACTGTTGATATCTACTCCCTCTGTTCGGTATTCGTTGCGGTCTATCTATAAATATTTTAGTGTTAAATGCATCCGTTTGAGGGGTAACTAATATGGAAGGGAGGGATTATTAATTTTATCATCCCTTTTGCACTTCCATAATCTTAGAACTCGTCGGCAGTTCAAATTAATGAATAAATTGAGAGCTAAATAAACAGGAGTTTCTATTTAAGTAACCATGCACTTCATCAATGTAAAAAGAGATTACAAAAGCAGAAACTATCAAAGACATTATGTGGAGACAACGGCCCTGGAAAATTTGCAGAGCGAACCTCCAAACAATAAAAATAAATAACATAGTCCTTGGAGTCCTCGCACACATCAACACTACGGGCCATCGCCGATTGCTAGCTCCACCGAGACGCTCGCCAGCAAAAAAAAAAGCAGATTGACCTCCATCGTCACTAGATCGGGAGAAGAACCATCGCCATCAATGCTTTATGAGCTGAAGACCAGGAATGTCGTACGTGGCGAGGCACATATCGTTGTGGAATGTAGACCGGATATCCTTCCCGATGAGGGTCAACCTCTTGGGTTTGGCCCGATCTGACGAATTGCCCCGGTGAGAGATGACGAACATGAAGAACGCAAGGGGAGAGCGAGAGCAAAGTAATCGATAACTAGTGAGAACTAGAAGATTCGATCTTCAGTCAACTAGACTGCAACGGCCGCATCCGGAACTCACCTTGATTGAAACCGATTCAACACCCTAGGCCGGTCTCCCGCACCACTAGAACATCAAATGTTAGTTGAGATGGATTGGAAAGGCACCAACTGAATCTCAAGGGGAAAATATGGCAATCCCGGAGTAGTCTTGATACGATCCAAGATTGATTCGGTCATAGATGCAACTAGGAGTAGCCTCACAAGAGGGGTAAAGAGCACAAACTCACAAATCTCAATTCATCATCTCTAACCCTAGATGAAGGTCATGGGGCCGTATTTATAGTAGGCGGGGAAAGGGGGTAAGTGGGAGGCGGAGTACACGGCTCAAGGGCCTATTCTGCGCGTAGGCGGGGGGTGCCGGACGATCCGACATTTCAGGCGTTGGATGGTCCAACGGTTGGAACAGCGGGGCTTCTGGCTCTGGAGGCGCGGGTTCTTTTGGCATAGGACGTTCTGACATTTTGGTTGTCGAACAGACCGGCGTGGGCGCCGTACGAACCAATGGAAGCACGCCGGATGGACCCGCGGACGAGGGGGTAATCGACCCGCGGGGCGTCGCACCCGTGCCGGTACGTACCGGTAGCCATTCGGCGTCCTGGGAGGCGCCGGACGATCTGGCGTTCTGGTGCCGGACGGACCGGCGAAGGTCTCGAGGGCAGGCGCCTGCTTGAGGCACCGGACGATCCGGCGGGTAGCGTCGTACAGTCCGGCGACTCCAGGGGCTTCCCTTCTTCTTCTTCTTCTTCTTCTTGTTGTTGTTATTGTTGTTCTTCTTCTTCTTCTTCTCTTCTTCCTACGCAGCTTCTTGGCGACCTTCTTGGCCCATGTCCTTGGCACTCTCTTGGGGTTCCATTGGTGGGTTATAGCTGTGCACACATAGAGTGTTCATATGAGGTAGCACACCATCACCAAGTCACCAATATCGTTGAGAGACAAAAGTAAGTTCACCTTGTCTTTCATAGCTTTGGTGTGTGCTCTTGTCATTGGTCCATTGAGTGTTGTAGTAGCGCTTGGTGGAATGGGTTGGGCTGCATCATCGCCCCCCTCCCTCCCGGTTCAAAAGGGTGATACATCCATTTTGCATCACTAATTTATATCTTTATTTTCCGTTATTCATTGATATATTTCATGTTATGATGCATTACTTATTTTATTTCGTCTTATTTTGCATGTTTAACAATTATTGGAGAATAATCATCGGGACCAGAAATCTGATGGAAAAAGAACCGTCAAGATATCCTATTTGAGAAGATCAGAAGAAGAAGAAGGGGAGCATCAAACGAGTCTTAGGATTTCAGAAGAGGGAGCCAGCCACGAGGAGAGACGGAGGGGGCCACCAGGGGCCCACACCACTAGGCGGCACCCCCCTTGGTCGCGCCTGGGGGTGGTGTGGCCACCATGGCCCACCTCTAGCCGCCTCCTTTCGCGTACTTCATCCTTAGGGAACCCTAAGACCTACATAACCATCGAGGAAATATTCCTCCACCTCCTCGAGGCGGAAAACAACAGAGAGAAAAAAGCTCTCCGGCAGGGAGAAATCTGCCGGGGAAATTCCTCCGCGGAGAGGGGAAATCATCGCCATCGTCACCGTCATCGCTCCGGTCATCATCAAGATCATCATCGTCATCGTCCTCACCACCAGCACCATCATCCTAACCATCCACCTCCGTCCCTCTGTAACTATTAGGCTTCTATATTGTTAGTTTCCACTAGATCTCTCTCCCGATGTGGATTAATTGTTAGTAGTTGATGCTTACGAGATTTATCGGTGTTTGCACTTTATGACCAGATTGTTATTCATCATTATATCACCTCTGATCATGATCCATATGATGTCTTGTGAGTAGTTCGTTTAGTTCTTGAGGACATGAGAGAAGTCAAGATGTTAGCAGTAGAATTATATTGAAGTAATATATAATGGTTTGATATTTAAGTTGTGGTGTTATTCTTCTAGTGGTGTCATGTGAACGTCGGCTACATGACACTTCACCTTTATGGGCCTAGAAGCATGCATTGTGTATTTGGATACTAATTGTGGGGTTGCCAGAGTGACAGAAACCTAAACCCCCGTTAGGAAACCGATGCATGAGAGAGTGTAGGATCACAGATTTTAAGGCCATGGTTAGATTTATCTTAATTATTTTCTTGTAGTTGCGGATACTTGCAAGGGGTATACTCATAAGTATGTATTCGTCATAGTTGGGCGGTGCATTATTATAGGTTCACCCACACAACACCTATCAAAACAATAAATATTAATCAACCGTATGAAACGAAAGCGCTTGACAAAGTTCCCATGTGTCCTCGAGAAGTTTGGTAATCATAAGTAGAACAACCGGCTTATCATTTGCTCTAAAAAGGATTGGGCCACTCGCAGCAATTATATTTGCTATCTTTTATTTACTCGCACTTCATTTATATGCTATATCAAAAACCACCAAAAACATGTTTGCTAGTGTTTACAGTAAATTCTCTATCCAACCTGCTTGTCAACACCTTCTGCTCCTCGTTGGGTTCGACACTCTTATTTATCGAAAGTACTATGATACACCCCCTATACTTGTGGGTCATCAAGACTATTTTCTGGCGTCGTTGCCGAGGAGTGAAGCTCTATTGTTAAGTGGAATTGGTAAGAGAAACATTTACTGTGAGTGTTGTTTTTATTTCTGTCTGCTGCTTTATTTCATTATGGAGAATCCTTTTGGTTCTCTGTTTAAGAGTACTGCTACTACGGCTAATGTAGTAGATGACCTGCTGTCTGCTCAATTGGATCCTTTTAAAATACCTATGAAAATTGTTGAACGTGTTATGAATAACTGCTATTTTGGAGATGGAACTGTCCATCCCGATAATCATTTACTCTTTATACATGAACTATGCGAGTTATTCAGGTGTGCAAGTATTACAGTGGACCAAGTTAAGAGGAAATTATTCTCTTTATCACTGAAGGGTAGAGCTGCGGAATGGTTTAAAATGCTGAAGAATGGTCAATCTATTGGATGGGAAGAAATTGTACCTCTCCTTTATTCTAAATTTTATACTCCAAGTGGGATTCATAAAGATCGGAATCAAATATATAATTTCTGGACTCATGATGGAGAGAGTATTGCCCAAGCTTGGGGGAGATTGAACTTACTAATGCTCAAATGTCCTGTTCATCAACTCCCCGTAATATTGTTATCAATAATTTTTATGCAGGGCTTTCTCTTCATGATAAGGATTTATTGGATGCTTCTTGTTCTGGATCATTTATACGTATGAAGGAAGAAGCTAAACATGATCTTGTTGACCGTATTCAAGAAAACACTAAAGGATGGGAGAATGACACAGGTAGAAAGTCAGGTATAAATTACGATTATGAATGCATTAAAACTTTTATGGGAACTAATGATTTCTATAATGTTAGTGTTGTTTGTGGTCTTGACTCTCAAATTGTTTTAAGGCCTTTGCCTCCTATCTTGATATTCCCGAAAAAGGAGTTGAGAAAGTACCATGCACCTTATAAAGATATTGTTCCTGCTGGAAATATAGAAGTGCGCATGTTGTTAACCCTGCTCTGCCCGAACCTTATATTGAGAAAGTGCCTTTCTCTGCTAAGGTAAAGGAACATTCTGTCATAGATAGTGTGGTTAACAAAAGTATAAAGAAACCTATAGAACCCGATGAACAAATAACTGTTAAACCTACAGTAGCAATAGTAAAAGACCTTGTCTCTAGAAGTGTAGAGGATAAACACATTGTCTTTTGTGAGGATGCTTCTAATATTGTTTCACATCCTAGTAGATCTAAAAAAAACTATTGTTCATGTGCTTTCTGTTGGATAGGTGACGATTGCTACTATAGTTTGTGTGACATTGGTGCAAGTTCAAGTGCCATTCCTCATGAGCTTGATAAATAAATTATGCATGAAATTAGTTCTTGTGAACTTGAAGATGTTGATGTGGTTATTCAGCTTGCCAATAGGGAAACTATCTTTCCGATTGGTATTGTTAGAGATGTGGAAGTTTTATGTGGTAAAACTAAATATCCTATTGATTTTCTAGTACTGGGTATAGATGCTAGTAATACTTGTCCTATCATTTTTGGTAGACCTTTCTTGAACACTTGTGGTGCTGTTATAGATTGTAAGAAGGAGAAGATATTGACTAAATTTGATGGAAAATCTTATGAGTTTAATTTTTCCAAATTTTCTAGGGCTCCTTATGAATCTGAATTACCTATTGAGGATTTTAGAGTTGAACAGCTTGCCTCTATTGCTCTTACTCGCAGCAATACATGGAGAACCACGAAAGTGAGGTCTTTATGGAAGAGAGAAATGAGATTGACGATATTCTTCTTCGTCAACTTGTGATATTGAAACATAATTTACCTGTGGAAGACTTGGGTACCACATTACCACCCAAGGAGGATCCTGTTTTTGATTTAAAGCCTTTGCCTGATGATATTAAATATGATCATATTGATGATAAGAAAACATATCATGTTATTATTAGCTCTAAACTTTCAGGTAAAGAAGAGGAAAGGTTATTGAAAATATTGAAGAAACATCGTGGAGCTATTGGATATACTCTTGATGATTTGAAAGGGATTTCCCCTACTATATGTCACCATGTTATTCATAAACCCGATGTGAAGCCAGTAGTTGAACATCAACGCTGTTTAATTCTTAAGATGAAGGAAGTGGTAAAAAATGAGGTATTAAAACTCCTTGATGCTGGTATTATTTATCCCATTGCTGATAGTAGATGGGTAAGCCCTTTGCATTGAGTTCCTAAGAAGGGAGGAATGACTGTTGTGCCTAATCAAAATAATTAGCTTATTCCTCAAAGAGTAGTAGTTGGTTATAGGATGTGCATTTATTTTAGGAAAGTTAACAAGGTTACTAAGAAAGATCATTATCATTTACCTTTTATTGAACAAATGCTAGAGAGGTTGTCTAAGAAAACTCATTTTTTGCTTTCTTGATGGTTATTCTGGGTTTTCTCAAATTGCTGTTAGGAAACAAGATCAAGAGAAAACAACCTTTACTTGTCCTATGGAACTTATGCTTACAGACGTATGCCTTTTGGTTTGTGTAGTGATTCTGCTATGTTTCAACGATGCATGTCTGCTATTTTTCATGGTTTTTGTGAAGAAATTGTGGAAGTATTCATGGACGATTTCTCCGTCTATGGAACTTCTTTTGATAACTGCTTGCACAATCTTGACAAAGTGATGACCCACAAGTGTAGGGGGTGTATCGTAGTACTTTCGATAAATAAGAGTGTCGAACCCAACGAGGAGCAGAAGGTGTTTACAAGCAGGTTGGATAGAGGATTCACTATAAACACTAGCAGACGGGTTTTGGCAGGTTTTTGATATGGCAGATAAATAAAGTGCAAGTAAATAAATAACAGTAAATAATACTGCAGCAAGTGGCTGAAGGATCGAGAGGTTAACTAGAGGGGGGGGGGGTGAATAGGTTAACTACAAATTTTAACTTCTTTTTCAAGTTAACAAGGCAAAGCTCAAATATAGATTATCTAGAGTATGCAACTAGATGGACAATCCTATATGTTGAGCAATTACGACTAGCACAAGGTGAACAATATGACTAAGCTAGTAGCAACAAGTAAAGATAAGTTGAGGGATAACCGAACACAATGACACGGAGATTTATCCCGAAGTTCACTTCCCAATGGAAGCTAATCTCCGTTGGAGCGGTGCGGTGCCACCAAAGTGGAACACCGAGTAGGCCTCAAATGCCACACCGTATCTCCTTCGAGATCTTCCACCGATGTGGATAGACTCAAATCACTATGTTGCCGTTGAGGTTGACAACTAGAACCTTTACAAGGATGAGGCACACTCCACAAGATTGGAGGGTCCTCACCAAATCCCAAGAGCCGCCAAGACTCCGAGAAGCAAGATCCACGGGCACAAAAGCACCGGGGATATCAACAAGGCTCCGAGCTCCGATGAACTAAGAGCAACAAGATTCCTAGCTCCAATGAACTAAGAATGACAAGATCCCTATGGGATGAGTGGGTGGATTTCTAATCGGCTCGGTGGAGTTGTAGATCGGGGGTGTCTCCTTCAAATCCCAAAGTATCACGAGCTTTGGTTGGGGATTTGTGGAGATCTTGTTCTTGAGCTTGAGCTTGGTCAATCAATGGTGGTGAGAGAGAGAATGAGTGGGATTGACCAAGGGGAAAGGTAGGTGAAGACCCCGTATATATAGTCTTGTCGAAATGTAGCCGTTTTTAAGGGGGGAACACCCTTCCTGCAACCCACCCCGGCCTGGGGGCCGGCCTGGCCGGCCTGGGGGCAGCCAGGGCCGGGCCAGAACCCACCCCGGCCTGGGGGCCGGCCTGGCGCCGGCGTGGGCGCAGGGGGAGGCCGGCGTGGCGCAGCCGACCCGGCCTGGAGGCCGGCCTGGCCGGCGTGGAACAGGGGGGAGGCCGGCCCCCCACCCGGGCGCCCCGGCCTGGAGGCCGGCCTGGGGCCGGCGTGGGCGAGGGGTGAGGCCGGACCCCCACCCGAAAGCCCCGGCCTGGGGGCCGGCCTGGGGCCGGCGTGGGGCTGGCCAGGAGCAGCGCCAGCCCGGCCTGGAGCCCGGCCAGGCCGGCCTGGAGGCCGGCCACCCTGCACATTTCTTCCTTTTCTCCTTTCTTTTCGCCGTTTCTTTTCAACTCTTCCTTGTATTTTCCCGTAGCATTTTCTCACTTATTGTTGAACTTTGTAAGACTTTTACGGGACTATGTTTTCTGAGTACACTTAGCAAACCACGTTAGTCCATCTCTATGTTGTAATCAAACACTCAAAACAGGATTTAGAACCTATGTTCTTTCAATCTCCCCCTTTTTGATGTTTGATGACAACATACGGATTTGCATAATAGATAATATTGCATGGCTATTTGTGAGATAAATAATATGTATTCGTACTCCCCCTATTTGTGTGCATATACCAATTTGACATGTACATTTTATAATCATGATGATGATGAGACTATACCATATTTATGTGAAGTGCAAGAGATTAGTTCATCCATGATTTTTACCATTGAAGATACACATGTATGAATAATAATGTTTACCATTGAAGATCTTACCATAGCACTCTTCTTTATGAATAATACCTTCACTCAATATGGCTTCAATATATGGAAAATAGTGAGTGGAGGAAATAACTTGATAATCTTGCTAAGATCTTCAATAACCATTGTCACACACATAATATAGAGTACGATAGATAATTAAGAATATAGTCTTACAATAACACAACGGTGCACAAAGCACACAAATAGTTTCAACTAGCAAGGAAATCACAACGATAAGAGTGCACAAATCACACTAATAGTTTCAACTAGAAAGCAAATCACACGATAAGACGCAAATGAATGCATGTGATGCAATGCAATGCGTGAGTGGTTCTCCCCCTTGGCATCATACACCAAAAAGGGAGAAAAATGCAATGCAATCACTCGTCGCCCATCTCCTCCTCATCTTCATCCTCATGAACGTCTTCTGGGGGAGCCTGACTCGAGCTAGCGCCAGCAGTGGTGTACGCCTCCGCAAAAGAGCCAAGAGAGCTCACATCATCTCCACACCAATATGTATGCTTAGACAGCCACTTCTCCTCGGAAATCTCGGCGGAGCTAGCAGGACTAAGAGGAATATGGAGTGCAGTCTGGATAGCGCGCTGACGGCGACTAGATGCTTTCCCTTTGCGATAAGCCTCATAATCTTGATGTTGCTTATCAATGAAGAAGCAATTCATCTTCTGAAGAATCTTCTTAAGATTAAATGTCTCAGGTGCAGGAGAAGGTGAAGGAGAACGGCGAGAAACTGACTCAGTGCGGGTGCGCTTCGGCCTTGGCTCATGAGCAGTCTCAATAGGAGTATCATACATAAGAATATTCTTCTTCGGAGTCACTTTGGCATAATTGTTGAGGAGACCTTCGGGGACGCGGGATTCAATCAGACGCTGAATGTAAGAGCCATAGATGGGGACTCTCTTCTCCTTAACAACAGTTTGCATCTCCTGCCACATATAGTCCAATACATCGAGTTGCTTCTTTGACTGCATCTGAGGCTCAATGTGGAAGAGAAGATTTATCATCCACTTACGGACCTCGCCCTTCTCACCGAATTTTGCGGCGATGGTGTTGCGAAGAATGGCATGTATCATGTACCAATGCTCAGAGAAGAACTTGATCTTGGGAATATGCGAGGAACTGGTACCGTCAGGATAGCAGTGACGAATCCCATCCTTGGCCCTCATAAGCTTGCTGGGCTCCCCATGAATACGGAACCAATAAAAATGGTCAAAGTGATAGTCAGGGAGACCCAAGATAGCACCAAACTCGTCCATAGTAGCCTCACATTGGATGCCACCACTCATCCATATCAAGGTACGCGGGAGACGCGTTGGACCACCAGATGCGAAGTGAACTGTGGAGTAGAACTCCCTGAGCAAGTCTGGAGAGTATGGATGGGCAAGTGTGTCACCCATGAGAGGAGTGAGGTTGTGAAAATCCATGATGGTCATTACCTCAGGCCATTTGTTGCGAGCATACTCAATATCAAAGTAGTGATGATCCACGTGACTGTGCTGTAGCTTGCCAAGAATGAATTCATACATGACTTGATGCATTTTGCAGTAAAACCGAGCATCAGAGCACGTGCGTTCACCAAACTCATACGGATTAAAGTTGAGCCTTGCTTCCTCAAAATCAGCTGCACTAAGAGCACCCCAGTTTTTGATCACGGGCTCCTTAGGATTGACAGGGAGAGTGGATCTCCGTGAGGGAGTAGAGCCAGCAACAGTTTGAGCACTCTTCTTGCGAGGGACACGAGGACGGAGAGGGCGAGAGGTATCCTCAGGGGGAGGAGAGTCACCTGAAATATATGATGCATAGAGATGGTATATGAAAATGAGTGCACATGGTCGTTTGTTTTAGGTGAGTGAAACAACAAAAAAAATTTAAATCATGAAACTATGGGTCAATGACATGGTAAACGAAGTACTAGCCCAATAGTGTTTGCATATGATCATATCATGTGGATATTAGTGGTTGATGTGAGACAAAATGTTTGGTATTTTAGCATACAAGCAACCACGAGAATGAAAAAATTAAGGGATGTCATACACATTAGGTCTTAATGATAGAACAATTGAATCAAGTAATGGAAATTTTTGAATATATATTCATGGTCATAGGCATGATATTGAGGGCTAGGTGAGCATCAACATGGCATAATCATAAGAGTATGTGGCACATATGTCATGAAAAAAAATAGATCATAGTATGAACCCTAGTGGTATGGCATAATCATAAGGGTTAATCGAGTATGAGAGTCATGACATATCATACGAAATAGATGGGACACATGTGATGAACAAAGTATGATAGAACCTAGTGGTATGAACCCTAGTATGAACCCTAGCATATGAATCCGAGTACAAACATATTCATGAATAGGATTGAAACGAGTGACATAGGTGTGACATGAACCCTAAGATGATGAGATGAAAACAAAAAAAATCTAGCACATGAATATGAGTACGAGCACACATGGATGGCACTAAGAGATACATAACACATAGAGTAGCTCATAGAAAAATTACCCGAGTTCGAAGCCATGGTCAACCAAAAAGGGCTAGAAAATCAAGTGTCCCGATCTCCTCCAATAAGGGGTGATTGATAAATCCGTGTGGAGGAGAGGGAGGAGAAGGCCGAGGGCTTCCGGATCCGTGATTTTGGGTGGAGGGGATGGGCTAGGGAGGTGGGGGGGAGGGGGGGTAGGGAGAGCTCCTAGGGGCTCTAATGGAGATGAGGGAGGAGGAAGAAGGGGAGGGGGGTGGCTGCGTGCGTGTGTGTTATGTGTGCGTGGCGCCCACCCCGGCCTGGGGCCGGGCTGGTGGCCGGCCTGGCCGGGCCGGAGCGCGCAGGGGCAGGGCACCCCGGCCTGGGGCCGGGGCGGGAGGGGGCGGGGCCGGCCGCGAGGCCGGTATGGTGCCCGAAGGCGCCGGCCTGGCCCCCGGCCTGGGGCCGGCTCGGCAGTGAGAGCGAGGCCGGGTGGGGATGTGGGCGCGTGTTTTTTTTTTTTTTTTTTTTTTGTTTTGCAAATTTTGATTGATCTATTTATATAATTTTTTTCTTCGCACACACACAAAAAAAACGATTAACCTACCCAACCTATCAACTCACAACTCACAAACACCTTAACAATATTGTAATTCAAGAATTTTTCATGAAATATAATCTAACAACATTTTCTTGAAATTGTTTCGTAGAGCATTTTTATTTGACCATGTGCACGGATGATATGAGAATGATGACATGCATAAGATGTTTCCATTTGTATCCAATGGGAAAAATAAGAAAACCAAATGAGCAACATTGAATACAAATGAAATATGAACTCAAAAAGAGAAGCAATTGATTGAACACTCGAACCCAAATGTTTGATGGAGAAATGGGCGGTGGCCGTAGCCACCATGTATGAGTATGTTCGATATGACACCGCGAAGATATATCTTGGGTGCATTGTCGAGACTCATCATTTAAGCACATAATGTCATTAAAAATGATCATTTAGGCATGATTTGTTTATTTATGCATAATAGAGGTAGTGTTGGCTCATTGATTGAGCTACACTCCCCCTATGTCTATGCGTGCATCTAAGTCCAAATAAGAGTCTAGTAGGGGTGTGTATGCGAGATTTCCAATCAACTAAAATTGCTTGCACATATGATGTTGAGCTCACTCCTTAATTCCTTGAATCTCTTCACATCTAGAGGCTTGGTAAGGATGTCGGCAAGTTGATCTTTAGTGTTGACATAGGAGAGTGAGATATCACCATTGGCCACATGATCCCGAATAAAATGATACCGAATCTCAATATGCTTGGTCTTGCCATGAAGTACCGGATTGTGACCAATTTTAATGGCACTCTCATTATCACATAAAAGAGGCATAGTCTTAATCTTAATTCCAAAATCCTTAAGACATTGCCTCATCCATAAGAGTTGAGAACAACAACTTGCGGCGGAAATATACTCCGCTTCCGTGGAGGAGGTGGCAATACAATTTTGTTTCTTGGAAGACCAACACACGAGAGACCTACCAAGAAATTGGCAAGCACCCGAGGTTGATTTTCTATCCACTTTGTCACCTCCCCAATCCGCATCCGAGTATCCCACAAGATCAAAAGTTGTGTTTGATGGATACCAAAGACCATGAGTTGGAGTATCAACCAAGTACCTAAGAATTCTCTTGACTGCAATCATATGGCTTTCCTTGGGGTTAGATTGAAATCTCGCACACAAACCCACACTAAACATAATATCCGGTCTAGATGCACAAAGGTAAAGCAAAGATCCAATGATGGATCTATAAAGTTTGGGGTCTACCGGTATACCTTCATGATCCAAAGAGAGATTTGTGGTAGTTGGCATTGGATAAGGTAATGGTTTGGCATTAGTCATATCGAATTTCTTGAGCATGTCTTGAATATATTTGGCTTGACAAATAAAAGTCCCTTCATGATATTGCTTGATCTCAAAACCTAGAAAGAACTTTAATTCTCCCATCATAGACATCTCAAATTCACTTGTCATTAGTTTGGCAAATTGATCTACAAAACTCACGTTAGATGATCCAAATATAATATCATCAACATATACTTGGCATACAAAGAAATGTCCATCTACACTTTTGGTAAAGAGTGTGGGATCAATTACCCCAAGCACGAAACCACGGTCTACTAAGAACTCCTTTAAGTGATCATACCAAGCACGTGGGGCTTGTTTGAGGCCATACAAAGCCTTGTGGAGGTAGTAGACATGGTTAGGATACTTGGGATCTTCGAATCCCGGAGGTTGTTTAACATATACCATTTCATTTAAAGGTCCATTTAGAAAGGCACTTTTAACATCCATTTGATGCAAGATGAAGTTATGACTAGTGGCAAATGCAAGTAATATACGAATGGATTCAAGCCTAGCTACGGGAGCGAAAGTTTCACCGTAGTCAAGTCCTTCGACTTGAGAGTAGCCTTGAGCAACCAATCGTGCTTTGTTGCGAATCACTTGCCCATGAGAATCTTGCTTGTTCTTGAACACCCATTTAGTTCCAATGATATTGTGATCCTTGGGTCTTTCCACTAGAGACCATACTTTGTTCCTTTCAAAATTATGGAGCTCTTCATGCATAGCTTGAACCCAATCTTCATCTTCAAGAGCATCATATACTTTGATGGGTTCAACATGAGAGACATATGAATGAATGCCACAAAACTTGAGCACTTGTCCACGAGTGGAGACACTTCTTCCCAAGCCACCAATTATATTCTTTTGATATAGTGACTTTTGTTGCAATCTTGATGCTTGACGAGACTTGATACGAACTAGAGCATCATCGGGATGTTCATTTGGTGGGACATCCTCATCATTTCCTTCATCAAGACCATTGTCCACCCTTATTGGAGTTCTTGGAGAAGTATCACCAAGACCACTTCCACCATTATCATTGGGTGGATCTTGATCACTTTCTTGATGAGAGATATCCACATTAAGATCTTCTTCTTGTTCTTGGTTTACCATTTGATTGGTGGTTGATGTAGAGGGCTCCACTTGCGTAGAGCTAGTTCCATCTTCATTTGCCACAAGGTGTCCCTCAATGGGTATAAGTGGACCTACACCCATTCTTCCTATGGCTATGGAGGATGGTTCATCACCTACATCATCACAATCAATTTGCTCCACTTGGGAGCCATTATCCTCATGAAATTCCACATTCATAGATTCTTCAACACACCCGGTGGATATGTTGTAGACTCTATAAGTGTGGGAGTTCGTGGCATAACCAACAAAAATACCTTCAAATGTTCTAGCATCGAATTTAGACAATCTAGTTCCTTTTATGTATACTTGGCATTTGCACCCAAAAACTCGAAGATATGAGAGATTGGGTTTGTTACCGGTGAGAAGCTCATATGGAGTCATGCCAATCATCGGACGAAGGAAGAGTCGGTTAGATAGATGACAAGCGGTGTTGATAGCTTCGGCCCAAAAGTTATATGGGGATTTGAACTCGGCCATCATAGTTCTTGCCATATCAATAAGTGTGCGATTCTTCCTCTCCGCAACACCATTTTGTTGAGGGGTGTACGCGGCGGAATATTGATGTCTTATCCCCTCATTACCCAAGAATTCATCCATGGTGTAGTTCTTGAACTCGGAACCATTGTCACTTCTAATGGATAATATCTTGGTGTCATATTGGCGTTGCACTTCGGTAGCCCAAGTAATGAATCTTTCTTGAGTTTCACTCTTCTTCTTGATATAGAAAACCCAAGTGTATCTTGTATAATCATCAACAATAACCAAACAATACTTCTTGCCACCAAGACTATCATATGTGGGAGGACCAAATAGGTCCATGTGAATGCGCTCAAAAGGTCTTGTTGTGGCGATGATAGATGTTTTGGGATGATTCTTCTCATGCATCTTTCCGGCAATACAAGAGCTACAAGGACGATCTTTGGAAAAATTCACACTTGTTAGTCCTACCACGTGCTCACCCTTCACAAGAGTTTGTAGATTTCTCATACCGACATGGCCTAGGCGACGATGCCAAAGCCACCCCACGTCGGATTTAGCCATTAGACATGTGGCAATATGTGTAGTTTCTTTCGAGAAATCCACTACGTACATACCGTTTTCCACAAATCCAACAAAGGCTACTTTAAGAGAAATAGTGTGAAGGACAAGCACATGGTGACGCCCAAATACGCATGTAAAATTGCATTCACAAAGTTGCAAGACGGAAAGAAGATTATAGCCAAGGGACTCAACAAGGAGGACTTTCTCAATGGATGAATCCGGAGAAATGACCACCTTGCCATGTCCCAATACCTTAAGTTGTGAGCGATCACCAATAGTTACATGAGCAAACTTGAGAAGTTGGAGTTTCAAGTCTTCTAATACTTCTTTGCTTCCGGTCATGTGTGCGGAACAACCGCTATCAATCATCCATGATGTTCCACCGGAAATGCAACCCTACAATAAATCAACTTCTTGTCTTAGGTACCCATTTTTGGATGGGTCCTTTTTTGTTAGTCACAAGGGTCTTGGGAACCCAAATAGCATGCTTGTAATCATCACCATATGAGGTGCCTACATACTTTGCATAAACATGACCATTAGTAGATTTTAGAAGCACATAGGATGGGTTATACTTTCCCGCAAAGTTGTTGTGAGAAGTAGTGTTCCTAGAAACAATACTTTTAGCAATAACATCAAACTCATCTTCCTCATTAGCCAACTCCCCCTCCTTCACAAAAACAATAGAGTTAGTGGAGGGAGTTGACTTCTTCTTGTAGGCCACCTCCGATGAGGAACCAAAACCAAGACCTTCTTTACCAACAACTCTCTTATGATTACTCAAAAGATCATTGAGGTTCTTTTGGCCTTGGATGCATGTGGCAAGACCCTTGTTGAGTTGTGCCTTCAACCTATTGTTCTCCTCAATGAGAGTTGCCTTGACACACAAAGGGTTAGTAGCACAAGAGTTTTCATTCATAATTCTAACTCCTTTTAAGGTTTTGAGCTCATTTGAGATAGTACGATGATCAATTTTAAGCTTATCAAAATCCTTAATGAGTTCATTATACCCTTGGTTAGTTGCATCATTTAAACTCATGAATTCCGTTACCTTAGCAAAAGCATGTTGACAATCAAGTTTAACTTTAGCTATGTCAATTGCAAAGGTTTCTTCAATGCTTTCTTTAAGACAATGTGATTCATCTAGAGCTTTCTCAAGCTCCTCAATTTTGTTAGCATCATCACGAGCAAACTTTTCAAGCAACATTATTCTCTCCTCATGTTCATCAATGAGGCCATGTGCCTCACTTAATTGATCCATGAGAGAGACAAAAATGGATTTAGTTTCTCCTTCTAGTGTTTCAACAAAGTTTGTCAAGGGATCTTCCTCGACACAATTTAGTAGTGAAGGAATAGAGGAGTTAGCAAGTTTAAGTGTAGGAGTCACCTTTGCGGGTACACCCTTAGCCATGAAGCACTTGTGAATCGAGGGGCCCTTGTTGTCATTTGGGTTGGAGAAGAGAGAGCTTAAGTTAGGAGGTATGACGCCCCTAGCCATGGCCGCCATACCTACTTGTTCGCCTTCACCATCATCCTCTTCACCACCGGATGTGTACTCGACTTCGTTAGCAATCATTGCCCTAGGAGGGCCTCTCTTGATGAAGTTCTTGGACTTGGGAATGAAGGTGGATTTCTTGATAAGTCTTCCTCCATTCTCAATTCTACTCTTGAAGGGACACTCGGCAACGAAGTGCTCGGAATCTCCACAATTGAAGCAAGTTCTTGCTTTCTTCGTGCTAGAGGATTCCTTTCCTTTGTTCTTGGTGGCATTGGATCTAAAGTCTCCTTTCTTCCACCACTTGTGTTGAGCAAGAGCTAAGCATTCATCATGTGATGTCCTCATTTCTCTCTCGGAGACCTCATGCATAGAAGCACCATCATCACTCGAGTCATTATCTTCATGGGGAATGACCTTGGCCTTCAAGGCAAGAGATGCTTTCTTTGCTCCGTTCACACGGGCCATGACATCATCGGAGGTTTGTTTCATGACCTTGAGAGTGATAAAAAGACCTAGGACATCATTGGGGGATAGGTCCAAATAGTCGGCCCTTGCTTGTACATTCATCACCATGTTTTCATTATATGGCATCAAGGTGAGAAGGAATTTCTCCTTGACCCAATTCTCCGTGCAATCCGTGAATCCACCATCTCTCATATCATTAACAAGAGCCTTGAGTCTTCTAAACATGTCTTCTATGTTCTCTCCGTCGCCCAAATGAAAGTGTTCAACTTTTCTTTGAATGATTGACCTCTTGGACCTTTGGAGGTTGACATTGCCGTCAAACATATCAACAAGACCATCATAAGCTTTCTTTGCACTTGTGAAGGACCGGATGTGCTCAACTCCTTCCTTCTCCATTGCCCTTTCCAACATGTGCAAGGCATGAGCGTTGAGTTGCTCATCAATGATGTCACTTGAGCTTAGATTAGCGGGATCCTTTGGCTCGTATCCCTTTTCAACAATTCTCCATATTTGCATTGAAGAGCTGCACATGTAAGACTTCATGGAAGCTTTCCAATTAGTAAAACGATGCCGATCCACCAAAGGAGGTGGACCAAGATGAGAGACATGCGGATGTTGAACATTAGGAGCATTGTTGTATGCATAACCAAAAGAATTGCCGCCACTACCATTTGATGGTGCACCATTATTTAAAGGTGAAGTTGTATCACTTCCTTCTTTAGTTGGCAAGGGGTTTCCATTTTCATCTAAGATAATATTTTCACTAGGTTGCTTAGATGGAGATGTCAATTCTTTTATTAGTCCCTCCATCTTCTTCTCGGAAGAATCAATCATAGCTTGGATTAGCTTTTGAATCCCATCCATGGTGACGGGATCATCGGCCATCCTCACCTCCTCTTTAGGCGGTAAAGCCTTTTATAAAGAGACGAGGCTCTGATACCAATTGAAGGATCGAGAGGTTAACTAGAGGGGGGGGTGAATAGGTTAACTACAAATTTTAACTTCTTTTTCAAGTTAACAAGGCAAAGCTCAAATATAGATTATCTAGAGTATGCAACTAGATGGACAATCCTATATGTTGAGCAATTACGACTAGCACAAGGTGAACAATATGACTAAGCTAGTAGCAACAAGTAAAGATAAGTTGAGGGATAACCGAACACAATGACGCGGAGATTTATCCCGAAGTTCACTTCCCAATGGAAGCTAATCTCCGTTGGAGCGGTGCGGTGCCACCAAAGTGGAACACCGAGTAGGCCTCAAATGCCACACCGTATCTCCTTCGAGATCTTCCACCGATGTGGATAGACTCAAATCACTATGTTGCCGTTGAGGTTGACAACTAGAACCTTTACAAGGATGAGGCACACTCCACAAGATTGGAGGGTCCTCACCAAATCCCAAGAGCCGCCAAGACTCCGAGAAGCAAGATCCACGGGCACAAAAGCACCGGGGATATCAACAAGGCTCCGAGCTCCGATGAACTAAGAGCAACAAGATTCCTAGCTCCAATGAACTAAGAATGACAAGATCCCTATGGGATGAGTGGGTGGATTTCTAATCGGCTCGGTGGAGTTGTAGATCGGGGGTGTCTCCTTCAAATCCCAAAGTATCACGAGCTTTGGTTGGGGATTTGTGGAGATCTTGTTCTTGAGCTTGAGCTTGGTCAATCAATGGTGGTGAGAGAGAGAATGAGTGGGATTGACCAAGGGGAAAGGTAGGTGAAGACCCCGTATATATAGTCTTGTCGAAATGTAGCCGTTTTTAAGGGGGGAACACCCTTCCTGCAACCCACCCCGGCCTGGGGGCCGGCCTGGCCGGCCTGGGGGCAGCCAGGGCCGGGCCAGAACCCACCCCGGCCTGGGGGCCGGCCTGGCGCCGGCGTGGGCGCAGGGGGAGGCCGGCGTGGCGCAGCCGACCCGGCCTGGAGGCCGGCCTGGCCGGCGTGGAACAGGGGGGAGGCCGGCCCCCCACCCGGGCGCCCCGGCCTGGAGGCCGGCCTGGGGCCGGCGTGGGCGAGGGGTGAGGCCGGACCCCCACCCGAAAGCCCCGGCCTGGGGGCCGGCCTGGGGCCGGCGTGGGGCTGGCCAGGAGCAGCGCCAGCCCGGCCTGGAGCCCGGCCAGGCCGGCCTGGAGGCCGGCCACCCTGCACATTTCTTCCTTTTCTCCTTTCTTTTCGCCGTTTCTTTTCAACTCTTCCTTGTATTTTCCCGTAGCATTTTCTCACTTATTGTTGAACTTTGTAAGACTTTTACGGGACTATGTTTTCTGAGTACACTTAGCAAACCACGTTAGTCCATCTCTATGTTGTAATCAAACACTCAAAACAGGATTTAGAACCTATGTTCTTTCAGTGGCCCAATCCTTTTAAGTGCAAAGGACAAGCCGGTTGTTACCAAACATTCTCGAGGACACGTGAGAATTTCGTCAAGTGCTTTCGCTTCATTACATTTGATTAATATTTATTGGTTCGTGAAGTGTTGTGTGGGTGAACCTATGCTAATGCACTGCCAAACTAGGACTAATACATACTTGTGATTATACCCCTCGTAAGCATCCGCAAATACAAGAAATTAATTAAGATAAATCTAACCACAGCCTTAAAACTCCGGGATCCTACACTCCCTCGTGCATTGGTTTCCTAGCGGGGGTTTAGGTTTCCTGTCACTCAGGCAACCCCACAATTAGTAGCCAAATACACAATGCATCCTGCTAGGCCTATAAAGATGAAGTATCATGCAGTTGACGTTCACATGAAACCACTAGAAGAATAGCACCACAACTTAAATACCGAACCACGAGATATTACTTCAACATAATTCAACTACTAACGTCATGACTTCTCCCATGTCCTCAAGAACTAAACGAACTACTCACAATACATCATATGGATCATAATCACTATGACAGGAAGTTACAATATTATTTCTATATGATTACTTGGGGGCTGATGCTAGAGCACAGTCTATATCTCAAGAATCTCGCATAAGCCAAAATATATTGGTTATATCTTCCTGCCAGTCAGTGGTTACAAGCGCTTTTATGACCTAGATGTTTAAGCCTGGTTGAGTCAATCATGATATAACCCGGCAACACCGGTTTATTATAACCCGGCAAATCCGGGTTACTATGACCCTGAACTCACGAGAGTTGTACACACTAGAATAAGCCATGCGAAAAACCGGCTAAGCTAGAAAGCAAAGAAAAACCAAGTCAAGTAAATTTTCATGTTCAGATAAAAGATATCGCAAAAATGATGTTAAACCGGAAATACTTTGCATAACCTCAAAGAAAAACCGGGTTATTACATACCAAATTGTA
Source organism: Alopecurus myosuroides (assembly GCA_028641055.1). Taxonomy (NCBI): domain Eukaryota; kingdom Viridiplantae; phylum Streptophyta; class Magnoliopsida; order Poales; family Poaceae; genus Alopecurus; species Alopecurus myosuroides. Next base: position 263,702,749 of record CM054062.1, read on the forward strand.
GCATAAATGCATATACGCACTTTCACAAAATAGGACTAGAAATAAACCAGTTCATCTAGCCTATTACTGACCCAACAGGGTCGAATTATTATTTTTGCAGAGATCACATGATTACTCCGCAGCAGATTTTTCCTTCTGCTGGGACGGGTCCTGAATTGCCGGGTCTTGAGGAGCTAGGTCTTGAGTCTCCGGGTCAGCTGGGGCTTGGATCGCTTCTTCAACCTCATGAGCATGGACGTACTTCCACTCTAACTGAGCCAGAGCATCAGTAACATTCTCCGATTCATATAAGGGGCGAGGTGGAGCAGAAACAGAAGGAGTGACTGATTGAGGCGCACCAGATGAGGAGGCTATAGAGAGCCGGCTCTTCGGCGGGGCTTGTCGAATAGCAGCCATAGCTAGAGGAGTAAATGGCATTTTTCGTTTCACCCGACGAAGTGTAACCCGGGCACATGTCCTTCAGCTTGACTTTTTCAGCAATAGTGCAAGCATAAAATCGGCACTCCCTCTCTATCCTGGTGAAGTCCTTTTTCTCATACTTTGACATATCTGCTTTATATTCTGGGAAACCTCCCGCAAGAAGATCCGGGTGATAGGCTTTCGCCAGTGACATGACCTTGATGGATCCACGGCGACAGGATGATAGCTTATGCTCTTCTCTCCACTGAGGGACCTGAGTTAGCTCCACAAGCATTTCGCTAAGCCTTCTAGGAGGAGTATCCCAGTTCCGGACAGCTTTAATACATTCTCCACCTCCAATGTATAGCTGCCGGATCAGGGTGAACAAGGCCTTGAGTTTCAGGTCTGGAAGCTTCAGGTTGTTCCCATGCATTCTGCCTACAGGTTACAAAAAGTAATTTCTGATCTGAGCCAAGCTATTTGATAAAAAGAAAAAGGAAATACAACATTGGAAATGCAATACATTGAAGGGGATGATAAACCGGATGAACTTACCAAAAACACTCCAAGTGATGTCTCTCAACAAATCTGTGACCTTGGTAAATCTGGTCTGGGTCTCCTCCAGTTCCTTCTCAGCAGTCTCTGCTCTAGCTACAAGAGCCTTCTCCCGGGTTTCAAAATCCTGCTGTAGAACAGACCAAGTCTTGGCTGCCTCAGTTATTTGCTCTTCTAGCTCTTTCTTTCGGGTCCTGGCTTCCTTAGTTTTCTTGGCTTCTTGGGCGAGCAGGTTCTTCAAATTTGAAACCTCCTTTTGCGAGGAGGATTCAAGACTCTGCAAAAGATTCAAGTTATTCAAAGGTTTAGTCGTAACTTAAATATCCAGCTTATAAAATCATAACCTGGATACTGATTAAATTGTCGCCGTTTCCCGAAAAATTTAAGTCCCGAGTTGTTCCAGGTTCGCAACCCGGCACTTGGGGGCTACAATATTTCAGTTTCAAGCATTGGGTTATAACCTATGTTTAAGTCCCGGCTAGCTACAGACTCGCAACCCGGCACTTGGGGGCTACAGTACTTCGATCTTAATTAAATTGAGAAGAAAAGCATGGTAAGTCCCGGTTTATAATTCCATTATAAACCGACCCTTCGGGGCTATAGCTATCCAGGTTACAGTTATTCAGGTTACAAGCTATTTAGTCTACGACCATTCAGTAACAAGTCTCCAATATAAACTAGAAGATTGAGGGCTACATGTATGAATATCGAGGTTATCTCATATTTCTGTTTCAGAAACTCTATAATACCATCAGCGTGGCGCCGGTTCTCAGAGAGTTCTTGAGTAAGCGTGTCAAAGCTCTGGCCTTCAATGTTCAGGCTAGGAGTAGGTCTCTTGTCTTCCGGCTTCACTTGCAGGTCCTTAGTGACTTTGGAGAGAATTGTGTACGGTCCAGTAGCCTCAACAGCCTGAGAACCGGTTATGACCACATCTGGGTTCTGAACATTTGCCTCTTCAACCGGAGGATCATTACCCGCAATATCATCAACCTTGTTCACCTCTTCTTCATTCTCTTCAGCCATAACGTCCATATGACCCGGCGATGGAGCATCCGGTTCATCATTCTCTTCTTCAAGGGTCTTCTCTTCAACATTTACAGAGGGAGCAGCGGAGGAAACAAGGTTTACTTTTAATACAACCTGAGTTCTGTTGCAAAAGGAAAACCTCTGAGTTATATTGCAAGATTAAGATATTAGCAGCGGAAAAACCAGGGAAGGAAAGTTAACTTACCCAGAGTTGATGTAAAATTCACTAGCCCCGCTGAAATGGGACGAGTCCGAGTTCGGGGAATCTGAATGAAAAGGACGACTCAGTTCTGACCTCATTTGTCCGGCTAAGGGGTGTGAAGCAGTGGGCGAAACCCGGACTTTGGAGACCCAGCGACTAGGAGTTTTCTCAGGCAAACCTGTTTCTAACTCGCTGGAGCCAGAGCTCCGGGTCCTTCTTCTCTTGCTGCCCTCCTCATCCTCCTGCATTTTCTGTGTGTGTGTGTGAGGATGGTTTCAAAGGATTTTTTGACAGTCTAGAGATAGGCACCTTTGTGACGGCCTGCCGGGTCCTCTTCTGGCCTGCGAGGGACTCCTTCTCAACCACCAGGTTGGAACCGGTGATGGGAGTAGAGGGGTTGAAATCCGGCATGGCCTGATCCGGAACTTCATGACCCGTTTCTTCCTCACCAGCTTGTCCGCCGCCAAACCCGGCAACTTCCTGTTCTGCCTACTCGTCCTGCGAGTAATCAGCGTCAACAAATTGGTTGTGCAACTGACCGAGGGAATCAAATTCAGAAACCTCTTCCTTGTCGTCGCTTTGCTCTTCTAATTCTTCATCTTCAGGTGGAGAAGCTGCTTCCTCTATAGTAGCCCAGAAAGGGTCTGTAGCCTGTGAACCGGAACAACGGCAAGGTTAGAACTTGCGCAGTCAAAAGAATGAAAGATACTTACAAACATAAAAGATATGGAGACTTACGGGAGGAGCCGGGTTAGAGGAGCTAAAGGGCTCCAGGCCAACATCGAAGAATTTATCTTGCTTCACCCCAACCAGGAGTTTCAAGGAGGTTGTCATCTCAGACTTAGAAACTATAGACTCAAAGTATCGCATAGAATCTGTTGAACCGGTATACTCATGGAATAACTGGTTCCTGATACTGAGGGGCTGGATACGCAAGTCTACCCAGGTTTTGGTTAAATCTAAACATGTAAGCCCGTGAACTATCAGTGAGGTTACACGTTTCAGGAGAGGCCGGATCTTGATTCGATCAGCAGACTTAGCATAGGAATTCATGGTGCTGGTGTAAACTAAGCGTTCAGGACAGTAACCCGGAAGTGCCGGTTCACCTTCAGGAGTGGTGCTTTTAATGTAGAAGTAGGATTTCTGCCACAGCTTAGGGTGACTGGCCAGAGGAATACATGTGTAGGCAATATCCTTTCGTCTCTGGAACGAGACCCCCCCCCCCACAGTGTATGAGTTCACCCCAAGCTACCTCTGGGTGCTTGTTGCAATAGAAGTATTCGAGAAAAAGGTCTAAGTTTGGCTCTACTTGGAGGTAGTCCTCACAAAGGACTACGAAGTTGCTAACGTTTAAAATGGAATTTGGTGGAAGGTCTTGAGGATGGAGGCCATAATAACCCAAGAGCCGGCGAAAAAAGACAGAACCGGGTGGGCGAAACCCGCGGAGAATATGGGCTTCAAAAATTATTACCTCGCCCGGCCCAGGTTCGGGCCGGATCTCATTTCCTGGAGCTCGCCAAGATAAACCTTGGGTAGTAGCTCGGAGTCCTCCATCTCCGTGAGCCGGCCTTGGGTCATCTCGGACTTGAACCAGTTCACTTGCATTTTGTTACTCCCTGAACCGGCAGTACCAGAGCCGTAAGCCCCTCCGGTTTTCCTCTTTTTCCCCGCTCCGCCGGCCTTGGACGCCAAGGTTTTCTCCTTTCCCATCTTGACGTGGACGCCGGCGACGCTCCGGCCGCGGCGAAGCAGGAAGGAAAGTAGAGCTCTGGAGCTTAGATCGGAGGTGGAAGATGAAGTGGGGAGAGCGGGGTGCGAATGAGCCCTGGGAGCCGTACTCCTGTTATTTATAGGCGGGGTCAAAACCCTAGGGTTAAGTGGTAACTTTTGCACAAAGACCCTTCAAGATTACATTATTCATGGAAAGGTACAACGAGATCGGATCACAGGAGGAGATTTTTTCCAAAGAAATGGAACAATTACGTGGAGAAGAATCCGGGCTAGGTTAAGACCTTTCTGGTTCCGGAGATTTGGGAGATAAAAATATGAGAGTTATCTTTACAAGAAACGGAAAGATATGATCCTGGAGATAAAGAGCTTAGCCCGTGAAATCCGGAACAGATATTCAGAGAGGTTATTTTTCTTGGACTAAAAGATTAGTGTTCAAAGTTTCTAGATAAATCTTAACGTGAACTTCTTAAGTTCAAAACTTAAACGTTCATGTTAACCTGGGGACTAATGTTGGGGGAATAGGGTCGGGTTAAGTCAAGAACAGCCGGGTTACGGTGAGTATAACCCGGACTGAAGGAAGGAACCGGCCCAAGGCCTAGGTTAGAAAACGCGGAAGCCCGGGAGCCCGGAGAGCAGTACAAGGCCGGACCAGGAGTAGCCGGATCATAAGAATAACCGGACCGAGATGATCAAGAACCGGAGGGAGCTAGGACTCCGAGGACGGACGTGACCCGGACTCCCTTGTAACCCGGAGGTCTCGTCCACTATATAAGGCGAGACCCTGGGACGTAGAAAGACAAGTTCTAAGTCAATAGCAAAGTAACTCGAGACATCGAGTGCCGGAATCGCCCTTTGTAATCGAGACTTGGTTCCCAGATAGTAAGAAAGTAGGAGTAGGTTTTACCCACAATAGAGGGGCCGAACCTGGGTAAACTCGCGTCTCTCGTTTCCACCTCAACCCTTTCGAAGTTTTGCTTAGTAGTAATTGTTGGGGCGCGTAGAGATAAACGAAAACTTTTCCTACGCGGTACTCCCAAGATCTAGCCGAAGTAGAAGGCCACGAGTATTACCACTAGACGCGTAGGTGCGGATTATCGATGCAGCGCATCGGGGCAGTGCAGTCCCACGATCCGATCCGGCTGATCCAGTCCCTCGAACGTCGAAGTGCTGAACGTACAGCACCTCTGCCGGTATCCACACGTACGAGGAGGAGCTCCGACGGCGGACTGCTATGTCCGGTGCGACGGCTGGACTGACTGGGGCTAGGGTTCTCAACGCATGGGAGAGTGGACTAACGTGCCCGCTGGGCAACCTGCGCCCCTCTTTATATAGCGTATGGTAATGGGATGCACAACACTTGTGGCCCATTCCCTCTGTGAGTCCGACTCACTAACTCAGTCCATTTCCGGTTCGGGTCCAACCCAACCAATACTTGCTCCCGCTCTTAAGTGTGCGACCCTGCAGGCTCATGGCGACTTGGACACGATTGGAGTCCAACTCCCAATCGATCAATCGGTAGCGGCTCCTAGCAGAACGTGCCGACTCCCAAGTACCATTGAGTCATGACGACATACCTTTCAATGTGATATTCATCTTAGTCCTTTTTGCCTCACGATATACCTTGTCGAGCTATAGGCGATTTATCGTCATCCCTTAAATAGCTCAACTTTCTTCTCGATCTGTGACATGTGATTCATCTGACTAACTCTTAGTCAACCGACACAGTTAACACTTAACTGAGTCGCGCATGGCCATGCTTCCTGAATCATATCACTCGAGAGGGCCCAGAGAATATCTCTCCATTCGGAGGGGCAAAATCCCATCTTGATTATCCACATCACACAGCTTGCTTCTCATTCGACCCGAACTCTGCCTTTATAGTTGCCTTGTCACAGAACAACATTTGACAGAATCTAAGTCGGTGATCCACAACTCGGATTGTGCGACAACCTCAGGTCTAAGGATTACATTGATTGAGACATGCAAATGACGACTTGATCGTTGCATCTCAATGTGGGTCAGTCCGACTTGCTAAACTCTTTAACCAAGTCCGTGAACGTTGGAATGGCATCACCATGCCCATGACAAGTGGAACCGTGTCATCAGCCAACACTCACATTAGTCTAGGGTGTGTGTCCAGCACAACCTAAATGACCAAGGACAATCTAGTATGAACAACATGAATATATAGTTCCACAATCGAATCACATATTCAATGACATATATCAGATGTTCAAAACAAGGACAACTTAATAACTTTATGAATACAGTGGGAATTACATCATACATGATTGCCTCTAGGGCATATTCCCAACAGTAATGGCCTCGCAATCTAGTTCTCGCATGAGGACACTTGCCGTGACAACACCACGACAGTGTCCATACGATCCTTTCGGGATTTACCGCCTAAGAGAGTATGGGTAGAGAAGAGGATGCTACCATGGAGGATTTCAAGAACATGGAAACATCCTTGATTTCTTCCATGGATGCTTGAATGAGTGAGATGTGTGAAACTCTTGCGCAATTCATGAAAGCTCAAGGAACTGTGCCTTCTCCTAATCCAGAGGTGTCCACCTCAAAGGGAAAAGGAGGGATGAACAACATAAAAATGAGGACCCCCTTAAAACTAAGAATGGGAAGGATGAGTACCATGAGGTCCCTAATTGGTACTCACCCAACTCTCGTATTCCACACCCTCATATAAACAATAGAGGTGATCCACCTAAGGTTAATGCATCTTATTTCTCTCAATGGAAATATTTGATGAAATCTCATTTGAACAATTCTTGCATTGATATATGGAGAATCACTGAAGTTGGATACAAGGCAGTTGATCCTAACAACTTGGCAAGAAGATAAGTGGTTGATTATCAACTCAATGTCGTGGCTTTGCACATGATCCAACAAGCCGTGGGAGAAAAGATCGTGCCACACATCCAACAATTCTCCACCGCCAAGGAAACATGGGATGCTCTTATCACCACTGATGTGGGGGTACCTGAAAGACCCCTCACCGTCGGCCGACCCTGTACGGCCCACCGGGGAGTGCCTTCATAAGGCCCTCAAGTGGATGCACAAAGGCGCACAACGTAAGCCCATGCGGAAGCAGAACAAGGAAAGACTTGGACGACAAGGTTAGGAAATAGTAGGGACCGACTTGGAAACGAGTCCTATTCATGTACGGCAATCGGGATCTGGCTATCTATATAAAATGAGCTCCTCTACTTCTTGTTGTGATCATGCAAATATTCTTGAAAAAATGCTAGGTTGAAAGAAGAGCTTGCAAGAATTAAGGAAAGGTCCCTATTACTGAGCTTTTGCAAATGTAAAGACCACACAATGGGAAACAAGGTCTTGGCTATGATGCCAAGAACAGGAACAAGAAGAATAACATGAAGAAGGCCAAGCCCTCACAAGAAAACAAGAATGTCGTTGCGAGTGGTGTTGTCATTAGGGATGAAACCACTCGTAATAACTCCGCGGAAACTAACAATCCTCATTACATTATCTTTGAGGATTATTATGGCGTTGTGTATGCAACATATGTTGGTACTAAAGTTGATTTCATTGGAATCTCGATTGGATACAATTGTCTTTGGCACACCATGAATGCGAACGATTTCCCTGAAAAACAGATTTGCGATATGTGAAGTATCGTCCGTTCTTGCAAGGAATAAAATATGCCATCTTGGAAAAACGATCAATAATAACAAAAAAAAATAGTATCCATGTGTGTTTTTGTGCATGGTAGTCCTAACAGAAAGTCCATGCTAATATCACTCCAAGGTAAGTGTGGTGTAGGTAACGGCAAAGAAAGACCATGAGATTAGGGAGTGGACTTAGCTCGGAGACATGTTAGACATCACTTGACAATTCGTTCCACTTGGTGCTTCATCTTGGCCAGTAGTAGCTGGTGGAGAGCATGGTGTAAGTCTCATCTCTTCCAAAGTATCTCATGAGGCCTCCTTCATGCAATTCCTTCAACAAAAAGAGACAAAGAGAGGATTTGGGGATGCACAATTTTGTTAGCTTTAAACAAGAATCCTTTGTGCAAATAGAAATGTTCAAATCCTTGATTTTGTAAACACCTCTCAAAGATAGGTCCAAAGAAAACATCCGGAAGATTAAAAATCCTTAATTTCATTCAAACCAATCACATTAATCTCAAGACATTTAAGAAGGCATTCCTTGTTTGATAATGTGTCCGCAACAACACTTTCTTTGCCCTTTTTGTATTTGATAACATAAGGGAAAGACTCGACAAATTCGACCCACTTAGCATGTCTTTTGTTTAATTTTGCTCGCCTTTTCAAATATTTTAAAGATTCATGGTCTTAATGAATTACAGATTTCCAAAGATATATTTAGACATATTTTAGTGCCTATGTACATACGTTTATATCTGGATAAGTGGAAGTCATGCATATTTGAACGGAAGGAGTAGTTTTGTAACATGCTAATTTGATTTTATAAATATTCTACAATTTCCTATGAAGTTGAACAAATATTAGTTTTATTCATTTGTTATAGAGCTGGAAGTACATTTGCTTAGTGAGGGAGGGAGACGGTAATGGCACATGCCGCGACTTTGTACGGGAGTTGTTCCCGTGGATGGCACGCCGCTTGAGGGTCAACACGTCGCAAAAGCTCAAAAAGGCAGTTGCGTGCGGCGCGACGCAACAGTAACTTGGAAGCAAGGAACTAAGTTTGGGGGATCCCAGCATTTTCCAAGTCGGGAGGCAAGATATATAACCATACTAGCGAAAGTTTGCGACATAGGACGGAAAACGAGATCAAACGACGAGCGGTACGTAGCCATGGATAGGCAAGCCTAACTTTGTCCTTGCCTCCATTTTTCATTTCTAGCGCGCCCGAACGACGTCGGCTGTAGGTAGCCCCGTGCTCGTACGTGCAAAGTAGCTGTGAAGTTTGACCATTCATGCATGCATGCATGGATAAGCAACAGTACTGTCCTCATTCATTAATTCGCCTATGCAGCACGAGGGACTTTCTTGCGCGCGTTCCTTGGAGCAGTAGAACACCCTGCGTGCGTGGCGAGCTATGAATCGATCGGCACGCCACTGTTCGAGAGGGATCAAGGGCAGGTACGACGACACGAGGACGCACGCAAATCCCGCAAGAACTTGCCAAAAGTTGGTTGTAGCCGCCATTCAGTACAGCGGTAGGCAGTACGCGGCCTCAGAATCGATCGGTCGTGTCGAAGAAAAGTTGTAGCCTAGCCGCCGTTCGGCACTGTTCACGGCACTCAAACTTTACGAGCCGTCCTACGTACGTACGCGCGCGGGATGGACGGGACAGATCCGCCGCGACAAGTCAGCTACAGAAGAAAGAAGAGGCCGGAAGGAACCTCTTCGGCGGATGGGAAGATCATCCATCCATCCATCCCCACGCGAACACGTACGTACGACCGGCTAAATAATTAAGCGATGGAGGATCGATCTTTCACATGCTCGCTCGATCGATTGATCGTTGGTATAGGGGTAGTAGCTTAGGTAAAAACCCTATCCACACCCACTTCCCCGCGAAATAATCCACAGGACGTACAGACCGATGCTTTACGCGAGATGGATATGATATGAAGGCGTGTGGTGGACTGGTGGTACACTTGGGAAATGGATATCTGGCAGGTGCGCCAAACATTTTTCGAAGAAAGGCACAGCTCAAGCGTGCGTGCAAGCAGTTGACGTCAGGTCCGCTTGGCTTGTTAGGCGCGGTAGCTCGTGTCGTGTGCCTCCCGGCCGGACCCCGGAAGCCGACACACCCCATGCGTCGGTAACTTGTGCGTCCCAAACTCTCTGCTAGCTCTTCATACCGGTAGATCATGCTACCTGCGTTCCACCCGCTGGCTAGCCACTAGCTTGAACATCACGCACTTTCACATCTCAAGTTACAGCGCCCAGGACCCCCAGGCGAAGGGCTTGGAACTTTCAACGGACCCGGCCTAGTTCTCTGCGTGCATACTTGTCAAACTTCAGTAACGTTTTTTTTTTAGCCCTAGCCAGAGGCACGTACGTGCGTATTATGCATCTGCGGAAAGAGAGAAATGCACAGGAATTCCACAGTTTTCGCCACCGAGATCGATCTCCACTCAGCACTCACCCGGCACGCGCGCGCGCGTGCGTCGTTTTCGCCAAAACACGGCCGATTAATCCGAAGAGGGTACGTAACGTACGTACTAAGCTCCCTCTCGATCGCTCGCTCGCCTTGTTTGCAGATACCCGGCCGGCCAGCTCCCGTCTCATTTTCCAGTATCCAAAATTAAACTAGCACACAGTGATCATCATCAGTAGATGACAGTTGACAGCACGACACACACGTCGCTTTCTCGCGGCTCCACAAGAAGAATTATTAAGCCTCAACTCCTATCTACTACGAGACCACCAGCGGTAGTACCTCACCTTGCCAGACCGATACTAGTACCTCACCCTCACACACATCTCCCTCTATAAATCTCCGAGCTCACAGACTCGGACACCGGTCAGTACTGGACACCACAGCACAGCAGCTCGCTACCACCTATAGCGCGCTCCTCTCAAAATATCCAAGCTCCAAAGCCCAAATAATCGACCAGAGCCGATCAAATTTTAAGCACCTAGTAGTAGCACACAAAGCTAGCCAGTGTTCTCTCGTACGTTGCTCTTACCTAGCCTTGCTTGAAGATGAGCCCCGAGGAGGAAGAGATGCTGATCTTCCACTCGTTCGTCTTCCCGGATAGCTTACCGTCGGACACCGCCACGCCTGCAGGCTCCGGTAAGTTTAACCATCCACCCACGCCATGCATCTCCTCGTGAGAATGCCATGCTGCAAGCTAGGCCGCTAGAGGTCGAACCGCAATCAATGTGCTGTTGGTTTATTAACTGTTGCGTGGATATATGGATGTAGGCGGCGAGCAGAAGAAGGCCGGCGTCCGGCAGCGGCGTAGGCGGAAGCCGAGGCAGTCGGCGTCGGCGGGCGACGGCGACGACGCGGCGGCGAAGAAGCGGCGCCTGAGCGACGAGCAGGCGCAGTTCCTCGAGATGAGCTTCAGGAAGGAGCGGAAGCTGGAGACGCCGCGCAAGCTGCAGCTGGCCGCCGAGCTGGGCCTCGACACCAAGCAGGTGGCCGTGTGGTTCCAGAACCGCCGCGCGCGCTACAAGAGCAAGCTCATCGAGGAGGAGTTCTCCAAGCTCCGCGCCGCCCACGACGCCGTCGTCGTCCACAACTGCCACCTCGAGACCGAGGTATGTACGCATACTGACTGCAGCTGCCTAGACTCTGTCTGTACTCACACCATGCAGATGCAGTGTATATAGTACACATAGTACATACATGTGTTGTTGAATATATTAGCAATTTAGCACATGATTTAATTCGAAATAGCAGTAGATGAATTGCGACAGTAACAAATACAGTAATTATGCAAACGTCTAGATCTAGCACAGTAGACAGATTGATACAATCTATTGCAAGTACTAGACATACGAATTGCAGTAACATCTCATACAGATGAAAGAGAGATACGTACGATGGAGCGGTAGCGGCACCACCGTTGTTGTTGTCCCCAGTGTCGGCCATGTCGTTGATGAAGAGGTTGCCGAGGTCGGGGAAGAAGTCGTCGCCGTCAGCAGTCGCGCGAGTGCGCTCCCCAAAAACCTGATCGCCCCTCTCCCGTACAGGATCACAAGAGGCGGGGTTCCGGAGGCCTGCTGTCCCTTCTCGCGGTGCACGCCGGAAGGAGGGATGGAGAAGACTTGATTGGCGGCGCAGTGCTTTGGAACGGTGGTGCGAAACCATAAGACGAAGTGGCGGCTAGGGTTTACCGTATGCGCGTATTTATATGCGGGCTGGGAGAGACGTGGGCGTAACCCCACGTCTGAGTCGGTCCACGATCCAGAAAGGAAACGGAAACGGTTTTGGAATTAACGCGTCCGTTAATTACCAAATTAATGACTCATTAAGTTTTCCCAATCGACAAAATAAACGCTCTCGGCTCATTCCCGCAACCCGCGGCGCGTCGTGACGTGTCGTGTCGTGTCGTGACGAGGCGAGGCGAGGCGAGGCGAGGCGAGGCGTGGCGAGGCGGGCGGCGGAGGAGGAGGAGCGCGCGTGTGGCACACCTCTCCTCTTGCCTTACCTACTCATACATGAGCTAGAATGGCTCACCTTATAAGGTGCTCCCACTCTCTCCAAACTAGCAATGTGGGACTAAACTTTAGTCCCACTCACTCCACTTATTATTCATGAATGGGCCATGACAATTTCAGGATTTTAGTGGGCTTAGTGGGCTAGACATGTGAGCCCATATACATAGCCCATACAAAATTCCAACATGTGTCATGTCAGAAGAACTCTTGCCTGCTAGCTATAGTACTAACATGTGTGCATGGATGCATGGTGCAGCTGCTGAGGCTGAAGGAGAGGCTGGCGGAGGCCGAGGAGGAGAGGAGCAAGTTCATGGTGGCGGCGGCGGCGGTGTCTGTGACAGCCGGGTGCGAGGGAGGGGGCAGCAGCCCGAGCTCCTCGTCGTTCTCGACGGTGACGCACACGCCGGCGCCGATGGTGGCGCAGTTCGGGATAGAGGATGCCGCGGAGGCCGACCTCACCTACATGAGCGAGTACGCCTACAACAACTACATGATGGACTTGGCGGCCGGCGGCTACTTCGGAGGGATCTACGATCAATTCAGCTGATTTGGATCGACGGGATGATAGCGCAACAATTGTAGTTTGATTTACTGTGATCGGTGTTAATTAATCAACGGTAAATTGCAGGGTACGTACGTATCCAAGTAGTAGTAGTTGCAGCAGCAGATCAGAATTCACAAGTAGTATTGGTGGGTAGTATCAGGGGATCTATGTAGTACTAAGCTATGTACATTATCTGAGCTGGTAATCTTTGTAAGTATTATGTCTGGATTATGATGGAAGCGGTTGTGATGGACTGAACCGATTACTATGCTGTGTGCCTTCTGTCTCCTTATTACTTCCATTTGAAGATTTTCTTCTGGGAAAAAATACTTGCATTTGAAATTTGTTCGGGGGCTGGCCCTGGCCCAGTAAACTGAGTGGGCTTAACCTGAGTTCTGGGCCTCATGGCATCACCATACTTGAAGTGCTGAAGGTACCACCTGATGTTCCATTATCCGTTGTTCATCATCAGTTGTTGCCTTTCTATCACCTGGCACAATACAAGAGCACTGACGTTGAGCATCAGCTATTCAGCAAGCAGCAACACAGCAGGAGCTGGTTGGTTCGTCGTACAACGAGTGTGCAGCTCCCCTAAGTGGCGGCATAATACTCCACCATCCTACGACTAGACGTGGGACGTGTCGACAGGCGAAAAACCGCGGCTAATGATTGCGGCCATGAACCCGGCCGTCACTCACCTTAAAAGCCTATCTCCCGCGGAGATAAGCCCCGCTGCAAAGACGACCTGAATGTTCGATGGAAAAGCACTAGTACTATGCGTCTACGCGTGCGTGTTTTTCCCTGTGACGAGCTAGCGTCACACGGCACACGAGTCGAACACAGCCTGGTCCGTCCTCCGTCATCCACCCCGATCGACGGCGACGTTCGCGTGTGCCCGTCCGTCGTCGCACGCACGAATAAAACAAACACAGTCCGGGACGATCGTCGTTCTCCTCGAACCGGTCGCGATCGCTGGCTTTATGGGCCCTGCCTGCTGCCGTGGCTTAATCATCAGTGTGGGGGACGCGACGCAGGTTACGGAGGACGCCGGCCAAACCAAAGAGAAGAGAGGCCTTTGCCTGCGGGTACGCTTCGCTTTGCTTAGTCCTGGAGGTATAGGAGCATTCTTATCCTATCCACTATCCAGGCCAGGGTGATGAGTGATGAGATGCCTCCCCCCTGGAGCTGTACCATCCATCCATGGGATTGGAGCGCAACTTTCAGCGCCCGCAAACTGTCACGCTCAGTGGTACGACGACAGAATTATGCGCTCAATCAGTTACTCCTTTGGTTGGTCGAGAACTTGAGAGTTGAGAAGCACATCCATGATCCATCCACACCCACCTAGTAGCTAGCTACCTTTACTGCCCATCTGAGAACCTGCACGTGCTTTTAAAGCTTACTGCTCGGTCTACAAGAATCACATGTAAGAGCATCTCCACTCATTCGGCCCATTGAGACCGTTTTTTTGTCGCAAAAACCGCCGCTTGTGGACGTACCGGCGCAAATTTCGGGCAGAGCGATCGTTCCCAGTCGTCATTCTCAAACGCGCTTTTGCCAAAATTCGACAAATTTAGACGGAATTCGGAAAATTAGAGAGAACATAGGCGATTACATTATGTAACACCTGGGGTGTTACCCTAAGTTAGAAAGTTGGTTGCTTCCTTTTCCTTTTTGCATCACATGCATCATTAGCATTGCATCATGTTTTCAAAACAACTGGAAAACTCAAACCAAATTAAACTTTCAAACATTGCTCAAAATTCCCAATTAAAAAAATTGCCAACTAAACCACTCAACTTGTTTCCAATAGTTCTGAAGTGGAGTTACTTAACTTTGCTTGTTAATAAAATTCCTTTTTATCAACACACTAATGACAAATTCAAATTCAAATTAAATCCATCCTACTTGGCATATTTCAAATGTGGGTTTAAAAATTAAAATCTTGCAAACAAATTAAATTCAATAATGTTTTCATAATTGTTTGAATTTATTGAATAAAGATTGTTTATTTCAAAATCCCCAAGTGAAACCCTATTTGAAAATTCAACTAACAATTTAAAATTAAATTAACATCTCAAAATTTTTGGAAATGTTGGTAACATTGCTTTTATTCACTGTTTTGCAAATTAATAAAAATTATTCCTAAAAGAAACACCCCAAAAATATATTCTTTCTCTCTTCCCTTTTCTTTTCTTACAAGCAAAAAAAAAAGGAGAAGGAAAAATAAGTAAAAGGGAAAAGGTGGGCTGAGGCAGCCAGCCATTCTTTTTTTCCCTCAGCCCACTACCCAAAGCCCACCACTTAAGCCCGGTACCCTTTCCTTCGCTTTCTTCCTCCTCGAGCTGTCGTCAGCAGTACGAACCACGCACCACCGCAGGATCATCTCCCCCTCCTCTGATGCTTGCCGTACGAGCTCACTGCTCCATAAAACACCCACCTTCCCTCTGCTCGCCCCTAACCCTAGGCCCTAGCCCTACCCTCTCTTCCTCCGCCGCCATCTTCTCCTTCCACCCCTTCTCTGTTGCTTCCCTGAACCACCATCACCCGAGCTCGCCGTCAGAAGATCGCCGCCGCCCCGACCACCACGGCCCTCCTCGAGCTGCGCCAAGCACGGGAATGGAACCGTGGTGGCCCCGTCCACCTCCCCGCTTCCTCGACGTGTGCTGGGAACCACCGTGGTGACCGCGCCGTCGCCGGAAAAACCTCGCCGCTGCTGCACGTCGACAGCAGCTTCCTCGACACAACCGAGGTGAGCGCCTCCCTCTTTTCCACTTCCCCCTCCCGCTCCGATCTGCCGCCTCCACACACATCGCACGCACCACGTACACGGCAACTCCACCCCCTGCCAGCCCCGCGCGCCACCGGAGAACGATCGCCGATGGCCGTTTCCCGTCCGGGTCGCTGAACTGAATCGGGGCGATGTCGATATTCAGTTCGACAGTTAAAAACGCATCGCTGTGTTCGCCTCTTATTCAGTCGTGCCCCGTTACCATCACGAACGTGACAGTAGCGCAGTTGGTTCTGCTCCTTCCGCGCGCACGCATCGATCGCGGGATCGATCCCCGCTCGGGCCAAAAAATCGTCCAACCTTTTTTTACTCTGCTGCGCCGCGCCCAGGCCACACCCGTCATACACCCTCCTGCCACGCACTGCACACCCGCGCCATGCCAGCGCCTGCGTGGCAGTGGCCCGCACGACAGCCACAGTGGGTACACCAGCCACGGTGCAGAAAATTCCCTGTACCTTAATAAAAATGGCAGAAAATAATAAATGTTTGAAAATTGCATAACTCCCAAATGATAAATCCAAATGCAACAAATTATATATGTTTTCCACTCCAAATTTTATGCTCTAAGTGTTCATCACAATTGTTTCACTTTTTGAACAAATGAAATTCAATATAATTTTGGCACTTTAATTAATTCATTCAAATTTGTGAAAATCATAACTAATTCATTCTAATTCCCATTTCAATAAATAAAATATGTTTCCCATGCCATTTTGAACCACATTTTCAAATATAAATTTTGTTTCATGTTTTGGATAATTAAAATTGCTTAAATAATTTTAAACCTTGTTTAAATCATTTAAATTTGCTAAATTCATAACTTGCTCAAATTAAATTATTTTTGAACTTATAAAATATGTTTTCAAACCAGAAAAACATAACCTTTTCAAATATGAATTTGAATTTATGTTTTGAACAAATAAAATTCAAATAATATTCAAACTTGAATTAAATTCAATTAAAACTTGTTTAAATCTTGTTTAATTCATAATTAAATCATTGTAATTCCTTTTTCAATAATTGAAACATGTATTCCATCTAAAATTGTGTGTTCTTTCCAAATATGAACTTTGTTATCTATTTTGAACAATTAAAATTGGTGAAAACAACAAATACTTGTGTAACACCTTTAAGAAACCAAAATGTCATAACTTAATAACTAAATTTCCAAACTTGGTAAACTGTATTTCAAATTGGTTCTATTGTTGTTATTTCGTCGTTTTCCTCATCCATGCATCATGCTAGTCCACTTTCACCTATTGGTTAGTTGTAGAACAATTATTTCAACCTTAATTCATGGGCTTTTCCATATGCAATCCAAATTGCATATGGGCCCATTTAAACATGTTATCTTGTCAGCTAGTTTATCTTGATGCATCTTTACACTTGTCATGCACCCATATCTTGATCATGCTGGATCTTTTGCCGTAGTAGTAATTGTTGCATCCGGTGTTTGTTCGAGGTTCGTTGCTTCTTCCCGGATAGGACGTTGAGATGATGTGAGCAACGACAAGTTCTTCGGATGTACCTCTACTTGCTGGATTCCAGGCAAGTATACTCACTTGCGGCCAAATGGCTGCCTTTCATCACTTGTTACCGATTCTTTCCGTTGTTCTTATTCTAGCCTGTTGATTCGATCCTTGTGTCTCGATCCTATTATATGTTTACCTTGCAGCCATGATATAGCCTCTCCTTCCACTTCCTATTAACTGTTGTTTGTTTACCTTGTTGGCCCTCGTGTCGTAGTTGCATGCTTAGTGTTGTTTGCGCTCGAGTCTTGTTGTCCGTCTTATCACCTGTTTAGTTTGATAGTTGGGTTTCAATTCAATCAACAACATGTTAATGTCTGGGGTAATAATAATTTGATGTTAAGGCACCGGCAGGAGGCCCGGGTTAGGGTTTTGAGGCCTGCTAGTGTCGAACTTAATTAGGAAAAGAGTCTTGTCTACTGATCCATGATGAGCGTGCTCACCGCATCCGGGTGGTAGTATGGGACCCCCCTCGGCTTAGACCTGATCTGCAGCTTGTCCGAAGAGCCACACTTAGTTCGGGTGTTCCGTTTGCTCCTTTGCATAATGGGTTGGCCCCCCTTGGTTACTGATGATGATGATGATGATGCATATAGGGCGAGGCCTGTAGTGTCGGGGTGTTGTGTCCTGCGGGAGTTTTGCACACCTGCGCTGAGTATTCGGCTGCGTGGCTGGGACCTTATAGCTCCGTGGCTCCTAGGATGGGTTGTAGAGATGGTTTGGGTCATGTCGAGCCAACCTGAGTTTTAGTTGGTGGCTCGAGTGTGTACGGGTACTGGAGCACACCCTGCAGGGATGAATCTTCTCGAGAAGTCGTGTTGTCCGCGGTTATGTGACGACTTGGTGAAAGTGCTGGCTAACAAGTACTCAGACAACTTACACCTAACCATAATAACTTGACTAGTAATATAGATTACTTCCACCATAAGAATGGTGTCACCCTAATCAACAGTGTGAGTTATCCTTGGGTTGCTTCCTTAGTAGGGGGTAACATTGGATGGGTTTGTTTGGTGGTTAGTTGTAGTTGGTTACGATACGCCATCTTATCCCCCTCTTTTAGCCGGATGTTGTAGTGAGTCTCTGTAGTTGGTTAGTGCAGCCCGCTGCCGCTTATTTGCAATAATCCCTACCTTTCCGTTGAACCCAAAGTATTTGTATCTTGTGATGACTGGTTACGCCGGTACCTTGTGAGTATGGATTATCCACTTGCCAGTACTTAACCGTACTAACCCACGAATCCTTTTCGTGGCTGCATATTCAACATTGCAGTCAACAGGTTTGAAGTCTGACGACGTTAGCTTGGGAATCCCTCCGGCTTGGCCTGGGCAGGGATTGGACACTCTCGGTTATCTTCAGGACTCTTAGTCCAATTTGTATCTTGTCCGTAGTCGGACACTATGTTGTTTCTTCCGCTGTTATTTGGATCTTTGTTTTGTATCAGTTGTATCCTTGGCTTGTTTGAGTCCTCTGGTATATATCTCATTCTGTTGTTGTGGATTATTCGTGAACTGTTGTAATGTTATCACAAGTGGCAACCTGGAATCGGTTATTATGCGGATTTGGCGGAAATGCTGAAATCTGCATAGTGCCCGATCTCGGGGAGTCACACATTAATAATTGGGCTAAAAGACCTAAAACATAGTCGTATGCGGTGCAGTTCAAAATGCGGAGGACGCGGTACATCTTGTTGGTGTAGTTGCCGTCGCTCGGCGGTTCGTCCTTGGGCGGGGCGTAGCTGCAGTCCTCTCCGCCGTTCTTGAACGGCTTCTTCGTCGGCGCGGCGGCCTCCTCGTCGCTGTCGTCTAGCACAATGACGCCCTTTCTTCGCGGTTGCGTCGGCGGGCAGTGATTTTCTCGAGAGCGCGGAGTTGGCGCTCAATCTCCACGACGACCTACTGGTCACGGGATAAGGCGATGCCGACCTCGATGTCATCCTACTCCCACTCTGCGTGCTCCTCCTTCGGCTTCACCAAGCTATAGCGACGACAGGGAGGCGAGGGATCGCGGCGGTCACCCTCGTTTTATAACGAGGCTTCCGCAGGGTCGCGAGCGCCGCAGTAGTGGTGTCTCCGGCTCGGACTCGGGCTCCGGCATCACGGGGAACAGAGGGGGCGCCGGAGTTCTGGCAACCGGGGACGACCGTCGCACCATTCGTGGACTCCAGTTGCTGGCAATGGCGCTGCTCGAAATACACCGTCCAGAGAGCCGCGTTGTTGGCTGCCCAACATGGGCTGAGTTGTGCGTCCACCGGCATGGCAGCCCTAATGGCCTGTATCTTGGCCCAGCGCTGGTGGGAACGGGGACGCTGCCATTGCTGAGGCGTCATTTACCCGGCACGCGCACGTCCTGCGACGATGGGTACTCCGTGCTCATGATGAGATACACTTCGTCCTCGCGCAGCCAGCGACGGCCGAATCCGTTTGCCACCGCGTCGTCGTCGAGGAAAGGTTCTACCATTGGAGGATGAGCGGGAGGGGACGAGTTTGATGGAGGAGGTAGGCGAGCAGAGTTGTGTGTGAACTGGGTGTCATTTTATAACGATAGGCGAGGGCGGGAGCGGTATAGAAGTGGCGGGAAATATCAAAGGTGGGTGGCGGTGGCTCGCGTGGGCGAAACGCCTGACAAAAGGTTGTGGCCGCCGCCATGTGGCGAGGGAAGTCTGCTGGCGCATTGATTCTCACGGGGAACGAGGCAATGTGATCGAAGCCGCCGCACTCGCTGGCAGGCCAGGGCCTCCGCCGAGATTTTTCGCCCAAGCCGTTTGTAACATCCCAAGTATGAAAAACCACCCCTAGCATGTTTGATTTCTTGTTTATTAAAGTTTTGCATCATGTCATCATATTCATTGAATTGTTTGCATTTGTTTTAATTTGTTTTCATTTGGTTTGCATTTGTTTTCTCTGTTTTCACATTTGAAATTCAAACTTTATTCAAACATTTATTTCATACTTGCTCTGTTACAACCTTTTAACATAAAAAGTTCAAAATAAAAACCTTAATTGTTTCCAATTATTCCATAATGATCAACTAATAAAATGGTGGTTTTTATTCACTCAATTACTTCCAATGTTATTTCAAATTCAAATCATTCAATTGCAAACAGTACCCACTTTTGAAATTATGAAATAACCAACACATTTGTGCTCACTTGTTTCCTTTTATGCCATATGCTCACCCTAATTAAATTATTGTTCTTAATAAATCAATCAATAACCAAATTAATTCAAATTTGAACTCAATTTACAAACAGCAATTTTAAATTTGAAACTTTGAAAAACAAAGTTGGCAGGCAGTTGCTTTTGTAATTACTAACTCACCCTAAATTTTCTAGAATTTTTACTAACCCCAAAACTCTCTTTTTCTTCCTAATCCTATTTCTGCAAAAAAAAAAAAAACAAAAAAAATAGAAAAAAAAAACGAGGGGGAGAGGCAGTGGGCTCAGCCAGCGCGAGCCAGCCCACCACTTACCACCCGCGCGGCCCGCGTACCGCTTCGCGCTTCCCCCCCCCCCCTTCGTCTAACTGTACGACAGAGCATCCACCACTGCCACGGCGGCAGCAGTGGCGCTCCGACGGCCAGCAGCGCCTCTGGCCCCCTATAAGAGATACCCTAGCCCCGCGCCGCAGCCCTAGACCTCTACTCCCTCCTCCCTCGATCTCCGCCGCCGCTTTCCCTCTCTGCCACCTCCTTCTCCCTCTCTGCAACCACGCCGGCGATCTCCTCTGAATCTCCGATGGCCGCCGCCATTCCCGTGCACCTCTGTCCACGCTGACCACGGGAACCGCACGGCCTCACCTTCCTCGTCATCGACGACATCTCCGTTGAGCTCGAGAGGGCCCGTAGCCACGCCGCCATCCTCGCCGCTGTCGGCAACTCCCACCTCACCGGAGCTCCTTTGCCTGAACCCGAGAGGCTCACCGCCGTTGCCATCATCCTCATCCCCGTCTGACCGCGGGAATCGCGTCACCTCTTCTCCCTCGACCGTCTGGACATCTTCGTGGAGCTCGACGCCGTCTGGATCGCCGCCGCCATCCTCACCACTGCCGCGGCGATCACCTCACCGTCGACCACCTGCTGAACCTCACGGTGAGCGCCACCGTGTCCTCCTCCTCCCCTCTGTCTTGCACAAGCATCACCACAGCGCACGCATCCGTGCTCGCAGCACACGCAAGCACCATGAGCACGAGCAGCCGCGGGATCTCGCCGCCGTTGAGCCACCGTGAACACCTGTCCAAGTTTCAGAAAAGCGCGCGTCAGTTTCAGTTAAAAATTCAGAACGCTAACCTGAACCTTAACCGGTTCGCAGCACGTATACTAACAAGAAACGTTTCGTAGCGCACTGGTTACAGGCAGCGCGAGCACGGGGGAGATCCAGGGTTCGAATCCCCCTCTCGCGGGGAAAAACCCCAACTTTTTTGCACCTTGCGCTGACAGGGTGGCCCCCCTGTCAGCTGCTGTGTGCGCCCGCAGCGCCACGCTGGCCCAGGGCCCATTGGCAGTGCCTTGGGCTGGATAGCTGCGTGGTATAAAATTTTTTCCACCTTTTCTGTTTCAAAAACAAGTCCTTTCTTTTTACAGATTGGTCCTCCAATTTAAAATGCTAATAACTTTTGTTTTATAAACTCAAATAATAAAAGTAAAATAGGTGCACTGCCCCAAATTCAATTATCTACCTATTGGTAACATTTGTTTTCTGTTTTGAATTTTCCAAATGCATTTCAAATTTGAATTCAAACAATTCATTTGTAATTTGATAAAATCCATAACTAATTCATACTTAATCCAAATAATGCAAATAAAATATATTTTCCATGCTATTTCAAATAACCTTTTCAAATATAAATTTTGTTTCATGTTTTGAATAATTTAAATTGCCTAAATAATTTAAACCTTGTTTAAATCATTTAAATTTGATAAAATCATAACTTGCTCAAATTAAATTATTTTTGAACATGCAAAATATGTTTCAAACTAGAAAATTATAAACTTTTCAAATATGAATTTGAATTTATGTTTTGAACAAATAAAATTTAAATAATTTTCAAACTTGTTTTAAATTCATTTAAAACTTGTTTAATTTTGTTAAGTCATAATAAATTCATCCTAATTCCTTTTTCAATATTTGAAACATGTAATCCAACTAAAATTTTGTATTCTTTTAAAATATGAATTTTGTTAATTATTTTGCACAATTTAAATTGGTGAAAACAACAACTATTTGTGTAACCCCTTTAAGGAACCAAAAATTCCCTAATTTAATAAATAAATTTCTAAATTGGTAAACCTTATTTCCAATTGGTTCTATTGTTGTTATTTTGTTGTTTTCCTCATCCATGCATCATACTAATCCACTTTCACCTGTTGATTAGTAGAAAAACAAATATTCCAACCTTATCTGATGGGCTTTTCATATGCAACTCAAATTTGCATATGTGTCCATTTAAATTGTGTTACCAAGTCCACTAGTTTATTTTGATGCATCCATTTAACTTGACATGCATCATCCCTTGATTGTGCACTATGCCATGATATTGATTGTTTATCTTTCTGCATTGTTTGTTTGCTTCTTCTCGAATAGACGACGACGTTGAGACAGACGATACTTACGACACCCCTTCTGAGGATCTAGCTCAGTACCAGGCTGCTGAGTTTGCAGGCAAGTTATCACTCACATGAACCACTGTGTTCCTTTCAACATTGGTTACCGATACTTTCCGTTGTCTATTTTTGCTAGCCATATGTACCGTTGCTTCTGTTACGAACCTATCACATGAATCCCTTAACCCTGATATTGCCTCACCTCCACTCCAACAACCCCATTGTTTGAGCCAGTGTCTTACTAGCATGCTTAGGTTGTTTTGCTCGAGTCTGTTACCCGTTACTTTCTGTTACTATATTTCCATTATGTTCTGGGGGCTCGATGTTAATCAATCAACCTAGTAGTAATAATATGCTGATAAGGCACCGGCAGGAGGCCCTGTGTGGTTTTGAGGCCTGCTAGTGTCGACCCTAATAGGAAAAGGGTCTTGTCTACTGATCCATGATGAGCGCACTACCCGCATGTGGGAAGCGTGTATGGGCGCCCCCCTCAATTTGATTCGATTCACATCTCGTCCAAATCGCCTCATTTAGTTCGTGTTTTCCATTTGCCGCATGCATGTTTTTGCGAGCCCAGCGCAGGGTGGAACTTTTGTAGTCGGCATATAGGGGGACACGTTCTTAGAGTGCTATGAGGGTCCCTTTTCTTCGGGGCTCGATTAGCCATGCGCCCAAGGTGCTTTGGGCTTGATGCGAAGAAGAGTTGAGTTGTGTTGAGTGCCCCTCTTGGTGGGAGGCATCCCATCTGGCGGGTTATTCTTACGTGTACGGCCAAATTGGTGTACCCCTGCAGGGATAAATCTTCTCGAGAAGCCGTGTTTTCCGCAGTTATGGTTGACTTGGTGAAAGTACTGGCTAACAAGTACTCAGAACAACTTACACCTAACTATTGATAACTTGACTAGTAATAGACTTATCGACACAACAACTTGATCCATTATTCATTAATCCAACTGTGTGAGTTATCCTCGGATTGCTTCTTTGGATAAGGGGCGAGATCCAGGATGGGTTTGTTTGGTGGTTAGTTATAGTTGGTTACGATACGATACCTTATCTTCTTTCTGTTAGCCGGAAGTGGTAGAATCTCTGTAGTTGGTTAGCGCAGCCAGTTGCAGCATCTTTTATATCCCCTTTCCTCCGTTGAACCCAAGGCATATGTGCTTGGTGTTGACGGGCTACACTTTGGTGAGTCTTGCTTGCCAGTACGTTTATGTACTGACCCCATTTGGGGCTGTGGTTTCCGCAGACTACGCTTACGAGGATCCCAGTGACGGCTACTACGTGGAGTTTGACGAGGCTGCTGACGAGTAGAGAGCGGACCCGGGCAGGATCCGAGCCTACGTGGATGGGCTCCGTTTTCTTTTCATTCCCGGCTCTTAAGCCTATTTGGATTTGTCTGTACTCAGACCCTTTGAATGCTTCCGCTGAGATGTAATGATGTTATGTTGGGACATGTGTCCTCTGGATGATTGTATTTGCTATCTCTGCTCTAGTGAGAGATATTTGCAACTTATTTCAATCTTTTGTGTCTTAGAGATATGTTGTGCTATCATTCTGTTACAAGCCGTTGACGTACCATGTGTGTATGGTATGAAGTACGTCAATGGTAGTATCCTGATTTCTATGGGATAGTTTACGTCGACGCTGAACAGATAGGGGTTGGTTGTCACACATACGTGTGTTGGCCTACTCGTAAGAGGACGCGGGTGCCGGTAAGCCCCGTAATCCAATCTACTACTGTTCAACGGAACGGCGAGTATCCTTTAGAAGTCCGGGTGCGACAAATGGTATCAGAGCCTGACTGCCTGTAGGATCCCTTTTACTGGTCGTAGTTGTGTCTAGAAACTATTTTGTAGCTATATAGGAAAAATGAAACGTGAGAGTAGGAATTCTGCCATTTTTCTTCTTTCCCCACCCACCCTCCCTTTTCTGGTAAGGAAGTGCAACGTTGTTTTCTCTTCTCACCTAAACTTTCAAGTTAGGTTTTCACGTGTTTTGGGTTCTCCGTAGTACCTCAGGATTTTTGGTATCGTGTTTCCCGATGTTGCTTCAATATCCTGTTCTTTTCAACATCCTTATCGTCCGTTGAAACCTTGTTGTTGCTTTCCACTTCAGTTCTCTACCGGCGTCTAATCAAAACTTCCCCGATCATCTGCAGATGGATCTCAGGTTCTACCCGCAGGTGGTTCGGATGACTCGTTGTGAGAGCACCGTCGGTTATCCGGAGATGCTGAGAGACGTGGTCACTTATCTGGGGTTACGTTGGGCACCAGAGTACCAGGTCTACGAGCAGCAGCGAGAGTTTGACCAGACCTACTACCAGGCTATCGTCTACATTCTGTCAGATGATGGCATGAGCGTTGTCCACCGCTACGAGGCAGTAGGTTCCACAGTGGATATGGCTGTGCAGCAGGCAGCTTATGTGAGTCTCACCGTCCTGCGTGCTGACTACTGGGGGTTTGACGATTCTATCTATCGCCACATCCCCCGTGGTTACATCACTTCGGAGGGAGCTCACTTCACTCTCTATGACAACTTGGATGTCTACGAGCATGATAACACCAGGCTGCACACCACCGCTCAGTTTGTGAGGCACAGTGACGCAGTTGCCACCACACTTTCTCAGGAGTTGGCCTCAGTCAAAGAGCAGCTCTACCTGGCTTTGACTCGTCTGGCGACGTACACCACAGACTTTGTTGGAGATGAGCGCTTTGCACGTTTCGATCAGCCAGTTGGTCGTCGTCTGCCAGATGCTGGAGGTTACGAGCCGATCAGAGGTCCACTCCTCAACCTCGGTGCTGGTTACACTGGGATTCCACGCTTTGGAGCACAGGGAGTCGACGCTATGTACTTCACCACACCTAGAGTCGCTCTCAGGCCACGTCAGATCTATGTGGATCGTCGTTCTACCTACTTTCGTGGGCGTGCTCCGCACCGTACCTCTCGTCGTACTACTCACCGCCGTCCTGCGTGATGAGCATGGGAGTACCGATGTATCCATTCCTAGCTATGTTTAGTTATCCTTTGGCTTTCGAACCATTTGTGGTGTGTTGGATATTCTCATGTATTTAAACATGTGATGATGTACCTGTTGGTTATCTATTCATGCGTCGGAATAATCTCGCTTTCGGTTACCAAGTCTACCCTTTTCTGTTGTTGTGCTAAAATGCATGTCTATTCAGGATGCCGCCAACAAGGAACAACCCGCCGGAGCCACCGCCAATCACGGAGCTGTTGACTCAGATGACTCAGGTCGTGACGCAGATGGCCCAGTTCCAGGCAAATCAGCACAACAACCAGAATGCTCCACGGGTCAGCATCAAGGAGTTCCTCAGTCTGGGGCCGAGAGCTTTCGTGGCAACACGCGAGCCTCTGGATGCTGATGACTGGATCCATGAGATGGCCAGGGCTCTGGACATTGCTCACGTTGCCGAGGAAGACAAGGTCAAGTATGACACCTACCTACTGAAGGGTCAGGCAGCTACTTGGTGGGAAAACTACCAGACCATGAGAGCTGGCTATCCTATCACCTGGGGTTGTTTCAAGGATGCCTTCCTGAAGCACCACATCCCAGATGGTCTCATGGAAAAGATGCGTGAGGAGTTTTGCTCTCTCAATCAGGGCAAGCTGGACGTCATTGGCTATCAGAATGAGTTCAATCGCCTCGCTCGATACGCTGGTGATGAGGTGTCCACTGAGGCTAAGAAGATGGCAAGGTTCCGCCGAGGTTTTAACCCGGAACTCAAGTACGCACTCACCAACATAAAGTGCAAAGACTTCGAGGAGCTCGTGAACACCGCGCTCAATGAGGAAAATGGGCGCAAGGCGTTCGAGGAGTCTCGCAAGCACTCGCGTGAGGGTGGTTCCTCCTCCAACATGACCACCCCTCCGCAGAAGCGCCGCATCTGGGTGCCAAATGGTGCTGTCACTCGGGCTCCATATGCCCAAGCTTCTCCAGGCTTTGCTCCCCGCCCACCCAACCCATCTCAGATGCATGGTCAGAGGGTTCCAATGGGGCAGCCAAGGCCAGGTCCTCCTCGTGTCGTCACTTGCTTCAAATGCAAGGAGACGGGACACTACGCTGACAAGTGCACTCAGAGGCAGCTACCTCCACCTCCTCGCCCCAACACCAACCAGGCAATGGTGCGTGCTCCCCCGGATAAAGCCTTCAACTCCAACAACAGGCTTGTCGGGAGGACCGCGAGGGTGAATCATATCAAGGCCGACAGAGCTGAGGAAGCTGCTGACGTCGTTCTCGGTATATTACCCGTAAACTCTTTTCCAGCTAAAGTGTTGTTTGATACCGGAGCATCGCATTCTTTTGTGTCAAAGATCTTTGCAACAACGTACAACCTAGTCTTGGTTCCACTAAGCAATCAAATCACCGTTCACTCTCCGGGATCTCAAATGTTGACTTCCAAGATAAGTATGGACAATCAAATCCTAATTGGAGGTCGCATATTCCTTGCTTCACTCATGTTGCTGGGAAATTCTGACATTGATGTCATTCTGGGCATGGATTGGTTGAAGACCAACGAAGCTAAAATTGACTGTGCTCAAAAGTCAATAACTCTCTCCCACCCTTCTGGCCAGATAGTCTATTCTCCATATGGATCAAGGCCTATTCAGCTGTTCAACCTCGATGCAAAACCTCTACCTCTACTTGAAAATGTTCCGGTGGTTTGTGAATTCCCTGACGTCTTTCCAGAAGAGTTGCCAGGGATGCCTCCGGACAGAGCAGTTGAGTTCGTGATCGAGCTTGAGCCAGGTACTGCTCCAATCTCTAAGCATCCATACAAGATAGCTCCTCCTGAACTGAAATTGTTGAAGGAGCAAATCGATATGTGCATGGAGAAAGGTTACATTCAGCCTAGTTCCTCCGCTTGGGGTTGCCCAACCCTGTTCGTTGCCAAGAAGGACCAAACAAAGAGACTCGTGGTTGACTATCGTCCTCTCAACGAGAAAACCATCAAAAACAAGTATCCAATTCCTCGTATCGATGATCTTTTTGATCAACTTGCTGGAGCCTCAATATTCTCAAAGTTGGACTTGAGGATGGGTTACCATCAAATAAAGATCAGAAAGGAAGATATTCCAAAAACAGCTTTCACCACTCGGTACGGTCTATATGAATACACCGTCATGTCTTTTGGTCTAACCAATGCACCGGCGACATTCTCTAGATTTATGAATTCTGTCTTCCATGAATACCTCGACAAGTTCGTTGTGGTATATCTCGATGACATTCTGGTCTACTCAAAATCCGAGGAAGAGCATGGAGAACATCTTCGTCTCACTCTCATGAAACTTCGCGAGCATCGTCTATATGCCAAGTTCTCCAAATGTGAGTTCTGGATTCCAGAAGTTGCTTACCTTGGTCATATCATCTCTGCCAAAGGCATAGCCATTGACCCAGAAAAGGTTAAAGCAATTGTTGATTGGAAACCTCCTAAGACGGTGAAACAAGTCAGAAGTTTTCTTGGCTTGGCTAGCTATTGCCGTCGTTTTGTCCAAAACTTCTCCAAGATTGCTAAACCTCTCACTGATCTCACAAAGAAGGACAAGAAGTTCGTTTGGACTCCACAGTGCGAGGAGAGTTTCAATCTCTTGAAGACTAAACTCACTTCCACCCCAGTTCTGGTTGGCCCAGATACTACCAAACCTTTCCAGATATTCTGCGATGCATCTCTCCAAGGTCTAGGTGCAGTTCTTATGCAAGAACGTCAAGTTGTGGCTTATGCTTCACGTCAGTTGAATGCACATGAGCAAAACTATCCCACACATGACCTAGAACTTGCAGCAGTTGTGTTTGCCCTCAAGAAATGGAGACAATACTTGTTGGGTAACCGCACTGAAATCTTTTCCGATCATAAGAGTCTGAAATACATCTTCACTCAACCAGATCTAAACCTCAGGCAAAGGAGATGGATTGAGAAGATTAAAGACTTCGATCTCACCATTTCTTACACTCCAGGCAAGGCTAATGTTATGGCCGATGCTCTCAGTCGCAAGTCCTATTGCAATAATCTCATGATCATGGAAAGCCAACCTCCACTTCATGAAGAATTCCAGAAGCTGAACCTTGGTCTTGTTCCTCAAGGTTATATTGCTAGCTTGACAGCTAGTCCAACTCTCGACGACAAGATTCGTTCTGAACAACTTCGTGATGCTGAAATCAAGAAGATTGTAGAGCACATCAAAGAAGGCAATGATAAGTTCAAGTCCTTCTCAATTGATGACAAGGGAACTGTGTTCTTCGAAGGACGCATTGCAGTTCCTCAGATTCAAAGTCTCAAAGATGTCATTATCAAGGAGGCTCATGAAACTCCTCTCTCCATCCACCCTGGAAGTACAAAGATGTACCAGGATCTCAAGACGATGTATTGGTGGCCTGGCATGAAACGTGAAATTGCTCAATACGTTTCTGAATGCGACGTTTTTCAACGTGTTAAGGCAGTCCATCAGAAAACAGCCGGTCTACTCCAACCTCTGAAAATTCCTGAGTGGAAGTGGGACATGATTGAAATGGACTTCGTCACTGGTTTTCCAAAGTCCAAGAGGGGCAACGATGCAATCTTCGTTGTCATTGATCGTCTCACTAAAGTAGCTCACTTCTTTGCTGTCAAAGAGACAATCTCGGCTAGCCAGTTAGCAGAGCTCTACACA
Source organism: Alopecurus myosuroides (assembly GCA_028641055.1). Taxonomy (NCBI): domain Eukaryota; kingdom Viridiplantae; phylum Streptophyta; class Magnoliopsida; order Poales; family Poaceae; genus Alopecurus; species Alopecurus myosuroides. Next base: position 263,731,934 of record CM054062.1, read on the forward strand.
ACAAAGATTGTTCCCCTTCATGGTGTTCCATTGGAAATAAGCTCAGACCGTGGAAGCATATTCACTTCTCATTTCTGGAAAAGCTTCCAAGAAGCATTGGGCACCAAACTTCTGTTCAGCATAGCTTATCACCCTCAATCTCAGGGGCAAGTCGAAAGAGTCAATCAGATTCTCGAGGATATGCTCAGAGCATGTGGTCTCTCCTTTGGCATGAAATGGTAGGATTGCCTTCCATATGCTGAATTCTCCTACAACAACAGCTTCCAGGCAAGCCTAGGTATGGCACCATTTGAAGCTCTCTATGGCCGCAGATGCAGGAGTCCAATCAATTGGTCTGGAGCTGGTGAACGTTCACTCTTAGGCCCTGACATTGTTAAGGAAGCCGAAGAGAAAGTTCGCATCATTCGTGACAATCTCAAGATTGCTCAGTCTCGTCAGAAAAGCTATTATGACAGCAAGCACAGGGATATGATCTATGCACCTGGTGACAAGGCATATCTCCGTGTAACTCCCCTCAGAGGCACTCATCGTTTCGGTGTGAAAGGAAAGCTTGCACCAAGATACATTGGTCAACATCCTCTCAAGGCGTGCGGAAAATGCCTATCGTCTTGAACTTCCAGAAAAACTATCCAAGGTGCACGATGTGTTTCACGTATCACAGCTCAAGAAGTTTTCAAAGATCCAGATCGTGCAGTTGATCATGATTCCATTGAACTGCAAGATGATCTCTCTTATGAGGAGCACCCTGTTCGTATTCTCGATGAGACCGAGCGTAAGACTCGCAACAAGAGCACCAAGTTCTTGAAAGTGCAGTGGTCGCATCATTCCGATACAGAGGCAACGTGGGAGACCGAAGAGGATCTTCGCAAGAAGTATCCGGACCTTTTCCTTTCTCAGTAGGAATCTCGGGGCGCGATTCCTTCAAGGGGGGCGTTTTGTAACATCCCAAGTATGAAAAACCACCCCTAGCATGTTTGATTTCTTGTTTATTAAAGTTTTGCATCATGTCATCATATTCATTGAATTGTTTGCATTTGTTTTAATTTGTTTTCATTTGGTTTGCATTTGTTTTCTCTGTTTTCACATTTGAAATTCAAACTTTATTCAAACATTTATTTCATACTTGCTCTGTTACAACCTTTTAACATAAAAAGTTCAAAATCAAAACCTTAATTATTTCCAATTATTCCATAATGATCAACTAATAAAATGGTGGTTTTTATTCACTCAATTACTTCCAATGTTATTTCAAATTCAAATCATTCAATTGCAAACAGTACCCACTTTTGAAATTATGAAATAACCAACACATTTGTGCTCACTTGTTTCCTTTTATGCCATATGCTCACCCTAATTAAATTATTGTTCTTAATAAATCAATCAATAACCAAATTAATTCAAATTTGAACTCAATTTACAAACAGCAATTTTAAATTTGAAACTTTGAAAAACAATGTTGGCAGGCAGTTGCTTTTGTAATTACTAACTCACCCTAAATTTTCTAGAATTTTTACTAACCCCAAAACTCTCTTTTTCTTCCTAATCCTATTTCTGCAAAAAAAAAAGAAACAAAACAAAATAGAAAAAAAAACGAGGGGGAGAGGCAGTGGGCTCAGCCAGCGCGAGCCAGCCCACCACTTACCTCCCGCGCGGCCCGCGTACCGCTTCGCGCTCCCCCCCCCCCCTTCGTCTAACTGTACGGCAGAGCATCCACCACTGCCACGGCGGCAGCAGTGGCGCTCCGACGGCCAGCAGCGCCTCTGGCCCCCTATAAGAGCTACCCTAGCCCCGCGCCGCAGCCCTAGACCTCTACTCCCTCCTCCCTCGATCTCCGCCGCCGCTTTCCCTCTCTGCCACCTCCTTCTCCCTCTCTGCAACCACGCCGGCGATCTCCTCTGAATCTCCGATGGCCGCCGCCGTTCCCGTGCACCTCTGTCCACGCTGACCACGGGAACCGCACGGCCTCACCTTCCTCGTCATCGACGACATCTCCGTTGAGCTCGAGAGGGCCCGTAGCCACGCCGCCATCCTCGCCGCTGTCGGCAACTCCCACCTCACCGGAGCTCCTTTGACTGAACCCGAGAGGCTCACCGCCGTTGCCATCATCCTCATCCCCGTCTGACCACGGGAATCGCGTCACCTCTTCTCCCTCGACCGTCTGGACATCTTCGTGGAGCTCGACGCCGTCTGGATCGCCGCCGCCATCCTCACCACTGCCGCGGCGATCACCTCACCGTCGACCACCTGCTGAACCTCACGGTGAGCGCCACCGTGTCCTCCTCCTCCCCTCTGTCTTGCACAAGCATCACCACAGCGCACGCATCCGTGCTCGCAGCACACGCAAGCACCACGAGCACGAGCAGCCGCGGGATCTCGCCGCCGTTGAGCCACCGTGAACACCTGTCCAAGTTTCAGAAAAGCGCGCGTCAGTTTCAGTTAAAAATTCAGAACGCTAACCTGAACCTTAACCTGTTCGCAGCACGTATACTAACAAGAAACGTTTCGTAGCGCACTGGTTACAGGCAGCGCGCGCACGGGGGAGATCCAGGGTTCGAATCCCCCTCTCGCGGGGAAAAACCCCAACTTTTTTGCACCTTGCGATGACAGGGTGGCCCCCCTGTCAGCTGCTGTGTGCGCCCGCAGCGCCACGCTGGCCCAGGGCCCATTGGCAGTGCCTTGGGCTGGATAGCTGCGTGGTATAAAAAGTTTTCCACCTTTTCTGTTTCAAAAACAAGTCCTTTCTTTTTACAGATTGGTCCTCCAATTTAAAATGCTAATAACTTTTGTTTTATAAACTCAAATAATAAAAGTAAAATAGGTGCACTGCCCCAAATTCAATTATCTACCTATTGGTAACATTTGTTTTCTGTTTTGAATTTTCCAAATGCATTTCAAATTTGAATTCAAACAATTCATTTGTAATTTGATAAAATCCATAACTAATTCATACTTAATCCAAATAATGCAAATAAAATATGTTTTCCATGCTATTTCAAATAATCTTTTCAAATATAAATTTTGTTTCATGTTTTGAATAATTTAAATTTCCTAAATAATTTAAACCTTGTTTAAATCATGTAAATTTGATAAAATCATAACTTGCTCAAATTAAATTATTTTTGAACATGCAAAACATGTTTCAAACTAGAAAATTATAAACTTTTCAAATATGAATTTGAATTTATGTTTTGAACAAATAAAATTTAAATAATTTTCAAACTTGTTTTAAATTCATTTAAAACTTGTTTAATTTTGTTAAGTCATAATAAATTCATCCTAATTCCTTTTTCAATATTTGAAACATGTAATCCAACTAAAATTTTGTATTCTTTTCAAATATGAATTTTGTTAATTATTTTGCACAATTTAAATTGGTGAAAACAACAACTATTTGTGTAACCCCTTTAAGGAACCAAAAATTCCCTAATTTAATAAATAAATTTCTAAATTGGTAAACCTTATTTCCAATTGGTTCTATTGTTATTATTTTGTTGTTTTCCTCATCCATGCATACAAATATTCCAACCTTATCTGATGGGCTTTTCATATGAAACTCAAATTTGCATATGTGTCCATTTAAATTGTGTTACCAAGTCCACTAGTTTATTTTGATGCATCCATTTAACTTGACATGCATCATCCTTTGATTATGCACTATGCCATGATATTGATTGTTTATCTTTCTGCATTGTTTGTTTGCTTCTTCTCGAATAGACAACGACGTTGAGACAGACGATACTTACGACACCCCTTCTGAGGATCTAGCTCAGTACCAGGCTGCTGAGTTTGCAGGCAAGTTATCACTCACATGAACCACTGTGTTCCTTTCAACATTGGTTACCGATACTTTTCGTTGTCTATTTATGCTAGCCATATGTACCGTTGCTTCTGTTACGAACCTATCACATGAATCCCTTAACCCTGATATTGCCTCACCTCCACTCCAACAATCCCATTGTTTGAGCCAGTGTCTTACTAGCATGCTTAGGTTGTTTTGCTCGAGTCTGTTACCCGTTACTTTCTGTTACTATATTTCCATTATGTTCTGGGGGCTCGATGTTAATCAATCAACCTAGTAATAATAATATGCTGATAAGGCACCGGCAGGAGGCCTTGTGTGGTTTTGAGGCCTGCTAGTGTCGACCCTAATAGGAAAAGGGTCTTGTCTACTGATCCATGATGAGCGCACTACCCGCATGTGGTAAGAGTGTATGGGAGCCCCCCTCAATTTGATTCGATTCGCATCTCGTCCAAATCGCCTCATTTAGTTCGTGTTTTCCATTTGCCGCATGCATGTTTTTGCGAGCCCAGCGCAGGGTGGAACTTTTGTAGTCGGCATATAGGGGGACACGTTCTTAGAGTGCTAGGAGGGTCCCTTTTCTTCGGGGTTCGATTAGCCGTGCGCCCAAGGTGCTTTGGGCTTGATGCGAAGAAGAGTTGAGTTGTGTTGAGTGCCCCGCTTGGTGGGAGGCATCCCATCTGGCGGGTTATTCTTACGTGTACGGCCAAATTGGTGCACCCCTGCAGGGATAAATCTTCTCGAGAAGCCGTGTTTTCCGCGGTTATGGTTGACTTGGTGAAAGTACTGGCTAACAAGTACTCAGAACAACTTACACCTAACTATTGATAACTTGACTAGTAATAGACTTATCGACACAACAACTTGATCCATTATTCATTAATCCAACTGTGTGAGTTATCCTCGGATTGCTTCTTTGGATAAGGGGCGAGATCCATGATGGGTTTGTTTGGTGGTTAGTTATAGTTGGTTACGATACGATACCTTATCTTCTTTCTGTTAGCCGGAAGTGGTAGAATCTCTGTAGTTGGTTAGCGCAGCCAGTTGCAGCATCTTTTATATCCCCTTTCCTCCGTTGAACCCAAGGCATCTGTGCTTGGTGTTGACGGGCTACACTTTGGTGAACTGTGAGTCTTGCTTGCCAGTACGTTTATGTACTGACCCCATTTGGGGCTGTGGTTTCCGCAGACTACGCTTACGAGGATCCCAGTGACGGCTACTACGTGGAGTTTGACGAGGCTGCTGACGAGTAGAGAGCGGACCCGGGCAGGATCCGAGCCTACGTGGATGGGCTCTGTTTTCTTTTCATTCCCGGCTCTTAAGCCTATTTGGATTTGTCTGTACTCAGACCCTTTGAATGCTTCCGCTGAGATGTAATGATGTTATGTTGGGACATGTGTCCTCTGGATGATTGTATTTGCTATCTCTGCTCTAGTGAGAGCTATTTGCAACTTATTTCAATCTTTTGTGTCTTAGAGATATGTTGTGCTATCATTCTGTTACAAGCCGTTGACGTACCATGTGTGTATGGTATGAAGTACGTCAATGGTAGTATCCTGATTTCTATGGGATAGTTTACGTCGACGCTGAACAGATAGGGGTTGGTTGTCACACATACGTGTGTTGGCCTACTCGTAAGAGGACGCGGGTGCCGGTAAGCCCCGTAATCCAATCTACTACTGTTCAACGGAACGGCGAGTATCCTTTAGAAGTCCGGGTGCGACACCGTTTTCCCGCGTATTTCTGTCGCCTGAGGTCCCCAGCACGCTGGGTTCGGCCTAGCTTCGCCGGTGCATCTTTTTGCCCAATCCGGCGTTTTATGGGCTCCTTGGGGCGAGCGGGAGAAATTTCTTCCGCCGGCGCGCCAAAAGGCTAAAAAGGTGGCCTGGGGATTTGGATGTTCTCTAAATAGCAGCAGATCAAGTACTGCTGCTATTCCCAAGTTGTTACCCTCGTTGTTAGGGTTTAGTGCTCCATGGGAGATCTCATCGCCGGTGTGAGAGTTGCCGTGCTTCTATCGTTGTTGCTCCGGTTTCCTCCGTCTGTGCTCGGGCTGATAATGGGGACGACTGGCTCGTCTGCCCGGCCTTGGCACGCGGGGGTTTTCGGGTGTGGCAAGGGTAGGGGAAACCCTAGATCGGTTTTTCTGGAGCCATGTCGGAGAAGGAGTCGATGGGGGGGAATCCAAGATCGGAGGAAGGAGAGGAAACTGAGTACATCTTCGAACATCTTCATCTTAATGAAGATGAACTGGACGAGGTGATTGTGGGAGAGGATGAGATTAAGGAGTACAAGAAGGAGGCACGATGGCTGGCGATTGGGCATGTGTTGACCACGAGATCGTTTAGTGGAGTTGCTTTGTTCGAAAAGATGAAAAGTATATGGAACTTGGCTCGTGAACCAGGATTCCGTGAAGCAGGCGAGAATTTATTTATTTTCCAGATGCATTGTCTAGGAGATTGGAAGAAGGTTGTTCATGAGGGGCCTTGGACGTTCAGGGGATGGGGAGTGATGCTGGAGGATTATGATGGGCTGGTTGATCCAGAGAAGGTAGTCTTCGGTGGACTGACTGTTTTGGCACAAATCTATGGGATCCTTGAGCTATTTCGCAAACCTGAGGTAGTGGATGGCCTGGCTCGAAGAATTGGGAAAGCAAAGGAAGTTCAATTTAGCCCTCGGCTGTTCTTTGAAGGAAATTACGTGCGATTGAGAGTACGCATTGATGTGGCAAAATCTCTCACAAGGGTGGTCTCCTTGACACTACCACATGGTAGGAAGCTTCTACCGGTTAAATATGAGAAAATTCCCTTCTTTTGTAAGCAATGCGGGCACCTCGGTCATGATCATGAGGAATGTGGAGATGGGTCTTGGGATGTAAGCAAATTTCAGTATGGCACTTGGATGCTAGAAAAGAGAAGAGCAATTCTACCAATGGAGGAGACCCGGCGTTTTGTGTCTACTGGACGGGGAAAAGGGGGACGTGGTCGAGGGGGAGTAGTATCCGCTGTGTCACGGAAGAGATCATCGGGTGAGGCTGACCTTGACGCAGACTTGGATGACACGGCACAAAGCCCACTGAAATTTGTGGAGGTTCAAGACACTGACAGAAAAAGAAGTACCACATCTAGGAAGCTTAATATGGAGAATGAGGAAGTGCCACCAGAAGGAGGAAGTGAGGGTGAACGTGCGGGTGATTCGGAGGATAAATCGGGGGGGGGGAGGGTGACGCCACCTCTGCCTCCCAATTACGTGTCGTCTCGTGAACGTACAAAGCTCCGTAAGTTGGATATCACTGAGAAGGTTTTGGGAACCTCGGCGGGCCCTGAGGAGGGGGACCGCCGGACCCAATGAGTACTATGGGCTGGAACTGTCGTGGTTTGGGCGATCCTGCGACAGTTCATGAGTTGCGCGTATTCATTCGCCTGCAATTTAGTGTGTGATGGAGACACAAATTGCGAAAGCCAGGGTGGAAGGGCTGGCAAATACACTTGGTTTTGACTCTGCGTTTGGTGTTGGAAGCTCGGGTAGAAGTGGAGGTTTATGTATATTTTGGAAATAGCCGATAAATCTTGTGTTACGAAATTATTCGAAGTACCATATTGATATGGTAGTGACAGAAGATGGCAAGGAACCATGGCGCTTAACGGCATGGTATGGAGAGGCAAATAGGAGTCTCCGAAACAGAACTTGGGACATGATGAGATATCTCAAAGCGGACTGCAATATGCCATGGGCTTGCATAGGAGATTTTAATGAAGTTCTACGCCGTGAAGAACAAATGGGTCCAAATGAGAGGGAGATGTGGCAGATAAACCAGTTTCGGGATGTGGTTGATGCATGTGAACTCTGTGATATTGGATACAGAGGACTCGATTGGACTTTTGAGAGGAAACTTCCAAATAATGAGTACTGTAGGGTTCGGTTGGATCGAGTGTTAGCATCAGCTGATTGGTGCTCTCGATTCCCCTTTGCAGTTGTGAAACATCTTTGTGCTGTCAAATCGGACCACTCTCCTATCCTTCTCCTTAATGAGATGGAGGCTTGTAATCAGCGTATTGCTTTGGAGAAGCCATTCAGATACGAGTTAATGTGGGAAAGACATGCAGACTTCAAGGATTTCCTGATCCAGGCGTGGGGGGAAGAGAAGGCCGAAACGGCCAAGGACCTGCATGCAAAATTAGAATCTTTAGGGGCTCGATGCGCAGCGTGGGGAATGTGTCATTTGGTGCAGTGAGAACAGAACTACGCGAGCTAAGGGCACGCTTGAAGGTTTTAAGGGGAGATCCACGCCGATTGGGACCCTCTTACGAGGAGAAGAAAATTGAGGAGTGGGTGATTGAGTTATGTACTCGTGAGGAGATCATGTGGAGGCAACGTGCTCGTGTTCAGTGGCTTCAAGAGGGGGATAAGAACACCAAATTTTTCACCTGAAAGCAAGTAATAGGAGGAGGAATAATAGAGTGGACAGCCTTCAACGTGACAATGGTACTATCTGTACGGATGAGGGGGAGCTACAGGTTATGGCCTCTGTTTTCTATGAGAACTTGTACGCTTCGGAGGGCACTATTGGTATTGAGGAGGTGCTATCACATGTACCATGTAAGCTTACTCCAGAGATGAATGCTACGCTCTTATCCCCTTATAGCTCGGAGGAGGTGAAAGTGGCGTTGTTCCAGATGTTCCCCACGAAAGCACCGGGACTAGGTGGATTTCATGCACACTTTTTTCAGAAGAACTAGAGTTTATGTGGAGAGGAGCTCACCAAGATTGTTATTCGCATTCTTGATGGAGATGATTCTGCGGAAGAAATTAACAAGGCGTTCATCGTACTCATCCCTAAGGTACAAAACCCCTTTTTTCTTTTGCAGTTCAGACCGATCAGCTTGCAATGTGGTGTATAAAATTGCATCGAAAGTGCTTGCTAACCGTTTGAAAATATTTCTCCCTGAGATTGTATCAGAAGAGCAGTCAGCGTTTGTTCCGGGACGCCTTATAACGGACAGTGTTATCACTGCTTATGAATGCCTCCACTTTATGAAATCGGATAAGAGTAAGAGGAGAGCTAGCTATGCTCTTAAGCTTGATATGGAGAAAGCCTATGATCGGTTAGAATGGAATTATCTTGAGGCCATTATGAGGAAGATGGATTTTGCTCCAAGGTTTGTTGATGCGGTAATGAGAGGAGTCAAGTCAGTGACTTTCTCAGTCTTATTTAATGGAGCAAGAACAGACGAGTTTAAACCTTCGCGCGAAATTCGGCAAGGTGATCCGATTTCTCCTTATTTGTTCCTCCTAGCTTCAGAGGGACTGCCATGTCTATTAAATAACGCTATTAGCACTGATCGTTTGGCAGGGGTGAAGGTGGCTAATTCGGCACCAAGGGTAAACCATTTTCTCTTCGCAGATGATTGCATACTGTTTTGCAAAGCTACTGAGGGGGAAACCAGAGAGTTGGCGGATATTCTAACTTCCTATTGCAATGCATCAGGTCAACGTATCAATAATGATAAATCGTCGATCTTTTTTAGTAAAGGTTGCTCTACTATTTCTCGGGTGGAAATTAAAGGAATTTTGGATGTTCAAAACAAAACTCTGAAGGAGAAGTATCTGGGACTCCCATCTGATGTTGGAAGGGCAAAGAACGGGGCCTTTTCGTATTTGAAGGATCGATTATTGAAAAGACTCCAAGGGTGGATGGAGAAGGCCTTGTTGGGGGAGGAACGGAGATTCTTATAAAATCAGTAATCCCGGCATTGCCAACTTATTCTATGGCATTATTTAAGCTACCAAGGGGCCTATGTGAGCATATTACTTCGATGACAAGGAAATTTTGGTGGGGCTGTAAGCAAGGAAAAAACGCAAGGCAGCGTGGGTATCCTGGGACTCGATGACCATGCCTAAATACCAAGGAGGCCTAGGATTTAGGGATGTGTAGGTGTTCAACTTAGCCTTGCTGGCTTGCCAGGCGTGGCGCTTATTGGAGGACCCGAGCACCTTGAGTGCTACGATTTTAAAATGTGTTTACTTCCCTAACACTGATATTCTCTCGGCCACTTTGGGATCACACCCCTCTCAAATTTGGCGTTCTCTGTGTGAAGGAAGGGATGTGTTAAAGTTAGGTTTAATCCGAAGAATTGGAGATGACGAGAGCACAAGCATATGGTCTGATAATTGGGTACCGCGTGATTTCCAACTAAGGCCTGTAGTGTGCATCAGTGATGCACCACCACCCAGGCGGGTTTCCGAGCTCATCTGTTCAGCTACAAGAACACGGAAGATGGATTTATTGGATAAGTGTCTACTACCAATGGATGTGGAGGCAATCAAGGAAATACCGATTAGTTTTTTGAGACAACCTGATTTCTGAGCTTGGCATTATGACAGGAGGGGCGTGTTTACGGTAAAATCGGCTTACCATGCGATCATGGAGACAAAACACCGAAGAGAGGATTTTTTAGAAGGTAGAACAACCCACTCTAATTCCGTGGAGGTGGAAAGGGGATGGAAAAAATTGTGGAAGGTAAAAGTCCCTTCGAAGATACGTATTTTCGCATGGCGGCTTGCTAGATCATCAGTGCCTACTGGTGACCTGAGAGCTAAGAGGGGTATGGCGACATCTGTTGTGTGCCCTATTTGTCAAGCTGCGAGAGACACGTGGAGGCATGCGTTGCGCGATTGTAACTTGTCATGGAGTGTGTGGGCAATGAAACAGGATGACCTGGGTCTGCCTCTATTTGGGGATGAAACCGATGATGCTCGACTCTGGTTGTTCTCACTTAGCGAGACTCTCTCTCAGTCACAGTTCATTGAAGTGCTGACCACGTTGTGGGCAATATGGTGGGCTCGTAGGAAACTTATTCATGAAGGGGAACGGAGATCGCCATTATCCACTCACCTCTTCATCACCAGGTATTTGGAAGAGATTAATATTTCCAATCAAGATAAGCGGAATGATATTGGCAATCCACGGGTGAGCAAAGCGAGATGGATCCCTCCTATTCGGGGAACTGCAAAGATTCAGGTTGATGCGGCAGTGGCTAAACAAATGCAGAAAGACGCTGTGGCTGCAGTTTGTAGAGATAGTGAAGGTTTGTTCTTGGGGGCATCGGCTATGGTTTTTTATGGTATAACCGATCCTGAGGTTTTGGAAGCTCTAGCTTGTGCGGAGTCTTTGGCCTTGCCGGTCGATCTACAATTACCTCGAGTACAAACTTCTTCGGACTGCCTGAATGTTGTCATGGAGATTAATGAAGCGAGGGAGAGAGGACAACATTGCATGATCATCAAGGAGATAAAGAATAGAAGAGTAAATTTTCAGGAGACACTTGCCAAGGTTCATAAGTTAGCTAGGGTAGCTACCTCTCTTTCTACTGGGAGACATTTGTGGTTCTCTGCTCCCACTGAGATGGGAATTATTGTAAACATTTTATCGCCGTAATAAAGATTACGTCTGGACTGGACTGAGCACTGGGCTGTGTGCTTTTACAGTTCTATGCAGAAATCGCATGATAACAGCAGGCCCTGGGAAGATATCAGGCATGATCAGAAAGAGACAGGGGGTGCTTCCACAGCTGAAAGAATAGATGATTAATATACAGATCCGTTCTATCCAGAGTCCTATTACGGGTACACAAGTGCCTGGAATCGAGGTGAATCCATACACCCAGATGAGATCTGTAGCAGCACGATTTTTTCAAGAGATTACATGATACAACAACAACATCAACAAGCATTAGGCTGACTGATACCGAGGAAAAAAATTAATTGGCCGCCGCCACGGCACACACGGTAGTGCCGTCCAGATGAATGCGCCGCTGCCCGAATTAGCCAACTTGGTGTCAAAAGCTACACTGGCTACCTATTCCTCAGCGACGCCGTGCTGGCCGCCTTCTTCGATGAACAGCTCGGAAGGCGCTGCTCTTTCACGGGCGACGGAGGGAACGAGGACGACGGGGGAAGCTGTCTCTGGCTAGAAATGGAGGAGAAACAGCTCAGCGGGTTCCGCAGCCGCCTCTTCTCAGAATCCTCGGGTTGACTGTTAGGATCATGACCGACTGGAGAGATCTTGAGTGATTCCGGGAGCAGGCAATTGCAAATGGCACCTGTACAAAAATGAAACGAATTCCCATTTTCATAATCATAACAACACCAAAATGCTGTAAGAAGCGAAAACTTTAGTCTACATATACAAGAATCTTAGTATTTCTTTTAGGGCTCTACATGGACCAGAAAACCCATGCATGGATCGTCTCAGACTACAAAATCAGAGTTTTCATACTACGCCAAAGATAGCCTGTGCTGAATGCAATATGCATATTTAATCAAAACATGACAGCACTCGATAGCAGATGATTCAGATGCTATAGATCGAGAAGTTCTTTCTAATCTGTCAAGGTCTTCTTTCGAATCTGTCAAGGTCTCAAGTCTCATTGCTGTGAAGACAAACAAATTGCACTACCAGGTGATGTGACTGCAAAAGTAGAGCTTTATTCGGTAACTACACTCCTAGAAACTAAAGTGGAAAAGGAATTTAGTGAGAGTAAGAATGATGGCAGTAACTATCAAAGTACTCAATGCATTCTGACTACGCACATCAAGCTGTACTCACCACTACCACAACAGCCTTTGCTTTATGGAACCATTAAACAAATATAATAAGCAGCAGTACTTGCATAAAGGTACAGTACCTATTCTGGCGAGCCGATTAACCCATTTGGGAATTTTGCTGCCAGTCAATTTGTAACACATATCTTTGCAGAAGTGGTTGCAGTTCTTCATGATAAGATGGTAAGTATCTCCGTTGTAGTTTACTGACTGCAGCTCCATGAACTGTCTAACTTGGATGGGATCTAAGCATGTCGTACCAAGAAATATTGATCTCCTGAATCTGAAACCAGGGCATTGACGAGGTTCTACCTCGAATACCCCACTCGTGGGATAATCATGTGCTCCAAATGCATATTCAACCCCATGAACTGCAAATGAGAAAGAAAGGCAATCAGAATCTCTCCTATCAGAATCATAGTAATTTAGCGTGTAACTACTGCAGATACAACGGAAGCAATCTTAAATCTTAATATATCTTGATGTTCATGGGCCGCTTTATATGACATGACAACATAGACTTATCTTTCTATCTGAAATGAGTAGTTTAGAAGGGTAAACAAACAAGATGTAGACACATCTCGTAGAGATAAAGTAAGGATCATTCTGGATATATTCCGTTCAGTGTTTTCAGGACATGCTATTCTGGTAAATATTTACTTCCGCTAGTCCGCTGTCACAAGAGGATGGATGTTTAGGACTCTCCCTACAATTTTTGTGAGCTTTACTTAGTCCTCCATTTGCATCTTGCTTGTGCAAGGGTGGAATTAATACGTCTATTTAACTCTTCTGCTTTGCTGTCTTCATGAAAATCAAATCAAGCCTTTTTTTTTTTTGGAACGAGATTTCATAACTGATCTGAATAACAATGTATGCATGTAGCCGCGAGGACTCAGTTTCGGTGACATAACTGCAGGTAACATTGGGTCATTGGCATGTGGGTCTACCATATCTGCGGCCTACATGACAGTGGCCCAAAGTCACCTGCAGTTATGTCGCAGAATCGTCCTCGCTTCAGGACCAAGGAATCCTGTTGGATAGAAGAAGCACTTTTATCACCCATAATCCCACTATGCAGACATGGGTCATTCTGGTAGGGGGGTTATGTTTTATCTGTTGTATACTTGAGTAAAACTAGAATGGAGAAAGTAAGGACAAAAATTAAGTCGTTGCTTATTGATGATCTATATTAGCTAAGATGAGCCAAATAACTCGAACTGATCTGACCATCCAGGAGAAATGGCCAGTAACCGTAGCACCAGTACAAAAACATTGATTTATAAACAACGGTAATAGAAATGAAAAAACGCATAACATAAACCAGCACGAAAATTGTACATTAACTATATGGATAGGACAGAGAGAAGAACCTTCAATTCCGGAGTGAAATATACCAAGGCCTGCCCAATATATATAGCCATTCATGGGTGTCAAATCATACACATTAAGGTAAACCGGAGTATCATTTGGTGATTGACCGGATGCCTGAACCTTGGGAAACAAAAAGAACCGCATGGCAGATTTCCTGCTCATCTGCAGAGGCACAAGGGACTTCCATCCAGGACGTTTTGTCCTTAATTTCATATTCCTTCACATAATCAAGTAAGATAATCAATAAATGAAAGATCTAGTTCAAAAATTAAAAATAACAACAAGCATCAATTTTCTCTGAATATTTTCCCTCAAGTAGTTAAGCAATTTTTCCTATACACCAATATTAATAAGGGACAATCAAAACTTAAAAAGTATGAAATAACAAAGGGGTTTATTTTGAAGAGGTTAAATCTAACCTCAAGGATTTATAAAACACTAAATATCTGGTAATATCCTACACATACTTAAACCACCCACCTCTCTGAAACATGAAAGCAATTAGCTCACCATGCCCTAGACAAGTCTAACGACAATGTGAGCATTAGATTTAGCTGCACAATATATTATGAGTGTAAGATCTCTGGACTACTTGAAAATGGCAAGGCCTAAGAGTTCTTAGTATGACATAGTTGAGTCACTCCTGGGGCCTTGGGCATGCACTTTTGATATTTGTAAGATTCAGTTGGAAGGAACAGTCTCAGTAATACTGGAAGCACCCTGCGCCCATGCATTTAAGAAGCTGCAATTTAAAGATGTAAGAATATATGGCAAGCCGGCACATGGGAACTGTTTCTCACACTCCCACCAATATTAATAGCGGACAATCAAAACTTAAAAGGTGCTCCCTCTGTTCCACAATCAAAACTTAAAAGCCTTTTCAGCAAGCTAAACTTGGAACAGAGGGAGTATTAAATAACAAAGGGGTTTATTTTGAAGAGCCTAAATCTAACCTCAAGGATTAATAAAACAAATGCAGGAAACTAAAAAATTGGTAATATGCTACACATACTTAGACCACCCACCTCTCTGAAATATGAAAGCAATTAGCTCAACATGCCCTCGACAAGTCTAAGCTGGCTATGTGACTACAACGTGAGGATTAAATTTAGCTGCACGATATGAATGTAAGATCTCTGGACTGCTTGAAGATGCTAAGGCCTAAGAGTTCTTAGTATGTTCCCATAGGACAGAGTTGAGTAGCCCACTCCTGGGCCCTTGGGCATGAACTATTTTGATATTTGTAAGGTTCAGTTAGAAGGAAAAAATGTCTCTAAGACTGCAAGCACCCATATATTTGAGAACCTCCAATTTAAAGATGTAAGAATATATGGCAAGCCAACAGATGGGGACTGTTTCTCACACTCCCACCCAATGTACTACCGTGTATTAAAGATTGATATTTCATGATTTTGTTGGTGACAATGTGTACCCTCTATTAAAGACCGAGTCTTCTACACTTTGTTGGTGACAATGCCGCATGATTCTTCAAGCTATACTTGCAACAATTACTTCTGAGCAAACACATAACAGCAACAAAGACAAAATCAAGAATGCACCAACCAAATTGGTGCCAACTGCCAACTTGGGTTTATGTGCCACTCTGCTCCAGCACTGGGACATAAGACCTAAGGCTTTCATTGACAGTACTGGTAATACAGTACCCAAACTTCAGCAACTGTTTTGGTACAGGCAGCGTCTGGTTGTACCAGAATGAACTAACCCCATTACTAAATTCTACCGTATACTCGCTCCAACTGAGGGGGGGCAGACGACTAAACCCCCTACTAACTCCAACTGCAGGGGAACGAACAATGTTGACATGATCAGTAATGCTGCAGTTGTCATTCCGACGTAATTGGATCTTACTTCAAATTTCAGAGAATTGCACGAGTTCACAAGGTTTGAACTTCATCAGGCTGCTATTTCCACACAGGCTTAACCATTCTAACACCGAGCCCTACTCAAAGCACCAATGCTTCTAAGTGTTAGAAGTTGTAATAGGGCTCTTTTTATTATTTTGGACTACCTATACGTGTTGTGTATTGGAGTTCTTATCATGTACTTTGGCCCACGTTTTGGCCTCATATATTCAACACGCAACCGAGAGGAGGCCAACTCTCGTTACTCCAAAAACCTAATATGGTATCAGAGCCGCTCTTCCCTAACCTCTAGCTGCCGATACTGCCGCCGCCGCCGCCGCTCGTCGAAGCTGCCGCCGCTGCCGCAAATCAAAACTCCGGCCACCGCTGCTCTTGAAGCCGCTGCCATCTACAAACAAATCCCAAAGCCAAAACACAAAAACCTACATCCAGTTGGTATCCCTGCCGACTTCAACAACCAGGAACACAACCAAACTAAAACCTAGATCGCTTCTCTCCGCTGCAAATGAGTTCGTCCACATCCTCCTCGGCCCTAGCTGCTGCACTTGGATCTCCACCAGCCCAGCAGCTAACGCGAGGAAATTTTCTGCTATGGAAGGCGTTGGTCCTCCCAGCGTTCCGAGGAGCCAACGTTATGGCGCTGCTTGATGGTACCGACGTCGCTCCTGTCAAGGTGATTGAGATTGAAGATGCAGACAAGAAGAAATCCTATGTTGACAACCCTGCATACCTCACTTGGATCGCTCGCGATCAGCAGGTTCTTCGCTTCTTGCTCAACACGTTATCCCCGGAAATCCTTTCGCACCTTCTTGATGCAAACTCCACTGCTGAAGCCTGGACAGCAATAAACGCTATGTTTCAGTCTGCCTCCCGTACCAAGGTTCAGCACCTCCGTGGCCAACTCAACGATACAAAAAAATCGTCCATGACAGCAGATGCCTACTTCACCAAGATGAGAGGGATTGGATCGGAGCTCTCTGCACTTGGCAAGCCCGTCCCGGAAGATGAGATGTTGGGGTATTTATTACACGGTCTTGACAAGGTCGAGTACAACGCATTGATCACATCCGTTAATGGAAATCCTAATACTACCCTTGATGGCTTCTATGAACAGCTGTGTTCATACGATATGCGTAACGGAGTGGAAGAAAATGGCACGTTTGTGTCATCCGCTAACTTAGCTCGTCGAGATGCCGAACGTTTGTACCGTGCTCGTGGTCATACTCCGCCCCCTAGTGGCCGCAGCTTGGATGCCCCTTACCGTGGAGGTGCTACCGGCGGTTACCGCCGGGATGATGACCGTGATCGAAGCCGCAACAGAGATTATGACCGTGCTCCCTGGCGACGTGATGATCGCTATGATAACCGTGAAACTCGCGGCAACAACGCAGGTGACCGTAACAGAGACACTGGAGGCTATAGAGGTGACCGAAACAGGGATGGTGGAGGCTACCGTCGAGCAGATGGTGGTGGACGCCGTTTTGATCGCACTCCTACCCCGTATGTTGACACCGATTGCCAAATATGTAAAAAGCACGGTCACCCTGCAAGTGAATGTTGGTGGAGGTATTCTCAAGATAAAAGAAACAAAGATGATGGTGAGAAGGGGGCTAATCTTGCATCTTATGGTGTGGATACAAACTGGTACACTGACACGGGGGCAACAGACCACATTACCAGTGAGCTAAACAAACTTCTCGTTGCAAACAAGTATTATGGACAAGACAGGGTCCGCACTGCTGAAGGAACAGGTATGAACATTAGCCACATTGGTAATTCAATTTTGAGCACTCCTCATGGTTCCTTTGATCTCAATAATATTCTTCATGTTCCTAGTGCATCCAAAAATCTATTATCTGTTCATCGTTTCACACTTGATAATGATGTCTTTATTGAGTTTCATCCTTTCTTCTTTTTAATCAAGGACCAAGCAACACGAAGAGTTCTGTTTAGAGGCCCTTGCTGGGGTGGTCTCTATCCCTTGGTGCCCATGTTTCATGAGACCGCCAAGCATGCTTTTCTTACAATAAAGCCATCATCATCTACATGGCATCGTCGCTTAGGACATCCGTCTTCTTTTGTGGTTCAGCAAGTTCTTAGAAGAAATAAAATAGCTTACACCCCAGAGAGTACCCCATATGTGTGTGATTCCTGTCAGTTGGCCAAGAGTCATCAGTTGCCATATTCCATATCCTCTAGTGTTTCCACTGCTCCCTTGGAGCAAGTTTTTTCTGATGTATGGGGTCCTGCCCCCCTCTCTGTGGGAAAACACGCATATTATGTAAGCTTTATTGATGATTTTAGCAAATTCACATGGATTTATTTGCTTAAAAAGCGTTCTGATGTTTATCAAGCTTTTCTCAATTTTCAACAGTATGTTGAACGCAAGTTTGACAAGAAAATTGTTACTATGCAAACTGATTGGGGGGGTGAGTATGAAAAGTTAAATGGTTTCTTTCAAACAGTTGGCATTACTCACCATGTGTCCTGTCCCCATGCTCACCAACAAAATGGCTCCGCTGAAAGAAAACATCGTCACATAGTTGAAGTTGGTTTAGCCTTGCTTGCAAATGCATCCATGCCTCTCAAGTTTTGGGATGAAGCATTCATTACAGCCACCTTCCTCATTAATTTGCTTCCTAGCAAGGTTCTCAATTTTGAAACCCCTACTGAGCGTCTTCTTCATATAGCTCCCAACTATGATGCTCTTAGGATTTTTGGCTGTGCGTGTTGGCCCAACCTTCGTCCTTATAATAAACGGAAACTTGCTTTCCGTTCAACACGGTGTGTGTTCCTTGGATATAGTCCTCTCCACAAAGGTGTAAAATGTCTAGACATATCGACAGGCCGTGTGTATATCTCTCGTGATGTCGTGTTCGATGAAAATGTCTTCCCTTTTTCATCACTACATCCTAATGCCGGTGCACTCCTTAAGAAGGAAATTCTACTTCTTCCAACTTCCACAACCAATTCCCATGAGAGTGCCCATAATTGTGATAACCATATTGTGCCTATTGTTTCTACTAATATGCAACAGGAAAATACAGCCCCTGAAGAAAATCCCATTGAAAATGGTGAAGAAAACAGTGCAGGAATTAATATTGAAGAAGAGGCAGAAGATGACGAAAATGGCGCTGATTACGATGATGATTCGTCAGGAGCATTCTCTGGTTCCTCTGACTCCGAAGCGCAGCGATCCGAGGCAGATTCGCCTCTGCCCTCGCCTCGACCTGCGCGCCATCAGAGTACTACTTCTCCCGCTGCCTCGTCTCGATTGGAGCGTGCCCCGTCCACGCGTGCTGAGCCTGCGCCCGACAGCACCCCTGCACCCGACAGCACCCCTGCGCCCTCGCCACCTGGCAGTCACAGGCGCGCTGGACCAGCTGACCGGTCAGCGTCGCTGTCCCCTGCGTCACGGGACCCCATGGGAGGATCTTCTGCCACCGCCAGGGAGGAATCTGCCACTGCCACGCAGGGATTTTCTGTGGCAGGGGATGGTGAAGACACTCATGCAAATACAAATAGTGGTGATGCAACTAATCCTGCTGAAATTAATCCAGTACAACTAGGTGTTCGGACACGACTACAGAAAGGTATACGCAATCCGAAAAAGTATACTGATGGTACTATTAGATATGGCATGCTTTCCTCTACAGGTGAACCATATACAATTACAGAAGCGCTAAATGATCCAAATTGGCATCAAGCTATGAAGGAGGAGTACAATGCACTCATTGAAAACAAAACCTGGACACTGGTTCCTCCAAGTAGCAACAAAAACTTGATTGATTGCAAGTGGGTTTATCGAATAAAGAAGAAGGCAGATGGTTCTATAGACAGATACAAAGCACGGTTAGTTGCAAAAGGTTTCAAGCAAAGGTATGGAATTGATTATGAGGATACTTTCAGCCCAGTGGTGAAAATTGCTACCATAAGAATTGTTTTATCTATCTCTGTTTCTCGTGGATGGAGTTTAAGGCAGCTAGATGTCAAGAACGCGTTCTTACATGGTGTTCTGGAAGAGGAGGTCTATATGAAACAGCCCCCAGGTTTCGAAGACTCTCATGTTCCACATTATATTTGCAAACTTGACAAGGCCTTATATGGATTAAAACAAGCACCTCGGGCTTGGTATTCAAAGTTGAGCTCAAAGTTGTGTGAGCTTGGATTCATACCATCAAAGGCTGATACATCATTATTTCTTTTCAACAAGTCAGGTATCACTATGTTCGTTCTGATTTATGTTGATGACATCATAGTTACTGGCTCTTCTGATCATGCTATTACTGCACTTCTTCGAGACTTGAACAAGAATTTTGCTATAAAGGATCTTGGTGATTTGCATTATTTTCTTGGCATTGAAGTAAAGAGGACACATAATGGGTTGCTTCTGACACAGGAAAAGTATGCTACGGATATACTTGATAAAGCTGGTATGCGTGACTGTAAACCTGCCCCTACACCCCTATCTTCTACAGAACAGTTGTCTCTTACTAGTGGTACACCTCTTGGTTCTGAGGATAGTACTCAATACAGAAGCCTTGTTGGAGCGTTACAGTACTTGACCTTGACACGTCCTGATTTATCCTTCTCGGTTAATAAGGTTTGTCAGTATCTTCATGCTCCAACTACAGAACATTGGACAGCTGCTAAACGTATACTCAGATATGTGAAAGATACACTTAATATTGGGATCACTTTTACAAAGTCCTCATCAACTCTGTTGAGTGCTTTTTCAGATGCAGATTGGGCTGGTTGCTTAGAGGATAGACGTTCTACAGGTGGTTTTGCCATATTTGTTGGACCAAATTTAGTTTCTTGGAGTGCCAGAAAACAGGCCACTGTGCCTCGATCTAGCACTGAAGCTGAGTATAAAGCATTAGCAAATGCCACAGCTGAATTGATTTGGGTTGAAGCCCTTCTTACTGAGCTTGGAGTCAAATTACAGGAAAAACCAAGACTCTGGTGTGACAATTAAGGTGCTACCTATTTGTCTGCAAATCCGGTGTTTCATGCTCGTACTAAACACATTGAGATTGACTTTCACTTTGTCAGAGAGAGAGTTGCTAGTAATAACTTGGCAATACAGTTCATCTCAAGTGAAGATCAAATTGCAGATGGTTTTACCAAAGTTCTTCCAGTCAAGAAGCTAAATGAGTTCAAACGTAATCTCAACCTTTCACAAGGTTTAGATTAAGGGAGGGTGTTAGAAGTTGTAATAGGGCTCTTTTTATTATTTTGGACTACCTATACGTGTTGTGTATTGGAGTTCTTATCATGTACTTTGGCCCACGTTTTGGCCTCATATATTCAACACGCAACCGAGAGGAGGCCAACTCTCGTTACTCCAAAAACCTAATACTAAGAAGCTCTAATTTGGAGTTGTAAGACTATAGGTAGGACAGTAGGAAAGCCAACAGACCGGATCTGATTTTCACACTCACAACCAATGTACTCCATGTCTCCATCATAGCTATATCCTCTACTAAGGATTGAGACTTGTACATTATACTGGTGACAATGCCGCATGATTCCTCAATCTGCACTCTGAAACAATTACTCCTTAGCAAGCACGGCGCACAGAAGGAAAGAAAGAAGATCACTCTTTTCAACAATGCACCAGCCAGGTAGGTGCCAACTCTGCTTTCATGTACCGCTCCACTCCATAACTGGGAGGTGGAAACTCATGAGGCTGACGGTTACATCACCCAAACTCCAACAACTGTTTCGGTACAGGTAGACGAGCTGCACTGCTGCAGCGAAAGCAACGCCTGTAACTAGCAAACTGAACTGAAATGGACACCCTGAAGAAACAACGTTGACACCGTCAACTTGCTGGCTCCGGCTAAGGGGGAAGCAGACGAGGGATGTTGGCATGAAATGAGCAGCGTAATTCATCCCCTCCCGCCTTGTGTCTACCGAATCAAGAACCTAGCGACCGCGAGATGCGAAGGCGAAACGGCCCAAGAAACCCGAGAGAGGCACGGAGGCGCAGATCCAGGGCAAGATCTCGCGGCATTGGAGGAGGCAAGAAAGCAGAGCTTGCTTACCGCGGGGACGGATGCCGGCCGGAGGGCGGAGACGACGAGGCAGGCCAATGGCGGTGGCCGAGACGGCTGCTCGGCGAGCAGGCGGAGCTGAAGCTGGAGCTTGGGGCGAGAGGGAAGGTATCCGAGGAGATCAATTCTTGGAGGCGCAGTTGGGTGGTGGTGGTGGAGTAGCGCTGGCTGGCTGGCTGGGCTCGGGGAGGGGAGGGGGGACTCGTGATGGCTGGGCTGGGGGGAAAGGCACCGAGGAACAGGGCCCCCTCCCGTTGAGGGCGTCTTTGTAATTTATCGCCTTGTCTTGTTGTTTCTTCCTTTTCCGTTTCCTCGCTTTCTTTTTTGAAAGCTCTGCCTTTCATTCGTACATTTAATACTGGAGCGTGATAGACAGGCACGGTCTTCACAGACAGCCAGTCGCCATGGAGACCTGTGCTCTGGCCGGGTTTCAGGGGCGAGAGAAAGAGGAAATTATGATAAAGCGCCAGAATCTCACCACTGCAGTTTTGAAATCAGAATCTGTCGCAAGAAATTGTTTCCTTCCCTCTGATCCAGGGTGTACTGCGTCATTGCCATTTGGACTTACGTAGATGAGGCAAGAAAAAATATCGTCATTTGCCGCTAAGAAAACTGTCTGGAGTCCATTTCCAAAATGAAAAGAAATACAGTATAAACGTCTAGAATCTTTGGCTAACTGGTGCCATGTGGAACTTAATAATTTTAAGATGGCTCCCGAATCTCATGGATGATGCCGCTGTTGAATTATAAATACATTTGCACAATCATTTCCATCAGTTCGGACTTTTGGGATAATTGACTAGTGCAGAAATTCTATATGGTATCAGAGCCATGAGGTCTTAAGTTTAAAACCCTGCTCACACGGTATTAAAAACAAAAGAAAACATATTCTCCGGCCCGCACCGTAGCCTAGGGGGAGTGTTGAAATATAAATACATTTGCACAATCATTTTCATCGGTACGGAGTTTTGGGATAATTAGCTAGTGCAGAAATTCTATAGCCGCTTCTTTAGATGACGTAAAATCGATCTTCTTATGCGATGGACCGATGCTCTAGCAGTATTACCAAAAAAAAAAGTTCATTATATGAATATATTTTTTTGCTTGAGTGCAAAATGAGCAATAGTGGTCAACATGGAGAGTGTTTTTTTGGTTACCGGACTAACATTCCTGTCCAAATAAAAATATCAAAAATATAGTAAAGCATTTCAAAACATTCTGAAAATGTTGGTGAAGAACATATACAAGGATTCTAAATATGTGCAAGTTTCGGGATGAAATGACATATGTGGTGCTATGTGCGCAAAAAAGAGTGCTCTAATTTTTTTGAATCCCAATTTGGCCATTGATTTTTTTCACAGAGCATCGCAAATGTCATTTCACCAGGAAACTTGGAAGGTATGTAAAACACATGTATATGTTCATTATCATTTCTTTTCATTTTTAAAAATAATTTACTATTTTTTATTTGGGCAGGAGCATATGACTTAACTTTGACCAATGGTGTGTCTAACTATTTGTAGGCTAGTTCATTCAAAAAAGATACGTGAGAAGTTTTTATGTGAGTCCAAGGATCATGAAATTAAATTTTGATAGTGCATATACATATTTGTAAATGTACATGGAATCTACATATATAGAGTCAACTATGCAATTTAGTTTCACCGATAAAATACATAAACTTAATCGTACAGTTGGTAGTCTCTTAAACCGACTCTACGGGGAGATTTAGAGTTAACTAAATGTATTAGCGTCAAAGTCAATGGAATGGATCCTAAGGTTTCATTAGTTCCATGTGTATTTGAACCATTAGGGCATGTGCAGTTGTTGAGAGGACAATCTTCGCTTAATCATCTGTGTTATGTGGAGATAACAATAAGGCTTATAAGAGTATGTTATACGATGTATTATCTTCTAGTAGTAGAGTTCTAGTGTTGTCTCTAACTGTCATTGCATGTGTGCCCTCTAAATTATGTAGCCATTAACCTATTCCGAGCGTTTAACAACCCTTGTTCTTAGCCTGCCTAGGCAGCCGGACTGCCGGAGAGTAGTTGATGTGACACATTTATAAATGCCTTTATGGGATCCATTTTAAGAAAACGAGGTGGTATATGGAACAGGAACATAATCATTAGAACGGGGTTGGTAGGAGTTCATGCACTCAAATTTTCCATTATTGAGGAGAAGGAAGTTCCGAAATTATTACAGACAAGCACATGCTCTATAGACACAGGCACCAAATTATTTCACGGAATTCCCATCTGGTTGACAAATGCTTATTATCATTGGACTAGCGAACATGGCCAGCTCCACATCTTTTTTTTTTTTTGATAATGGGCTTTATTACTTAAAAGGTTTAAGCATTACATCCGGCTTCTGCATAACAAGATGCACACGGCCGACAGTACGAAAAGAAAAATACAAGGTCCACAGGAAGCAACATGCCAATTACAATAGATGAATCAGCTATCGCCTAAGGTGCAGCAATCCGTAGATCAAGCGGCCACCCATGTGGGATAAAAATATCATTCGCCACTTTTTCCAGCCGTACACATGCCTCCGTAAAAAGGCCTTGATACTCCGCCCACTGTAATATGCACCACGAACGGAGAGTACCTGTGCAACGAAAGAGAACCTGCAAACGAGAGAATTTTTTATCATTAAAAATCTTGTCATTTCTGCATAGCCAGAGCGACCATATAACGGCTAGCGCTCCTATCCAAAACATAGTTTTAAACCTTTTATCAACTCCATTCAACCAATTGCCAAAGATATTGGCAACAGATGTAGGAGGATATAGATTCGAAGCCATTTGGATAGCTGACCATATAGAACGCGCAAATGCACACTCGAAGAACAAGTGTTTAATCGTCTCCTCTCTAGGACAAGAAACACACTTCGTACTCCCATGCCAATTACGTTTGACAAGATTGTCTTTAGTTAAAATGACGCCTTTGCGAAGATACCATGCAAAAATCTTCATCTTTAACGGTATCTTCATTCGCCATATCTTTTTATTATTATCGACCGGCATTCCTGAATGAACCAAAGCCTTATACAGGGAATAAACTGAGAACAACTCATTCTTAGTTAAACTCCATCGAAACTCATCGGCGCCCTGTGATAATTGGATCAGTGCCAATCGATCCAACAGAGCGTTCCAAGATTGAAGTCTTGGTCCAATGATATCTCGTCTGAACGTCACATTAGGAGGATATGTTTGCATTACAGTGGCTAACGTATCCCCTTTATGACGTACAATGTTGTATATGGCTGGATACTGTTCACGGAGGGTGGCATTACCTAACCATTGATCCTCCCAGAACCGTATCTGAGTTCCATCCTTTATGGAAAATACCCCTTAGCGAAAGAAGTGCTTCTTAGTCGCCATTAGGCCAGCCCAAAAATGCGAATCACGTGGTTTCCATATAACCTGTGACAACGCCTTTGTGCCAATGTATTTCCTCTTAAGGAGTGTCTGCCAAACACCATTCTCTGTAAGCAGCTTATACAGCCATTTACCTAGGAGAGCTGAGTTTTTGACTTGTAGGTCATGAATCCCCAGTCCTCATTGATCTTTTGGTCGGCACACCACGTCCCATCTTGCTAGTCGATATTTTTTCTTCTCACTGTCCCCTTGCCAAAAAAATCTTGATCTGAAGTAATCGATCTTCTTCAAGACTCCTTTCGGTAATTGGAAGAAAGATATCATATACAGTACCATGTTCGACAGGACTGAATTTATGAGTACTAATCTTCCACCTAGGGATAGTAACTTTCCTTTCCAACTTGCAAGCCTTTTTTGCAATCGATCTTCGACGTGTTTCCACTCCGCGTTAGTCAGTCTTCTATAATGTATTGGGATTCGCAAATACTGAATAGGAAACTGACGCTGCTCACGTCCAAAAATCTCGGAATACTGAGCAATCGCGTCTTGGGCTTCGCCAAAGCAAAACAATTCACTCTTATGGAAGTTAATCTTTAACCCAGATAGTTGCTCAAAAGCTGAAAGAATTAACTTCAGATTCGTCGCTTTCTCTAGATCATGTTCCATAAAAAGAATTGTGTCGTCTGCATACTGAAGTATAGATAGCTCCACATCTCTTCTGAAATCTCCGAGGAGAATGAGCCTTTTTCTTTTTTGGAAGATTGCCACATTTATTTTCATAAGCTTGTGCCTGATGATGAGTGATGACCGGCCACTTTCCTCTGCGTGCTCGACACCTAACCGACCATTGTTCCCTGGTCATGATTGTAAGATCACGTATTTTAGTCCTTTGCAGATTCAGATTACGCTTTTTATCCTTAATCTTGGGTCGGGTGTTTTAGCCAGCGTGGTAACTGATAATGCAGACCTGAAGGACCCTAACGGAGGGAGGCTGTTAAGGACCATTAACTTGGCCGTCAGATGGTCCCGTTCTCCCAATCGGGGATACATAAATTTTCCGGTGATGGCCCCTCTGCACCTGGGGAACCGCTTGAAGCCTTGATGATCCCTCACCAATCCTGCCGAGACACGGCGAGGGTCGCTAGTTAGATGCCGGACAGTTTGGGTTCACTCACCGTAGAGTCACGTCCAAGACCGGATGTTCAAAAAAAAGTTTGTGATACTTGTGCTTCAAAATGTAACCGTGGCAGAAGAAGCCCATGCTATCCTGCATGAAGCCTGGCGTTTGAAGGGTATCCAAGTGCGTCTCAGCCTGGTCGGAATAAATTCGAGGGCTACAGTCACGTGGAGCAGTGCAAGCCTGAAGCATGGAGAAACAGCGTGGACCTGACATACTCAGGAGTAATTCACAATAGTGCCCTGACAAAACTGATGAGGCAATGCCAAAACATAAAAACTCAAGATAACAGTGGGCTGTGGCATCGCCATTGGAAGCACCGCCGCCGCGTTTAATTGGCTCACCGCCGCCACCCGCCAGCAGGCATTGATTCACCGCTCTCGGTAGTACTACGTATTCAGGTACGAGTGTGATTTGTACACTTCAGCCTGATACTCCAACCATAACAAGTCATAACAAATGAATGTACTAGTTCTTTAAAAACATTAATTAGAGCAATACAAGTCATGAAAAGCAATAAAATATACTTTGTGGCAAGTTGTGTGCAAATATCCTGGATTGCAGTATTTTGTAGCCAAAACATCCAAAATGGGGGACCAAAACTTCCAACATCATGTATCATGCTACAAACAGCGACCCACAAATTGATAAAACGGATGCATCATTTTCTCCCCGATGCAAACAAGTTTCAGTTCACCCCTCCTCTTACAGCTCAAGCTGCATTTCCCTGCCAGGAGAGGACAAAACAACGCTCAGATGGTTTGATCAACATCTTGTCTTGGGAAACTGGAAAAGCAGAGGGGACAAGCATACCTTAGGTTTAGACTTGCTGGGTTTGGAGTCAGCAGCTTGTTTGCTGTCAAGAGGCCGCTTGAAAGGAAGGAAATCTATTCCACCCATGAATGGCCGCAATGCCTTTGGCACCTCAACACCATCCTCCTTCTGGAAGTTCTCCAGAATACAGCAAAGTGTCCTCTCAGTTGCAGTCAGCGTGGAGTTCAACATGTGAACAAACTGCTTGGACTGCTCATCATTCTGCGATTTGTACATGCATAAGTGGCGATAAATGGTCATGCTTTGATCTAAACAACACATAAGCAAAGCAGACTAATGTTATCTACCAGTGTCCATTAGAAACAAAATCCTACCTTTTTCTGGCCATAGCCTATTCCAAGTCTCCTTGCCTGATAATCTGTGCAGTTTGAACAGGACACTAATTCCCTGAAGGTTTTTGATGCAGGGAACCATGCTTCCAAATCGTACTTTTTAGCTGCGGCATCATTAAGAGCACCAGAGACAATCGAAACTACTTGATATGGTAAGCCAATCTGTAAGATGGACATTATAGAAATGTTTAAACATGTCAGGAATGCATAGTCGAGCATATAAACATGGTGTTAAGGTTTTGCACAGCTTCAGACAGGTACCTCCTCATAAAAGCTTTGTGAATTCTTAATCATCTCCTCATGCATCTCCCATGATTCATTGTCGTTGGGACTTGTGACACAGAACTGTTCAATCTTTTCAAACTGGTGGACTCTGAAGATACCAGCTGTGTCTCTTCCATGTGAACCAGCTTCTTTCCGGAAGCAAGTGGAGAACCCAGAATATCTAAATGGGCAAAGTTTATTATCAAATTACCAGTTGCATACTGACCAAAGACAAACTACCTAAAGTTAGGCATTGCTCACCTAATCGGTAAATCAGCTGGATAAATTCGATCACCTAGATGATAAGCACATAGCGGTTGCTCAGATGTAGCTATGAGATACTTATCCTCTCCATCACCTGTTACCTGCCAAATGCAGCTAATGGTCAAGAATATTATTGCATATACTGGATCAAATAATACTGTTGAAACATTGATCAAATAAACACTGATCATCAGGAACCAGTGTACTAACAATAATCAGAAGTAAAAAGTGTTGTTTTAAATACTGGAATTCGAAATGGATGAACACTTAATCTGAGAACCGTTACTGATCTGTCCAACAGAATGTTAACTTCAATACAACTGGGTGATGCCTTTTTTCCCCTCAAAAAAAGCTGTAAACACACAACCGCAAACTGACAACAAGAGAATGTGCTACCATACACCGAGCAAGCATTGGAAAGCATGGCATAATAATATTTCAATACACAAACAAATGAAAGTACAATTGCTTAATAACACAATATGCAAGAAGGGGACACTTCTGTGGACTCACCTTGTAGAGCTCCTCGTCAAATTGGGCCAACTGGGCACATTTTCCCATAATTTCCTTTCTCATGAAAAAGGGAGTTTGCATTGGTGTGAAGCCTCGTATCCTCAGGAATGCTAGCCCAAAATTTATCAATGCCTGGTTCAGGAGGACACCATCGCCCTTCAAGAAGTAACCTCTTCCACCAGCAACATCGGCACCTGCAGACATTGAGTGGGCACCTCTATCAATTATCAAGGAAGAAATAAACAGAAGCAGCAAAGGCTGTAGATTAACAAAAAGGTAGAAAAACAGTGCTTGCTTGGATATATAGAGAAAAACAAACATCGCAAGAGTATGAGCGATTCACATTTTAAATAGGTGTATCTTTCCTCCGGCTCTTAACCTTGTGTTTTATATATGTAGATTTGTCAATGTGCGAAGCTTGGTTGAAGTGCAAGTGAGTTTTTTCTTATGACTAGCTAAATATCCAAGTGCCACTCTGGGTCTAAATCATGTGGCACATCAATCTCTGTACAAACCTACAAAAACAAAAGCTGGCTCCCCCCAACCCAAGGGGTACGACCGCTCCCACAGTCTCTCAATCTGGCAGCTTGTCCTACTGACTACTGACACTGCTGTTTAAGGGCGTGTTCGGCAACTCGCCGGCTTCCAGCTTCTGCCTGCTCCGCGCTGGAGCAGCGCCGAACATCCCAGATCCGCGAAGCCAGATTCACGAAGCGGCCCAGTTTGGCTGTACAAACGACGGAGCAGCTGTTTTGGAGATTCATGGATCAGCGCATCGCGGAGCAGCAGGAAATTACATGGAATGCCACCGCCAAAGTCAGAAAAACGGTTCGCTGCCTATTCTCTTCCCTAGCGACGCGTCCCTGTCTCTCCCAATCCCAAACAAATCGCATCTTCACTGTGACCTGGCCGCCGGCAGGTGGTGCCGACCCGCCGCCGCCGTCCACCCGCCCCACCCCCTGCCCCAACTCCGGCAACGTCTCGTCGACGCCGCGGCACTCAGCCCCCGCAGTAACTACCTCGTGGAGCACACGACGCCCGCGTCCCCATCTCGCCGTCCCCGGACTCCGGCTGCCTCCCCGCGGCTTCGGATGCTGCCCCGGCGATTCTAGACCCTCAGCCTCGCCGTCCCCGGTCTCTGTTCGTCTCTATACAGCCAAAATCGGGTGGACTACAGCAGGCTTACAGCCAAGGATCAGGGCGGAGCGCGCCGAATGTTTTCCGCTCCGACGCAGGAGCAGATTTTACCTACACGGAGCCGGATCGGTGGATTTGGAGAAGCTAGGGCACGCCCTAAGTCTCAAACTCAGATAGCCAGAGTCAAAGACTTTGCAGGGCAACAAAATTCTAAAGAATTGCTTAGCTGCCGAGAGCTAATTTCACGTAGTAGACAGACCATCATCACCAACTCCAATATCCATAGGAATAAAAATACAGATAATAGAGCAAATAAGATCTGACCTACCACATGCTGAGAACAAACCACCAATTGGATAATGGTATGTGCGACATTAGGTGCTGGAGCCAACTTGCTAATACAATGAACTCAACAGCGCTAGTTGAAATCAAAAAAATTAGTTGGTTCTCAGACAGTGCTAGTTGAAACCAGAAATTTCAGTCAGATCCACAGAATACTACATATAGTCCAAGTGTCTAGCATAAGACATTTTGCCAGATCAGCTATAAAGCAAAGCATGCCTAGCATTGTCCGCGTAGATGACATACCCATACAAATTTTAGAGCCGTGCTAATTATTTCTATATCCATTAAAGACAACCTATATTTGTAGCTAAGCCATTGCCAGTTGCTAACTTGCTATTCACCCTAAGTTGCGAACAAAGGTTGTTGTGTTACAGAGAGGCAGAACAAAATCACAGAAGGCCATTCTAGAATGACAACCGGCACAACAAAACAAGCAATTTATTGTGACAACAGTTGGCAGGTAAGGAAAATGCAATTGAACTTTGAATCAAACTCGAACCAAGCTAATCCAAGCATAATGAAAAAGCATTATTCAACCAACAGAGGATTTTTTTTTTTTTAGCATATACCCTTCTCCAGAGCTACAATGTCAAGCATTATGCACAGATCCACATGATTCTTCAAGTTCCCCTCTTGTCTCCTCTCTCCCCATGTCCGCACAACAGCGTTGTTTGCCTGTGAGAAGGGGAACTATTAGACCACTTAAGATACCTTTATATAGGTTCTGAAAAACAAAGCTCACCAGCAAACTTTCCATTTCTATAACAGGACCTAGTGAGTTAGACATCCAGAATATGCAAACAAGAAAACTGAACCTTACTAATACAATGTCATATGTTTGCTGTTGGAATTCTAGCAGCAGAAACAAGAGAGTGAGGACTAGGTTAAATTGGAGCTAGTAGTTCCCAAAAAGCACTACAAGTACTCATATCTTTCACAAACCACTATCACCTTGGTTATCTGTAGAACCACGAAATGTAAGGTTTGCACTTTTGACGCACCTCATCGTTGCTGACGGGCACAGATTCGTGAACGATGTTGCCAATGGTGGTGAGCTTGGCATCGAGGGTGGTCTTGGCCTCCTGCACCTCTGTCTCCTTGGCGGCCAACCTGCCCTTAATCTCTTCAGTGCTCTGTATCAGCTCCGTCGCATCCTGCTTTTTCTGCAAAACGACATGCCCACCGTCACATACAAATCCAGAGCTCCCCGATGATAGAGAACTAAATCAAATCAAAGCAACGGGAACATACGGCCTTGAGCTTGCCGATCTCCTTGCTGGTCTTGTTGAGCTCCTGCCGGATCTTGTCGACCTCAAACTGCCCTGCAGCGATAACCAATCCTGGGAGTCAGGGACCGCGGATCGAGAAGGTTTTTTTTTTGGGGGGGGGGCGGGGGGGGGGGAGGAGCTCTTACTCTGGCGCCACGCCTCGTCAAGGACGATGACCTCATCGACGAGCTCGACAGACGCAAAACGGCTTCGCTGTGAGTTGCGGACAAGCTCAGGGTCGCCGCCCTTCTCCTTGCGGAAGAGGTTGATGTCGAGCATCTTCACACGCTAAACCCTAGGTATTCATTGTAAAAAAATTGTCTCAATACAATATATGAACCATAACAATTGATAATGAAAATGTAGATACCAGCTGCAACAAGCAGTACGGCAGTAACAATTTGTCTATCAACTAACAACAAACTCGACCATAATAATTGTATCAATGCTACAGTGTGCGCGTCTATGTGTGATAGTATGCCAGGAAATTAGAAGCTTGCATCTAGCAATTTATGTCCGCTACTGCTACTGCGACAGGGCCAGAGCGGAGAAAATCAGCATCAACCAAATCTCGGCTGAATAGGAAATGAAATAGAGGCCTAGAGGGGGGCAGCCGGGCAGGGCCGCTGGGGTGAAGATCTGCTGCTATGTCCTATGCGGCTGAGGAGTACCTGGCTGTGGCCGCTGCCGCTGCGCTCAGTGCGTTTCCGTCGACCGCTTCCTGCCGGCGGCCACAATCGCTAGGGCTGCCGCCGCTGTCTGTGGGTCTGGTCGAGACTGCAGAGGTGCAGCCGAGCGAGCAGAACTGAAGCAAAGACGTGTGCGGGTGTGGGCTGGCTGGCCTAGTGGGCAGTGGGCTGTATGGGATATGGCCATATATGGCTAATACATGTCTAACTTTTTCCTCTGAATATTTTTTTTAACGGGTAGGGGGTCACGAAGGACCCCAAAGGTGCGTTAAACCTCGGTAGATTACAATTTACAAAAATGACACTAAAGAAAAAAGGCAAATACAACATGGTCCTGCACTTTTACAGCCGAGACCCTAGGACAAAAATTGGAAACGGAATCGAGTCCACACTCTCCTCTTGATCCTTCTCCATTGATATCTTGTTGCATCCAACGTACGCAAGCACTGCACCATCAGGGACGGACCACTTGGGGAGAAGTAACGGGAGCACGCCGCATCAGAACTGAAGGGCCTCCGAGAAGGCACAAAGGCCAGGAGGTTGAGTAAGTCCCTGCGCCAGCATATCACCGACGACTAGGGCAGGAGTGGCTGTCATACGGCCTATGGATTCAACAACAAAGCGGTGATGTCGACGAGGTGTTGGTGCAAGGATTCTCCCAAGGATCACCACAATTGCAGCTCTGCAACCCTGCTTTCCAAGTCGAGGAAGAAGTAGCGCCCGCTCGCATCTCCTTTGCCCATCTCTTTGATGGCATGAAGAAGGAGCCGACAGAAATGCCCCTACCAAATCTAGGTCGCCCAGACCAAGCTTATTTAGGCCGCCTTCTCCAATTTCGCTACAGCCCCTCGCCATCCACCAAGGGCAGCATCAGAGCAGTGAAAGGAGAGCTCCCATGCCATTGTTCGAGAACACCGGAGGGTTGGACGGCTGCGGTATAACTACACACGCTAGGACCTAACCCTAAGACTACGCCTACAGAAAACAAACCTAAAGCTACTCTGTATAGCCCGCGCTACGCATATCTCTTGTCGCCAGTCAGTAGCGTCGTTAGAGAAGAGGAAGGAGCGAGCCGGGAGGCTCATATCGACTCTCAACGGGGGCGAGATTTGAGAGGAGGGGAGAGGGAGACGTTCCAATATCCATTTCCTTATAAAATAATAGAAAATGCTTATATTAGGTAGACCTAAGGGTTGACATAGGTCCCTTCTCTTCTGCTCATGTTTGTTCTTATTGCACTCCACTTGGGCCGGTATGTGTGTTTATGCAGACCGAATTAGCACCATTTTGGCTTTTCTTTGGCCCAGTTTTTGTGTCAGAATATTTTCAGCAGCCCAGTATAATAACGCTAAGTATTTCCGCCATTTCGATCAACGTTGCGTACGACTTTAAAATTTGTAACAATTGCGCATGTATTTTATTGAGAAAGAACAAGCGAGATGTTGCAATGTTTTCTGGATGATTTTTCTAGAAAATGCATGTGTTTTTGTAAAACTCATTTGGAATGATATGTTTTATGTGCTCCTTCACATGTTGCAACCACGTGATTTTTTTGTTACTATCTTTTTATTTTTTGTTTTAATAGGTGATGATTTTTGTTGAGGGTGAATCGGCAGCAAATCATTTTATTACTTACCAACTTTTTAATTTATGCAAATACCATTTTTTGTTGTTGCAATAGGATGTGATTTTTATTGAAATAGTTGATGATTTTTGTTGCAAAAGAATCTTGACCAACAACCATCCCAATTGTTAAATTACAAAACACATGTTGTTTTTTGTTCTAATAGTTCGTGATTTTTGTTGAATTTATTCGAGGTTTTTGTTGCAAAGATATATGTATTAAAAAAAATTGTTGTTTAACTTTTTTTAGCATTTTTTAAAATTATGACCATTTGTTGCAATACTACCTTCTTTGATACACGGGACGAGTTTTTTTTATTGCAATACTCTTGAAATTGTTGTATTACCGAGAGAAAATCAACGCAGTGACATTTTTGGTGTAACTATGAAGAATACGGAGGGCAAAAAATATATCATTTCGTTTAAGTGAGACTGTTATGGAGTGCGGGTTCTATTCTTAAAAAGTCGGAGGATTAAAATAGAAAACTGCGATATGTTGATTTTGGTGTGTCGGTTTTACGGATGGCAATGGGGCCCGAAAACCGCAAACCCCACGGTACCCGCCTTAACTTGGGAGGGTTTGGTAAATGTTAGATCCGCCAGGTCTAACGGGGCGGGTCTGGGTGGCAAACCCGTACCCGCAGACCCGCACTAAGCCCTAATCCTATCCCTAATAATTCTATGTCTAACCACACATCCACGGGCTATGAACCACACAACCCACATGTCACATGCACACGTTGGAATCTGAAGTCCCGGAGACAACACACGTACACACGTGTCTATTCCCACCAGTCGTATCCCAATATTCCATCGTTTTATTCCCCACATGCGTCGACGTCGCTCCTCAAATGGGTACCCGTTGGGGCCACGAGGCCGACCGGGTCGCGGGTCTGATAAAAGCTAAGACCCGACAAATTAAAAAGGGGCGGGTATGGAGGGCACGGACCCGGTCCCGAACCCGGCGGGTGACATCCGGAGTCGGATTGCAATCTAACGATGTATAAAAGGACCTAAACTTCCCCTTTTTAGGGGACGTACGGCT
Source organism: Alopecurus myosuroides (assembly GCA_028641055.1). Taxonomy (NCBI): domain Eukaryota; kingdom Viridiplantae; phylum Streptophyta; class Magnoliopsida; order Poales; family Poaceae; genus Alopecurus; species Alopecurus myosuroides. The sequence goes on from CM054062.1 coordinate 263,766,529, forward strand.
AGCACGCGCCTAAAATATTTGGGTATCCGTACGAATATACTGGATACCGTAGCACCGCATTTCGGCGTTGATGTTGATGAGCATATTCGTGCGCGATGTCTGCTGGGGGACGGAGGCCCATCGAAGACTAGTCCGGGCAGGCTAGGATTACCCACGGATAAAGCTTCGAGAGACTCATCTACCACTTGCCGCAGTTACTAGTTGGAATGAGTCATTACTGAACCCAAAATTGAGAAAAGGGCTGTTAGGAAGAATATAATGGTCCACTTATAGTTAGCTTGCTGAAAAGCCTTATGTGAAACGAGGGAGTATTTTTTTAGTCGGTATGCTTACTATCAAAATATATACACTTAACAAACATGGGAAAAGTGCTTTGCAAAATATCAAAGATTTTTTAAAAGATTTCAATGGTTAGAGCAACTCCAATGCGCCGATACATTTAGGGTCCGCGCGTGCTCCGTTTTCGTCCGTTTGGGTCGGGGATCGGAGGATCATCCGGCCCATGTTCGGCCATTCGTGGCCACTGTTCCCAACGCGCTGACCCATTTGGTCCGGCCTGAGGTTGTTTTTCCAATTTTGATCATTTCAGAAGTATCACACCTAACAAACATACAGTGTTCGAAATAGATAAAAATATAATGTTTTACAACCAAATTGTACCAAATAAATGAGTCATTCAAGCAAATAAAATGTAATACAACCAAATCGAAATAAAATGTTTCAAATAGATTGACGGGGAACTACTGACTCCCCAAATGAATCCACATATGCTCCACCAAATTATTTTGGAGCTGACTGTGAAGATTTCTATCACGCATGTCACGATGAAGTTCGACGAATTCTTCAAATGATACCACTCCAGGCTCGGGCTCAACTAGCTCGCCCCGAACTCCTAATCCTGTCAAAGAGGGTCTCGTTGCGCTCATCCTCGACGATCATGTTGTGCACGATGACACAACAAGTCATCACCTCCCACATGACCTGGAGGCTCCATGTACTAGCAGGGTGCCGAACAATAGCCTAGCGGGCTTGGAGTACCCCGAAAGCTCATTCCACATCCTTCCTAGCACCCTCTTGTTGAGCAAACCTTGTCCTCTTCTCACCGACAGGAGAGGCGATCGTCTTCACACATGTGGACCATTGGGGGTAGATACCATCAGCGAAGTAGTAGCCATTGGTGTACTAGTGGGCATTGATCTCAAATCTCACCTCCGGTGCATCGCGTTCGGAGAGCCTGCCAAAAACATGTGACCGCTGAAGCACGTTGATGTGATTGTGCGTGCCGGCCATGCCGAAGAACGAGTGACAAATCCATAGGTCTTGTGATGCCACCGCTTGGAGCACAACCGAGCGCGCCCCCGAATATCCCTTGTACTGGCCCTACCAAGAAAATGGGAAATTCTTCCACTCCCAATGTATGCAATCTATGCTCCGAAGCATGCCAGGTAACCCTCTTTTCTCGTTAATGGCCAAGAGCCGGGTTGTGTCTTCAACAGTTGTCTCCCTCAAGTACTCCTCCCCAAACACCACAATGACATCCCTACAGAACGAGTACATGGAGTTAAGGCATGTGGAATCGCTCATGCGCATGTACTCGTCAACAAGATCTCCAGCAACTCCATATGCAAGCATTCGAATGGCTGTCATGCACTTTTGGTACAAGGTGAAAGCAAGCTTACCAAGGGCATCGGGCTTGCAAACGAAATAATCATCATATGCCATCACGACCAGCCGAATGCGGGTGAACACATGCCTCACCATCTGGAACCGCCGGCGAAACTTATAAGCTAGGTATATAGGCTTCGTGGGTTGAAAGCAATCTTTGCAGAGCTGGGCATGGCCGCCTTGTTTGTCACGGTCCAATGCCGGGGAACGGCCGTGAACCGAGCCCCTGCACATCGGCTGCAGCCTCGAAATGTGCTCATTGACGAGGAGCGTAGCAATGAAATCCTCGTACTCGTCGTCCGATGATTCCGATGATGAGGATGAGTATTGCAGGCTACTGTAGTAATACTCATCCGAGCTATCCATGGTAGGTGATGGAACCGTACCTTGGACAATCTGACGAACACCTCGTGGGCGCGTTGTTCGGTGCTCGTCAACAATTCTCCGACGCAAGGGATAGGCCGGTGACGGTGTAGTAGGCGAGGACGCCGGACTTGGGAAGGGGCGACTGGACGAGGAGCGGGTGCGAGGGGTGGCCGGAGGCGATGACGGAGGTGGAGGGTGGGAGCAGGAGGTATGGCTAGGACAGTAGAGAGGTGTCGATTCGTGTCCCTAGCGTGCAGGCCATGCGTGTACAATGGGAGCGCTCCGAACGCGTCCGCGCGCATCCGCGTCGACGCATTTCCGTCTCATATTTTGGCCGGGAATGGGTCAAAATGGACAGAAAACCGGGCGTATGTCCAAAATCTCGAAATGGGTCACGCACGTTGGGCCGTGTTTTTGCCCCGCGCGGATGGAATCGGACGCGAACGGACCAAATGGGTCGGCGCGTTAGAGTTGCTCTTACCGAGACCCATAAACCCTGACTCAAAACTGAGAAAGAACCTAGAAGTGAGAACTGCCGTAGCACGATCATCCTCCACAATCGGCCATAGCATCCGGTAGGCGGAAAGAGCATCTGAAAACTCTGAACCGAGAAGTCTGATACCTGATCATCCATATCAGCCTGAGAATCATCAACACCAAGAACCTATGGCGTCGGCGAGGTAGAAGGCACGAGAGCAACGGGGCCCTAGAGTTGAACGTCACGCATGTAGTGCGCATAAAGACAACGAACTCGGATAGTTTTTACCATCAAAGTCAACCAGAAACAGCAACATAACCAGACGAACACGACTTGGTACCTTCTTTTGATTATTTTTTTGGTCAACCCTGGAGCTCGACCAGCCCCGACCTCATAGTGAGTTCCTAGAGGAGCGGCAGCAGTCTGCTCCTGCAAGAGCAACAACGACCAGTGACCACGCGCCCTGCTCTAGGTAGGTTCGATGCTGGCATTCCCGAAGATGTGGCCGAAGACGCGCAGGTTCGGCGCTGTCAAGTCCCGAAGATTTGGCCGAATACGCGCAAGTCGGAGGAGGGGAGAGACGTAGTTCTACGACATCACCTGGATTGAGCAGGGCGAGGGTGAGAACCACATCGACCTAAGGCCTTCCGTAATGCATTGTCTCTTAACGTGGTATATACACGATTGTAAGATACAACCATCCTAATGCATCGTATGTTAACTGTAATATCTTAGTAAGCATATATTTAATGATTTTGGCCTCATACTAATATGTGATTGGTCTAACAAGTTATTTTTTCTTATGATACCGTGCAAGAGCCGTATCCTAAATAAGATACAACACTCTTCTCTTTCCTCATTAAATATAGTGCCACATCAGCATTTTGCCTATGATATTGTGCTAAGATACTACCATTACGGAATGCATGAGGCGTGGATCCAGTTGGGGACGACAAGAGAAGCTAGAGGGGCAACTACAGCAGTCGAAGCTCGATTTCAACTTTTCAAGGAAGAAAAGGAACATCACACCCAAGAGCAACAAGGAGCGCGCAGTGGGGCAAGCACGAGTTGCAGCAATGCAAAGAGACCCTAAGAGCATCTCCACCGGCACACATCAAATATGTGTCCGTCACTCCCAATTGGACCCCCTTTGGTGGCGCTGGACATGTGTCCCCGATATTGGTGTGCGTGCTCCGCAGCGGCACACTCCAAATATGACCCGCCATTTGCAGAGTCGTTAAATCAAACATATTATGGGCATGCCGAACGAACGCCATGGTGCCAAACACATTCGTCTAGAACAAGGTTTAAACAAAAAAAACAAAGTCTAGCGGTGTAGCGCCCCTACTCGTTGCCGTCGGAGTGGTCCTCCTCCTCGCCGTCGGGTCCCTCCGTGTCGTGCGGGGCCTCGCCGTCCGTGCAGCAGGGGTGTGATACGTCTCCAACGTATCTATAATTTATGATGCTCCATGATCATATTTTGCCAATTGCTACTTGTTTTCTCCCTTATTTATAGCATTTTTTATACTTTTTCTGGGACTAACCTATTAACAAGATGCCAAGTGTCATATCCTTGTTTTATGTTATTTTTGTTTCAGAAAAGTTGTTCTGCAAACATTCTCGGAATTGGACCCCACAAAGCCCGAAGTTCCTATTTTCCCTGGAAGCATCCAGAACACCGAAGAGGAGTCGAAGAGGGGCAACAGGGGGGCTACACCATAGGGTGGCGCGGGTCCCCCCTGGCCGCGCCACCTATGGGTTTGGGGCCCCTGGACTTCCACCGCCTCTGCCCTTTCACCTATTTAAGCCCCCCGGATGGAAAACCCTAAAGACCTGATCAAAAATCCCCGAAAAGTTTCGTAGCCTCCGTCACCGTCAACACTAGATCAGGGGGGGTTCTGAAGCTGTTTCCGGCACCCTGCCGGAGAGGAGATCATCACCGGAGGCTTCTACATCACCATGCCTGCCTCCGGAGTGATGCGTGAGTAGTTCATCCTTGGACTACGGGTTCATAGATGTAGCTAGATGGTTTTCTTCTCCTCATATGCCTCCATGCTTAGATCTCGTGAGCTGCCTATCATGATCGAGATTGATCTTATGTAACTCTATATGTTGTGTTTGCTGGGATCCGATGAATATTGAACTTATGCCAAGTTTATTATAGTATTTATTTTCTTATGCTATTTGTGATCTTGCATGCTTTCCGTTGCTAGTGGTTGCTCTGGCCAAGTAGTTGCTTGACTCCAAGAGGGAGTATTTATGCTCGATAGTGGGTTCATGCCTCCTTTTCACTTTGCTCGAGTGACAGAAACGTGAAGAGGGAGGATGTGTTGTTGCCATTAGGGAGAAAACAACGGTGAGAGTGCCCGCGTGCTTAATCATTGCTTACATTACACACTTTGTTTAATGCAATTATCTGTTGCTTGCAACTTAATACCTAAGGGGGTTCGGATGATAACCTGAGGGTGGATTATTAGTCATAGATGCAGATGGATGTCGGTCTATTTATCTTGTTGTAATGCCCGCACTAAATATCATAGTAATCTTCATGTCATATTGTGCACTACGGTGCAACCTCTATTTGTCAATTGCCCGGCTGTAATTTGTTCACCCAGCATGCTATCGTTTATGGAGAGACACCACTAGTGAAACTATGAACCCGATCCATTTTCCACACTGTTAAACAAACCACAACAATTTCCTGCTTTCTTTACTTACTGCAAGCATACACTGTTTTCCACACTATACGTCTAATCTTTGTTTTCAGCAAGATCGGTGAGATTGACAACCTCAATGTACCGTTGGGGCAAAGTATTTTGGTTGTGTTGTGTGCAGGTTCCACGTTGTTGCTGACACCGGTGAAGCGCCAGCACCACCGTCAGTGGCATCAACCTTCCGAAGGTCCTCTTTCTCCTACTGGATTGATAACCCTGGTTCTTGACTGAGGGGAAAACTCCTACCGCTGTGCTCATCATACCCTTCTCTTGGGGTTCCCAACAAAGTGCATCAAGGATTTTTCTAGCGCCGTTGCCGGGGAGGAAGAAGTCTTCTGGCAAGGGGAGTCTCTCACTCTCAACCTCTTTATTTTGTTTATTGTCTTGTTTTTATTTTTGTCTTGTTTTGCTTCCCTTTATTCAGAACACACAAAAATTAGTTTACTTCATAGTTGTTATTTTTGTCTCTATGTTGTTATTTCTCATCATGTTGATCCCTAAGTTTACCTTGAAAGATTTGTCGGTAGGAAGTAGTTTTATACTTGGATTCTTGGAAAGGACACTGTTAAAGAATTCTTTGATCATGTTAGTAAGCATGATAACTTTGAGAAAAAATCCATAGTAGAACTTTCTCCCAATTACGAGACTGCTGTAACTTCCTTAGTTCATATTCTAAAAGCTAGGTTTGTTAACCTCCATCCCATAATTCAACATATGTTCCTCAACTTGAATAACATTGAAAATGTTGAGAAAAGAAACTTCATCTTAGAAACTATGCTTAAAGAATTTGGGGATGTTGATATAGAAGCTAGAAAAGTCTTTAATCGTTTTAATATGCTTGGCTCATGTGTAGACATTGTTGGTGCTCTAGAAAAACTGAATCTAATAATGAAAACAAGGATAAAATACCAATCCCCTTTAAGTTAGTAGCACTGCACGAAGCCCAAGAAAAGAATTTTGATTGGATTGTTCCTGAGAATTTATTTGATGAAAATAGTAAGCCTAAAAGTATTAAGAGAGGAGCCTCTGAAACCCACTTAGATAAAATACAATGCATTATTAAAGAATTTCCAAATCTTGATTTGAATGCTTCACTTCAAAATACTTGAGTTTCCCTTTTATGCCTAGCTAAAAGGCGTTAAAGAAAAGCGCTACCGGGAGATAACCCGTATTATTTCGTTGTTTTCAACCCGTTTTTCTTCGTTTTCTTTGGTGTGCTTTGCACCTGGGTGTTTTATATTTCCTTATCAACCCCGCTGAATCTTTTCTTTTGAGGTTTTGTTGAGCCAAGTAAAGCCTCTAGTGGAAAGTTGAGACTAGATTTCGGATTTCTGCTCAGCAAACAGATTTCTGCTGTCCACTGTTAATTCCGTTAAAAATCACAGAAAATTCAAAATGACATGAGTTTGTTTGTGCTTAATCCTGAGTTATATATGCAAATTTTCTTACAAGGCCACTTTTTTATTTGAGCAACAGAAGATTTTTTAAAAAGTCGATCTTTACCTGTTGTTCTGTTTTGACAGATTTCTGCCATTTATCGCATTTGCATCTTAATCTCTTTCTTTTGGTGTTCTTTTGAGAAAAAGAGTTTTAAAAGAAGTTGTGACAGTAGCTAATGTGTTTTTGAGTGTTAGACTTGTGTTGAAACTGAACCATGTGAATTTATTATTTCAATTGCACTAACGTTGCTAATGAAGATTGTGAGAATTTTGATGTGAAGGAAGTTTTCAAGGGTCAAGAGAAGAGTATGATATGATGTGATCAAGAAGAGTGAAAAGCCTAAGTTTGGGTATGCCCCGGTGGTACATCCAAGAAGACTCAAGCATCTAAGCTTGGGGATGCCCAAGGCATCCCCTTCTTCATCAACAAATTATCAGGTCACTTCTAGTGAAACTATATTTTTATTCGGTCGCATCTTATGTGCTTTGCTTGGAGCGTCTTTTATTTTTGTTTTCAGTTTTATTTTTATTTTGCTTTCAGTTTGTTTTTACTTTTTAAATAAGCTTGGTTGGACCCCAGCATTCTTTTATTGGAGAGTGACACGCTCCGCTTTTTCATGAGAATACGTTGTATTCTTAATCTCTGTCTAGCTGCTGCATTTGTTTAGCTCCTATTTTGCATGCATCTCTTATTAGAGTTGTTAGTTTTAGTAGTGTTATGTGAGTACTATCATGTTTTCTTGTTGTATCATAAAGAGTATTTTTGTTAAATCATGTTCTGTATGGTGCTTGTTGGGAGAAAGAAAACTGCTGCTTGAAGTAGAATTTATAACAGTACTAGTAGAAGCTTGTATAGACTGTGGCTACGACTTTTTCATGCCATGCTAAATGTTATTTTAGTTTTAAAAGCCTTGTGGTTATTGAGTAGCATGAATAGCCTCAAATAGCTGAGAGTGTTTAATATGTATTGAAAGATTCATGAGTTGTTCTTGTCATAGTAGAGCATCAATATATGGTATTCTCTTTCGAGTGTTTTATTTGGTTGACTTGGTGAATGCTCACACCATGTTTATGACTACAAACAAGTCATGAATAGCCTCCATGACCACTTAGTTTTTGAACTTGTGATACTGCTTATGTTTTAATTAATGATGCTTATGTCGCTATGCATGATTATGGCTCTTATGCTCTCTTGATTTGTCGCTCCAGTCTTTTGCTAGTCTCCACCTGTACTGAGTATGAGCTCTACTCGTGCATCCAAACTCCCTTAAACCAAAGTTTTTCCCATTGTGTCCACCATACCTACCTACATGTGGTATTTAACTTCCATTCCAAAGTAAATTGCTCATGTGTTACCTTTAAAACCTTCAAAATTACTCCTGCTTTATGTTCCTGTTTTTGCTCATGAGGACGTAAATTGAGAATCTTTATCTCACTTGTTGATTGGATTTCACACCCTGGACTAGTGGGTTCATCCGCTTATCCAAATGATAGAAGAGCTAGAAGCGGGGTGCCCAGAACCAAATTAATGCAAACAAATTCTCTTCACTATTTTTGCCCCTGATTTATCAGTCAAAGCATAATTATGTAAACAAAAGACAAAGAGGGATGACCTTCTACACCAGTTGCGTCCTTCACCATGGGAGCCGCTCTTGTGAATCCAGTTGGCTTGTGACATACTGTATTTTCTGTTTACCACGTTGACATTAACATACATCTCCCAAAATATAGACACTTCTCCACGGTACGTGATTGTTGGCAGGCACCCGAGGATTCAGTTAGCAATGGTTTGTGAAAGATGGATGGGAGGAGTGTCAAACTTTTAATACCTCTGTTTAATAAAATGAAATATCTAGCACATGAGTGATCCCTACTTCCCTCTGCGAAGGGCCTTTCTTTTACTTTTATGTTGAGTCTCCATCTTCTAACTTTATGCACAGTTGAGAGAGCATTTTTGCCATTCTGAGTTCTATGTGCATTTGTCCCATAAGCATCAATAATTACTTCATGATGTGATATTATTTGTTCTTAAATTATTTGTTCTAGTCTTCCTCATGAACTTTGAAGGTGTCCTGGCATTTATGTTTTCCCCCACTCTTAAGGACTATCGAAATATCACTTTGCCATGCTTTCTCTATACCTGAAACAAACGTTTATCTTTCTTTGCATTATTATTCATGATCCTTTATTTGATTTACTCTTCGTGATGCAAAGTAATTTCTATGATTTATTATTAAAGTTTTATTTATCATTCCCGTGTTTAAAGTTTTATGATCTCAGCGTGCATATGCTTTTACATTAGATTGATCAAGTTTATGTTAGTAGCATGTCACCTCCGAAATTACTGTTTTATCGTTTACCTACTCGAGGACGAGTAGGAACTAAGCTTGGGGATGCTTGATACGTCTCCAACGTATCTATAATTTCTGATGCTCCATGATCATATTTTGCCAATTGCTACTTGTTTTCTCCCTTATTTATAGCATTTTTATACGTTTTCCGAGACTAACCTATTAACAAGATGCCAAGAGCTAGTTTCCTGTTTTCTGCTGTTTTTGGTTTCAGAAAAGTTGTTCTGCAAACATTCTCGGAATAGGACCCCACAAAGCCCGAAGTTCCTATTTTCCCCGGAAGCATCCAGAACACCGAAGAGGAGTCGAAGAGGGTCAACAAGGGGCCACACCATAGGGTGGCGCGGGTCCCCTGGTCACGCCACCTATAGGTGTGAGGCCCCTGGAGCTCCACGGCCTCTGCCCTTTTGCCTATTTAAGCCCCTCGTATGGAAAACCCTAAACACCTGATAAAAAATCTCTGAAAAGTTCTGCAGCTGCCGTCACCGTCAACCCTAGATCAGGGGGGTTCTGAAGCTGTTTCCGGCACCCTGCCGGAGAGGAGATCATCACCGGAGGCCTCTACATCACCATGCCTGCTTCCGGAGTGATGCGTGAGTAGTTTATCCTTGGACTACGGATTCATAGATGTAGCTAGATGGTTGTCTTCTCCTCATATGCCTCCATGTTTAGATCTCGTGAGCTACCTATCATGATCGAGATTGATCTTATGTCATTCTATATGCCGTGTTTGCTGGGATCCGATGAATATTGAACTTATGTCAAGTTGATTATAGTCTTTATTTTCATATGCTATTTGTGATCTTGCATGCTTTCCGTTGCTAGTGGTTATTCTGGCCAAGTAGTTGCTAGTGACTCCAAGAGGGAGTATTTATGCTCGATAGTGGGTTCATGCCTCCTTGCTCGAGTGACAGAAACGTGAAGGGGGAGGATGTGTTGTTGCCATTAGGGAGAAAACAACGGTGAGAGTGCCCGCGTGCATAATCATTGCTTACATTACACACTTTGTTTAATGCAATTATCTGTTGCTTGCAACTTAATATCTAAGGGGGTTCGGATAATAACCTGAGGGTGGATTATTAGTCATAGATGCAGATGGATGTCGGTCTATGTATCTTGTTGTAATGCCTGCACTAAATATCATAGTAATCTTCATGTCATATTGTGCACTACGGTGCAACCTCTATTTGTCAATTGCCCAGCTGTAATTTGTTCACCCAACATGCTATCTTTTATGGAGAGACACCACTAGTGAAACTATGAACCCCGGTCCATTTTCCACACTTTTAAACAAACCACAACAATTTCCTGTTTTCTTTACTTACTGCAAGCATACACTGGTTTCCACACTATACGTCTAATCTTTGTTTTCAGCAAGACCGGTGAGATTGACAACCTCACTGTACCGTTGGGGCAAAGTATTTTGGTTGTGTTGTGTGCAGGTTCCACGTTGTTGCTGACACCGGTGAAGCGCCAGCACCACCGTCAGTGGCATCATCCTTTCGAAGGTCCTCTTTCTCCTACTGGATTGATAACCCTGGTTCTTAACTAAGGGGAAAACTCCTACTGCTGTGCTCATCATACCCTCCTCTTGGGGTTCCCAACAAAGTGCATCAGGGTGGCGGGCGCAAGTGGCATCGTACATCTTGTGCGCAACTTGCCTGCCCCGGCGTAGCGGAAGGTGAGCATCCAACCCTGCTACAGCCGGTGCATGTGGGTGAATGCAGCCCAGCCGTTGTCGAGGAACCAGTGAAAGTGCACTATGGTCAACTAGAGGGGGGGTGAATAGGTTGACTACCAATTTTTCTTCTTTGCCTTTTAATTATGGCTAAGCAAGATAAAGTAAGGTTCTCTAGATGTGCAACTAGGTGATCAACCTAAGTGATACAAGATAAGATACGCAACAGAAGTAAAACGAAAGGTAACAAGATAAACGACAAGTGTAAACAAGGAGATAAGGATATGTTTCTCGTAGTTCCTTCTCAAGAGAAGTACGTCTACGTTGGAGAGGTGGGGAGCCACCTAGGCTTTCCTCAATAGGACGGTTGTGCACACCTTATTATCCTTGAGCTTCTCCGGCGAGGGAGATTCTCGTTTCCACTATGAGGTCGACTTGAAGTCGTTGACCAAACCTTTACACGAGCTCGAGGTCACTCCACAAGATGGATGGAGGCTCTCAAGCAATTCGAAGCTTCTTGCAACAAGGTGGAAGCTACAAGCACAAGATCTACTAAGGTTTCTATGCCTCAAGTAGGATTCTAGATCTACTAGGTTGCGGTGGATGGATTTGAAATTCCTTTGGTGGAAGTGTGGATCTAGGTCTCCTCTAGCTCTCCACAAAGTATGGGAGTGTTTGGGTGGTTGGAGAGAGAGATCTAGGAGGTTGAAGCTTTCATTAATGGCTAGGAGAGAGAATGGTAAAAAGCTTAGCATTTATGAGGTATGGGAAGGGGTATTTATAGCCCCTCCCAAAGTGGCCATTGAGCAGATCCCGTAGCACCGGACGCTCCGGTGGTTTTACCGGAGGCTCCGGTGGTCTTCATATGTGCGCAAGAGCGCAGTCCATTTTCCCTTCGCACTGTATCCTGCGGGGCGGAGGCTCCGGTGGTTTTGGCGGAGGCTCCACCCACCGCAGGTCACCGGAGGCTCTGCTCGGGCCTCCGCTCTTATCCACCCGAACGCCATTTTGGCGGAGGCTCCACCGGAGGCGCCACCAGAGGCCAGCCCCCCCAGTGGGGGTGGTGGAGCCAGCGGAGGCTCCGGTGGTTTTACCGGAGGCTCCGCCCACCGGATGTCCACCGGAGGCTCCGCCCTGGCCTTTGCTCTTCTCCTCCCGAACGCCATTTTGGCGGAGCCCACACCGGAGCCCAGCGCCTGAGCTGTGCTGGAAAAAGGCTGGGGCGGAGGTTCCGGTGGTTTCACCGGAGCCTCCGCTGCATACAAAAGTACTTCCTCAGCTTTGTCATTTTGAGCACTTTTCATTCCAAACGAAATTGTATCCCATAGAGAATGTATACTTGATGAACCTGGGCATTTTCATGAATAACAAATGATCATTAGTCCAATAGGTATGTTGTCATTTAATTATCAAAACGTAAGAGGGTCTTTCATTCTCCCCCTTTTTGGTAATGGATGACAACATCCCTATTTGCATAAATAAACACACAACATGGACGGAGCTCCCCCTAAATATATGCCCCCTTCATGTTGAGAGAATTTAAACACAATGGATATCTAAACATATATGTAATAGTGAGCCCACAACAAGTGATAGAATTAAGATAATAAGTTCACAAGCTCACAATGCATATTACGAGGTTCAGAACACATAATAATTTAAACAAACAAAGTTTCCAAATAAAAGACCAACTGTCGAGACATCGTAGTAGTTTTCATAGACGGGGGTGCCATGAGACTACGGTAGAGACGTGGGGTAACGGGATAGCGTAGTAACACAGAACACAGGATTTTACCCAGGTTCGGTACGTCGCGACAGTACGACGTGCCTACTCCTGCACTTCTCACTAATTGGGACTAAAGCCCGTAAACAGGGTTACAATGTGAGGGTTTTAGATCTAAGCTACTCGATGAGGATGATCTTCTCGGCGAGTTAGCGTAGAGCTTCTATGTTGTTCTCTCCTTTGTTTGTTGTTTTATCTATCTCCCGTCCGGCTTTATATAATAGCCGGATTAGGGCTTACAGAATAGGAAACCTAGAAGACTACGGTAACTTGTAACTTGGAAAGCAAGGAATCCGTCTTCTCCTCCAAGCCAGATCACATGGGCCATGATCCGGGTTCTTCTAGAATTCGGCTTCTGTGCGTCGGATTACTGGGCCACCTAATGGACCTAAGCCCACTACCACTTAGGCCACCCTGGTAATCCGGCACTTTGTATACCATCTTCTATACCCCTATTTGGTATATATCCGACAGTAGCCCCCAAGAAGGATCGAAACTCTGATTCTCCGCTGTTCGCCAAATATTCTTTGTCCGAGAAATATTGATTCAGCAGTCTTGATTCTTCTTATTCCTCTTTTTGAAAAAGATGGTGACATGAAACTCGGAATCCTGAAAATCCGGCTTTTCTCTCACGATCCTTCGCGGAGAAGAAACTTCTTACGTCAGCGCACTCAACCATGCTGACGTAAGCGACGTTTGAGATTTACTCGGAAAAACCCAGAAACATATCTCTGACAGATTCTCGCGAGAAACGAGGAGATAACCATCATTACCCTGTCGTTTCATTTCCCGGATTTTCCGGCGAGTGACACGCGGCAAACATCCAACGGTCAAAATAGCCGTTGGCGCGTATCTTGACGGGTTTCTAGCTATAAATAGCCATCCTCGTCCTCAACGAAAACCTTCCGCACTCTCACCGCACTCGCCATTGACGCGCACAAGCTCTCAAGCGACGCACTGTCCCGAGCGCTCCTCACCTCCAAGCACCGGAAACGAACCGCGCCGCCCGGAAATGGCAAGCTCACCGTCTTCGCCCACTCGCGCCGCCATCAACGATCTCATCAGCGACCTGGATCCACAGGTTGGGTCACCCAAGCACGCCGGCGACGAGCCGGAGAAAACCGCGGCCTCCGCGGCGGGCGGAGAAAACCTATCCGCCGCCGCGGACGTTGCGGGCGCGAGCTCCGCCGCCTCCCCGCCGTTCGCCCCTGAAACGGCGGAGGAGAAGATCCTATTTCAAGTCAACGAACACACTGCGACTGAAGAAGCAGAATTTGTCGGCAACTGGAATCCGAGTAACTCTTCCCTCGTCCTCCTTCGACAAATGTCAAAAGAGGGATTAATAGTTAAAGGCAAATGGCGAAAATCAGATGGTGAGCTCGAGCCCAGACCAAAAGACGGAGAATGTGTCCTCCTTACATCTCACATTACGCGAGGTATGGGTTTACCTCCTTCTGCCTTCTTCATAGACATACTTAACTATTACGGCGTCCAACCGCATAACCTCTCTCCAAACTCCATCCTCTATCTAGCTAGCTTCCAAGCTCTTTTTGAAGGATATCTCGGAGTAACTCCTAGTCTAGATTTTTGGCAATACTGTTTTGAAGTAAAACATAACATCACAGAAGGTATTTCCCCTATCTGTGGAACTATATCTTTCATTCTTCGGAAAAATAGAGAGGATTGGTTCCCGAGAATACAAATGCCAGAACCCACCAAATCCTGGCTGGGTTCTTTCTTTTATCATCAGGACATCCCATTCCCTGGCAAGGAAATCGGGGTTCCTTCATTCGTTAATTCCGCCGCCATTCCTCGAGAGAGTTGGACAGTTGAAACAGTTGAGACATTGCCAGAAAATTTAATGAAGATAAAGCGCCGTATTGCCAAGCTTACTTCTTCCGAACCTTCCTTAACTGGGAAGGACACTGTTTTATGCTGGTTCGGACGTCGCATTCAGCCCCTTTCATTTCGTTCCCGGCTTCTTTGCGAATACCAAGGGCCAGAAGATAGCATGAGGGGAACAGATAAAGCCTATACCAAGAAAGATTTTATAAAGCGACTTCATCAACTGGTTGCCTCCAGCGCCCAAATCGAAGAAAACCTAGCCATTTATCACGTGGAAAATCAAGTTCCTAAGGTATTTATACTTTCCTTGTTTCCGAGTTTTCCTCAGATTGACTTGTATCTCCGCCTTTTAATATGTTGTTAATTCTTTCCCAGTTCAACGAACTCGGAGGAAATGATCTTGCTTCCGATGCCGAACTCAGCGAACTACATGCTAGGTTTATAACGACCGGAAGCGCAAAAGGCAGGTGACTTTCGAGAAAATGGTAACTGTTGACGGAATTCCTATCGCCACGTCCAGGTATTTTACCGGGGTTTTCCTAGTTACCATCCTCCTTCAGTTCTTCGAGATCTTTAACTCTCGTATATTCTTCTTTCAGTCTTGCCCCAACTTCTCTGAAAACAAAGAAGCTGAAGAAACATAATACTGCTATCAAAGAAGAATCTTCTTCCGCAGCCATGGGCCCGAGGGGTAGAACGGAAGCACAGACAGGTGGAAATCTCCGGACCTCTGCTGGAAACGAACCCATCTCCAATTTGGACAGTAACATCCGGATAAAAGAAGAACCGTTCGACGATCTTGGATATATTCGTCCGGAGGCTAAAAAGTTCTTCGCTCCTGCCCCTCTAATTCGTCCTTGGCCAGAAGGCGGATTAGTTGTTCGCAATGATATTATATTTTCCCCTCGCCAGGTCTTACAAGATGGCCTTCATCACGTTGGGATTCTTTTCGCTGAATATGCCAAAGAATTCAACGAGAACTTGGCCGACTTGCGAGAAATGAGCCAGGTGACACCTCTAGCCCCCAAGCATTAAGTCGAAAACCTGAATTTTTCTTAATGTTTCTTCATATGCTTGTTCATACTTAAGCATTTGGCTTTCATTTCCGTATTCAGCATTCCGCAGATGCCATAAACTTGGAAGTTTTTAAGAAACTTAATCTCAAGAGTAGAGAAGTAAAAACCCTTCAATCTATGATTGAGTTGAAAAGCAACAAGCTGGCGTCAGCTCAGCTACAATTATCTGAAACAACAGGTATGTATTCTCTGCAGTTTTTATCCGGATAACATTTTTCCCGAATTTTCATAAGCTCGAAATGTTTTTGTGTCCTCTAGCTGCTTTAGCAAAAGCCAACAAAGTAGCAAAGGACGCTGGCAATGCATCTCGGCTCCGTGCAGAAAACTCGAGCCTTCGCAAGGAACTTATGAAAGTTCAAAAAGACCTGGAAGCCAGTAATCTGGCCCTTGGGATTGCTCAATAGATAAAGATGCAAATAGAAAAACATGCTTGAGAGAGACCCATGCAAATACCCGCTCCTAATAGATAGATATCTCTCCCCCTTTGGCATCAAGATACCAAAATAGGGAGAAACCGATGCTAACGCCCCGAAGATCACTCGGAGGAGATATCCAGGCTCGGAGGGTGGGCACGGCGGCGAGAGATGGTGACCTCTTCTCCTTCTTCCTCGTCAGACCACTCAATGAGATTCCCGGCGGAATCCTTGGCCTGCCACTTGTCTCAGTCGGTGATGCTAGGTAGCACCGGGGACTCCACAGATTTGCCACCATCATGACGAAGCTGACGCTCTGCCTTTTGCTGCCTTGCGGTGCTTGAGCTCCTTGTCATAGTGAACTTCCCATTGATGCTGCTCAATCTTCTTGTTCACTTTGAACACCTTCTTGAGTGCCCTTGCCATCCACTTGAAAGCACTATCAGAAGAAGGAGGGCGAGAGGGACCAGCTGCCTCTTCTTCTTCTTCTTCTTCCTCATCAACGATAACACGTGGTTTGGCCTTGCCTTTGCAAGGAGCAGGTGTAGGATGCACAATGGGCTCGGTGTGGTCCTTGATGAGAAGGCGCTTCTCCGTGTGTGGGATCCAATGCTCATCGTCAATAGGATTGTCCAGGAACTTGTCCGCCCACACATGCAAGATGATCTTCATGATAAAGGGCCCAAAGCAAGCATTCTTCCTATTGACAATGACGTGCCACAACTCATTCCACAGATAATCAAGCACATCAAGCTTCTGAGTTAAACCGGCAAGCCGCTTCTCATGAGTAAGAAGCATGAGATTCTTGAGAAAACCTTGGATCTCATCGATGTTCCCCGCCTTTGGGTTGATGGTCTCTCGATAGATGCGGAGCATAACATCATAAGTGGGGTAGAGACCTTTGATAAACCCAACAACAAATTTCTTCTAGTGATACAGAGGGGTGAGTTGATCCTTGGAGAGAGATAGAGTATTGGGGGACATGACCACGGAACCTTCCACTGTCAAACTCCCCGCCACTGGAAAAAGGTCCATGATCCGGGTATCCACCAAGAAGAGACCCCACTTCAGACCACTTGATAGTCAGCTGTTGTCCCTTGGTCACCAAATAAGATGATGCTCTATCTCATTTTCTAGGTGCACAGTGGTCAAGAACTCACAGACCAAGCCTTCATCATAATCTTGTTGGACTTGCATAATGGGAGAAAGTCCAAGTGCATAAACAAGCTCAAGTGCCTCTCCAAAGTGCTTGGGATTCCTCTCCATATGCCCAAAATTAATAGCATGTTGAGGGGCAACATTCTCCTTGGGCTTCCTCACCAAGATCTCGTGATAGATTTGGCTCTGAAAGACGGTGTGGAATCGAGGGTCCTTACCCCAGAACTGTGGCATCAAACGGTCGCGTTCAATAACATATGGGTTCTCGCGACGTTGTTGCAAGAACACCCCCTCGGACATCTTGGAAGCAGACTTTTCCCTGCGAGGCAATGTCTTCTCGGGAGCCGGGAATCTCTGCCGGCGCATGGGCTGAGAAGGGTCCAAAGTTTCCTCAATTTCATAGACCCTAGGAGCCTTGCTACGAGCCATGCTCTTGGAGCGAGTGCCCTTGCCTTTGGATCCGGATGCATCTATGAAAGAAATAGCAAGAAAAGCATGAAGAAAAGGTAATGCTCAAGTTTATGAGACGCGCAAATCCAAGAAACAAAGATATGAATAGTATTAGGGTTGAATAACAAGGGGTAGGGCATATGAACAAATCCACCCTAAGAACCGTAGCGATTCAAACCTAATACTCACAATCTAGGTTTCTAGGGTTTGTACTCGTGATCTTCTACTCCAAAAAACCAAACCCACGCATCTAGATGTGAAGAACATGGAGATCCTAGTGCATCCCCATCCATCAACTAGACGAGAGAGAGAGAGAGAGAGAGAGAGAGAGCAAACATACCCGCATCATCCATGGTGGAGGGAGAGGAGGAAGAAGATCCCGGGGTGGTCCAAGGCAAGGAGGAGGGCTCCCGGCGGTGGAGCACCCGCTTCCGACGGCGGAGACCTTGGGGGCGGCGGCGGTTGAGGGGAAGAAGAGGGAGGGCGAGTGGGGGAAAATGAGATCGGGATCTCATTGACCCCGCTCTCCCTAGGTCTTATTCCGCACAAACGCAGCGGGCGGAGCCTCCGGTGGTTTCACCGGAGCCTCCGCTCCCTGTCCACGCGGCACAACACGATATGGATCCGCTGGGCAAATTTGCACCAGCGGAGGTACCGGTGGTCTCCGGTGGGCAGGCGCAACGGAGCCTCTGGTGGTTTTACCGGAGCCTCTGCCCCCTGTCCACGCAGCACACCACGATACGGATCTTTCCACGCAACACACCACGATACGGATCCGCTGGGCAATTTGCACCAACGGAGGTACCGGTGGGCTCCGGTGGACAGGAGCAGTGGAGCCTCCGGTGGTTTCACTGGAGCCTCCGCCAAACCAGGTTTTCGCGTGCCAAAACCAGAAAAACAAGAGCATTATGAATAGAATGGTGTTTTGGGCAAAGGGGGCTTGGGTTGGAAGATGGTAACTGTTGTACGAGAGACATTACTCGATTGGGTTCGCAAGATGCAAAGATATAAAAGCCGAACCCGCACAAGTTTTCAAGGAGGATAAGATATTCGGGAAAGATCCAAAAAGAAGCATAAAAACACCTACTCGGATTACTGAAGGCAACCTATTTGCGAATTAAATACCGGCCTACCCAATCCTCTTCCATTCTTTCCGCCTATAAGCTTACTATTAGGAATATTGGGCATAGGGTGATCTCACTAACTGGAGTAATCTGGTATCTCACCATTAAGACGGTTACCTAGCAAGTTCAGCTCTGTGAGGTTCTTGCATCCTTTAAATGAATGTATCTAGAATACTCCAAGTCAGATTGGTGAATTGGTTTCGAGAGCATTCCGCCACTTTTTGGCGACTTTCACTTTCAACCCGATTCACCGCCTACGTGCGAAACAGGGATAAAACGTAGGATAACCCAGATCACTCGGACTAGCTGAACTCTCCAGAACAAACACAACCTAGGTGGTTTGACTAACGTTGTTGCAGGAGTTGTCATTCTCTGTTACTAGAGTTGTCAATCTCAGATGCAGGAGTTGTCAGTTGCAGCCATTCTCGCTGTGTCAAGCTTGTGACTTGCGTTGTATCAGGTTGGTAACAGCTTGTATCTCGATAGGCTCCGAGAGGAGGAGGTTGGTGGCCGAAGCCACCATGTTTGAGTGTGTACTTTGTCACCGCGAAGATATATCTTGGGTACAAGAGTACTACTCGCAATTAAGCACAATAAGTCACAAATTGACTAGATATGCAATGATTAATTGATTTTTTGCATAATAAGAGGAGTGTACACTCATGAGTTGAGTGACGCCCCCCTATGTCCATGCCTACATACAACCCTAATAGCACATATAATGAAGGTACATATGCAAGGTCTCAAGTGAAGTTGGAAGAATCGATGACATTTAGTTCATTCCTCAAAGCTCGAAACCTTGGTTCATCAAGGGCCTTCGTGAAGATATTGGCAAGTTGATCCTTGGTGGAAACATATGAGAGATCAATATCACCCTTCTCAACATGATACCGAATAAAATGATGACGAATCTCAATGTGCTTCGTCTTGGAGTGGAGAACGGGTTGTAGGCGATCTTGATGGCACTATCATTGTCACAAACAAGAGGCACCTTGTCAAAATGAATACCATAATCCTTCAAGGTTTGCCTCATCCAAAGCAATTGGGCACAACAACTTGCCGCGGAGAAATACTCGGCCTCGGTGGTGGAGAGAGCAATGCAGTTTTGCTTCTTCGAAGACCAACATACTAGTGAGCGGCCAAGGAATTGGCAACGCCCGTAAGTGGACTTCCTATCCGTCTTCTCTCCTGCATAATCCGCATCCGAATACCCAATGAGCTGAAAGCTTGAACCCTTGGGATACCAAAGACCAAAATTTGGGGTATGAACTAAATATCGAAAGATTCGTTTCACCGCTTCCAAATGATTTTGCCTCAAAGAGGCTTGAAACCTTGCACATTTACCTACACTATACATGATATCCGGTCTAGATGCACAAAGGTAGAGCAAAGAGCCAATCATGGAGCGGTATACCTTTTGGTCTACCTCTTTACCGTTGGGGTCGGATTTCAAGTCAATGGTTGTGGACATGGGAGTCTTCATAGGCTTGACGTCATGCATGTTGAATCTCTTGAGCATGTCTTGAGTGTATTTGGCTTGTTTGATGAAGGTTCCTTCATGATATTGATTCACTTCAAAGCCAAGGAAAAACTCCAATTCTCCCATCATAGACATCTCAAACCTATCGGTCATAAGCTTGCAAAACTCTTCATTGAACAAAGTGTTAGTAGACCCAAAAATGATGTCATCCACATATAGTTGGCATATGAATAAGTCACCTCCAACTGTCTTAGTAAAGAGGGTGGGATCGATTAAACCAACATTCAACCCACGATCCACTAGAAACTATTTAAGGTGCTCGTACCACGCACGTGGAGCTTATTTAAGTCCATAGAGTGCCTTATCGAGTTTATAGACGTGATCGGGGTGGTTGGGATCCTCTAAACCCGGAGGTTGCTTAACATATACTAACTCACTAATGGGACCATTTAGGAAAGCACTTTTAACATACATTTGTTGCAACTTAAAGTTATGATGAGATGCATAAGAAAGTAAGATACGAATGGGTCAAGACGAGCTACGGGGGCAAAGGTTTCATCGAAAACAACACCTTCGACTTGAGAAAACCCTTGAGCCACCAACCTTGCCTTGTTGCGAATGACAATACCATCTTTATCTTGCTTGTTCTTGAACACCCATTTGGTGCCAATAACATTTTTGCAATCCTTGGGCCTTGGCACTAACTTCCACACTTTATTGCGCTCGAAGTTATTGAGTTCATGATGCATGGCTTCAAGCCAATCTTGATCTTCGAGAGCTTCATAAACCTTCTTGGGTTCAATGAAAGGGACAAAATCATGAGCCTTGCTAAAATCCGCCAATTGCTTCCGAGTGACAACCCTTCCACGAACTTGCCCAAGTATCTTGTCCTCCGTGTGGCCCGCTCGTTCAAGATTCTCTAGCCTTCTATTTGTTCTACGAGCTAGTATATCCTCCAAAGATTCTTTGGATATTGCTTGAGAATCACCTTCTTCATCGGAGACATGTCCATCTTCATCTCGGCCTTGATCATTAGTGGGTGAAGGATCACCAATAGGTTGAGCTCTCTCAACAATGATGCGACTTTGATCATGGCTTTGATGAGAAGTTTGGCCTTGATCATGATCTTGGCCTTGATCACTTGCTTGACCTTTATCATTAGCTTGAGGGCTTGGTGCATCTTGTTGGGTAGCTTGTGTATCAATGGTTGTAGTCAATGGCTCCAGTTGAGTGGGGCATAGTCCTTCTCCCTCCGTCATCCGGTAACCCTCAATGGGAATTATTTCACCAATCCCCGTTCTTATAACGATGGGAGGAATTGCATCTCCTACAACACCATGATCTATAAGCCCCCCATGGGAGCCGTTATCCTCATCAAACACCACATATATAGCTTCTTCAACTTGTCTGGTGGACTTGTTGTAGACTCTATAGGCGTGAGCATCTGTGGCATAGCCAACAAAAGTACCCTCATATGATTTGGTCTCAAATTTTGACAAACGTTTACCTTTCTTGCGAATGAAGCACTTGCAACCAATGACCTTGAAGTAAGATACGTCTAGTTTCTTGCCTGTGAGAATCTCATAGGGAGTCTTGTTCAAGATCTTGCGGAGATATAACCGGTTGGTAGCATGACAAGCGGTGGAGACGGCTTCGGCCCAAAGTTATAAGGAGAAGAGAACTCCGCAATCATTGTCCTAGCCGCATCCATAAAAGTCTGGTTCTTTCTTTCTGCAACACCATTTTGTTGAGGGGTGTAGGGAGAGGAGTATTGGTGAGCAATTCCCTCTTCACTAAGAAATCCCTCAACGGTATAGTTCTTGAACTCCGTACCGTTATCACTCTGAATGGCCAATATGGAAGCATTGTGTTGGTGCTCCACTAGAGTGATAAACTCGATGACTCTCTTTTGAGTCTCACTCTTCCTCTTGAAGAAACACACCCAACAATATCTTGAATAATCATCCAGAATCACTAAGCAATACTTCTTTCCTCCGAGACTATGATAAGATAGTGGACCAAAGAGATCTAAGTGTATGAGCTCAAGGATTCTTGTGGTGGAGATATTAGTCTTGGTTGGATGGAATTCTCCATGTTGCTTTCCAAAGGTGCAAGAACTACACACACGATCTTTAGCAAACTTAGCCTTGGTTAGTCCTAGAACATGATTGCCACTTTGAAGGTCATGCAACATTCTCATATTGGTGTGGGCTAACCGGCGATGCCAAAGCCACCCCACATCAACTTTAGCCATTAGGCATGTCGCGGCACACGTATCTCCTTTAGAGAAGTCCACTACATACTTTTCGTTCTCGACAAACCCAACAAAGGCTACTTTAAGAGTTGTTTCCCAAGTGACAATCACATTATCTTTATTAAATAAAGAGGTAAAACCACAATTTGCAAGTTGAAGAACGTACATCAAGTTATAACCAAGGGACTCAACAAGGAGAACATTCTCAATTGATACATCATTTGAGATAGCGACCTTGCCTCGTCCCAATACCTTAAGTTCAGAATTGTCACCAATAGTGACGCAATTGAGATGAGATAATGGAGGTTCAATATTGATCATTGCGTCATTGCTTCCGGTCATATGTTGGGATGCACCACTATCCACCGTCCATCTACCCGACGCGGAAGCACTTCCCTACAAGAGATCAATTTCTTGATTTAGGTACCCATCCTTCAACGGGTCCTCTTTTGTTAGTCACAAGGGTCTTAGGAACCCAAATAGTCCAATGATAATCATCACCATAAGAAGTACCAACGTATTTAGCATAAACATGACCATCTCTAGATTTTATAAGAACATAAGAGGGGTTATATTTCCCGGCAAAGTCGTTGTGAGTGATGCTCCCCCTAGAGGTATCATCACCCACCATGGCATTGGTATCCTTCTCCTTGGTCACCTCTCCCTCTTTCACAAAGAAAACATTCCGTGGGGGAGAGATGGCCTCCTTGGTTTTCTTCTTTGACTTGGCAACGAAGCCAAGTCCTTCCTTTCCCTTGTTGGATCCTTGAGAGCTTATGGCGCCATTGAGAAGTTTCTCTCTTCCTACAATGTTAGTAGTAGTACAAGAGTTAGGCATGATACCAATACTATTAGAGGAGGAAGTCACTTGCTTATTAGATTGTTGAGCTAGGAGCTTATTTCGGGACGTGGTGAGCTTGTCATGGATTTCTTTAAGAGACGTGAACTCCTTTTCTAGTTTTCCATGACGCTTCTCGGGGGGTTACCCCCGAGTAGGGGTAAGGCAGGTGCTAAAGGCAAGGTCAAGATGCTGTTTGACTGAGTAGCTGGCTACCCGGTACTTGCTACCGGTAGGCTGCTATCCGGTCGTACCCACCGATGGCCAGAAGGAAGAATCAAGGAAGTTATGTTCCTCCGAGTAGAGGAGTTGGTCCGAGTAGAGGGAGTGGTTTCCTACTCGGGCCAGAAGTCAATGGAGCCGTTCTGACAAAGGATCCCGCGTATCCTGCATCCGTACGGCGTGCGGTTCAACTTATGGAGTGCGTGATTATCCGCGCTACGGCGTGGCTACAGTGCGGTAGGCGCCTGTCAAGTCCTGTCACTGACAGAGGGGACATGACAGGGCTAGGGGCCTACCCTATCTCACTGACAAGGGTGGACAGGTCCCATCTCCGAACGGCGCGACGACTTACGGCGCCAGCGTCAGCGAGAACCCGGAGGCGTGCTCTGTTCTGCAGTGCTCCTGTCCTATCAGCTGTACCTTTTAGTCTTATTCTATTCGGCTGGGCACCAGTATATAAGGTGCCCTGCCCCCTCCTGCGCGAGGGACGTTGCCTTAGTCGACACTCTGGATTGCTTCACTTCACGCAGAGAGAACTAGAGAGAAGAGTGGCTACTCGGCTGAAGTCCTGTACTGTACTGTGGCTACTCGGTAAACACCCATATAAAGAGAGAGGCAGGAGTAGGGGTGTTACCTCCACACGAGGGCCCTGAACCTGGGTAAGATCTTGTTGTTTGCAGTGCTTGAGATATTCCACACGCGGCTACTGGCCGTGTGATCCCTCCCCGAGCACCTCCAGCGTCCATCGGCCCCAAACATTAGCCATCCCATGGCATCTGCCGTGATACCACCATGACAGTTGGCGCCCACCGTGGGGCAGACAACGGCGCTGGCTGGAGTCCATGTTCGGACGGGACTCATTTCTGCTACTGGGGAGCGCGTGGTCTGTGGCCTTGTCCACAAATTCGGCTCCTTTGACTTCGTCACCGACAACGCCGGAGATTTCGGCGGTAGGCCCATGCCGGCATGCGGCTCGGTGCTCTCCTTCGGCTCGCACCTTGTCTACGTCGCCACCACCGTCATCCGCGAGTTCCCAGAGGAGGTGCTGGTCGCGGAAGATCCTCCTGCTGTGCTCGCTGCCCGCGGAAGGCCAACTGGCTGCTCTGCGGACAGCGTGGAGGTGATGGTGACCGGCCCGGCTACCGATGCCGGGAAGGGCGCGGCTGCTGCCGCGGGAGTCATCGAGGAACCTGCTGGCTCGAGTGCTGGCCAGAGGGTCCACAAGCCCTACGAGAAGGACTCGAACATCCCTCTTTCCACGACACCGACGATACCGGCATCCGCCGTGCGGATGGGTATGCCGCCTCCCACCGAGCTTAAGCTCTTGACCATGAGGGTGCAACTCGACCGGCAGCGTCAGGCGCTGCTCACTGAGCACCTGGAGTTGGAGAAGGTTAGGCTCGAGCTTAGCCTAGACCAGAACGAGTACAACAAGGCCCACGGCTTTACTCCTGTTGTTAGGAAGCCTAGCAAAGTAGGCGCTACTCGTTGCAATTTGGGCGCCAAGATGGCGGTAGTTGGTGAGGCTCCTAGCCAGTCTGCCACTGTAAACGTTGCTACCAGGCCCAGATACAACACCCCCGCCAAGACACTTAGAGCTGCAGAGGCTGTAGCTGCTGAGTTGCCAAACCTTGCCGGCGACGCGCGCGCTAGGCAGCAGGAGAGGCTCAATGAGTTAGTGCTAGAAGCTGCTAGGCAGAATGAGGAGTTCCGGAAAGCCAATCCGGGCGCTGGTGCTTCTCAGATTGTGCACTCGCGTGCAGCGGATTCTCATGACCAGGCGTCATCACCGCTTCCCAACCGCGAGAGGGACCAGAGTGTGCACTCTGGAAAGAGTAGACAGATGCAGGTGTACGACCTGGCTCTCGCCGCAAAACAGCACGCTGTGCCGCGAGAGTCCGGTCAAAAACACAACTCTGCAGGAGTAGGCTATCAAGCCCATAAAGCTCACAGTAAGAGGCAAGATGGAGGCAACGAGGGACCTTCTCGGCGTCCTGCTGCTCAGCCTACTCGTCAGAGGACGCAGCAGCCAGCTGCTGCACACCCGCGTGTAGCTGCGCCAGCAGCCAACCCTGTGGTGCAACCCGCCGTTGTGCAGGAGAACAGATATGATGATGGCTACTCGGCGATGGGGCTAGCCGGCTATGCTGACCCAAGGAATGTTGTTGACCGTCTGGGTGACCGCATGTTGGAGCCCAGTGATGCAAGGTACAAGCTGGACCAGATTAATCTGTCTGCGCAACTCGAGAACAAGGGCCCGCCTGGCCCAGAATGCTTTGGCCCTCGTATCATGAACGAGCCGTCCGTGAACCACTTTCAGCTGGCCAAGGGGACCAAGTACTACAATGGCAGCACCAAGCCAGAGGACTGGTTGAGTGACTATGTCACAGCCGTACACATTGCAGGCGGCAACCGGAGATGGGCTGTGCGGTATGTTCCACAGATGCTAGAGGGTCCAGCTCGGACTTGGATCAACAACCTGCCCAAGGACAGTATCAATTGTTGGCTGGACTTCTCGGAGGCCTTCATCAGCAACTTCACCAGCACCTACAAGAGGCCGAATAGGCCGCAGCAGTTGTCCGCTTGCAAGCAGAGGGAAGATGAGACCGACCGCGAGTATCTTACTCGGTGGAGCACCTTGAGGAACACCTGTGAAGGTGTGAATGAGGCCCAGGCCATTACTTGGTTTGCTCAGGGCTGCAGGCGTGGCAGCATGTTGTGGCAGATCTGCAGCGCGAGATGCCGAGTACTCTTGCTGAGACCATCAAGATCGTAGATATGTATGCACTTGGCGACCCAACTCAGCCTCTGATGGACTCTCCCGAGCCGAGAAGGAACTACAACAGCAACAAGCGCAATGACTTCCGCAACAAGCGCAGAGGTGACCGGATTGATACTCGGTATGATCCCGAGGAGGTGAATGCTGTGACTACGGCTGCTGGGAGTAGCCAAAGGCAAAAAACTGCTGGAGCCCAGTACGGGCAAAACCAGAATCAGGGCCAAGGCATCAAGAAGCCGTACAGTGCTCCCCAGCAGGGTAGCGGCAACTCGGATCCGGCTCCGAACTTCGTCTTTGGGAGCATGAGGGATGGACCTTGCAGCTTCCATACTCGGCATCCGGCCAGGTCAGCCAACCACACTACTCGGCAATGCAGCTGGTGGGAACAGATCAAGAATGAGGGCCTGCCCCCTCCTCCTCCTCTGCCAGCTGCGAATGCCAATGTGCAGCCTACTCGGGCACCTGCTCCCAGGCCTGCAGCGTTCCCGAGAAGAGAGAATGTGAACCAGGTGGCTTTACGAGCCAACCGCTACTTCAACAACGACGGTTACCGCAACTACAACAACAACGACCGCAACCACAACTTCTACACCCGCAACAACAACATGAACAACAACAACAACAACAACAACAACAACAACAACAACAACAACAACCAAGGCAACAACAACAACAACAACAACAACAACCAAGGCAACAACAACGGCAACAATGGTGGTGGAGACCGCAACCAGTACCAGGAGCACCATGAGAGCTACATGATCTTCACCTCCGAGCCCGCCGACAAGCAGTCTCTGCACAGGCGTGCGATGGAGGTCAATGCTGTGATCCCTGCTGTGCCTCACTACCTGCACTGGTGCAACCAAGAGATCACGTGGTCCAGAGCTGATCACCCTAGGGTGATGCCCAACCCGGGTAGCTATGCTTTGGTGGTGGATCCCACGTTCTTGGGCACTCAGAAGAACGTCCGGTTCAGCAAGGTCCTGATTGACAATGGCAGCAACATCAACATTGTGTACAGAGACACACTCGAGAAGCTCGGGATGGCCGAGAACATGTTGCTACCCAGCAGGACCACTTTCCATGGCATTGTGCCGGGAGTGTCTTGCTCTCCAATCGGCCGCGTCTGGATAGACATCCTATTCGGTACCAGGGAGAACTACCGCACCGAGAGCTTGGCGTTCGAGGTGGTTGATCACCAGAGCCCATACCATGCCCTACTCGATAGGCCTGCTCTCAGCAAGTTCATGGCTTCAACCCATGTTGCATACTTGAAGATGAAGATCCCTGGTCCCAATGGAGTGATCACCATCTCTGGTGATTACAAGAGGTCTTTGGAGTGTGCCTCTGCTGGTTCCCAGCTAACGGAATCCATGGTCATTGCTGCCGAGAAGAAGAAGATGTATGAGGTGGTGGCCATGGCGCAAGCAGCGCAAGGTGGTGCGCCTGGCATGCCGAGTTCCCAATACGGGACTACGTTCCAGGCGTCCCAGGAGACAAAGAAGGTCCAGGTTGATCCTGAGTTCCCAGACCGTGTTGCCATCATTGGCGCCGGGTTGGGAGAGAAATAGGAAAGTGAGCTCATCCACTTCCTCCGTGAGAATCGGGACGTTTTTGCCTGGTCCAATGAGGATTTGCCGGGTGTCCAGAGGGAGTTGGTTGAGCACTCGCTACATGTGCGGCATGATGCCAAGCCAGTGAAGCAGGCTATGCGCCGCTTTGGTGATGAGAGGAGGAAGGCTATCGGTGATCAGATCACCAAGTTGCTGATAAGCAACTTTATCATGGAGATTTTGCATCCGGACTGGCTAGCCAACCCGGTTATGGTTGAGAAGAAGAAGGAGGACCCAAGGCGGATACCGCGTGGCGTATGTGCATGGACTACACCGACCTGAACAAGGCCTGCCCCAAGGATCCCTTTCCGCTACCCCGCATAGATCAGGTGATCGATTCCACTGCTGGTTGTGAGCTTTTGTCTTTCATAGATGCCTACTCTGGTTTTCATCAGATAGCTCTCAACCCTGCTGATCAAATAAAGACTGCCTTTATTACCCCGTACGGGGCTTATTGCTATCGTGTCATGTGCTTTGGGTTGCGGAATGCTGGGGCTACTTATGAGAGATGCATGCAGAAATGCTTGCATGATCAAATTGGCAAAAATGTGCAGGTGTACGTAGATGACATTGTCATCAAAACGAATAAAACACATACTCTGCTTAGTGACATTGAGGAAACATTTGCCAACTTGCGCAAGTACAAGATGAAGTTGAATCTGACTAAATGCACCTTTGGCATCCCGGCTGGCAAGCTACTCGGCTTCTTGGTATCCAGTCGGGGCATTGAGGCCAATCCTTCAAAGATAAAAGCTATAGAGAGCATGTCTTTGCAGAGATCACTGAAGGATGTGCAAAAGTTCACTGGTTTCTTGGCTTCTCTAAGCCGCTTCCTGGGCAGAATGGGCGAGAAGGCCTTGCCTCTGTATCAATTGATGAAGAAGAGTGACAAGTTTGTCTGGACACCGCAAGCTGATGTAGCATTCAAGGAGTTGAAGGCCATGCTGGGTAGCGCTCCCATCTTGGCTAGCCCGCTACTCAAAGAGCCAATGCTGCTGTACATTGCTGCGACTAACCGAGTGGTCAGTGTTGTGATTGTGGTGGAGAGAGAAGAAGGCAAGACTGTGCAGCGGCCATTATATTATCTCAGTGAGGTGCTGTCCAGTTCCAAGCAAAACTACCCGCATTACCAGAAGATGACTTACGGCGTGTACCTGGGCGCCAAGAAGCTGAAGCACTATTTCCAATAGCATCCCATCACTATGGTGAGTTCTGCTCCCATCTCGGACATCATGGGCAACAAGGAGGCAAGTGGCAGAGTAGCCAAGTGGGCGATTGAGCTAGCCGCGTACGCTCCTGCGTATGCGAGAAGATAAGCCATCAAGTCACAGATCCTAGCAGATTTTCTGGTGGATTGGGCTGAGGTGCCGTATGAGCCTCCTTCTCCGATAGCCAACTACTGGAAGATGCATTTTGATGGCTCCAAGGTAAAGGAAGGCCTGGGTGCTGGCGTGGTGCTCACGTCACCCAAGCGAGATCAACTCAAGTATGTGCTGCAGATTCATTTCAAGGCATCCAACAATGTAGAAGAGTACGAGGCCGTGGTACACGGCTTGAAGGTGGCCAAGGAGGTTGGCGTGCAGCACATCATATGCTATGGAAACTCGGATCTGGTGGTGCAGCAAGTTTCAGGCACTTGGGATGCTCTAGATGCCAACATGGCGTCATATCGGTTTCTGGTGCAAACCATGACTGGTTTCTTTGAAGGATGCGAATTCAAACACATACACTGAGCAGAGAATGAGGCAGTTGATGAGCTGTCCAAGTTGGGGTCTTCTCGGTAGTACATCCCGGCTGGGGTGGCCTTGGAGCATTTGAGAAAGCCATCTATCAAGCCATCCCCCAACTCGGAATCCATATTCGTTCCTTCTCTGCCTGGTGAGGAAGTCGTTCCCATGGAGATCGACTGGGAGGTTGCAAAAGAGAACCCGGGGACTGCCGTCTCCATCCCGGGGACTGGCACCTGCAACCCGGGGACTGTCCCTTCTTACTCGGGGACTGTCGCATTCATTGAGGGGGTCCTTGCCGAGTGCTAGGGGACTCGGGGACTCGTCTCCAACTCAGAAGAAGAAATGCTGGCTGATCCAATGGAACTGGACGAACCAGTGTTTCGCATCCGGGGGACACCGAGTTGGGCTCTGCCCATATTATCTTTTCTAAAGGACGGCACCTTGCCGAGTGATGAGGTTACATCAAGGCAAATTCAGAGAAGATCCAAGGGCTATACAATCTTCAGAGATGTGCTGCATAAAAGAAGTCCTACTGGCGTGCTGCAGCGCTGTGTAGAGCCAGAAGAAGGAGAAGAAATTCTGGTGGAGATACACCAAGGAGAATGCGGGCATCACGCCTCTTCTCGGGCTCTGGTCAACAAGGCTTTTCGGCATGGCTTCTTTTGGCTCACTTCCTTGAAGCAAGCTGAAGATATTGTGAGAAAGTGCAACGGCTGCCAAAGATTTGCAAGTAAGATTCATATGCCAGCTTCCGAGTTGAAGACCATTCCCATTACTTGGCCATTTGCTGTTTGGTGCTTGGATATGGTGGGTCCTTTCAAGCCGGCTAGAGGCAACATGACTCACATCTTGTTCATGGTTGACAAGTTCACAAAGTGGATAGAGGTGAAGCCTATTCGGAAGTGTGATGGGGCCACTGCTGTGAGTTTCCTGAAGGATGTGATCCTGAGATATGGCTACCCGCACAGCATTATCACTGACAATGGCACAAACTTTGTTGAGGGTGTTTTTGCAAGGTTTTGCAGAGATAAGCGGATCAGGCTAGATGTTGCGCTTCCCGCCTCCAATGGGCAAGTTGAAAGAGCAAATGGCATGGTGCTATCAGGCATAAAGCTAAGGCTGATTGAGCCGTTACTGAAAACACCTAGGTGTTGGCTAGACGAGTTGCCAGTGGTGTTGTGGAGTCTAAGGACTACCCCTAACCGGTCAACCGGCTACACGCCATTCTTCCTAGTTTATGGAGCTGAGGCCGTGTTGCCCACTGACCTAGAGCATGACTCGCCCCGTGTAACTCTCTACACTGAGGCAGAGGCTAGATAAGCTCGAGAAAATGACGTTGACCTGCTAGAAGAAGCAAGAGACCTAACTCTGCCACGTTCAGTTGTTTACCAGCAAAACTTGAGGCGTTATCATAGCCGGAAAGTGAACCCAAGGGTTTTCCGAGAAGGAGACATGGTGCTTAGGCTCGTGCAGCGCACAGCCGGGATGCACAAGCTTTCCCCTCCGTGGGAAGGGCCTTTCATTGCGAGCAAGGCCTTGCACAATGATGCCTACTATCTAATTCACGCACAACCACCCCAGAAGAACAGGCCGGATAGGGCTGGAGAGGAATCCAAGCGCCCTTGGAATGTAGCTCTACTCCGACGTTTTCACTCATGAGCAAACTATGTATGTATCTTATTATCCGAGTTAAACTCCTATTCGGCAATCTGAAATTGAACTCGGGGACTGCCCTCGTCCAAATTGTTCCTTGTGTTTACTCTGTTTTACTTTGTCTATTTGGTTGAACCACTTAGAATTTCAAAAGCATATAAAGTAGTGTGTTTAAACTCACCGGACACTCTGCGACTCTGCTGCTGTCCGCAACCCGGCTTCATGGCAAGCCAGAGAACAAGCCAAAGGGTCAATGAACACATGAAAAATTGCAAAGGAAAGGAAGCGTGTGGCAACCCAATAGAGTGTTTTTTACTGTTTTTTCTTTTCGGCTAGGTGGTGGGCAGCGTTACTATGATTTTTCTAAGTGGCTAAGTATTTGAAACTCCAACTTTGAAATCTTGTGACTCGACTACCAAAAAAGCAACAAGTTGCAGGTAAGAGCTGAGATAAAAAGGAAGAGTGGATAAAAAATGCAACTCGGGGACTTGCATATTAACGCAGCCTGACATTGAGCCAGAGTTGCTAAGAACTTCAAATGAAATAAAACTGAGTAGCAACAAAGACTTAATAGTTTGATACATTTGCACCCGGCATCCCGGGGATCTGATAAAAGTTCTAGAGACTAAGTTTTTCAGGATTGCACTAGTTGGAGGTAGCGGTGTTGTCCACGTTGGCGTTGGCAGCATCAGCCTCGGGGTTGGTGTTGGCAGCTTCTGAAGTTGCAGTGGCAACCGAGATGGGGTCGGTGGCCGAAGTGGATGCAGTGGACTGAGTAGCGCCGCGGCGTCAGGTGCCGCACCAGCAGTCGAGCCCAACTTGGGAGCCGCTTGCTGGATCACCATCTCGGTGGTGATGGTGGCCTCCTGGGCGCTGGCTTCCGGCTTCTCGGCTTCGGCATCAACCTTGTCCTTCCCCTTCCCCTTCCCGGACCCTCCCTTGGCGGCATCCTCTTCGAACACGCTCAAGTCCTCCGACTCGATGTCCTCATCTTCATCGTCGCCCTCGCTTTCAACTTCAGTGTCTGGCTCGGGGAGGCCGTCGATGTAGGTGGCGGTGTCCGCGTAGGAGGCTACCTCATAGACTGATGCCTTCCGGTGAGCAACGCAATCGGGATCCTTGGTCCATTTGGATTCTTGGCGCATCTCAAGGATCCTGTCGAGGTTAAGGTTCTCATACCAGCTGCAGATAAAATGAAGCAACTCATCCGCTCTTGCCCGAGCTGCCGAAGCGCGCCATTTCTTCAACTCGGCCTTCACGCCGTCCAGCTTCTCGGCGAGCGCGCTGAAGCTGTCTGGCGCAGATTGATCCGGCCAGAACAGATCATGGAGTTTGTACGCGGTGGACACCATGGTGGTGCCCAGGCCCTTGAGTTGGTGGAGTTGGGTCTTGATGCTCAGAAGATTGTCATTGACGCTGGACTTGGTGTTGATGGGCATCCCGGATGCGGCTCGGAGTTGCTGTGCCTTCTCCAGAGCAGGAGTGCTGACGGCGCGGAGATCAGGGAAGATATCTGAAAGAAAAACCAGCAAGAGTTAGAAATGGAGGTGGAGAAGAGAGAAAACCAGCTAGAAAAGTGGCAGAGAAGAGAAACAGCCAGATGCAGAGAAGAGAAGACTTACGTTTGAGATCCACCAGCAGCGCATCCAACTTTATCTTCCAGTCCTCCTCATCAGCAATGTGCCTGTCTTCAATGCTGCGTGCATTGGACATTTGGAGGACGAGTTGCGCGTTGTGATCCTTCAGCACCGAGATCTCCATCTCAAGCGCCTTCTCTTTGGCCTTGGCTACTGTCTTGATCTCCTCATTCTCGGCAGCTTGGTCCAAGGCATCCTGGAGGGCAGTCTTGAGCTGGACCTGCATCTGCTCGAACTCAGCGCGCTCTGTGTCGCGTTCCTTCTGGAGCTCCGGTCTCGGGTGGCCAGCTGCTGCTGCACCTCGGCAGGCATCAAGAAGTTGAGATGTTGCTCCCAGAATTTCTTGTATTCTTCTGCAAAGAGAACAGCAGGGTTAGCAGAGTAACCAAGTAAAGGAAGATGCAATGGCAGAGTAGCTGACAACTCACCTTCCAGTTGCTTGATTTTGCTTTCGGCAGAGGTAGAGAATACGTGGCAGTGTTCATGCTGCTCTTTCAGTTCGTTAAATTTGCCTGCAGAGTAAACAGAGTTAGAGCAAAAAGCAAACACGGGCGTAAACACAAAACGCACAAACCGAATAGCTGAAAGATTACTTTCTAACTCAGAAAGTTGGAGAGCGCGGTCCAGTGCCGCCTGCTCCATTGCTGCATCATCTTTTCGTTCGGCTTCAAGAGCCGCGATGCGGTTCTTGGCTATGTTATGGTTCCAGAGCAGCCGGCAGAACACATTGGTCCTCTTCAGGAGGCTATTCTGTGGAAGAGAAGAAAAAGAGTTAGAATTTTTTTGAAGATTTGGCCCGAGAAGACGGCAACTCGGTTGAGTACCCGTCTACTCAGCCCGAATCTCGGGGACTGGGGAGTAGCTAAGAGGAAAAGAAGAGAAGAAGAAAAGAAAAACTACAACTCGGAAAAGCAAGAAAAACTTACAGCATATGTTTGCTCGATGTCCTCGGCGGCTTTGCGGAGGCAGAACAGTTTCCCGGCTAATGTGCAGGTGTCGGAGGCGATGGTCATTGGAACAGAGCCGATGTCGGCCTTGTTCCAGTCGACGCGGTAGTGGTCAACTGTGCCCAGAGTGCTGCCGTTCCATTTCTCGATGCCGTGAGCGTCGCTCTCCCAGACCTTGTCAATGAAGCCTACCCGGTCCAGGACCGTGGTTAGCCCTTCTGATTCAATCTCGTCCTCACCGGCTTCGCGCGAGTGGAACTTAAGAGGTTTCTTGACTTTGGACTAGACAACCACAACCTTGGCCTGGCCTTCCTTCAGGGCGGAAAGCCGCTTCTCGCCCTTGGCCAGAGAGATGCTGTGTTGTTGGGACACCTCCAGCAGGTATGATGGCCAGCTGCCTTGTGCGCGGGCAGCACCTCCGACACTCGACCCTTCGCCTGGGCCAGCAGATCCAGCAGCAGCGCCATTGGTGAGTTGCGTGCTCTTTGGTGCCTTAGGTGGTGGCATCAGATCCCCGTACTGCGCAACCTTGCGCGGTGGATTCTTCCGAACAGTTGTAGCTTCAGTCTTGGCGGCCTTCTTGGGAGCAGTGTCCGCCCGAGAAGCGGACGGAGGCACTTGGCGTGAAGTGGGTGGAGGCATAAGTTGAGAAGCAGTCTTGGGTGTGTTCTGTTTGGTGGAGGGCTTGGTGCAGTTGGTGGAGTAGCTTGCTGGGTAGGCGGCACAAGGGGTCGGCTACCCTGCGCAGCTTCTGGCTGCGCTTGGCTCTAGAGCACGGGCTCCACCATGGTCTTCTCAACCCGCTGCTCGGCAGCGGGATCAGGTCTTGTGTCAACATGTTCTTCTACCCGCGGTCTGGCCGCGGGGTCATCTTGAGCTGCAGCTTGTTCTTCCTGCTGCTCGGTATTGTCATCTGGCCGCTCAAGGGCGGCACGGTCTTGGTTCTTAGCATCTTGTTCAACATTCTCCCCAGCTGAGGTAGCTGGGGGAGAGGGAGGCGTCTCGTTGTGAGCAGCATCCTGCGCACTCTGGTACGCGTAGGTTTGCTGCTCCAAGTTCTCATCATCTTGGTCACCAGCGCCCGTGTTCTCGGCGCCGGTGTCTTCTTCTTCCAACTTCACCGGAGAGGGCGCATGCGTCCTATCCTGCGGTGCTGGCTCGTCTTCATCGTCGGAGAGGTCGACAAGCTTCTCGAGGTCCACAACGGGTTTCCTCTTGGTACGAGTGGGGGCCGCGGCAACGTCAGCGTCCAAAGGGTCGCTGGAAGAGGGAATGGTTCGGAAATGGAAAAGGAGAAAAGCATAAAGAGAAACAGTAGCGAGTTGGTGTTCGGATGGAACAACTTACCCTTTGCGGGTGGGGGGTTGCCTTCTGTTGGTGGTGACCTTCTTGCTACCCGCCTTCTTCGGCTTCTTGGGAGCAGGTTCTTGGGCACCGCTGCCTACCCTCTTCCGAGTGCTGGGCGCCGCCACGGATAGAGGGTTAACCTCAAGGGGCTCCTCGTCATCCTCATGCTCGAGATCCTCTGCAGAGAAGAGAAAAGGGATTCAGAAACAGAAAAGGAAATCAGAGCGCGCTACTCGTGATCAGAAAGGTGAACTTGGTCACCTTCGTCATCCTCGGACCAATCCCGGATAGACGCATCAACTCGGTGCTTACCAGGCTGAGTGGCATGTGGGATGCAGAGAGTGTCCTGAGTGTCGTAGGCCTTCTCATCATCCTCTTCTCGGTCAGCATGCCAGTTGCCCTCGAAGACTTCAACGTCTTCTTCTCCCTGGCGATCGATGTGCTGGAAAGGCAAACAAATGGCACAAGTAAGTTGAGTTCTAACCTAAGGAGTTCTACCCGGTATAGCATGCAAACACAAAGCATATAAGGCTAAGGGGTTCTACTCGGGATAGCGTGCAAGCACAAAGCACATTCAGCTAAGGATTTCTACTCAACCCGGCATGCAAACAAGTTACTTATGATGTTCTACTTGGTGCAGCATGCAAATACTAAGCATACAAAGCTGAGAAGTCATCTACTCGGTATCAAAGTGCAGAAGTAAAGCACAAAGTACTAACCTGTCCAATACGCTTGGTGCGGCTATACGGCTCGAAGCCATACAGCCAATTGTCATTAAGCGTGGTATGCATGATGGACCTGGCCCAGACAGCCACCTCGGCCTTGGTGAGCTCGAAAGTTGTGGTCCTTGTGCAGTCACGGGCTCCTCCCATGTAGCACATCTTGTGCGAGCGGCGCTGGAGCGGGAGTACTCAGCGTGAGATCAAGCATGCAATTGGATCATCCTGGCGAAGCCTCTCCTCGCGCAACTCGGCCAGGCGTCGCTCAACCTGGATGACGTCCTCAATGGCGGTCTTCGGGTGGTAGCCCCAATTCTGCTGAGTTGGCAGGGCGTTCTTGAACTTGGGAAGGCCTATCCGGTCCTGGATCGGCTTCCCGTCTTCAGTGGCGACATTCTTCACATAGAGGAAGCTGCGCTGCCACTTGCGCACATATTCCAATCCCTTAGCTCGTGGGTGACTGCCAGTGGAGCGCTGCAGCATCATAGCGCACCCCGTCTGGGTCATGGCGCGGGCGCCATCGGTCTTTCCCGGATTGGGGATACTCTGTTTGCGGAGAAAGAAGTACCGTGCCCATGTGTGGATAGTTGGGTACACGCCCAGAAAAGCCTCGCACACCACGGCGTGGGTGGAGAGCATGATGAGAGAGTTGGGTGGAAGATGGTGTGGCTTAAGGCCAAAGTGGTTGAGGAATTTGGAGAAGAAATCGGAAATCGGAAGGCCGAAGCAGCGCTTGAAGTGCGCAAGGAAAATGACATACTCATCCTTCTCAGGCTTAGGAACAATCTCAGTACCTGGATGGCGGCACATCACGTCGGGAGGCACGCGGCGCGTGTTCACGAGCCACTGGCAATCCTCGACGGTGACCTCAGAGCCTTCCCAGCCGGCACGGGCGGCGGCATCGTCATCTCTGTGGGCAGCCATGGCGACGGAGATGCGCGGGGGAGATTGGAGGCAGAGGCGCTAGTGGGAGATGCGAATCGGAGTTTGGAGGCGGAAGAAATCTCTCCCTGTCT
The DNA here is from genome assembly GCA_028641055.1 of Alopecurus myosuroides. Lineage (NCBI taxonomy): Eukaryota > Viridiplantae > Streptophyta > Magnoliopsida > Poales > Poaceae > Alopecurus > Alopecurus myosuroides. Next base: position 263,803,304 of record CM054062.1, read on the forward strand.
CTCCGGCAGCGCTTGGAGCAGCGGCGCGGCAAGCGGTTGCGGTGGCGGTGTGCTCGACGGCGGCAGAGAGACGAAGGGGCAGGAAATGGAAAGAGCAGGAAAGATAAGAGGGGAGCGTCGAGGGGGTATTTATCTCGCTCCCTCGAGTCGCAGTTACTAGTGAGTTAACCGTGGATTGATCGTGCGCGGAGATCGTGCGGCGTGGGTTGCGCAACCGTTAGAAACGCACACAGCGCATATTGCGCGCGTAACGGGCGCAGTTAATCCCACGTCGAGATCGTGGGCACTTGAGTGCGGTTGAAGTGACTTAACAGGCTAGTGGGCCCGAGGTGCAGTTATTGGCGCGTGGCCTGCGGCATTCCAGGCACAGAGGCGTCGGGGGTATGGGAGTGTGACACGTGCCCCGTAGCGACACGCAGAGGTGGATTCGCACCGTTTCGGCGGGATTGTGTTTCGAGATTTCACTAAGTCATTTTATTCGGCATCACCAAAGGAGGGTGTTGCTACTCGGAGAAGTAGAGATTCAAGCAAGAGTTAAGGGCTACATGGAGGTGCTACTCGGCCCCTTTTCCAGTACAGAGACAAGGTTTGTTTTTAAACTGGCAGGGCCCGGTGAACGAGTTCGCAGGACTCTACCAGCTTCGAGGACTAATGTCGGGGTGTTACCCCCGACTAGGGGTAAGGCAGGTGCTAAAGGCAAGGTCAAGATGCTGTTTGACTGAGTAGTTGGCTACCTGGTACTTGCTACCCGGTAGGCTGCTATCCGGCCGTACCCACCGATGGCCAGAAGGAAGAATCAAGGAAGTTATGTTCCTCCGAGTAGAGGAGTTGGTCCGAGTAGAGGGAGTGGTTTCCTACTCGGGCCAGAAGTCAATGGAGCCGTTCTGACAAAGGATCCCGCGTATCCTGCGTCCGTACGGCGTGCGGTTCAACTTACGGAGCGTGTTATTATCCGCGCTACGGCGTGGCTACAGTGCGGTAGGCGCCTGTCAAGTCCTATCACTGACAGAGGGGACAGGACAGGGTTAGGGGACTACCCTATCTCACTGACAAGGGTGGACAGGTCCCATCTCCGAACGGCGCGACGACTTACGGCGCCAGCGTTAGCGAGAACCCGGAGGCGTGCTCTGTTCTGCAGTGCTCCTGTCCTATCAGCTGGACCTTTTAGTCTTATTCTATTCGACTGTGCACCAGTATATAAGGTGCCTTGCCCCCTCCTGCGCGAGGGACGTTGCGTTAGTCGACACTCTGGATTGCTTCACTTCACGCAGAGAGAACTAGAGAGAAGAGTGGCTACTCGGCTGAAGGCCTGTACTGTACTGTGGCTACTCGGTAAACACCCATATAAAGAGAGAGGTAGGAGTAGGGGTGTTACCTCCACACGAGGGCCCTGAACTTGGGTAAGATCTTGTTGTTTGCAGTGCTTGAGACATTCCACACGCGACTACTGGCCGTGTGATCCCTCCCCGAGCACCTCCAGCCTCCATCGGCCCCAAACATTAGCCATCCCATGGCATCTGCCGTGATACCACCACGACAACGCTCAACAAGTTTCTCATGAGCTATCTCTAGCTTCAACTCTTCTTCTTCAAAGATTTTAAGTAAAGCACGAGATTTTTCATTATCCTTCCTAAGTTTGGAAACACTAATAGCATAAGTCTCTTCTAAACTAGATAGTCTCTCTTCAAGAGAGGCTCTCAAGGATCTTTCTTTCTCAAGAGCTTCTACAAGCTCATTGTCATGATTCTCATGACCACCACCATAGCTTTCTAAGGCCGTGATGATCTTTTCCTTCTCATCTATGAGAGAGTTAGCATCATCAAGTTGCCTCAAGAGGGCCTTTACCTTTTCCTTGGTTTCACCTTCAAGACTACATAGCCAACAGCTAAGATTCTTGGTCTCCTCATCATCCACAATGGTTTCAACACAATCCAATAATGAGGGAAAACTAGTAGCAATAGACTTGGAGGTGGAAGATATTACCGCGGTGGCTTTTTCCATGAGACATGTAGGTCAGACTAATGCCTTCTCATTGGGGGATTCGAATAGAGAGACCGATGAAGAGGAAGTCGTAGCTATGGCGACATGGGCCACACCTACGACTTCATCTTCTCCTTCATCTCTGGAGTAGTATGTTTCCAATGTAGGGCCTTCTTGAACATATAGAGCCCTTGGGACTCTTCTCGCGAGATTCTTGTTTTGTGGAGCTTTGTTCTTGTCCTTGCGAACAAGCTTCCCTTCATTCTCTTCTCTTGGCTCAAAAGGACACTCCTTGACGAAGTGATTTTCACTTCCACAATTGAAGCATGTCCTTGGCCGCTCCCCTTCTTCTTGTAGATCTTGTTTCTTGAAGGTCTAGGAGCATCGGCCTTGTGAGCCTCCCATCTCTTCCAATAGCCATGCATGGCAAGAGCAATACACTTGTGATCAGCCTTGTATGTGTCTTCATAATCCTCATCATCCTCATCTACTTATTCTATCCGAGCAACCGCCTTGGACTTCAAGGCGAGTTTGGGAGACTTTCCAACTCCTCTTGAGTGAGCGAGAGCATCATCCGCGCTCCTGTGAGATAGGGATATGTCTATGAACTCACTAAGAACACCAATTGAGTTGAGGGAGTTGTAGTCCGATCTTGTACGGATGCTCGTGGAGAGGTTCTTCTCAAACGGAGTTATGGCCTTGACAAACTTCCTATTGATCCACTCATCGGAGATCTCCTCTTTTCCAAAATCCCTCAATTGGTTGCCAAGAGTGACAACTCTTCTATATAGTTCTTCGGGACTCTCATCTTCAAGCATAACGAAGTTCTCGGACTTGTCGATAGCCACATCATACTTGGAGGATTGAATGCTAGCATTGCCTTGAAACAAAGCGTCAAGTTTATCCCAAGCCTCCTTGGTGGTCTTGATACCACGGATGTGTTCAAGATGTTCTCTTGGGAGAGCCTTCTAGATAGTGACAAGAGCGGTCTTGTTGAGTTGAAATTACACATCTTCTCTTGGAGTCAAGTTGCTTGCATCATGGGGATGAAATCCATGGAGAACACTTCTCCACAAGGCGGTGCAAGACCCTGAAATATGAGACTCCATATCGAACTTCCAAGAAGAGAATTCGTTAGTGTTAAGCATGGGAGGAAGTCCAACATTTAGAATGTGTGGCATTTTTGCAATGGGATGGATAGTGTCATAATTGTGAGGTGGTGGTACTTTTGAGTTAGACCCCGAACCGTTAGCCGATTGAGACTTGGAGCCTTCGGAGCTCCCACCGCTCTTAGCCTTTTTATCGGCTTTTGCCTTGGCTTTCGCCTTGGCTAAGACAATGTTAGCTTCCATTTCGGCGATGTCCGGAATGGACTCTTCATACGAGCTAACATCATCGGCGGTGAGAGGTGGTTCCTCAAGCTCCTTGGTTTTCCCCATCATGGCCTCCAACATTTTCTTTATTCTAGAAACCTCCAAACCAACACTAGAGCTAACCTTGGACAATTCGGTTTGGAGGGTTTCAACCGTTTCTTGTAGTTTAGTTATAGTGTCGGTCATTTTGGCGATTTCCGCACTAGAACCATCGGGGGCATTTTCATTGACCATTATACTCTTAGTCGGTTAATCCCTTAGCAAGATCAAGGCTCTGATACCAATTGAAAGTGCACTATGGTCAACTAGAGGGGGGTGAATAGGCTGACTACCAATTTTTCTTCTTTTCCTTTTAATTATAGCTAAGCAAGATAAAGTAAGGTTCTCTAGATGTGCAACTAGGTGAGCAACCTAAGTGATACAAGATAAGATACGCAACGGAAGTAAAATGAAAGGAAACAAGATAAACGACAAGTGTAAATAAGGAGACAAGGATATGTTTCCCGTAGTTCCTTCTCAAGGGAAGTATGTCTACGTTGGAGAGGTGGGGAGCCACCTAGGCGCTCCTCAATAGCACGGTTGTGCACACCTTATTATCCTTGAGCTTCTCCGGTGAGGGAGATTCTCGTTTCCACTATGAGGTCGACTTGAAGGCGTTGACCAAACCTTTACATGAGCTTGAGGTCACTCCACAAGATGGATGGAGGCTCTCAAGCAATTCGAAGCTTCTTGCAACAAGGTGGAAGCTACAAGCACAAGATCTACCAAGGTTTCTAGGCATCAAGTAGGATTCTAGATCTACTAGGTTGTGGTGGATGGATTTGAAATTCCTTTGGTGGAAGTGTGGATCTAGGTCTCCTCTAGCTCTCCACAAAGTATGGGAGTGTTTGGGTGGTTGGAGAGGGAGATCTAGGAGGTTGAAGCTTTCATTAATGGCTAGGAGAGAGAATGGGGAAAATCTTAGCATTTATGAGGTAGGGGAAGGGGTATTTATAGCCCCTCACAAAGTGGCCGTTGAGTAGATCCCGCAGCACCGAAGGCTCCGTTGGTTTTACCGGAGGCTCCGGTGGTCTTCATATGTGCGCAGCAGCGCAATCCATTTTCCCTTCGCGTTGTATCCTGCGGGGCGGAGGCTCCGGTGGTTTTGGCGGAGGCTCCGCCCACCGGAGGTCACCGGAGGCTCCGCTCGGGCCTCCGCTCTTATCCACCCGAACGTCATTTTGGCGGAGGCTCCACCGGAGGCCAGCCCCCCAGTGGGGGTGGTGGAACCAGCGGAGGCTCCGGTGGTTTTACCGGAGGCTCCGCCCACCGGATGACCACCGGAGGCTCCGCCCTGGCCTCAGCTCTTCTCCTCCTGAACGCCATTTTGGCGGAGCCCACACTAGAGCCCACACCGGAGCCCAGCGCCTGAGCTGTGTTGGAAAAAAGCTGGGGCGGAGGTTCCGGTGGTTTCACCGGAGCATCCACTGCTTACAAAAGTACTTCCTCAGCTTTGTCATTTTGAGCTCTTTTCATTACAAACAAAAATTTATCCCATAAAGAATGTATATTTGATGAACCTGGGCATTTTCATGAATAACAAATGATCATTAGTCCAATAGGTATGTTGTCATTTAATTATCAAAACGGAAGATGATCTTTCAACCGGTGGCCGTGGTGCCTGAACACGACGGGCACACAGCATTGGGGGCACCCTTCCAGCTGGAGGGTCAAGGAGTCCGGCTCCCTGCCTTCGAGCAGGACGCCGATCCTATCTGGCAGCAACAAGGAGTTGCCCAATGGCTGCGGGAGTATGATGAAGAACTCAGGGAGTGCATCTCCACCGGCGTCGTCACTGTCGCTCTCGGACTCCTGGTCGACCTCCACGGGCGGCGCGACCACCTGCCCTCCACGGCCTCCGTGGCCTCCTCGCCCTCCACGGGCCACGCGTCCGGCTCTTGGAGCTCTCGCCATCGCCGAAGAAGTGGTGGATGATTGCCGGAGAGATGGGGGAAAGGGGCAGGAATGATCCCCTCTCCGGTGAGAGGGGATTTTATAGCTGCCGTGGGCAGTCTCCTCGGTCGTGGGGACGTGCGCGTAGTGGGGGAACTGGCGGCCGTAGTGGGGACGTGCGCATTGGGAAGGCGCGTCTCGAGCCGCGTCGCGTCGCCTCGCCTGCCTGCAGCCACCTCGCGTCCCGCCGTGTCGCCTCGCCTCGGGATACGACACCAAGACCTCTTTTTAAGCGCAGCCACGGCGGTTGCACGCCCACGGTCTGCCACACCGGTTGCACACCCACAACAATGGCGCTTCGAGAGAACGTGTTGCCGGAGGAGCCGCTGCCGCAGGAGCCGTTGGAGGAGGAGCCACTACCGGAGGACGACGACATGGCGGAGGCGGATCAGGAACCGTGGCCGGCGCCCGATGCGGCTGAAGCCCGTTGGGACCCTTGCCGTCATGGGGGACGCCCGACGCGGTGCAGACCCACGGTTCTTTGCTCCTGCGATCCCGCTTCCCAGAACACCCCCACCGCCGACGCCGGAGCAGGAGTTAGGCACTCCGCCACCATCGGACGACGATTAGTTCTTCGCTCTTCGCAGGTATCGTGTCATTTTTTTTTTCAAATTTCGTTATATTTATATCTAAAAAAAGGCATATGCCTCTACCTTTAATTTATGAACAAAGTTTTTAAATTTTATTTGTGTCACTGACGGCTAGGGGGCGCCTGTCAGGTGGGGTGACCGGACGATGTCCAGCGCCCCAGGCAGGCCCCCAAGTTTGGCGGGTGGGTTAGGGGGACCGAACACAAAATTGGCGCGTGGACACCTTTGGGAGTGCCGCTGCGGCGTTTTTTTTAGTCCGGGAGCCTTTTGGGGGTGCCGGTGGACCATGTTGGATAATGAGCAACCACTATTGACAGCGGGGCAAATTCCTATACATGTACATGTGAGGCAAAGCGTGGGAAACCTTATACAATGGACATATACAGATAAGTAAGCTATACATCTCTAACATGAGTCAGCAGCTTGTTTGCCATCAAGAGGCCCGCTTGAAAGGAAGGAAATCTATTCCACCCATGAATGGTTGCAATGCCTTTGGCACTTCAACACCATCCTCCTTCTGGAAGTTCTCCAGAATACAGCAAAGTGTCCGCTCAGTTGCAGTCAGCGTAGAATTCAACATATGAACAAACTGCTTGGATTGCTCATCATTCTGCGGTAACACGGAAGTGGCAATAACTGATCAGACTTCCTAAAGTAGGAACAAGTAAAGGAGGAGTGATGTTATCTGCAGTATCCATTTGAAGGGGAAAAAAATCATACCTTCTTCTGGCCATAGCCTGTTCCTAGTCTCCTTGCCTGATAATCTGTGCAATTTGAACAGGACACTAATTCTCTGAAAGTTTTTGATGCAGGGAACCATGCTTCCAAATCGTACTTTTTAGCCGCGGCATCATTAAGAGCACCAGAGACAATTGAAACTACTTGATAAGGTAGGCCAATCTGCAAGATGGACATCATAGAAATGTTTAAACATGTCAGGAACACATAGTCAAGCACATAAACATGGTGTTGCGGTTTGGGAAGCTTCAGGCAGGTACCTCCTTATAAAAGTCTTCTGAATTTTTAATCATCTCCTCATGCATCTCCCATGATTCGTTGTCATTGGGACTTGTGACACAAAACTGTTCGATCTTTTCAAACTGGTGGACTCTGAAGATACCAGCTGTGTCTCTACCATGTGAACCAGCTTCTTTCCGGAAGCAAGTGGAGAACCCAGCATATCTAAATGGGCAGAGTTTATTATCAAATTACTAGTGCATACTGACAAACAACAAGCTATCTAAAGTCAGGCATTGCTCACCTAATCGGTAAATCGGCTGGATAAATTCGATCGCCTAGATGATAAGCACATAGAGGTTGCTCGGATGTAGCTATGAGATACTTATCCTCTCCATCACCTACTACCTGCCAAATGCAATTAATGGTCATGAACATACTATTCCCATATGTTGGACCACTCTTACATATGTTGGAGCAAATAATACTAGTGAAACGTCATTAGTTCAAATCAACATTGATCATCAGGAACCAGGGTACAGACAATAATCAGAATATGGAAAGTGTTGATTCAGAAGCTGGATTGAAAGAACCCTTAATCTGAGAACCAATACTGATCTTCCAACAGAATGTTAAAATTTAATAAAACTGAGTGATGCTTACTGAAAGCTGTAAACACGCGATGGCAAACTAACAACAAGAGAATGTGCTAGAAAGCGTTGGAAAACATGGCCTAATATTTCAATGCACAAACAAATGAAAGTACAGTTGGTTAATAACATCACAATATGCAAGGGGACACTTCTTTTGACTTACCTTGTAGAGCGCCTCATCGAACTCGGCCAACTGGGCACATTTTCCCATAATTTCCTTTCTCATGAAAAACGGAGTTTGCATTGGTTTGAAGCATCGTCTTCTCAGGAATGTTAGCCCAAAATTTATCAACGCCTGGTTCAGGAGGACACCATCGCCCGTCAAGAAGTAACCTCTTCCACCAGCAACATCGGCACCTGCGAACATTGAGTAGGCACCTCTCTCAATTATCAAGGAAGAAAAAAAAAAGCAGCAAGGACTATAGATTAACAGAAGGCACAAAAACAGTACTTGCTTGGATGTATAGAGACAGAAAAACACATCAAAAGTATGAACGATTCACATCTTAAATAGGTGTATCATTCCTCCAGCTATTAACCTTTTGCGTTCTATATATGTAGATTTGTCAATGTAAGCAGCAGCTTGCTTGAACTGAAATTGATTTTTTTCTTATGACTAGCTAAATATCCAAGTGTCGCTACGGGTCTAAATCATGTGACACATCAATCTCCGTATAGATCTATGGAAACAATAGCTGGCCTGGAGTTAGAAAAACAAGAAAAAAAACCGTGAAGATAATCATGAGATATTTTACAAACCGTAAAACAAGATGGTACATGTCATGGAGTAGACAGACCATCATAATAAACTCCAATATATACATTAGTAAAGATATAGAGCAGATAAGATCTGACCTACCACATGCTGAGAACAAACCAGTAATTAGATAATGGTTTGTGCAACACTAGGAACTGGATCCAACTTGCTAATACAATGAACTCAACAGCTCTAGTTGAAATTAGAAATTTGAGTTGGTGCTATAATAGTGCTAGTTGAAAAATTTCAGTCAAATACAGGAACTAGTCCTTATAGTCCAAGTGTCAGCCATAAACAAAGTATGCCCCCAGCATTGTGGGCATAGCTGATAGACCCCTAGATATTTTAAGAGCCGTTGTGCAGATTATTTCAAAATCCATTAAAGACAACCTATATTTGTAGGTAAACTATTACCAGTTGCTATTCACCCTAAGTAGCAAACAGAAGGTTGTAGTGTTACAGAGAGGCACAACAAAATCACAGAAGGCCATTATAGAATGACAAGCAGCACAAGAAAAGAAGCAATTTATTACGATAACAATTGGCAGGTAAAGGAAAATGCATTTGAACTTTGAATCAAACTTGAACCAAGCTAATCCAAGCATAATGAAAATACATTATTCAACCAACAGAGGATTGTTTTCGAGTATATACCCTTCTCCAAATCTACAATGTCAAGCATTATGCACAGATCCACATGATTCTTCAAGTTCCCCTCTAGTCTCCTCTCTCCCCATGTCCGCACAATAGCATTGTTTGCCTGTGAGAAGGAACTATTAGACCACTTGAGATTTTTTTTAGAAATGGGGGTATACCCCAGCTTCTGCATCGATTGATGCACACAGCTGTATTAGTTCTGTGAAGCACACCTTACTGGCAAACTAACAAGTTCTCCATCCAGAATAGGCATACAAACAAATTCGACCTAACTAATATAGTGTCCTAAATTGCAATAAGAATTCTGGCAGCAGAAACAGAAAAAATGAGAACTACTCCCTCCGTCCACGAATAAGCGTACATTTTCCCTTTTTGTCGGTCAAATTGATTGAACTTTGACTAACTTTATTGGAAAATCTACTAGCATTTATGACACCAAATTAAGATCAATAAATTTGTTTTGATACAAAGTTTCAAAATAATACCACTTTGATGTCATATATGTTGCTACAATTTCCTGTAAAATTGGTCAAATTTTAAAAAGTTTGACCAAGTATAAAAGTATATGTACACTTATCCCGGGGGGAGTAGGTTAAATTGGAGCTGGTAGTTCCCAAAAAATTACTACAAAATACTCATTTCTTTCACAGACCAATAATAATAAACCCCCTTAGTTATCTGAAATTTAAGGTTTGCACTTTCAACGCACCTCGTCTTTGCTGACGGGCACAGATTCGTGAACGATGTTGCCAATGGTGACGAGCTTGGCATCGAGGGTGGTCTTGGCATCCTGCACCCCCGTCTCCTTGGCGGCCAACCTGCCCTTAATCTCCTCCGTGCTCTGTATCAGCTCCGTCGCATCCTGTTTTTTCTGCAACGAAACATGCCGACCGTCGCATAAAAATCCATAGCTCCCCGAAAATGCATACAGAACTAAATCAAATCAAAGCAACGGGGACGCACGGCCTTGAGCTTGCCGATCTCCTTGCTGGTCTTGTTGAGCTCCTGCCGGATCTTGTCGAGCTCGAACTGTCCTGCAGCGATAACCAATCCTGGGAGTCAGGGACCGCTGATCCGGAAGGTTTCGGGGGGTCGGGAGAGGAGTTCTTACTCTGGCGCCACGCCTCGTCGAGGACGATGACCTCGTCGACGAGCTTGACGGCCTTGTCGACGATCTCGACGGGCTGGTCGACGAAGCGTCTGCGCTGCGAGTTGCGGACGAGCTCAGGGTCGCCGCCCTTTTCCTCGCGGAAGAGGTTGATGTCGAGCATCTTCGCGCGCGACGGCGGAGTCGGGGCGGTGGAGGGGAGGAAGGGGTTCTTCTTAGAAACTACGGGGAGTGAGCTTTTCTTCTTTTCTCTTTTCCGTTCTGAGACGGGGACAGAGTATTTGATGCAAAGCTGACGGGGGGCCCAAGTTCTTTCGTTTAGGCAAACGGAGGCCCCAAGTACGACATTGTTGATCTATAAAAAAAAAATGTGATCGACGACCAGTCCCGTCCCGACAGGCCAAAAGATTGCCCACAGGAACCCCAAACCCGCAGCACGCCGCGGTAATCTCTATATCTTCTACTCCCATTTAAAAAACACACATGGTTCCTTCTTCGTCATACTTAGAGCATCTCCAAACTCCAAAATTTGGACGCGGTAAAAAAACTCCCAAGAGAAAAAATCTGGGCGTGGTAAAAAAACTTCCACGAAGGCGTACGACGCGGCGGCGTGGCGGTTTAGGTGCGCGCATGATGAATTTCCATGACGTGTGGTCCGGAAAATACAGAAGAAACAATTGTTCGTGAGATTAAACTCCACAGATCTTTCTCTCTAGCCATTGAAACACTTTGCCTTTTGAGGATTTGGGAGAGAAAACCCAGATCCACATTTCTACTCGAGAAATTTGATTTCCCCCCGTGATTCCATCGAGGAACCTGCTACTCTTTGGGTTTGCTAGAACCCTAGAAGTTCGTTAGTCCTTTGTGGATTTGGTAGCCACGAATATATTGTCGAGAGCCACCAATTGAGTTGTGGTGTGTGCTCCGGCCTTGAAGCATCGAGTTTTGGTGGCTCGGTGGATTTGGTAAGAACTCTCCATGTCGTGGAGTGTGACCCATCCTTGTGAAGGTTCTGGTTTTCAACCTCAACAGCAACATAGTGGTTCGTGCCTATCCACTTTGGTGGTTGGACACGAAGGATATATGGTGTGCCATTTGACGGATATTCGGTGTTCCACTTTGGTGGCACCACACCTTGATACGTTGCAAACGTATCTATAATTTTTGATACTCCATGCATGTTTTCTATCCAATACCCTTATGTTTTCCACATGTTTTCCTTCGTTTTCTGAATGTTTTCATACACTAACCTATTAACAAGATGTCCCGGGCCAGTTGTTGTTTTCTATTTCAGAAAAAATCTTAAAGAAATATTCTCGAAAAGGGCTGAAAATCCACGGAGATAAACTTTTTACCCGAAACGAAGATGGAGTCCAAAGAAGAGCCGGAGGGGAGCCAGGTGGCCCCGAAGGGGGGTGCCAGGCGTGGCCCCACCCTAGGCCGCACCTGGTAGGCCCCTGGGCGCAATGTACACTACCTCTCGTCGCCTCTTCGCCTATAAATTGCCCTTAACCCTAAAAAGTTCGGGGATGGAATTATTTTCCACGAAACATACAGAGATGCACCATCACCTCGAAAGTCCAATCTAGGGCTTCTGCAACCCTGTTCCGGCACCCTGCCGGAGGGGGGGAGATCTTCACCAGAGGCCTCTTCATCGCCACGATTGCCTCCACGATGATGCGTGAGTAGTTCATCTCAGGACTACGGGTCCATAGCAGTAGCTAGTTGGTAGTTCTCTATGTTATTCCTCCATGTTTAGAGAGCTGCCTCACATGATCGAGAGCACCATTATGTAATTGTGCATGTTGCGTTTGCTGGGATCCGATGAACCATGAGATTATGATTATATTGTTTATGTCAATCTGAATTGCTTCACTTATATCTTTAAAGAGTTTGAATGTTGTCTTGCAATGATCTCTGGTGTTTATGATTACCTTGGTCCCGTAGTTGTTTTCACCTACAAGAGATGGTTTACATGCTAGATAGTGGGTCCATGCCTCCCTTACATCTGTGCTCGAGTGATAAAAACGTGGCGGATGGGGAATGTGCTACTGCCACTAGGGAGAAAACATCGGTGCCCTTGTCTATGGACGAGAACTATTGCTTACATTACGTACTTTACTTAATGCATTTGTCTGTTGCACACAAAGCAATCACTTCATTGTTGTAACTTAATACCAGATAGATTTGTTGGATAGCTTTCTTGAGGTGGACTTTTAGAAATGGACACATGTTGGCTGGCGATCCATATGCCTTGATGTAATGCCTACGATGTTAGAACCCGTGAACTATATCTCGTCATAATAGTATTGTTATACGTTCATGATTTGTCAATTGTCCAGCTGTAATTTGTTCAGCCAGCATTTTTGTTTTCCTTGGAGAGACACCACTAGTGAAACTATGGCTCCCAGTCCTATTTTCCTCATTATGACAACCTTCTTTCAAGCACTTTCATCATTGTTTCCTTGCAGCACCGTTTTTACTTATATTACCTTTCATTACTCTATCGTTTAATTCTTTATTTTTTTTGCAAGATGAGAAGACTGACAACCTTCTCAGAAACTTGGGGACAATAGAGAGTCTGTGTGCTATGTGCAGGTTCCACGCTTGTTGACGCGCCAGACAACAAGCAACCTTCTTCAAGTCTTGGAATTATCATGGTCGATGAAGCCTGGTTCCACAATTGAGGAAAACTTCCGCTAGACTACATCATATCTTCCACTTGGGATAACCCAACAAGCGTGTGATCACGTCTAAGAGCATCAAGAACTTTCTAGCGTCATTGTCGGAGACTTCAAGCTTATAGCAAGGGGATTTTCACTCTTCCACTTTCTTTCTTTTGTTTTGTTCTTACTTAGTTTGCTTTTTTTAGTCTTGTTTTCTCGTTATCAACCCCTCCCCCCCCCCATTTTTTTATTTCTCTAGTTTCTAGTATTTTATTTGCATTGTTAGCTTATTTTATTAATATGTCTAGATCTACTCCTTTTGTTATGTCTCCCGAGGCTGAGGTCCTCATATTCAAACAAAGAGATGTGGAGAATTTTAAACATGCATGGGAAATAATTTCTAGTTCACACCAAAAAAATACAACATGTGCTTGCTTCAAATATATTATTTAGATGCTTTTATATTGGGCTTTTTGGTTAGTAAAAGCATGCTTTGGACATGGCTGTAGAAGGAAACTTCCTAGAATGTGAGGACACTAAAGCTCTTAATGCTACAAATGTCTTAGTTAGTATCCTTATGGAGAATAATGATAATAATGCCATACATGATAAACTTTATAAAGTTCTAGAGATGATTGGTAAGCTAAATTTAAATAAAATAGAAAGACCTCTACAAGAAGGGCAAGTCCTTAACGAGTTGTAGAATGATTGGGAACCATATATTAAAATTAGTATTGATAATCAAATCTTTATAGCTTATTGTGACATTGGTTCCATGATATCTACTATGCCTAAGATGGTTTATGATTACTCGAAATACGATAATATGATTGATCACCCATACTATCACCCACATGCTAATGGTACTATATCTAAAATTAAGGGAATAGTTAATAATGTACAAGTTTCTTTTCGCAACAAAACTATTCCTATAGATTTCATGATTATGGATAAAGAAGAGCAAGGGAACATAGTTTTAGGGAGGTCTCTTTTGAAAACTATTGAATGTTTGATAAATGTTAGGCATGGTATATAAATCTTTATGCTCCTATTAGAGGAAAGTTTAACTTTCCCAAACATGTTAAAGATTCTCTCGTTGAAAATGGAAGTGTTCTTGATTTTTGTACTAAAATTGATAATACTTGATTCGTTCTTCTTGCCTAGCCAAAAGGCGTTAAAGAAAAGCGTTTGTGGGAGGCAACCCACTTTATTTTGCTTATGTATTCCTTTTGTTTTCTTTCAGTTTATTTTATTTTCTTTAAGTCTTGGTAGTGTTACATCTGGAACAACCTCTCGTTATCCTTTTTATTTCGTTTTTGCGCCAAGAGTAACCTCTAATAGAGAGGTAGTGCGATTTGGGGAACTTGTTGTTTTATGTCCAGATTTTTGCGCTTCACCAGAAAACCTCAGTTCTCTCAATCAGAACGCAAGATTTTTTTTTGATATTTTATGGGCCCCGGGTTTTTATCCAACTTTCATTAGTTTCGCACTCTTCGATTTGAGCTACAAAATTTCCTCGAAAAAATTCATATTTATCTGTTGTTCTGTTTTGACAAATTTCTGCCAATATTTACATTTGCCTCTTAATCTTCTTATTTTGTGATTCTTTCGCGCGGGGGCAGGAAGGGGGGGGGGGGGATAGAGCCTTAAAAGAAGTTGTGACAATATCTAATGTTTTAAATGGAGTGTTAAACTTCTGTTGAAACTGAACCAAGTGTATTTATTATTTTGATACACTAACATTGCTAATGAAGATTGTGAGGAGTTTTAGGCGGAGGAAGTTTTCAAGTGTAGGGAAAGAAGGGTGATATGAGAGGATGAAGGATGGACAAAATCTCAAGCTTGGGGATTCCCATGTCACCCCAAGACATATCCAAGAAGTACAAGCGTCAAAGCTTATGGATGCCCAAGACATCTCCTTCTTCATCAACAAAAATATTAGTTTTCTTTCAAAACACTATATTTTTATTCCTTCACATGATATGTGTTATTCTTGGAGCGTCATTTTATTTTTCTTTCAGCTTTGTTTAGTTTTACTTCTTTAATAAATGGTTGGATCCTACCGTATTTTAGTTTGGAGAGAGATAGGCTCCGTTTTCATTGTCTAGAACACTTTAGTTTTCACTCTTATTGTTATGTGAGTGTTCAGTTTTTGCTAGTACTGTGTTTAGCTCTTGTTTTTTACTCGAATTTTGTTCAGAGCTTGTTGGTTTTCTTCAGTTATATATGATTAGCTCTCTGGTCTTTAATGGTTATTTGATCTGAGAGTTGTTTCAAATAAGTTGATTGGTGTTGGAGAAGATTTAATTATTTCATGCTTATAGTGGTGCAATAGGAAGTTTGGTTTGACTCTGGCTTAGACTTTTGCATGTCATGTTAGATGTTATTTTAATTGTGTGCTTAGTAGTATATGATGTATCATGACTAGTCTCAAATTACTGAGAGTGCTTAATGTGTCATTGAAATTAAATCATGTGTTGTTTGGTATTCTCCTTTGAATGGTTTATTTGGATTGAATTGGCGCATGCTCACACCATGTTATGACTATAAACCAGTCACCTTTAGCCTTGATGATCATTTAATTTTTGAATTTTAATATCACTTCATGCTTTGATTAATAATGTTTTGTCGCTATGCATGATTATGGTCGTTATTTCTCTCTTAGTTGGTCGCTCCCAGTCTCTTGCTAGCCTTCACCCTGTACTGAGTACGATCTCTACTCGTGCATCCAACTCCCAAAAAACCAAAGTTTTCCAATGTGTCCACTATACCCACCTATATGTGGTATTTCACCGCCACTCAAAGTAAATTTCTTGTGTGCTACCTTTAAACCTTGAAAATTAGTAAACATATTTTGTGTTACCTTTTTAGCTCATGAGGACATATTAAATGCTTTAGTATTTCTTCATGTTTGGTGGCTTCACACTTTGACTTGCATGAATAATGTGCTAGTCCCTAAGATTTCAAAAATGCCAGGCATTGGGTGCCCAGCCCACAAAAGATAAGCTACAATAGTCGCATTAAATCTCCTCGCACTATGGACTTGAGAAATCATGAATTTAGCTTGTGCAAAAAAAGGATAAAGGGGAAATGTTTTGGTTCTCCCTATGGGAGCCGCTCTTGAAGCCATTAAACATGAAGAGACGATAAGTCATTTGATAGCATTCGTTGACATAGACATACACCTCTCTCAAAATTATATTTCCAATGCCTCTGTTTTATTAAATAAACAACTCTAGCACGTGAGTAATCTCCGCTTCCCTATGCAAAGGGGCTTTCTTTTACTTTTATGTTGAGTCTTTATCTTCTTACTTTACGCACTAGTAAAGAGAGCATAGTTGTTATTCCGAGTATAATGTGCATAGTCCCAAAAAAAATTATTGATTGATTCATGATTATGGTACTGCTTGATCTCAAATTATTTGTATCTAGTCATCATTTAAACTTTGAAGGTGTCCTCATATTTATGATTTTCTACCACACGAAGGACAAGTTGGATACCACTTTATTATGTTTTTCTTTATGAGTGAGAAACATATCACTTTCAATGCATTATTAACCATTGTCAATTATCGGTGTTACTTTTCATGTGCAACATAGTTTCTAAGTATACATTAGTTAAAATAATTTGATCTTAGCTTGCAATGCTTTTACACATAATGTTGATC
The DNA here is from genome assembly GCA_028641055.1 of Alopecurus myosuroides. Classification (NCBI taxonomy): domain Eukaryota; kingdom Viridiplantae; phylum Streptophyta; class Magnoliopsida; order Poales; family Poaceae; genus Alopecurus; species Alopecurus myosuroides. The sequence goes on from CM054062.1 coordinate 263,819,705, forward strand.
AAGATTGTGTTGTCTTCATGTCACCTCAAAAATTATTTTGTTATCGCTTACCTACTCGAGGACGAGCAGGAGTTAAACTTGGGGATGTTGATACGTTACAAACGTATTCATAATTTTTTATGCTTCATGCTTGTTTTCTATCCAATGCCCTTATGTTTTCCACATGTTTTCCTTCGTTTTACGGATGTTTTCATACACTAATCTATTAACAAGATGCCCTAGGCCAGTTGATATTTTTCTTCCGTTTTTCTATTTTAGAAAAGTTCTTAAAAACATATTCTCGGAAAGGGCTGAAAATCCACGGAGATCATTTTTTACCCGGAACAAAGATGGAGTCCAAAGAAGAGCCGGAGGGGAGCCAAGTGCATAAAAGAATTAATACTCTCCACATAAGCATAATCATTCTTATTAATAGTAATGGGGGCGAATTCAACAAAATAGCTATCATTATTATACTCATCACCATAATAATAAATATAGGAGGCATATTGTAATCATAATTATTTTTTCCTCAATAGTAGGTGGACTGAAAATATCATATTCATCATTGAAAACAGGTGGAACTAGAATACCACAATCATTATAATCATCATATATTGGAGGCAAGGTATCATCAAAGAAAATTTCCTCCTCAAAACTTGGGGGACTAAAAATATCATTTTCATATAAACTAGATTCCCCAAGCTTAGACTTTTCCATAGCATTAGCAATAATGGTGTTCAAAGAATTCATACTAGTAACATTGCTATTAGCATGCAAATAAAGCTCCATAGATTTTTAATTTTCACTTCAAACACTTCATGTCCTAACTCAAGATAAAGATTATAAAGCTCTCTCATATTTTTGTTGTTTTCCATTTAAGCATAAAGATAAAAACAAGCAACGAGTAAAAATAAGCCTAACTAGTGAAAATAAAAATAAGAAACAAAAAGATATAATTGCATAATCTAAAGGAAATAACTTCGAGCACTCACACCCGAGGATGTGAGAGCCTTTTACCTTACCTCCCCGGCAACGGAGCTAGAAAAGAACTTGATGTCTACGCACGCTTCTATTCTTGTAGACAATGTTGGCCTCCAAGTGCAGAGGTTTGTAGAACAACTGCAAGTTTCCCTTAAGTGGATCACCCAAGGTATATCGAACTCGGAGAGGTAGAGGTCAAAGATATCCCTCTCAAGCAACCCTGCAATTAAGATACAAGAAGTCTCTTGTGTCCCCAACACACCCAATATACTTGTCAGCTATATAGGTGCACTAGTTCGGAGAAGAGAGAGTAAAATGCAAGTAATATGGATGATAATAAGTGATAATAGCAATCTGAAATAAAAATGGAAGCAAGCAAACATGTAGCAGAACAAGCGGAAAACAACTTTTCAATGCTTGGAAATAAGTCCTAGGGCTCCTACTTTCACTAGAGGACACTCTCAACAATGAAAACATAACTGAATGCATAAATATCATTTCTTCACTATGCTACTCCGAACCACTCTCCGGTCGAATAACAAACACTAATCATTGCGTAGGGATTTAACAAGACTCCTCAGAGTAAGAACTTTCCCAACCAAGTAACCCCCATGCTATCACCATGGGAACCAGATGGTTCCACGCAAACACCACAATTTAATAGTTTCATCTTCCAACACAAGATATAAATATCATGCTAAACCACACGGTGCACACACTATCACCTTTACCCCGTGATCAAAGTGTTTACGGAGATAACAAAACCACTTGAGTAGCATAATAGATGAAGATCAATCTACATATTCAACTAGATTACAAAGCTCATGATCACATAAAGATCACACCATGGGAGAGAGAGATGAACCACATAAAGAACTACTCCCTCCTCATCATAAGAGACAGCAACGACGATGGAGATGGAGGTGGAGTCGATGGAGATGACTTCCGGAGGCACTTCCCCATCCCGGCAGGGTGCCAGAACAGATATCTGTCCCCCGAAACTTGTCGGTGGCGGCGACGGAGCTACGGATGTATTTTGTGGAAAAGGTCGATCCTTTTAGGGTTTATGCCTCGGGGCGTATATATGGGCGAAAGGGCGATGCCGGGGGGTGGCCAGGGGCCCACACCCCTAGGTGGCGTGGCCAGGGGGACCCGCGCCACCCCATGGTGTGGCCGCCCTGTGGCCCCCCTCCGGGGGTCTTCAGGACTTCTGGATGCTTTCGGGACTTTTAGGACTTCTGGCTTTTGAATTTTCCAATTCTGACAATATTTCCAAAACAAATTTTCTGAAACTAAAAACAAAAGAAAACAGGGAACTCGCTCTGTGGCATCTTGTTAATTGGTTAGTCCAAAAAACATAAGAAAGCGTAGGAAAACAAGTAGCAGTTGGCATAATATCAACATGGAACATCAGAAATTATAGATACGTTGGAGACGTATCAGCGTCTCGCAGAGGGGAATCCTCTTCGTGAGATGCACTTGACAAGGCCTCAAATGCCCACTGGACTGGGCCACAACAGTCGGCCTGGGACACCTTGGTATCCATGGGGCTGACAGTAGCCCCCCCCGGACCCACGCAGACACGCGTCCGAAGGATGAAAAACGTCATGGGGCCAACTGTCGTGAGGCCAGTCATGGGCAGGTGGCGCACCAGCCCACGACCCACGATCTCCCCGAGGTGGAGATAACGGCTCCTTGCATTATGGTGGGCCCACACACATAAAGCCTGAGTCGTTGTGCTGGTGGTTTCCCCTGTTCTCCACAATCTCCGCCATCTCCCTGACTCCCCTTCTTCCGAGATATTTTGCCTCTCCGAGAGCTTCCGTTCCCATGGCTGGCAAGAAGAGAGCTGTAAGGACCCCAGACCGGCAGTCTGAAACCCTCCGTATGCATACATTCACGATCCCAGAAAGATCAGTCGTGAACAACATACACAGTTGGCACACAGAAATACATCATCCATTACACGAATACATAAAGGTATTACATAAAAGATCACATGATCAAGTTTAACGCAACTGCCACACAGGGCAGGCAACTTATCAAACACAGCGGAAGACAATTAAAAACACAACGTAGTTGAGCCCAAGTCACGCCTTAACCTACAGGCTGCTGACCCGGAGACGATCCTAGTTCGCAAAGCCGTCAACTCCGTACTTCTCTTCATAGATATCCTTTGGAGGCTCCTTCTCCAAATCTGATAAGTAGATACCAGGGGCGAAACCATAATGAGTACATTTGAATGTACTCAGCAAGACATCCATCATTTCACTTACCAACATGCAAATATGCTTATATGGTGGAATAGGTAGGCTATAAATAGGGTTCACTATCAATGGTGTTCATATATGATGACACCACAGTTGCAGTCAGGTTAATCTGTATCTTCGTTGAAGAAGATACTTCAGAAGAAAATAATATAGTTTTATTTCTCTTGTAGATATCACATGTACAAGAGGTTTTGTAAAACTTTGTTAAAGAATATTTTCTCTTTGCAAAACTTCTTGGAATCAGTTTCCAGAATTCTTGCTTAGAGTAGAAAAGGTTTTGTTTGCAAAACATTTTGTTTTGTATAACATCATCTGGCTTTTCATCATCGACGATACCTCCACGGTATAAGTTTCCATTCCTTTCCGAACTTCACAAGTTCAACACTTCCTTTCCAACATTCCTTTTCAAAAACTTCCTTTTTGAAAACATTGACACAATGCTAGCTACATGGCCATTCAACTGTCCATATCCGAGGACGCGGCTTCTTCGAAAAAGTTGTACTCTGCAGAGGTGTACACATCCACCAGATCCAGTACACCTCCCGTGAAACAACCACGGACTGTAACAACAGTATGTAAACATCAGGTATCTGATCATAACCATCCACTATGTTCAAGCTAGAATATGCCTATCTCTCAGTTGAGTTTTACCACATCCCCGGCACCGAGCTAATCCCTGCCAAGCCAGGATGCCTCATCTGATGCATCCGGAGGGAAAATTAATCCCACACTTTATATGTCTCCACGACATTCGGTTCAGAGGATCGCATCCCCTATAGCACATTGAGATAGCACACACTAATAAGAACAAACTTCAAGTTAAGCCCCTTGCCCATGTTGGGGTAGGGTGGCAGTACGGTAAAGGTTGTCCGGCGAAGACTAGGTTATGTGTCATTTTTGAAAACACCACTTTCTCAAAAATGACCACTTCCACATTCCTCCGGAGAACAAGGATCCGCCTTTTCTCCGGGTTTTTCCGTAAAGCCTTTGTTTTGTAGAATCACAATTTTAGAATGTCCACTTAGGGACTAGTATATTTGATGGTAATAAATACCATGTGGTGGCTTATGGGCTTGGTATTACCAAGTTTAACTACTGGCATAATAGTAACCTATACTATAGTATAGTAGTAAATTCCACATCAAAAATAGTTTTTGATAATCAAGTTTTTTGTAAAACTTCAGAGGTAAAACATGCATGATAGATAATGATAAGTATTGTATCAGCAAGCATCAGGATGGCTTGCCTGGTATCTCCTTGTGTCCCTGTTTTTGGAGTGACTGGAACTTGAACCACAGCTTCCCGACACTTCCTTCCTCTTCGCTTTCTAACGTCGTAAAAAGAATAAAGGACACACATTCAGAATCAATCAAGGCAAGCAACCATACATAACAATACATACAGCAAGGAAATCTAATAATAACAAATCACACAATTATTAACTTAGGCAAACAATCAAACAAACACACCTGGCAGAAATGCCATTTTACAGGACAGCTTAAGGTTGGAGGAACATAACTCACAACCTTAATATCATGGATTCAGTGGGTGTGCCACTCTCATACCAAGATATTAATAAGCCCAAAATACACTTAGGTTCACAAGGGTGAGCCTACTAAAAGTATATAAAACATGCACAAAAATAATCATGGCAATGGGTCTGTCAACCAAACCACAAAAAGAATAAGATAGCTAATCTACTAAGCCTAAATTCACATCAAGAATAAATAAAACACATGATTTGCAAAAGTTACTTTTACAAATCAGTGAGCCTACACAAATGTAACAAAGTAATAGACTCATCACAAAACACACAATTTCTCATAGTGAGAACAATAGAAACAATGGCTAAAAAGGAGGAATCCTATAGACATGTTTCTACTAAAAGTTTGCTATGCAAGCAAGCATAATAAGTAAAGTACTAAAATGCAAACAAGGAACCATGTTATCATAATGGGAATGAAAACATGTCCTCATGCAAGGATACATAAACATCTACCAAACACAAGTTGGCAGGAAAATTAATTCAACACAAAAACTGCTAAGGAAACTAGTACTACTCATACATGAAGAATCAATGGATGAATTTCAATCAAGTAATTGAAATACAACCAGAGGGTCCATGTCATAAAAACAGTAGTGAAAAATATCTATACTTGCTATAACAAAAATATCCCATTTGATAAAACAAGACATCAATTTGCAGGGCAACTCCTACATACTAGTAGTAATAAAAAGGGCATTACTAGAGGAATCAAACAACACTCCAAAAATGGAATTTTTCCTAGCAAGCCACACATGATTACAAACACTTACAAACAGAAGCATAACCATTTTTGTTTAGCACAAAAATTCCCAAAGCAAAAATACTAGGCACTCACTAGTTATGAAACTATATAAAAGAAACACATCTAGTGTGGGGGAAATAATGTTTCCACCAAAAATGCAATGAAACCAGTGGGTGTTCCACTAGCATAACAAATCATTAAGAGGGCACAAAGCCTCTGGTCATACTTGACAAAAATTAGCAAAAACCTAAACTAGCACCTAGTGCAATAACAATACTAGCAGAAAATAATAGGGTGCAAAAATAAGCAAGGCAATGCTACTCATGCTATTATTTCCACACAAGTGAAAACTTTAGGGGTCAAGTACTCATAACAACATAATAAAAATGCTACTGGTCCTATGGATACAACACAAAATTATGTGGCTACACCATCACAAATGTTCATGTCAAAAATTCCACACATGAGGGAATTTTTCCAAACATCCTCATAGTTATGACAAAGCTAATAATGCTTTTCTACCAACTCAAATGCAATCTAGCAGAGGTGATACTAACAAAATATAAGTACCAACATGGTACTGAATCTAATATCTCAACACATCAATTCAATCACTTGCACACAAATTAATCATTCAAAAATTATATGCAAGTAATAAACTAGAGATAAACATATGATATTAATATAAATCCTATTTCTTCTCAACTCAAGTCCACACATTCTAACATGATAAAATAGCTAAGAACATCTTAGAAAACAAGTTCACACAACTTATACATGCTAGAAAACAATATTGCAACACAAAAATATAATCACAACAATTAATTAGCTAAAATGCCAAAATGGCAGAAACATGCAAAACCAAGATCTGTCCACCAAAATTTATATGATGCTCTAAAAATTAAACCCTTCTAGTTTTGGAGAGTCCTAAACATGTACAAGACCATCCAATTGAGTTTTCATCAAAAATCATTTTTAATAATTTTATAAAAATCACCAAAGTGCTCTCTGGTGTTTTACCAAATTGCATGCCATTTCAAAAATACTATGAATTTGGAAACGAGGTTAATTGCTCCTGTTAGGAAATTTCAAGGGATTTCCAATGCAATTTGCCTCACTTCATTATGAGTTGTGGATTTAAAATGTTGCTCATTTTGGTGTTTCTGGTAGCTGTTACCAAAACATTTTTCATTTCAAAACCATTCATCCAAAAGTAGATCTACAAGTTGGAGGTGGTTTAGAATTAGTTGAGGTACCACTGTGAATTTTGGTTTGGTCAAAATAATTTGTTTGGTTAGGTTTTAAGGCCAAAAGTAACCATGTATCATTCTGTGAAAAAGAAATTGGAAAAAAAAGTGTTGTTGGGCCAGATCTGCTAACGGGCTGCCCAGATCCAATTTCTACCGCGGCAGAGCTAGCCTATGAGGCTGACTCGCGGGCCAGGCGCCACGGGGGCTGCCACGCGGGCCAGCGCGAGGGCCACCAGCCGGTTTGACCGTACAGCGCGGGGTCAAGGACTCGCTGACGCGATCCCGATGTCACCATGACGTCACGCCGGCGGGAGAGGCCTCCGGCGAGCTCGAATCCGTCGATTCCTTCCACTAATTTGAGAAACAACTACACCTACGCGTTGGGCTCGTCGAGAGGAACCCAAAACGGGCGGTCTCGTTTCCAGGGAAGCACCCGAGCGCGGCCGGCGACACGGACACGGCGGCGGCCGGACTCGTCCACGGCGCGGCGGCGATTCATGGGGTTAGGGAGAGGGGAAGAACGCACGGGAGGTGCGCATCCTCACCTTGAACGCACAGCACCAATCGGAGAGGGCGGAGGAGGCTCGTGGGCGCGGCGATGCCTCGCCGGAGTCCGCCGGACCCGCAGCGAGGAACTGGACGGCGCGGCCACCTCGGGCCCTTCCGGCTCGATTCTTTTGGCGGAGAGGATCTACTCGACGAGGTGGAGGCAATGGGCCACTCGGCTTCCGGCGGCGAGCTCTCCTTTGGCCTAATCGCCGGCGACCTCACACCTAGGGTTTCGGTTTTTGAGGCATTTGCTACAGGGAGAGAGAGGAGCTCGTGGGGGGAGGAGATAGAGGGCAATGGGGAACACAAGCACATGGGGGCCCTCTTTATCCCCAAGGATTCCTTCTCATCGAAGCAATTGCTAGGGCTGCTGTTTGCTACAGAGAGCTAGAGGTAGGAGATGACTGGGATTTTATTTAGGTCCCTGCGATTTTACAAACAGGTCCCTGTCTTCACTGAAAAAAGATGTTTTCACTAGGAAAACCAAGTCAAAAATTGAAACCCTTTTGCCCAAAATTCTTATTAGTTGAGATGTTCAACATATGTGAAAATTGGCTCAATTAGATAAACTTCATAATTCAAAGTTGTTCAAATTTGAATTCTGACATAGATGGACATTGAATTTATTAACCTACTTAGGAGCTTCCAAAAATGATAATTTTTGGCACACATTCCTTATTTGATGTGTTACTTATGTGGGAGAAAATTCAAGTCATTTTGAGTTACTTCATAGAACAAACTTGTTCAAATTTCTAAAAGGTGCTGTCAAGAAAACAGGGGTTTTTGGCAACTTAAATTATTCAAAAACTTGTGCCCTTTTGTTTTTCATCCTTATTTAGGATATAGAGAATGTGGTATTTATTTCATGGCATTTGGAAAAAGTTTGTAGAACAAACTTGTTCAAAATCCCAAATGTTGCTGTGGAGAAAAACCATGTTTTCAGGGCTTTAATGGATTCAACTTTTGGTCTCCTCTTGTGTGTGTTCCTTATTTGATATAAGGAAGCAATGGTATGAATTTCAAATCATTTTAAGATAGTTTCCAATAGTAACTTGTTTTAGTTTTCTGTTTCTGGAAATATTGGAATTTCTATTTAATAAAGCACTAGGCTTTTCTTTAGCAATGCTTTGCCAAAATATTTGTGTGACTAGAGATAGCAAGTCAATGCTCTCCAATACCTTTGTTTTTAATCTTGCAAGGTTGGAAAAACATTTGATAATATTTTGGTGAAGCATTTAAGAATGCCTCTTTTTCTGATAATCTTTTAGGGAAATTTTATTAAGTGTTTCCTCTTTCTTAATTTAGGTCTTGGAATAATATTCAACAAGTATGAGATTCATAAGATGTTTTTGGAAAACTCTTTGATCAATATTTACTTTAGAAAATATTGCCAAGGTCATTGGAACAATATGTTGAATATTTTTAGTTTACTGCTTTGCTATCCTTTTTAAGTTTGTTTAGTTGCACTTAAACAAACACTTAAACAAACACAAACAAACACAAACAAACACAATCAAGGTTTATTAGTCAAGCAATTAGCAAAACAACTGTGTTAACAGGTATTCCAAAATTGGGATGTGACAGGTCTTCCCCCCTTAAAAAGAATCTCGTCCCCGAGATTCACAAGCGAGGACTAAGGGAGGGCCAACAAACACAATGTTAGTGTTGGAGTGCCGGTGCTTCCCCCCTTTGACTTTTCTTGGGAGGCGGGGTACTTCCCTAAATTATCAAATTCACTTTAAAAAGTACACCAGTACTATTTTAGGTCCAAAACTTTTGTTTCCTGGTTTGAACAAAATTTTAAGGTTAGTACATAACTACCTGGAAATGTACCGTCACTTATTACCAGAGTTTCTAGCTAAATCCCACATATTACATACCACATATGGAGTGGTCTACCACCCTCATAACAAGGTATATAAGAAGCTAAAAATATAGCTTGTGGGTGGAAGAGGTTAGGTTGCCAAGGTAAAACAAACAGAAAGAACAATACCCATGGCAGTGGTTATTACTCACCACAAGCAACTATCACTTAAATACGTTCATGATTTTAGTTGGATGTTTTAGTTTCATAAAATACTCTTAAGCACAATCATAACACAAGTATAAACTCATGCTAAGGTAAAACATTTAAACAAAATCCAATAAACAAGCAAACAACACCACAGATGAATAGACTATTTAATCACTAGGTTATTGTTTATTAGAGGTTTTGGAATCCATCAATCATGAACAATTAGCAAACAACCAGTAGATAAAAACCAATGAATCCAATCATAAAGGTACCCTAAAATACCATCTTCACACCAGGTAAAACTCCTATTACACAGGCATAAAAAAAAACAGGACTGCACAAATAACACACTAGCATGAAAAATCTACACCAGCATGCTATAAGAGATAATCATATCCTATAACCATAGAACATGTAACTAAATGATTCATGGCATGATAACAGAAGTAATAACTTCCTAAACATGCTATATCAACACATATACCCATAAAATAAAAAGAGGGTATTACTAGAGCAAAAATCACCATTTTCTAGTGGTGAAACTAGTTTCATTCTAGAGAAAGCAAACGATGCTATCATGATGTTTGAACTTAAACAAGCAAGTCATGAATATAAATGTACCTAATAACAGTACACAAAACTTACTCATGCTAGTAAGCACAAACATCAAAACAATCCCATGAAACAACTATTAAACATGCATAAATTAATTCTAGCAATTTATGTTTTTCTTAAACAATTACTAGCAAACAAGCAAGGTATAATTCACACAACCAGTAGCTATGCAAGTAATGAAAAGTTATCTAAACCTTTTCAAAAATCCATACACTCAATTTAAAATTATTCACAAACAATCTACCAATCAAGAGGAATTTATTTTATTTGCGAATAATTTAATTTTAGCACACGATAGTGAAACATTTCTTAACATGATACCCCTAAGGAATATTATGCTAACAAAAGGATCACACCTAAACATATTAGTATGTACTAATAAGAAATAAACTTCTCACTTGCATAAGTGAAAACAAACAATTATATTTTCCATGGTGGAAAATAGAAATCAATCACAGAGTGAAACATGCTATTTTCACACAGGTGTATGGTTGGGGATTTTCATCCTCAAGCCAAAATGCAATGGAACCAGTGGGCTATGGCCTACTAATACCAAGTAAAAATAGGTACTAAGCCTCTGGTTACTCATGAAAAACTTTGCATACAAGATAAAAATATAAGGCTATTTAATCTAGTGAAACAATACTAGTGCATATTGATAGCAATGCTTACATATGCTTTACTTTTAAGAGACATGCAAGATAACATAGGTACAAGCATCAAAATAACAGTACCTAAATGGTACTGGACTCAAAGAACACATAGCACAAAATCTACTAAGAAAGTATACACAGATCTAGCTCTCACAAAATTTCCAAATAATAAACTAGAAGGTAACAAATGCTATTTCATTTTTTTTAATTCAAGTTTCCAATCATGCACACACTTTCTAGGGTAGATTTATTGTAAGAGATCAACATAATAACGAGTCCTAACAACTCCATATAAGTTAGGAAGTAAGATTGAATAAAACACAAATTTATTTCAATCAAGAGCACTCAAAGAAACAAAAACAGGAAAACTGCTGTATCCTTGATTTTATTATAACCATTCCATTGTTCACTTAATTCCTAAACCCTGAATTTCATAGTACCTACCATGTCTATTAAGATTTGTTTTTCCAAAATAGATACACATGAAATCTTATTGACTAGTAATCGAATAGGTCATCATTTTATTTTCTCGTGACTTCTCCTTTTTACCAACTAGATTAAAAGGTGTCGTAAGTCACTTAATTCTTTGGTTTAGAAAGAGTTGTCAGTAGTTTGCATGCTTTGGTTAGGTGTCAACCTAAGATTAGGCAAAGCATGTTAGTCTTGTTAGCTTTCTATTAAATAATGTTCGTCCGACAAGATACGACTAGCGTCATCGTACATCGAATATTGAATTGTGCTCTTTGGGTTGGCTTTTGAGGGGGTTGCGCATCATGGCATGTGAACACTTCTTTTTCACCTTTCTCCAGAGGAGGGAGGTATATAACTTTTAAAAGGGGATTTCTCTGATTTGGTCTTTCAAAAGGGAACATAAAAAAAAAGTGCGACATTTAGCCAACAAGGTAAAAAGAGTCTTTTGCAAACAGACAAAACATAGAGGTTTAGGTCAGTATTGGTTGGTTTTCTTCACGCCTTTTCTTCTTCGAAGGGTGTCATTTTTGGAGCTTTATATGTTGGAGTGCAGCATTGTTATCAACGCTAGCAGCTCGTGTGGCTTGATGGCCCTCTATTATTAGGCACAACGGTGCTTTCATTGATTTGTGGGGCAGATGGCGGTGGTTCACGACGGGTCGCATTATGAAGCGAAAACCAGTATAAGTCTAAGCAACAAATTCTTGTTTTTGAATGCTATACAAACATTTTTGCTTGCAAAAATTTAACATGAGGCGATTCAAAAACAAGAGCGGGGCAAGCACAAATCTGCAATTTTTGAGCACCCCACAAACATATAGAAGCCTAGATGAACCAAATTCTACACCACAAAATAGCACAAAGTCCTACGGACACACATAAGCAAGCCATAACACACAAGCAAGACTCCATTGGAGCTACGTCGGGGAGGCGACTTATGGAGTCATCGCTAAATTACTCCAAACTAGACTGATCAAAAGAATCCTAGAAGTGGCTGAAGAACTATATCTACTTCTGACCATCATCACTGTAGAGTTAGGCAATTATTTTGGTCTTCTCGGGACATCGGCAAGTATAAAAGCTTTTGGATGGAAACAAGATACTAGAAGTAAAGTTTTGATAAAACTATTAACTGAGAGAGGTAAAACTATGCAACAATCTGTTTTTGAAACCCCAACTATTTTCTGAACAGAAAACTTCAAAAGCGGGAAATGTTTCAAAAACAGAGCGGAGCAGTTGCAAACAAGGAAGAAATAAACTCTTAACCGAGAGGGATGCCAACTCTGTAAGGCCCGCCCTTCGAACCACTGTTCAAGGACGCCCTTGATATGCATTTAGAATCTTTTGAAAAGATCAGAAGGAGGGAAAATATACTAAAATTCCCTTAGATAAAAATAATGTAGATAGTAAATAGGTTTTTACTCAAAAATACTTTTCTTTCCTATCTGACGTCCATGCTAACTAAGGTCTCCTAAGGTCAGGATGGCTCTGATACCAACTCTGTAAGGACCCCAGACCGGCAGTCTGAAACCCTCCGTATGCATACATTCACGATCCCAGAAAGATCAGTCGTGAACAACATACACAGTTGGCACACAGAAATACATCATCCATTACACGAATACATAAAGGTATTACATAAAAGATCACATGATCAAGTTTAACGCAACTGCCACACAGGGCAGGCAACTTATCAAACACAGCGGAAGACAATTAAAAACACAACGTAGTTGAGCCCAAGTCACGCCTTAACCTACAGGCTGCTGACCCGGAGACGATCCTAGTTCGCAAAGCCGTCAACTCCGTACTTCTCTTCATAGATATCCTTTGGAGGCTCCTTCTCCAAATCTGATAAGTAGATACCAGGGGCGAAACCATAATGAGTACATTTGAATGTACTCAGCAAGACATCCATCATTTCACTTACCAACATGCAAATATGCTTATATGGTGGAATAGGTAGGCTATAAATAGGGTTCACTATCAATGGTGTTCATATATGATGACACCACAGTTGCAGTCAGGTTAATCTGTATCTTCGTTGAAGAAGATACTTCAGAAGAAAATAATATAGTTTTATTTCTCTTGTAGATATCACATGTACAAGAGGTTTTGTAAAACTTTGTTAAAGAATATTTTCTCTTTGCAAAACTTCTTGGAATCAGTTTCCAGAATTCTTGCTTAGAGTAGAAAAGGTTTTGTTTGCAAAACATTTTGTTTTGTATAACATCATCTGGCTTTTCATCATCGACGATACCTCCACGGTATAAGTTTCCATTCCTTTCCAAACTTCACAAGTTCAACACTTCCTTTCCAACATTCCTTTTCAAAAACTTCCTTTTTGAAAACATTGACACAATGCTAGCTACATGGCCATTCAACTGTCCATATCCGAGGACGCGGCTTCTTCGAAAAAGTTGTACTCTGCAGAGGTGTACACATCCACCAGATCCAGTACACCTCCCGTGAAACAACCACGGACTGTAACAACAGTATGTAAACATCAGGTATCTGATCATAACCATCCACTATGTTCAAGCTAGAATATGCCTATCTCTCAGTTGAGTTTTACCACATCCCCGGCACCGAGCTAATCCCCGCCAAGCCAGGATGCCTCATCTGATGCATCCGGAGGGAAAATTAATCCCACACTTTATATGTCTCCACGACATTCGGTTCAGAGGATCGCATCCCCTATAGCACATTGAGATAGCACACACTAATAAGAACAAACTTCAAGTTAAGCCCCTTGCCCATGTTGGGGTAGGGTGGCAGTACGGTAAAGGTTGTCCGGCGAAGACTAGGTTATGTGTCATTTTTGAAAACACCACTTTCTCAAAAATGACCACTTCCACATTCCTCCGGAGAACAAGGATCCGCCTTTTCTCCGGGTTTTTCCGTAAAGCCTTTGTTTTGTAGAATCACAATTTTAGAATGTCCACTTAGGGACTAGTATATTTGATGGTAATAAATACCATGTGGTGGCTTATGGGCTTGGTATTACCAAGTTTAACTACTGGCATAATAGTAACCTATACTATAGTATAGTAGTAAATTCCACATCAAAAATAGTTTTTGATAATCAAGTTTTTTGTAAAACTTCAGAGGTAAAACATGCATGATAGATAATGATAAGTATTGTATCAGCAAGCATCAGGATGGCTTGCCTGGTATCTCCTTGTGTCCCTGTTTTTGGAGTGACTGGAACTTGAACCACAGCTTCCCGACACTTCCTTCCTCTTCGCTTTCTAACGTCGTAAAAAGAATAAAGGACACACATTCAGAATCAATCAAGGCAAGCAACCATACATAACAATACATACAGCAAGGAAATCTAATAATAACAAATCACACAATTATTAACTTAGGCAAACAATCAAACAAACACACCTGGCAGAAATGCCATTTTACAGGACAGCTTAAGGTTGGAGGAACATAACTCACAACCTTAATATCATGGATTCAGTGGGTGTGCCACTCTCATACCAAGATATTAATAAGCCCAAAATACACTTAGGTTCACAAGGGTGAGCCTACTAAAAGTATATAAAACATGCACAAAAATAATCATGGCAATGGGTCTGTCAACCAAACCACAAAAAGAATAAGATAGCTAATCTACTAAGCCTAAATTCACATCAAGAATAAATAAAACACATGATTTGCAAAAGTTACTTTTACAAATCAGTGAGCCTACACAAATGTAACAAAGTAATAGACTCATCACAAAACACACAATTTCTCATAGTGAGAACAATAGAAACAATGGCTAAAAAGGAGGAATCCTATAGACATGTTTCTACTAAAAGTTTGCTATGCAAGCAAGCATAATAAGTAAAGTACTAAAATGCAAACAAGGAACCATGTTATCATAATGGGAATGAAAACATGTCCTCATGCAAGGATACATAAACATCTACCAAACACAAGTTGGCAGGAAAATTAATTCAACACAAAAACTGCTAAGGAAACTAGTACTACTCATACATGAAGAATCAATGGATGAATTTCAATCAAGTAATTGAAATACAACCAGAGGGTCCATGTCATAAAAACAGTAGTGAAAAATATCTATACTTGCTATAACAAAAATATCCCATTTGATAAAACAAGACATCAATTTGCAGGGCAACTCCTACATACTAGTAGTAATAAAAAGGGCATTACTAGAGGAATCAAACAACACTCCAAAAATGGAATTTTTCCTAGCAAGCCACACATGATTACAAACACTTACAAACAGAAGCATAACCATTTTTGTTTAGCACAAAAATTCCCAAAGCAAAAATACTAGGCACTCACTAGTTATGAAACTATATAAAAGAAACACATCTAGTGTGGGGGAAATAATGTTTCCACCAAAAATGCAATGAAACCAGTGGGTGTTCCACTAGCATAACAAATCATTAAGAGGGCACAAAGCCTCTGGTCATACTTGACAAAAATTAGCAAAAACCTAAACTAGCACCTAGTGCAATAACAATACTAGCAGAAAATAATAGGGTGCAAAAATAAGCAAGGCAATGCTACTCATGCTATTATTTCCACACAAGTGAAAACTTTAGGGGTCAAGTACTCATAACAACATAATAAAAATGCTACTGGTCCTATGGATACAACACAAAATTATGTGGCTACACCATCACAAATGTTCATGTCAAAAATTCCACACATGAGGGAATTTTTCCAAACATCCTCATAGTTATGACAAAGCTAATAATGCTTTTCTACCAACTCAAATGCAATCTAGCAGAGGTGATACTAACAAAATATAAGTACCAACATGGTACTGAATCTAATATCTCAACACATCAATTCAATCACTTGCACACAAATTAATCATTCAAAAATTATATGCAAGTAATAAACTAGAGATAAACATATGATATTAATATAAATCCTATTTCTTCTCAACTCAAGTCCACACATTCTAACATGATAAAATAGCTAATAACATCTTAGAAAACAAGTTCACACAACTTATACATGCTAGAAAACAATATTGCAACACAAAAATATAATCACAACAATTAATTAGCTAAAATGCCAAAATGGCAGAAACATGCAAAACCAAGATCTGTCCACCAAAATTTATATGATGCTCTAAAAATTAAACCCTTCTAGGTTTGGAGAGTCCTAAACATGTACAAGACCATCCAATTGAGTTTGCATCAAAAATCATTTTTAATAATTTTATAAAAATCACCAAAGTGCTCTCTGGTGTTTTACCAAATTGCATGCCATTTCAAAAATACTATGAATTTGGAAACGAGGTTAATTGCTCCTGTTAGGAAATTTCAAGGGCTTTCCAATGCAATTTGCCTCACTTCATTATGAGTTGTGGATTTAAAATGTTGCTCATTTTGGTGTTTCTGGTAGCTGTTACCAAAACATTTTTCATTTCAAAACCATTCATCCAAAAGTAGATCTACAAGTTGGAGGTGGTTTAGAATTAGTTGAGGTACCACTGTGAATTTTGGTTTGGTCAAAATAATTTGTTTGGTTAGGTTTTAAGGCCAAAAGTAACCATGTATCATTCTGTGAAAAAGAAATTGGAAAAAAAAGTGTTGTTGGGCCAGATCTGCTAACGGGCTGCCCAGATCCAATTTCTACCGCGGCAGAGCTAGCCTCTGAGGCTGACTCGCGGGCCAGGCGCCACGGGGGCTGCCACGCGGGCCAGCGCGAGGGCCACCAGCCGGTTTGACCGTACAGCGCGGGGTCAAGGACTCGCTGACGCGATCCCGATGTCACCATGACGTCACGCCGGCGGGAGAGGCCTCCGGCGAGCTCGAATCCGTCGATTCCTTCCACTAATTTGAGAAACAACTACACCTACGCGTTGGGCTCGTCGAGAGGAACCCAAAACGGGCGGTCTCGTTTCCAGGGAAGCACCCGAGCGCGGCCGGCGACACGGACACGGCGGCGGCCGGACTCGTCCACGGCGCGGCGGCGATTCATGGGGTTAGGGAGAGGGGAAGAACGCACGGGAGGTGCGCATCCTCACCTTGAACGCACAGCACCAATCGGAGAGGGCGGAGGAGGCTCGTGGGCGCGGCGATGCCTCGCCGGAGTCCGCCGGACCCGCAGCGAGGAACTGGACGGCGCGGCCACCTCGGGCCCTTCCGGCTCGATTCTTTTGGCGGAGAGGATCTACTCGACGAGGTGGAGGCAATGGGCCACTCGGCTTCCGGCGGCGAGCTCTCCTTTGGCCTAATCGCCGGCGACCTCACACCTAGGGTTTCGGTTTTTGAGGCATTTGCTACAGGGAGAGAGAGGAGCTCGTGGGGGGAGGAGATAGAGGGCAATGGGGAACACAAGCACATGGGGGCCCTCTTTATCCCCAAGGATTCCTTCTCATCGAAGCAATTGCTAGGGCTGCTGTTTGCTACAGAGAGCTAGAGGTAGGAGATGACTGGGATTTTATTTAGGTCCCTGCGATTTTACAAACAGGTCCCTGTCTTCACTGAAAAAAGATGTTTTCACTAGGAAAACCAAGTCAAAAATTGAAACCCTTTTGCCCAAAATTCTTATTAGTTGAGATGTTCAACATATGTGAAAATTGGCTCAATTAGATAAACTTCATAATTCAAAGTTGTTCAAATTTGAATTCTGACATAAATGGACATTGAATTTATTAACCTACTTAGGAGCTTCCAAAAATGATAATTTTTGGCACACATTCCTTATTTGATGTGTTACTTATGTGGGAGAAAATTCAAGTCATTTTGAGTTACTTCATAGAACAAACTTGTTCAAATTTCTAAAAGGTGCTGTCAAGAAAACAGGGGTTTTTGGCAACTTAAATTATTCAAAAACTTGTGCCCTTTTGTTTTTCATCCTTATTTAGGATATAGAGAATGTGGTATTTATTTCATGGCATTTGGAAAAAGTTTGTAGAACAAACTTGTTCAAAATCCCAAATGTTGCTGTGGAGAAAAACCATGTTTTCAGGGCTTTAATGGATTCAACTTTTGGTCTCCTCTTGTGTGTGTTCCTTATTTGATATAAGGAAGCAATGGTATGAATTTCAAATCATTTTAAGATAGTTTCCAATAGTAACTTGTTTTAGTTTTCTGTTTCTGGAAATATTGGAATTTCTATTTAATAAAGCACTAGGCTTTTCTTTAGCAATGCTTTGCCAAAATATTTGTGTGACTAGAGATAGCAAGTCAATGCTCTCCAATACCTTTGTTTTTAATCTTGCAAGGTTGGAAAAACATTTGATAATATTTTGGTGAAGCATTTAAGAATGCCTCTTTTTCTGATAATCTTTTAGGGAAATTTTATTAAGTGTTTCCTCTTTCTTAATTTAGGTCTTGGAATAATATTCAACAAGTATGAGATTCATAAGATGTTTTTGGAAAACTCTTTGATCAATATTTACTTTAGAAAATATTGCCAAGGTCATTGGAACAATATGTTGAATATTTTTAGTTTACTGCTTTGCTATCCTTTTTAAGTTTGTTTAGTTGCACTTAAACAAACACTTAAACAAACACAAACAAACACAAACAAACACAATCAAGGTTTATTAGTCAAGCAATTAGCAAAACAACTGTGTTAACAGGTATTCCAAAATTGGGATGTGACAAGAGCTCCGTCCAACATGAAAGGCAAGTCCGTCGCGGCCGCAACGCCGAATACTTCCCGAGCAGGCTCGGTGCTAGGGACCTCCTGCATCCAGGCTGGTCAGGAACTCGAGAGGGCCAGACTCATGGTGGGCTCCGCCATGAATGAGCACGGTGCCACCTCGCTCCATGCTGGCACGGTGCGGCAAAGCGTCCTCACCGCCACCTCGTACACTTTCTTCTATTCCACTATCTTTGCTAGTCTGGCTCCCCCTTCTACACTTTTTTCACCGCCATTCTAGATTGGTAGCAGATCCACGAGTTGCATCTCCACCCCAACTTCGTCCTCACTCTGACGATCTTCGCGTTATGGTGTGAGGCTTTCCTGGGCGCCGGGCCTTCTGTCGACTTCTTCCGGTCTTTCTTCAGCCTCCGCGTGACGGGGAAAACCTGTTGCGTCGGCCGTGTCTCGTTCCACATATGCTTGGGTAGGGGTGCCTTGTTCCCCCACTTGGACTTTATAAACAAGGTGGATGACTTTGATGAGCGTTGGTTGTACCTGGATACGCACATCGCCATCAAGCTCTTCAAGATTTCCATGGCTCGGCCTAGGAAGCACACCGGCTGGAGTCAAGAGGGCCTTGACAACGTGGCCATGGCGCCCTTGGTGTTGCGCATGGAGGAGCTGCATAAGTGATACGTATCAAACGTATCCATAAATTTTTATGCTCCATGCTTGTTTTCTATCCAATACCTTTGTGTTTTCACATGTTTTCCGGATGTTTTCTGGACTAACCTATTGACAAGATGGCACAGCGTCAGTTCCTATTTTCTGCTGTTTTTTATTTCAGAAAAGTTGTTCTGGAAATATTCTCGGAATTAGACGGAAAAAAATCCCAGAGTCTTATTTTTTCCGGCACATCAACGGAGTCCAAAGGAGACACGGAGGGGGCAATGAGGTGGCCACACCACCGGGTGGCGCGCCCCCTCGCCGCGCCGCCACATGGTGTGGGCCCCTCGGGCGTTCACCAACATCACCATTTTGCCTATTTATCCCCCCCCCGATGCAGAAACCCTAAAACAATCAGCCTCCATCCACGAAAAGTTTTGTAGCTTCGCCGCCATAGAAGACAAGTTTCGAGGGACAAAAATCTTTGTTCTGGCACCCTGTTATGATG
Organism: Alopecurus myosuroides; assembly: GCA_028641055.1. NCBI lineage: Eukaryota > Viridiplantae > Streptophyta > Magnoliopsida > Poales > Poaceae > Alopecurus > Alopecurus myosuroides. The sequence goes on from CM054062.1 coordinate 263,839,524, forward strand.
GGGAAGTGCCCCAGAGCTATCTCCATCGACTCCACTGCCATCTTCATCGCCGTTGCTGACTCCCATGACGAGGAGGGAGTAGTTCTCCCCCTAGGCTGAGGGCTCTACTGGTAGCTATGTGCTTCATCTCTGTCTTCCATGGTGTGATCTTTATGTGATCATGAGCTTTGTAATCTAGTTAAATAAGTAGATGTTACTCTTCATCTATTATGCTACTCGAGTGGTTTTGTTAATGAGATCTCCGGAGACACCTTTGTCCCACAGTGTAAAGGTGACAGTGTGTGCACCGTGTGTGACTTATCATGATTTATATATTTTGCGTTGGATGACCCTGTGAAATTGTGGTGTTTGTTAGTACTATCTTTGGATACTCAAAGTGACAGAGTGGGGTGTTCCTAGATGTGGAATGTGACTTTAAGGTGTGCTTTTGTAGCCCTACGCAATGATTGGTGTTTGTTATCCAACCGAAGAGTGGTTCGGAGTAGCATAGTGAAGCGATGATATTTATGCATTAAATTATGTTATTATTATTGAGAGTGTCCACTAGTGAAAGTATGATCCCTAGGCCTTGTTTCAGCACTGAAACACCGTTTACAACCAGTTCTGCTACATTTTTACTTGTTGCCATTTTTATTTCGGATTGCTATTATCACTTATAATCATCCATATTACTTGTATTTCACTATCTCTTCGCCGAACTAGTGCACCTATACAACTGACAATTGTATTAGGTGTGTTGGGGACACAAGAGACTTCTTGTATCGTAATTGCAGAGTTGCTTGAGAGGGATATCTTTGACCTCTAACTCCCTGAGTTCGAGAAACCTTAGGTGATACACTTAAGAGAAACTTGTTGTTGTTCTACAAACCTCTACACTTGGAGGCACAACACTGTCTACAAGAATATAAGCGTGCGTAGACGTCAAGCTCTTTTATGGCGCCATTGCCGGGGAGGTAAGTTAAAAGGTACTCACATCCTCTGGCTACTAAGCTATTTTATAGTACTGTTGCTTGTGTGTGAGTGCTCGAAGTTATTTCCTTTAGATTCTGCAATTATATCTTTTGTTTCTTGTTTTTATTTTCACTAGTTAGGATTATCTTTACTCGTTCCTTGTTTTTATTTTTACTAGTAGGCTTAATGGAAAACAACAAAAATATGAGAGAGTTTTATAATATTTATATTGAATTAGGACATGATGCTTTTGAAGAGAAAATTAAAAAACCTATGGAACTTTATTTGCATGCTAGTAGCGATGTTATTAGTATGAATTCTTTGAACACCATTATTGCTAATGCTATGGAAAATTCTAAGCTTGGGGAAGCTAGTTTTTATGAAAATGAACTTTTTAGTCTCCCAGGTACGGAGGAACAAATTTACTTTAATGATACTACCCTCCAATATATGATGATTACAATCATGAATATGATATTTTTAGTCCACCTACTATTGAGGAGAAAATTAATTATAATTACAATATGCCTCCTATATTTGATGATTATGGTGATGAGAATAATAATAATAGTTATTTTGTTGAATTTGGCCCCACTACTATTAATGAGAATGATTATGCTTATGTGGAGGGTACTAATTCTTTTATGGATGTGGCTCATGATAAGAATATTTTATATGATAGTTATATTGTTAATTTTATTCATGATGCTACTGAAAGTATAATGAGGCAGGGAAACATAGTTTTATGCATCTCAACAATATTAAGTTTTTCCTCTTTACATGCCTAGCTAAAAGGCTTTAAAGAAAAACGCTTATGGGAGACAACCCATTATATTTTTTACTTCCAGTTTCCTTTTGTTTTCTTTGAGTCTTGGAAGTTGGTACCTCTGTAGCAACCTCCACTTATTCGTTTTATTTCTTTTTGTGCCAAGATTAGCCTCTAATAGGAGGGAGTAAGATTTGGAGAAGTTGCTGTCCAGAAATAGATTCTGTGCTGCCATAAAAAAATTCTCCCAGCCAGAACGTCAAATTGATATGCAAATTTTGTGCACATACCCGAGATGATTAATTAGCAAAAAAAAACTAGCTAGGCCTCTACTGCTACTACTTTGACAAATCAAATCCGATAATTTGATACGCCCGGGATTGGGCAAGCCGTCTCCTGGCGTGGCTGGTTTAAAAAAAAACTCTTTTTATACAAATTCGAAAAATAATACGCGAAAATCTGAATTTGCAATAATATTGCATAGTCGTAGTGTCCAAACGCAGTCGCAGTCGCACACTGCAATACGGACCAGTCGCAGTTTGTTGGTGCACTTTGTTAGTCACTTTTTTCCGCTATTTTTTGCCCGCGCAGTGTCATTGCGACTAATTTTTCTCCCGACTCTCTCCGTCTTTGAAATGGGTAACCCGGTGCATTGCGACTAACGTATTATTATGATTATTTTGCAAGGACGAAATTAATTTAACATACAAGTCACATCAGTACAAAATTACAATTTGAAATAATAAAATACGCTTAGCGATAACTAATTAAATTGGACGACTTTACTTCGCTCTCCCACGTGTTCGTGATGAAGGCATGAAGTTGTCATCACTATTTTCATCAGCGACAACTTTTGATGAACCTACCATCTTATACATAGTGTTAAACATGGCTCGACTTCTCGGTGTAAAGCCATCGTCACCTTTCTCATCAGCAACTGCCTTCGATGCGCCATCACTCTTCCCCTTCGATGCGGCAGCAGTCTTCCCCTTTGATGCGCCACCACTCTTTCCCTTCGATGCGCCAGCACTCTTCCCCTTTGATGTTCCGCCACTCTCCCCCTTTGATGCGGCACCACTCTTTCCCTCCGATATTGTTCTCAAGATCCAGTCAGCGTGGATGTTGGACTCAGGATACCCGCTAGGATATGGCCCAAACAGTATGCGCATCCAGCCATAGTGCATGATCTTTTTGTTCAAAAACTCTACGTCCGCAGGCCAGTGATGCATATTGAGAATAAAAGAGAAACAAAACTTAGAACGATGAAAATTCATTTGAACATTATGTAAACTCATAAATCGATTACCTCAACGTGAAGTGCATAAACCTCGGGAGAAAACTGTATCTGAACTACCTATTTAGCCGAAAATTTTGACTAATATAATTATACAACTATATAATCGCACGGATCTAACAAAAAATTACGTATACATGTACAAAAATAAGAGATAAATCGCGTCAAAATCATACCCATGAAGCGTGCCAACTCAAATCTTCCTTGCAGGATCCCCCACCACGGCGATGCAGCCCACCACCATTACCACCATCTCCACCACCACAAGCACCACCTCCACAACCACAACCACCACGAGCTATCTCATCATGGGATCGAGTGTTCCCTAGACTCCTCTAACCCTCTAGAATCCAACTACGGTGGAAAATCGTGTTTTTATTGTTGCAATAAGCTGGAAAAATTTGAGCTCTTTTCGGTTACTAAGAGTAAGAAGAAAGGAAGAGAAACAGAGAGATGAAAGGGGAAGGGAGGCGCCGGGGAAGAATATGCACGTGCCTATCGCGCTCGCGCACTAGGACTGGGCACCTGTCGTGGTCGCGCACTGCGACTGGGCCCTTATCGCAGTCGACGAATGCGACTGCAGGGTGCCCCCACTGCGACTGCTCGCATGACGTAGCCCGACTAGTGAACGTGTGTCGCGTGGCCGCGTAGGACCCAATCGTAGTCACGCACTGCGATTAGTCCATGTCGATGTCGCCGAATGCGACTATGTATTATTACTAAAAAACAACCTTCACGTACTATTCTTCGAATTTGTATAAAAAAGTGTGTTATTTGAAAAAATAGCTCTGGCGTGCACATGCACGCTGAACGGAGCAGGAACGTACTCTAGCACTCCTCCTCAAGGCGCGCCTGGGCAGATTTTCTCCATCTCCTTCTAGCTTGGCCTTTTGCGTGATCGCGGTACTAAGAGCATCTCCAGTCAGAGCCCCAAAGACCCTCTCCAAAGGCTTTTTGGTCTGGATCAACCCCCAAGCGCCCACTCGTGCCTCCCAAAGGGGCTTCCCGTCCGGACCAACCCCCACTACCCGTTCGGAACCCCAAGCAAACTCCTTGGCCAGGGGGTTGTGTTTTTTTTACATACGCCTCCCCAAGAGGAGCCAGGTTCCATTATTGACACCTAACAGAACAAAACACCAGTCTTATTTATAAGAAGCAAAAGCAACAAAGCATAAAGAGGAAAAATAGAACATGCTACGAAAGGACGCAAGGTTAAAGTTTTAGCGACCTATTATAGATATGGGGAAGGAAACACCCCAGGCACGATACCAGAAAGTTTTCCACCAACAAAACGAGCTCAGGACTGACAAGGTTTTCAACTCCTTTTTCTCCCACTTGACTTCAGAAACAAACAAAACGACGATGTAGTTTTCGTCTCTTCACCAGCACTCCTACGGTCCTGGTCAAATGGAGTCACCTTCCTCTTCATGGACGACTTGATTCACCGTTGTCCGTCTCGAGGATCTCGACGAGGTCGCTTCATATGCCCTGACAGACACCTCTTGAATGCGGTCAGCACCATCGTTCAGCGCCTTCTTGTCAGCTTCATTCTGCAGCCCTGCCCAGTAACCAAGAAACACATTCATATAGCAAACCATCTCAATATGAGACGATATTGATTTTCCTTCAAAACAAGCGCGATTATGCAACTTCCAGATTGCCTAGCACAACGCAGCAACCCCAACCACATGAAAATTTGTATTGCTTGGAAAAAAATCTCCCAATCCACCAAAAAAAAGGTGAGAGAAACCCATAGGTCTAGCACTCGCCCCAATAGCAGTACAGCGATCTCCAAACAAAACTAGCCGCTGGACACTCAAAAACCAGGTGTATAATCGACTCATTGTTATGACAGAATCTACAAACTGGACTCCCTGACCACTTTCTCTTAAGCATATTGTCTTTAGTCGCTATTGCATTATGCCAAATCAAGCATAACCAAATTTTGATTTTAAGTGGTAGTTTAGCTTTTCAGAGATGTCTAAAGGATCTATCAGGTCTAGCAGAAGAGAGCTTATTATAAAGAGATTTGACAGAAAGCAATCCATTTTTAGTACACTTCCATTTTGGAATATCTCTCCCAACACCTAGAGCCACAATAGTGAGGGCACTCCTTAGATTATTCATCTGAATCTGCAGTTCAGGATTGAGCCATCTTCTAAAGGAAAAGGCCCAGCCAGAAGCATGCATTTCTTTCACAGAACATTCTTGGAGATTGCAAATGTCAAAAAGTCCAGGAAAAACATTCTTGGGGGTTGTGTTGGGGCTATGTTTGTTGTCCGGACGAAAGAGATAGCCACATATTGGCATCCACGTGCCCTCTCTCCTCTCCTTTTCCCCATCTAGTGCCGCCTGCCGTCCAAGCCGCACCGCTCCCGGCCCCGCCTCCCACGCTTCCTCGGCCGTACCCACGAGCTCCGGCCAAGACATTGAGCTCCGCGCCCTTGGGCACCGGGTGGCCGCCGACCTCCGCGCTGTCGCTCTGCACGCCGTGAGGGAGGAGGAAGTGCCCAGGCGGATGCAGCCAGAGCCCCTCGAACACCAAGGCCACCCGCAACGCGAGGAGGGAGTCGGCATAGCAGGGAGGGCCGTCGTCACGGTGTCTCCCTCGCCTTGGCGTGGATCAGCAGGAGGAAGATCTCGGGAAGCTGGTGATGGAGCGAAGGATCCGCAGCTGCAGCTCCTGTACCAAGATCTTGCGCATTGAGGTGGCGTGCTCGTCGCGCACGGCGCTGGAACGTTCGGCTCCCCGGTGGCCTACGAGACGCGGCGCCGGCATCCTCGACAACCTTCTCAGCGTCCTTATCGGGGGCAAAGGCGGCTGAGCTTCTCCTCGCAGACGGTGGCCTGCGAGAAGCTGCTCGACTTGTGCGGCAGCATCACCATGGGTTCCCTCGCCGTGTACCTCGTCGACTTCGTGGATGCGCGTGCGTCTGGTGCTCCTCGTGCACGTCGCCCACGGTGCTAGCGTGCTCGTCGCCCATGGCGCTGGCTCGCCCACGGCTCGCCACGGCGCTGGCGCGCTCCTGGCGCGTTCGGCTCCCCGGTCGCCTGCGAGACGTGGCGCGGCATCCTCGGCGTCCTTGTCGGGGGAGGAGGCGCCCTCTGCGTTCCTGGAGGCTGGAGCTACGTCGCCGGGAGCTCCCAGCTCTTCCCCGACGAGCTGTGCGGCGAAGCAGGGTGGTGGGAGTCAGCACCGCCGTCGTTCTCGGCGCGCCCGCAAGCTGTTCGTTGAAATGCTGAGTAGTAAAAAAGGAAAAGAAACTTTCGCCATCGGGGCTACGACTGGGAGAGCGACGCCCCAAAATCTCTGGTTTAGTCGGACCCCCCCAAACTGTTAGAATTGTGTTTGCTCCGGACACCAATTGGGGCGTCCGAGTGGCTCTAATCAATCACGGGCTAGCTACTATAGCCTTGCCATGACTCACCGACCGCCTGCCGGCGTCGAGTCAATGTGTCTTCTTCACGAGGCCATTTAGTCAAGACGACCCACAAGATAGGCGTCACGCTGCTGTTACAACGGTTAAAATAGATGCGATTTCTAGAACCATGTTAACTAAATCAAAAGTACATATATCTATGATGTGCGCGTATCAACTTGTGAGAGGTTTCTCCACTTACGTTGCGACACATGTATAGCCTCGATACTAGGATCAGAGGGGTGCACCGATCGCACGCGGCAACAGGTGTAAACTCGATGCTTTGTTTCTGACCTAGGAGTAGCGCTAAGAGCATCCGGCATGGCTGTGCCTCCGCCGCCCACTGGGACCGAGCGCGTCGCCGAGATCCGAGCGCGGATGTCGCCGGTGATGCGCAGCCAGCCTGAGTGGCATCGCGCCAACGAGGCGGCCTGGATGACGTTCTTCCTGGACAGGTTCGAGAGGGAGCTCGCCGACGTCCCCACCCACGGCGCCTTTTCGAGCCGCAACAATGCTGCCGGCCGTCGCATGTGGTGGAGCAAGCCCGGACGCACGCTCGCCCGTGTCCTCTCCCACATCGAGCGGCAGATGTGGCGGGGGAAGAACCGCGGCGCCTGCTCCCCCGCCCACTCCTCTCGTCGTCGTCAAGGAGGAACCACAGGAGGCGCCTCCACGCTGGCGGACTCGCAGCCAGTCCCTCGTCATCAGGGAAGGGCGCGCTCCTCCGCAGGCGCCGGACGACGTCAGCCTCATCTCGGACAGCAGCTACGCCGACAACGCCTGCCCTCCCCCGCCAGTGTACCTTGGTGACCCAGGGCAGGGCAGCAGCAGCGCCGCCTCGAAGGAGCCGCCGAGCGACGACGACGACGACTACACCAAGGTGTACAAGGCCCTAGGCATGTAGGCGACTACGCTGTCTTAGTTTAAATTTCGTCCAAAATATGTAAAAAAATCGCCTATATTCGGCACCTATCAATGAAATCTAGTTTGTTCGCCAAATTTTCGCACATTGTTTGTCAAATTTCGCCTACTTGGGCGACGGTGCTATGAGGCAGAGGACGCAGACGTGGAGGCGTGGACCATTTTTTGGCCGTCTTGGGTCGCTGGTAGGACGGGCCCGCGGCACGGAACGACTCGTCCGGCGCCCCCACAGGAGCCCCTGGGAGACGGGGTTGGGCTGGGTTTGCCGGACGGGAACAAGGGAGCGTCCGAACGGGAAGACCTAATGGGCACGCGCGCTCGGGCCCGTCCGGACTTGAAGAGGTCGTGGGGGCGCGTTTGGGGGGGGCGATTTGAGATGCTCTAATGCCAAGCTTAACCGGAATCATGGATGGGCATTTTGCTTTGCAAGAAAGGTGCCAAATTTTAAGGAAGGTGGATCGATCCATTGGATGGGAAGCTTCAACCCGAAGGCAGGCAGGTTTCAGGCAATCATATTTTGTTAAGCTAGATTTTTCTCTCTTTTCCCTCTATATTGATGTTAAGCCTAAACTAGTATTCCCAGTAAAGCTTAAGCACCAACCAACCACTGAATCAAGCAAAGGATGAGGAGGCCTAGCTAGCTTAGAGCATCTCCAGTCGCGGCCCCCAAACGCGCCCCCACAGCCTCTTTCCATCCGGACGGCCCCGAGTGCGCCCAGTCGCGCCCCCCATTGGGTCTTCCCGTCCGGACGCCCCCTTGTTCCCGTCCGGCAAACCCAACCCAACCCCCCCAGGGGCTCCCGTGGGGGCACCGGACGAGTTGAAACGGCCACGTGGCGTCCGCGGACCCTCTCCGTCAGTGAGACGGGCGCAGTCAAAGCGGCGCCCGGTCTTTGTCTTCTCCCGAGACGGCATAGAAGCGCAGGCGCCGCAGCGAGCATCGCTTCGCCCAGTCGCGCAACGAGCCGTCGCGTCGCCCACGCGACGGCCACGCGTCTCCCCACGCGGGCGACAGTGTTAATGCGGGGGCGGCCTTTCGGCCTGCCCGGCCGGGTATATAATGCCGCCCTCGCCGCGCACCGCTCCCTCCCCGCTCTCTGTCTCTCTCCCCGCCCTCCTCTGCCTCTCACACCGCCGATCTCCCCCCGTAGCCATGGATCCCCTCGCCGCAAACGGCTTCCCCCGCCGTTCTCTCCTCAAGCGCGAGGCGCACGCTCTCTACGAAGCCTGGTACCCGTGCCCGCCGGACATGCGCGCCGGGCACGACTTCACCATCGGGCTCGGCGGCGTCCCCATCCCCAACGCGCCGTCGGTGGCGGACACGTCCTGGCAGCGGGAGGTGCACGCCCACTTCTACGGGCACCTCACGCCGGAGCAGCGCGCCGACCCCCGCTGGGACCCGGCGAACCGGCGAGCACAGCGCACTACGAGCACGAGTTCAAGCGCCTCCACACGCTGTGCTGGAACCGCTGGGGGCACCGCTCGCGCATGAGCGGAACAAGAAGGGGCGCGACGCTTTCTGGGCGCAGGAAGGCTTCATCCTCGAGGCCGTCCTCGCCCACATCAACGCCGGGAACAACCGAACAACCCGCGCCTCCCCTGGCCGGCGCCCACCCGCTGGGACCCAAGGTGGGCGACGGCGACACCAACCTCCTCCGTCTCCCGATCGTCTTCCTCCTCCGCCGGCAGCTCGTCCAGGCGCTCGGGCCCGCCGCTGCGCGTCCCCAAAACGGAGCCGGGGACCTCCACGCCACCGCACATGCGCCCGCTCTCCGGCGGGATCAGCATTGGAGGCATCCGCTTTGGCGGAGGCGCCTCTTCCCGCCGCCGTGCTGCGCCGCGTCTCCTCGTGCCCAAGATGGAGCCTGGGCTACGCGTCCCCAAGGAGGAGCCGGGGCTGCGCGTTCCCAAGTTGGAGCCGGGGCTGGAACGCCCACGCACCCTCGCCGAAGAGCTCGAGGCGCTCCAGGCGGCGTCGGCGACGGAGGACGACCCCGAGGGCATCAGGGACGCGCTCCTTATGTCGTACAGCACGGCGCAGCCAATGGACCTCACGTCGGCGTCGGCGTGGTCCTTCAACGACGCAGACGTGATAAAAGGCGCGCCGCTGATCGTCCTCGACCCACCGGCCGCGGCCAACGACAATGAGGCGAGGCCGAGCCACTGGGGCGGCGACGACGACGAGGAGGACTGGGACGGTGACGACAGCAGCTCCGACGGCGACTACGCGTCATAGATTAGTTTAAATTTAAGTTTTTTTTAGTTTAAATTTAAATTTTTAGTTTAAATTTCATTCAAATATTGTAATATATCCTAAATATTTGAATGAAATCGTCGTTCAAAAAGTTTGATTTTTTTGGGGAGGGACTCCAAGTGGGGCTGCGAGTGGGCAGCCGCGCCCCTCGTGGGCGCCTTCCCATCCGGACGAGCCCCCAAAGGGCCTCGCCGGGCGCTCATACGGACGCCTATTGGGGACCTCGACTAGAGATGCTCTTAACTCGCTCCTAGGTAGGGGACCGGCGCGCTAGGAAACATTCAGACAAAGGCTAGTTAATTAACGCCGATTAAACAAACTCGTAAAGCTTTATGAACGTACGTGAGTAGGGCTGGAATTAAAACTCGAAACCTCCGAGTTAAACGAGTAGCTCGCAACTCGATTCGGCTCGGCTCGAACTCGTTGTCCAACGAGAGTTTTCGTTTTCGACAGTAAACGAGTTCAAGCTAAACGGTTTACGAGTACTCGTTTAGCTCGTTTAACTCGGTAAAAAGAGTTTCTAATGATATTCTTATATATTTGAACATTTTTTTACTGATTATTATAGTTTATTTACGACAAATTATTTTATGGTGACATCTTTTCATCGATTATTGTGATGATTTTATTATACATGCCCCAAATAATAAAAAATAATTATATACACAATATATAATGTTGGCTTTTTATAGTTTTACAAAATAAAAAAGTTAAACGAGTAGCTCGCGAGCTACTCGCGAGTTCATCGAGCCGAGACGAGTTTTAATTTCGGACTCGTTTGTTGAACGAGTCGAGACCGAGTTTGAGCGAGTCGAGCCGAGCTGACTCGGCTCTGCTCGAATTCCAGCCCTATACGTGAGCTTCGCCCACACATGCAAAGCTCCCACAAGTGCTCCTCTGGCGTTATGTACCATGACATGGACACACATTTGCTGACCTGGCTGGCCTGGAGAGAGACACGTCCAGTCGTACACGACAGGTACATCCACCGTGTGAGGGGAGGAAGCTACCCTGTCGCTCGCATACGGATCGAGGATGCCATCTCGATGGGTGATCGGCTTTCTCTTTTTTTGGTGGGATTCCAGTGTTTAATAGTACCCCAAGTGCAACGGGCGAGGCGAAACGTGGCCATCGTGTTATGATTAGCTCAGGGGAGCATTTCCGTTTAGTTAATCCCCTAATTAACAAGAGCTTGATGAACGGCTGAAAGGTGGTGGGACTTTCTTGCGGCTAGGTAGTTTCCTTTTAAGGGCTCAGTTCCCGACAATGGAACCGACTTTATCTTGCGAGTATGTGACTTTGCCATATAAGGCAAGTGTGTGACATAAGGGCTAACGAATGCTGGTTGCCATGTGTCGGGGGGTTACCCCCGAGTAGGGGTAAGGCCAGTGCTAAAGGCAAGGTCAAATGGGATGTTTAACTGAGTAAAGCTGGCTACCCGGTACTTGCTATAGTGCGGTAGGCGCCTGTCTAGTCCTGTCACTGACAGAGGGGACAGGACAGGGCTAGGGGCCTACCCTATCTCACTGACAAGGGTGGACAGGTCCCATCTCCGAACAACGCGACGACTTACGGTGCACGCGTCAGCGGGAACCCGGAGGCGTGCACGGTTCTGCAGTGCTCCTGTCATATCAGCTGTACCTTTTAGTCTTATTCTATCCGGCTGGGCACCAGTATATAAGGTGCCCTGCCCCCTCCTGTGAGAGGTCCGGAACTAGTTCGCCGCACTCGCTATACTTTCCACAGGCAGCACTTAGAGAGAACCTGAGAGAAGAGTGGCTACTCGGCTGGAGGCATGATTTGTACTGTGGCTACTCGGTAAACACCCATATAAAGAGAGAGGCAGGATTAGGGGTGTTACCTCCACACGAGGGCCCTGAACCTGGGTAAGATCTTGTTGTTTGCAGTGTTTGTGACTTACCACACGCGGCTACTCGCCGTGTGATCCCTCCCCGAGCACCTCCAGCGTCCATCGGCCCCAACATTAGCCATCCCATGGCATCTGCCGTGATACCACCACGATAGTTGGCGCCCACCGTGGGGCAGACAGAGGCGCTGGCTGGAGTCCATGTTTGGACGGGACTCGTTTCTGCTACTGGGGAGCGCGTGGTCTGTGGCCTTGTCCACAGATTCGGCTCCTTCGACTTTGTCACCGACAACGCCGGAGATTTCGGCGGGAGGCCCATGCCGGCAGGCGGCTCGGTTCTCTCCTTCGGCTCGCACCTCGTCTACGTCGCCACCGCCGTCGTCCGCGAGTTCCCAGAGGAGCTGCTGGTCGCGGAAGATCCTCCTGATGTGCTCGCTGCCCGCGGAAGGCCGATGGGCTGCTCCGCGAACAGCGTGGAGGTGATGATGACCGGCACGGCTGCTGATGCCGGGAAGGGCGCAGCTGCTGCCGCGGGGGTCATCGAGGATCCTGCTGGCCCGAGTGCTGGCCAGAGGGTTCACAAGCCCTACGAGAAGGACTCCAGCATCCCTCTCTCCACTACACCGACGATACCGGCATCCGCAGTGCGGATGGGCATGCCGCCTCCCACCGAGCTTGAGCTCTTGACCATGAGGGCGCAGCTCGACCGGCAGCGTCAGGAGCTGCTCGCTGAGCACCTGGAGCTTGAGAAGGTTAGGCTCGAGCTTAGCCTAGACCAGAACGAGTACAACAAGGCCCATGGCTTTACTCCTGTTGTTAGGAAGCCTAGCAAAGTAGGCGCTACTCGTCGCAACTTAGGCGCCGAGATGGCGACAGTTGGTGAGGCTCCTAGCCAGTCTGCCACTGTAAACACCACTACCAGGCCCAGATACAGCACCCCCGCCAAAACACTTAGAGCTGCAGAGGCTGTAGCTGCTGAGTTGCCAAACCTTGCCGGCGACGCTCACGCTAGGAAGCAAGAGAGGCTCAATGAGTTAGTGCTAGAAGCTGCTAGGCAGAATGAGGAGTTCCGGAAAGCCAATCCGGGTGCCAGTGCTTCTCAGGTTGTGCACTCGCATGTGGTCAGATCTACGGATCAGGCCTCATCGCCGCATCCCAGCCGTGAGAGGGACCAGAGTATGCGCTCTGGGAAGAGTAGACAGATGCAGGTGTACGACCCGGCTCTCGCCGCGAGAGTCCGGTCAGAAACACACTACTGCAGGAGCAGGCTATCAAGCCCATAAAGCTCACAGCAAGGGGCACGATGGAGATAACGCGGGGCCTTCTCGGCGTCCTGCTGCTCAGCCTACTCGGCAGAGGACGCAGCAGCCAGCTGCAGCACAGCCGCGTGCAGCTGCACCAGCAGCCAACCCTGTGGTGCAACCCGCTGTTGTGCAGGAGAACAGGTATGATGATGGCTACTCGGCGATGGGACTAGACGGCTATGCTGACCCAAGGAATGTTGCTGATCGCCTGGGTGACTGCATGTTGGAGCCCAGTGATGCAAGGTTCAAGCTGGACCGGATCAATCTGTCCGTGCAACTCGAGAACAAGGGGCCGCCTGGCCCAGAATGCTTTGGTCCTCGTATCATGAACGAGCCATCCGTGAACCACTTCCTGCTGGCCAGGGGGACCAAGTGTTACAATGGCAGCACCAAGCCATAGGATTGGTTGAGTGACTATGTCACAGCCGTGCACATTGCAGGCGGCAACCGGAGATGGGCTGTGCGGTATGTTCCGCAAATGCTAGAGGGTCCAGCTCGGACTTGGCTCAACAACCTACCCAAGGACAATATCAATTGCTGGCTGGACTTCTCGGAGGCCTTCATCAGCAACTTCACCAGCACCTACAAGAGGCCGAATAGGCCGCAGCAGTTGTCCGCTTGCAAGCAGCGGGAAGACGAGACCGACTGCGAGTATCTTACTCGGTGGAGCACCTTGAGGAACACCTGCGAAGGTGTGAATGAGGCCCAGGCCATTACTTGGTTTGTGCAGGGCTGCAGGCATGGCAGCATGTTGTGGCAGAAGCTGCAGCGCGAGATGCCGAGTACTCTTGCTGAGACCATCAAGATCGCGGACATGTATGCACTCGGCGATCCAACTCAGCCTCTGATGGACTCTGCTGAGCCGAGAAGGAACTACAACAGCAACAAGCGCAATGATTTCTGCAACAAGCGCAGAGGTGACCGGATTGATACTCGGTATGATCCCGAGGAGGTGAATGCTGTGACTACGGCTGCTGGGAGTAGCCAAAGCCAAAAAACTGCTGGAGCCCAGTACGGGCAAAACCAGAATCAGGGCCAAGGCATCAAGAAGCCGTACAATGCTCCCCAGCAGGGTAGCGGCAACCCGGATCCCGCTCCGAACTTTGTCTTTGGGAGCATGAGGGATGGGCCGTGCAGCTTCCATACTCGGCATCCGGCCAGGCCAGCCAACCACACTACTCGGCAGTGCAGCTGGTGGGAACAGATCAAGAGTGAGGGCTTGCCCCCTCCTCCTCCTCAGCCAACTGCGAATGCCAATGTGCAGCCAGCTCGGGCACCTGCTCCCAGGCCTGCAGCTTTCCCGAGAAGAGAGAATGTGAACCAGGTGGCTTTAGGAGCGAACCGCAACTTCAACAACGACCGCTACCGCAACTACAACAACAACGACCACAACCGCAACTTCTACACCCGCAACAACAACAGGAACAACAACAAAAACAACCAAGGTAACAACAACAACGGCAACAATGGCGGTGGAGACCGCAACCAGTACCAGGAACACCACGAGAGTTACATGATCTTCACCTCTGAGCCCGCCGACAAGCAGTCTCTGCACAGGCGCACGATGGAGGTCAATGTTGTGATTCCTGCTGTGCCCCACTACCTGCACTGATGCAACCAAGAGATCACATGGTCCAGAGCTGATCATCCTAGGGTGATGCCCAACCCGGGTAGCTATGCTTTGGTGGTGGATCCCACCTTCTTGGGCGCTCATAAGAATGTCAGGTTTAGCAAGGTCCTGATTGACAACGGCAGCAGCATCAACATTGTGTACAGAGACACACTCGAGAAGCTCGGGATGGCCGAGAACATGTTGCTACCCAGCAGGACCACTTTCCATGGCATTGTGCCGAGAGTGTCTTGCTCTCCAATCGGCCGCGTCTGGATAGACGTCCTATTCGGCACGAGGGAGAACTGCCGCACTGAGAGCTTGGCCTTCGAGGTGGTTGACCACCAGAGCCCATACCATGCCCTACTCGGTAGGCCTGCTCTCAGCAAGTTCATGGCTTCAACCCATGCTGCATACTTGAAGATGAAGATCCCTGGTCCCAATGGAGTGATCACCATCTCGAGTGACTACAAGAGGTCTATGGAGTGTGCCTCTGTTGGTTCCCAGCTGGCGGAATCCATGGTCATTGCTGCCGAGAAGAAGAAGATGTACGAGGTGGTGGCTATGGCGCAAGCAACGCAAGGTGGTGCGCCTGGCATGCCGAGTTCCCAGTACGGGACTGCGTTCCAGGCGTCCCAGGAGACAAAGAAGGTCCAGGTTGATCCTAAGTTCCCAGACCGTGTTGCCATCATTGGCGCCGGGTTGGGAGAGAAATAGGAAAGCGAGCTCATCCACTTCCTCCGTGAGAATCGGGACGTGTTTGCCTGGTCCAATGAGGATTTGCCAGGCGTCCCGAGGGAGTTGGTTGAGCACTCGCTACATGTGCGGCATGATGCCAAGCCAGTGAAGCAGGCGATGCGCCGCTTTGGTGATGAGAGGAGGAAAGCTATCGGTGATCAGATCACCAAGTTGCTGATAAGCAACTTTATCATGGAGGTTTTGCATCCGGATTGGCTAGCCAACCCGGTTATGGTTGAGAAGAAGAAGAAGGACCCCAAGGCGGATACCGCATGTCGCATGTGCGTGGACTACACCGACCTGAACAAGGCCTGCCCCAAGGATCCCTTTCCGCTACCCCGCATAGATCAGGTGATCGATTCCACTGCTGGTTGTGATCTTTTGTCTTTCATAGATGCCTACTCTGGTTTTCATAAGATAGCTCTCAACCCTGCTGATCAAATAAAGACCGCCTTTATTACCCCGTACGGGGCTTATTGCTACCGTGTCATGTGCTTTGGGTTGCGGAATGCTGGTGCTACCTATCAGAGATGCATGCAGAAATGCTTGCATGATCAAATTGGCAAAAATGTGCAGGTGTACGTAGATGACATTGTCATCAAAATGAATAAAACACATACTCTTCTTAGTGAAATTGAGGAAACATTTGCCAACTTGCGCAAGTACAAGATGAAGCTGAATCCGACCAAATGCACCTTTGGCGTCCCGGCTGGCAAGCTACTCGGCTTCTTGGTATCCAGTCGGGGCATTGAGGCCAATCCTTCAAAGATAAAAGCTATAGAGAGCATGTCTTTGCCGAGATCCCTGAAGGATGTGCAAAATTTCACTGGTTGCTTGGCTTCTCTGAGCCGCTTCCTGGGCAGAATGGGCGAGAAGGCCTTGCCCCTGTATCAGTTGATGAAGAAGAGCAACAAGTTCGTCTGGACACCGCAAGCTGATGTGGCATTCAAGGAGCTGAAAGCCATGCTGGGTAGCGCTCCCATCTTGGCTAGTCCGCTACCCAAAGAGCCAATGCTGCTATACATTGCTGCGACTAACCGAGTGGTCAGTGTTGTGATTGTGGTGGAGAGAGAAGAGGAAGGCAAAACTGTGCAGTGGCCAGTATATTATCTCAGTGAGGTGCTGTCCAGCTCCAAGCAGAACTACCCGCATTACCAGAAGATGACTTACGGCGTGTACCTGGGCGCCAAGAAGCTGAAGCACTATTTCCAAGAGCATCCCATCACTGTGGTGAGCTCTGCTCCCATCTCGGACATCATGGGCAACAAGGAGGCAAGTGGCAGAGTAGCCAAGTGGGCAATTGAGCTGGCCGCGTACGCGAGAAGAGAAGCCATCAAGTCTTAGATCCTAGCAGATTTTCTGGTGGATTGGGCTGAGGTGCAGTATGAGCCTCCTACTCCGGTAGCCAACTACTGGAAGATGCATTTTGATGGCTCCAAGGTGAAGGAAGGCCTGGGTGCTGGCGTGGTGCTCACGTCGTCCAACCGAGATCAACTCAAGTACGTGCTGCAAATTCATTTCAAGGCATCCAACAATGTAGCAGAGTACGAGGTCGTGGTACACGGCTTGAAGGTAGCCAAGGAGGTTGGCGTTGTGACGCCCCGAGATCGGGCACTGTGCAGATTTCAGCATTTCCGCCAAAATCCACATAATAACCGATTCCAGTTTGCCACTTGTGATAACATTACAACAGTTCACGAATAATCCACAACAACAACAGAGGAGGTATATACAAGACGACTCAAACGAGTCAAGGATACAACTGATACAACACAAAGATCCAAATGACAGCGGAAGAAACAACATAGTGTTCGACTACGGACAAGATACAAATTGGACTAAGAGTCCTGAAGATAACCGATGGCGTCCAATCCCTGCCCAGGCCAAGCCGGAGGGATTCCCAAGCTAACGTCGTCAGACTTCAAACCTGTTGACTGCAATGTGGAATATGCAGCCACGAAATGGATTCGTGGGTCAGTACTATTAAGTACTGGCAAGTGGATAAACCATACTCACAAGATACCAGCGTAACCAATCATCACAAGATACAAATACTTTGGGTACAACGGAAGGAAGGGATTATTGCAAAGAAGCGGCAGCAGGCAGCACCAACAAACTACAGAGACGCGCTACAACTTCCGGCTAAAAGAAAGGGATAAGATAGCGCGACAAAACCAACTATAACTACTCATCAAACAATACCCATCCAGTGTTACCCCCTATTAAGGAAGCAACCCAAGGAAACTCACACTGTTGGTTAAGGTGACATTCATTTTTATGGTGAAGGTAATACTATATTACTAGTCAAGTTATTATCATTAGGTGTAAGTTGTCTGAGTACTTGTTAGCCAGCACTTTCACCAAGTCGTCACATAACCGTGGACAACACGGCTTCTCGAGAAGATTCATCCCTGCAGGGTGCGCTACAGTACCCGTACACACTCAAGCCACCAACTAAAACTCAGGCTGGCTCGACACAACCCAAACCGTCTCTACAACCTGTCCTAGGAGCCACGGAGCTATAAGGTCCCAGCCACGCAGCCGAATACTCAGCGCAAGTGTGCAAAACTCCCGCAGGACGCAACACCCCGGCAATACAGGCCTCGCCCTATATGCATCATCATCATCATCATTAGTAACCATGGGGGGGCAACCTATTCATGCGTATGAGCAAATGGAACACCCGAACTAAGTGTGGCTCTTCGGACAAGCTGCAAATCAGGTCTAAGTCGAGGGGGGTCCCATACTACCTCCCGGATGCGGTTAGCGCGCTCATCATGGATCAATGGACAAGACCCTTTTTCCTAGTTTCGACACTAGCAGGCTCCAAAACCACGCCGGGCCTCCTGCCGGTGCCTTCTCATCAAATTATTATTACCCCAAACATTAACATGTTGTTGATTAAATTGAAATCCAACTATCAACTAAACAGGTGATACAACAAAGGACAACAATACTCGAGCACAAACAAACCTAAGCATGCTAGTACGACACAAGCCAACAAACAACAGGGTTATAGGTGTGGAGGTAAGGCAATATCGTGGCAACAGGGTAAACATGTGATGGGATCGGAACACAAGCATCGAAAATACTAGGCTAGCATAAAGACAACGGAAAGAATCGGTAACAAGTGAGGAAAGGCAACATAGGTAGCAAGTGAGTATACTTGCCTGAGATCCAACAAGTAGAGGTACATCCGCAGAACTTGTCGTTGCTCACATCATCTCAACGTCCTATCCGCGAAGAAGCAACGAACTAGAACAAACACCGGATGCAACAATTACTACTACGGCAAAAGATCCAGCATGATCCTATTTTATATGCATGACAAGTTAAAGGGTGCATCAAAATAAATAGAAGACATGATGAAACATTTTAAATGGGCCCAAATACAAAGATAAGGTTGCATTTGGAAAATCCCAGGTGCATGCATAGTTATTTAAGTGAATTACAAGAAACCATTAGGTTGAAGTGATTAAATGGCATGGTGGATGATGAAAACAGAATGTATACAACATTAGCTTCAATGTGATATCTCATTTGCCAAATTCGGAATTTTAAATATTTAATTATGAATTTTTGCAATTTAAAAGGTTTAATTAAAGCATTGAATTATGGCACCACTTTTAATTAGGAAAAACAGTAAAAAAATTGTATATTTGAAAAGTACAGAGAATTTTGATTGGAAAACATATTTTACTTTTCAAATTTGGAGTTAAAATGAATTAGTTATGATTTATGCTATTTTAAATGAATTAAATAAAGTACAGAATATATTATAATTTTTAATTATTCAAAACATTAAACAAATTTCATATTTGAAAAGATTAGGAAATTTTGAATGGAAAACATATTTTATATGTTGAATTTGGGTTTGAAATGAGCAAGTAATTAAATTGGCAATTTTAAATGCATTAAACAAAGAATTATTGTTTTCAGCAATTTACATTATTCAAAACAGAAAACAAAGTTTATATTTGGAAAGTTTAGTTAATTCTGCATGGAAAACATATTAAATTTGCATTATTTGGAGTTGTGGTTTGAAAGATATGATTTATAGAAGATACACACATTTTTTGGAATTTTTGGAAAACAGAAAAGGGCCTGGAACTTTTGTCACACAAGGCATCTATACCCAGTGCCTCTGACCAGTGGAGTCGTGCATAGGTGGCACCCAGGTGACGCGCGAGTGTGGGCTGGCGTGGCCTCCACGTCGCTGACGCGTGGGGCCCGCGTGCCAGCGCGGAAAAAGAAGAAAAGGGGAGGCTTTGCCTCCCCGGGGGCTCGAACCCGCGACCCAGCGCGCCCGCGGAAGGAACCAGGCCACTGGGCTGCTGCTGCGGTTGGTGTTAGATCTGGGCTTCGGCCCCTTTTGAGGTTTTACGGCGCGGTTAACTGAACTTTGAACACCAAAAATTCAGAGACTACGTCGGAGATCGAACGAAGCCGACGAGGACCTGCAGCCAGCGATGCTCGAAGGCATCGATCCCAGAGCAAAGGGAGGGAGGGGAAAGGAGGATGTCCGTGGGGACGGGGTGCTCACCTAGAGGGTGTAGTCGAAGGGGAGAGGCTCGGGGACGACCGGAGGCGTGGAAGACGATGACGAACGGGTGCACGTACGGACGTAGTCGACGGGAACTTGGCGACGATCCGGGCGGCTCGGGCTCCGGGCCTTCAGCGAACTTGACGCGGACGATGTCCCGGTTCGATTCCCGCTCTCACGTCGGCTCAAGGACGTCCATGGCGGAGAGGCGACGGCCAGGTGCTCATGTTCTCTCTCGGTTGATGTTTTGGGGTGGAGATGGACAGAGAGGTGTGGAAGGGAGATGGCGGCGGGAGAGAAGGGGAGGTAGGGCTAGGGTTTTGGAGGAGGGGAGGGGTAGATAAGGAGGAGGGCAGGTGGAGCAGGGGGACTAGGAGGTGGCCATGGTCACGTTCTGTACGTGACCTCCTTCCTGGAGAAGACGACAAACATAGCGTGGGCTATGCTCCTGGCTACGGGCTGCAAGGGAGAGAGGTTGGCTGGGCCTGGTGGGCTGGAAGGAAGATGGGTCGTAGGTGGGCCTTTGTGGCCTGCCTCCCCACAAAAACGTTTTTTTTCTCTTTTCTTCTTTTAGTTTTTACTTTTATTTGCTCATTTTTTAGTTGTTGCCAATTATATTCTGAAAATAGCAAAGGTAGAATAAGAGTAGGTTTTTAATATAAAACATGACAACATAATTTGTTAATAAAAATATTTGTCTATTTATAAAGTCACATAAACATTTTGAAAAATAGTTTCACAAGCCATTCTAAAATTTTAAATTTGGGATAGGTTGATAGGAAACATTTTTGAGAGTTCAAAAAAATGCAATGCAAGGATGCCATGATGATGCAAAAAAAAAAAACAAGCAAAACTAATTGGGGAAAACCCCGGGTGTTACAGGCGTGCAGCGCATCGTATGCTATGGCGACTCGGATCTGGTTGTGCAGCAAGTATCAGGCACATGGGATGCTCTGGATGCCAACATGGCGTCATATCGGTTTCTGGTGCAAACCATGACTGGTTTCTTTGAAGGGTGCGAGTTCAAGCACATACACCGAGCAGAGAATGAGGCAGCTGATGAGCTGTCCAAGTTGGGGTCTTCTCGGCAGTACATCCCGGCTGGGATTGCCTTGGAGCATTTGAGAAAGCCATCTATCAAGCCATCCCCCAACTCGGAATCCATATTCGTTCCTTCTCTGCCCGGCGAGGAAGCTGTTCCCATGGAGGTTGACTGGGAGGTTGCAAAAGAGAACCCGGGGACTGCCGTTGCCATCCCGGGGACTGTCACCTGCAACCCGGGGACTGTCCCTCCTTACTCGGGGACTGCCCCTCCTAACTCGGGGACTGTCGCATTCATTGAGGGGGTCCTTTCTGAGTGCTCGGGGACTCGTCCCCAACTCAGAAGAAGAAGAAGTAGTGGCTGATCCAATGGAAGTGGACGAACCAGTGTTTCCCATCCGGGGGACACCGAGTTGGGATTTGCCCATATTATCCTTTCTAAAGGACGGCACCTTGCCGAGTGATGAGGTTACCTCGACGCAAATTCAGAGAAGATCCAAGGGCTATACAATCTTTAGAGATGTGCTGCATAAAAGAAGTCCTACTGGGGTGCTGCAGCGCTGTGTAGAGCCAGAAGAAGGAGAAGAAATTCTGGTGGAGATACACCAGGGAGAATGCGGGCATCATGCCTCTTCTCGGGCTCTGGTTAACAAGGCTTTTCGGCATGGCTTCTTTTGGCTCACTGCCTTGAAGCAAGCTGAAGATATTGTGAGAAAGTGCAATGGCTGCCAAAGATTCGCAAGTAAGATTCATATGCCAGCTTCCGAGTTGAAGACTGTCGAATCCCTGACTCGACAAGTCCCTTAGGTGACCCTATCGGGTTTCGATTAGGAGAACTCATGAGCGCTGGCGAGATCGTCGGCTAGACAGGGGGCGAGATTTACCCAGGTTCGAGGCCCTCGTAGAGGTAAAACCCTTACTCCTGCCTCTTGTCGATCTGTATTGGATGATTAGATCGGTTACAAGTTGCTCGAATCGAGAGTAGATCTCGAGTTCCGAGGCTTTTTGGTCGTGCGGTATTGCTTGGTCTTCTCCTTGAGGGCTCTCCTGGCCTTATATAGATGGCCAGGTCTCGAGTCCTACCCGGAGAGGGTTCAAACCCTAGCTAGGTTGGTTACAAAACTACCTAACTTAACCCGCAAGTTTAGTGCGGGTGGGCTTCTGGTAGGCCTTCTGGAGTCTTCCAAGGGCGCCTCTTCTTGGGCCTTGACATTGGGCCTGAGAGGGGGTGTCCTTACCCTGTGACGCCCCGAGATCGGGCACTATGCAGATTTCAGCATTCCCGCCAAATCCGCATAATAACCGATTCCAGGTTGCCACTTGTGATAACATTACAACAGTTCACGAATATTCCACAATTACAACAGAAACAGATAGATACAAGATGACTCAAACTAGCCAGGGTTACAACTGATACAATACAAAGATCCAAATAACAGCGGAAGAAACAACATATCGTCCGTCTACGGACAAGATCCAAATTGGACTAAGAGTCCTGAAGATAACCGAGCGCGTCCAATCCCTGCCCAGGCCAAGCCGGAGGGATTCCCAAGCTAACGTCGTCAGACTTCAAACCTGTTGACTGCAATGTTGAATATGCAGCCACGAAAAAGATTCGTGGGTCAGTACGGTTAAGTACTGGCAAGTGGATAAACCATACTCACAAGATACCGGCGTAATCCGATCATCACAAGATACAAATACTTTGGGATCAACGGAAAGGAAGGGGTTATTGCAAATAAGCGGCAACGGGCTGCACTAACCAACTACAGAAACACTCTACAACTTCCGGCTAAAAGAGAGGGATAAGATAGCGTATCGAAACCAACTACAACTACTCACCAAACAATACCCATCCAATGTCACCCCCTACTAAGGAAGCAACCCAAGGATAACTCACACGGTTGGATTAATGATGGATCAAGTTATTGTGTCCATAAGACTATTACTAGTCAAATTATTATCATTAGGTGTAAGTTGTCTGAGTACTTGTTAGCCAGTACTTTCACCAAGTAATCCATAACCGCGGAAAACACGGCTTCTCGAGAAGATTTATCCCTGCAGGGTGTGCTCCAGTACCCGTACACACTCAAGCCACCAACTAAAACTCAGGTTGGCTTGACACGACCCAAACCATCTCTACAACCCATCCTCGGAGCCACGGAGCTATAAGGTCCCAGCCACGCAGCCGAATACTCAGCGCAGGTGTGCAAAACTCCCGCAGGACACAACACCCCGGCACTACAGGCCTCGCCCTATATGCATCATCATCATAACCATCACCAGTAACCATGGGGGGCCCTCCCATTATGCAAAGGAGCAAATGGAACACCCGAACTAAGTGTGGCTCTTCGGACAAGCTGCAGATCAGGTCTAAGTCGAGGGGGGTCCCATACTACCACCCGGATGCGGTGAGCACGCTCATCATGGATCAGTAGACAAGACTCTTTTCCTAGTTTCGACACTAGCAGGCTTCAAAACCCTAACCCGGGCCTCCTGCCGGTGCCTTATCATCAAATTATTATTACCCAAAACATTAACAGTTTGTTGATTGAATTGAAACCCAACTATCAACTAAACAGGTGATAAGACAAAGGATAACAAGACTCGAGCACAAACAAACCTAAGCATGCAACTACGACACGAAGGCCAACAAGGTAAACAAACAACAGTTAATAGGAAGTGGAAGGAAGGCTATATCATGGCTGCAAGGTAAACATATAATAGGATCGAGACACAAGCATCGACTCAACAGGCTAGAACAAGAACAACGGAAAGAATCGGTAACAAGTGATGAAAGGCAGCCATTTGGCAGCAAGTGAGTATACTTGCCTGAGATCCCGCAAGGTAGCAGAACTTGTCGTTGCTCACATCATCTCAACGTCCTATCCGGGAAGAAGCAACGAACCTCGAACAAACACCGGATGCAACAATTACTTCTACGGCAAAAGATCCAGCATGATCCTAGGTTATATGCATGACATGGCAAGATGCAACAGGGAAAACAACTTAAGCAATTTAATCGGAACCGGAGTCCGGAGAAATAGGAATTGGTTCAAGTTGTTTATCTAACCATCAATTTAATTGTTGTTTAGCTTGGCAACCAATAAGTAGATGAGTTAGGCAATTTAAATGGAATGGGGCAACAGTTGGAATTAATTAGCCCACACATTCCATATGTTGTCATATAGATGAACATGCATAACAAAATCTAAAATGCACAAGATAAGATGCAAACAGAGATATGAATGGCATGAGCATGTTAAGTGCATTTTTCTGGTATGAAAACATATTTTATTTGTTGGATTAGGAATTAAAATGAATTAGTTATTAATTTGACAAGTTTAAATGCATTAAATAAGAAACATTTGTTTTCAGCAATTTAAATTATTCAAAACAGCAAACAAAGTTTATATTTGGAAAGTTTATTCAAATTTGCATGGAAAACATATTTGGTTTGTTGAATTTGGAATCTTTATGCCCAAGTTATGAATTTTGCAATTTAAAAGGATTTAATTAAAGCATTGAATTATTGCACCACTTTTAATTAGGAAAAACATTAAACAAATTGCATTGAAAAGGGTTGAAAACATGTAGCAAATGTTTCACTGAACATTTAGAGCTATCAAACATAATTTTTGGGGTATTATTGGATTTATTAGGCAATTTTCCATAAATAGTTTTATTCTGCCCTTTTAGTAAACAGAGGAAAACATGTTCAAAATTAATTCAATTGTGCCCAAATAAAATACCAATGTGTAGAGTTTGTTAAGACAAATTTTTAGAGACCAAGTTTGCTTAATTTGGATGAGTAGAACTAAAGTTATGAAATTCCAAAGTTTCCACTTTTTATTGCATTTTCAGTAATTAATTATTTAGTGCCAAAATTGTTACAGAAATATATTGCAAACTTGTCATTAATAGAAAGAGCACAGAATTATGAAGCCACAGGATTTTGAATCATTCAAATTGGATTTATATTCGATTTGATATTGATTTTAGAAGTAATGGCTCAGGTCTAGGTTTTCTGAAATTCGGGCAGAACAGAAAAAAAACAGCAGAAAATAAAAGGGGGGCTTTTTCTGCTTGGGGGGGGATTCGAACCGAGCACCTGTTGCACGCGCGCAAGGGTGCCTAGCCACTGGGGTGCTCGCTGGGTTGTGATAGATGGAGGAGGCGCAGGGGTTTGAGGCATCGCCTCGGCGTATAGCCTGACGAAACTGCACATCACGTACAGTTGCCTGAACCGACAAGGGGGAGATGACCGCAGCGACCAGGCGCTGCTCGCCGGCGAGGCGCTGGGCGCGCTGGGCGCGGAGGGAAAAGGGAGAAGGGGGGAGAGGAGAGAGGGGAGAGAGGAGAGGGGAAGAGGTGGGCTCACCTCGGGCTCCAACGACGCAGGGAGGCGCGGGGTAGACGAAGACCTCTGTCAGCGGACAGCCACGGAACAGCCGAGCGGCGGCGGACAACGGCGATGGCGTGGTGGCTACGGAGCTCCGCAGGCCCGGCCGAGGAAATGAGGGCAAAGAGGGCACCTCCCCGGTTCCATTCCCGGCCGCGGCGTGGCCTGGCGACGACCGTAGCGGCGGCAGCGTGGCTGCCAAGATTCGGCCATGGAGGCTTCATTCTTGGTTCAGATAAAACTTCAGAGAAGAAATTTGGGGACAGGGAAGAAGATGGAAGGGGAGCGGCGGCGCTAGGGAGGAGGTAGGAGAGGGAGAAGGGGCGGCCTAGGGTTAGGGGATAGATATAGGAGGAAGGGGGAGCATGTGAGGAGGGGGCAGGTGCGGTGTTCTGTTTGTGTACGTGCTGATGTCGACATCGCTGTACGGACGGAGGTTGAAGAAAAGGAAGTTGGGCTGGGTCGTAGGTGGGCCTTTGGGCCTGCCTCCCCAAAAACATTTTTTTCTTTCTTTTAGTTGTTACTTTTATTTTCTTGTTTTAGTTGTTGCCAATTATATTCCGAAATTAGCAAAGGTAGAATAAGGGTAGGTTTTAATATAAAACATGACAACATAATTTGTTAACAAAATATTTTGTCTATTTATAAAGTCTCATAAACATTTTGAAAAATAGTTTCACAAGCCATTCTAAAATTTTAAATTTGGGATAGGTTGATAGAAAACATTTTTTTTTTGTTGTTGGAGAAAAGCAATGAAATGCATTATGCCATGAGGATGCTAAAAGGAAAACAACAAACAAAACCTAATTAGGGAAAACCCCGGCCGTTACAGACGACACCACTAACAAGGGGATTGCGCCCTCGCAATCCACCTACTAACCCGGGAGGGGAAAGAAGTTCGGCTATCGATTCTTCATGCTTCCAGTTGATCTCCTCGACACCACTAACAAGGGCTTCTCGACACCACTAACAAGGGATTCTTGCTCGGAGTGACGACGATGTTCTTCCACCAAGAATCTTCCGATGATCGAACCTATTAGGTTAAAGGCTCAGAAAACGTCCACCCACGTAGGATCCTAACACTTTGAAAGATTGAGTACGAGAGTAGACTCCAAAACAAATTAGATGGGAGGGGAAATAGAATCGGGATAAGGAGAAAACAAGAATCCTATTGAGATGTTTTCCAAAATAGTTCAGCAGAAATAGTTTTTGACACTCTAGAAACAACGACCGTTAGCGAGGTTATCCTACAGGCTTTGCGGACCCGTTGCTTCGATAACCATTCGTATCGAAACAATCTCGGGAATCGGAACCAAGGCTCTGATACCATTTGTGACGCCCCGAGATCGGGCACTATGCAGATTTCAGCATTCCCGCCAAATCCGCATAATAACCGATTCCAGGTTGCCACTTGTGATAACATTACAACAGTTCACGAATATTCCACAATTACAACAGAAACAGATAGATACAAGATGACTCAAACTAGCCAGGGTTACAACTGATACAATACAAAGATCCAAATAACAGCGGAAGAAACAACATATCGTCCGTCTACGGACAAGATCCAAATTGGACTAAGAGTCCTGAAGATAACCGAGCGCGTCCAATCCCTGCCCAGGCCAAGCCGGAGGGATTCCCAAGCTAACGTCGTCAGACTTCAAACCTGTTGACTGCAATGTTGAATATGCAGCCACGAAAAAGATTCGTGGGTCAGTACGGTTAAGTACTGGCAAGTGGATAAACCATACTCACAAGATACCGGCGTAATCCGATCATCACAAGATACAAATACTTTGGGATCAACGGAAAGGAAGGGGTTATTGCAAATAAGCGGCAACGGGCTGCACTAACCAACTACAGAAACACTCTACAACTTCCGGCTAAAAGAGAGGGATAAGATAGCGTATCGAAACCAACTACAACTACTCACCAAACAATACCCATCCAATGTCACCCCCTACTAAGGAAGCAACCCAAGGATAACTCACACGGTTGGATTAATGATGGATCAAGTTATTGTGTCCATAAGACTATTACTAGTCAAATTATTATCATTAGGTGTAAGTTGTCTGAGTACTTGTTAGCCAGTACTTTCACCAAGTAATCCATAACCGCGGAAAACACGGCTTCTCGAGAAGATTTATCCCTGCAGGGTGTGCTCCAGTACCCGTACACACTCAAGCCACCAACTAAAACTCAGGTTGGCTTGACACGACCCAAACCATCTCTACAACCCATCCTCGGAGCCACGGAGCTATAAGGTCCCAGCCACGCAGCCGAATACTCAGCGCAGGTGTGCAAAACTCCCGCAGGACACAACACCCCGGCACTACAGGCCTCGCCCTATATGCATCATCATCATAACCATCACCAGTAACCATGGGGGCCCTCCCATTATGCAAAGGAGCAAATGGAACACCCGAACTAAGTGTGGCTCTTCGGACAAGCTGCAGATCAGGTCTAAGTCGAGGGGGGTCCCATACTACCACCCGGATGCGGTGAGCACGCTCATCATGGATCAGTAGACAAGACTCTTTTCCTAGTTTCGACACTAGCAGGCTTCAAAACCCTAACCCGGGCCTCCTGCCGGTGCCTTATCATCAAATTATTATTACCCAAAACATTAACAGTTTGTTGATTGAATTGAAACCCAACTATCAACTAAACAGGTGATAAGACAAAGGATAACAAGACTCGAGCACAAACAAACCTAAGCATGCAACTACGACACGAAGGCCAACAAGGTAAACAAACAACAGTTAATAGGAAGTGGAAGGAAGGCTATATCATGGCTGCAAGGTAAACATATAATAGGATCGAGACACAAGCATCGACTCAACAGGCTAGAACAAGAACAACGGAAAGAATCGGTAACAAGTGATGAAAGGCAGCCATTTGGCAGCAAGTGAGTATACTTGCCTGAGATCCCGCAAGGTAGCAGAACTTGTCGTTGCTCACATCATCTCAACGTCCTATCCGGGAAGAAGCAACGAACCTCGAACAAACACCGGATGCAACAATTACTTCTACGGCAAAAGATCCAGCATGATCCTAGGTTATATGCATGACATGGCAAGATGCAACAGGGAAAACAACTTAAGCAATTTAATCGGAACCGGAGTCCGGAGAAATAGGAATTGGTTCAAGTTGTTTATCTAACCATCAATTTAATTGTTGTTTAGCTTGGCAACCAATAAGTAGATGAGTTAGGCAATTTAAATGGAATGGGGCAACAGTTGGAATTAATTAGCCCACACATTCCATATGTTGTCATATAGATGAACATGCATAACAAAATCTAAAATGCACAAGATAAGATGCAAACAGAGATATGAATGGCATGAGCATGTTAAGTGCATTTTTCTGGTATGAAAACATATTTTATTTGTTGGATTAGGAATTAAAATGAATTAGTTATTAATTTGACAAGTTTAAATGCATTAAATAAGAAACATTTGTTTTCAGCAATTTAAATTATTCAAAACAGCAAACAAAGTTTATATTTGGAAAGTTTATTCAAATTTGCATGGAAAACATATTTGGTTTGTTGAATTTGGAATCTTTATGCCCAAGTTATGAATTTTGCAATTTAAAAGGATTTAATTAAAGCATTGAATTATTGCACCACTTTTAATTAGGAAAAACATTAAACAAATTGCATTGAAAAGGGTTGAAAACATGTAGCAAATGTTTCACTGAACATTTAGAGCTATCAAACATAATTTTTGGGGTATTATTGGATTTATTAGGCAATTTTCCATAAATAGTTTTATTCTGCCCTTTTAGTAAACAGAGGAAAACATGTTCAAAATTAATTCAATTGTGCCCAAATAAAATACCAATGTGTAGAGTTTGTTAAGACAAATTTTTAGAGACCAAGTTTGCTTAATTTGGATGAGTAGAACTAAAGTTATGAAATTCCAAAGTTTCCACTTTTTATTGCATTTTCAGTAATTAATTATTTAGTGCCAAAATTGTTACAGAAATATATTGCAAACTTGTCATTAATAGAAAGAGCACAGAATTATGAAGCCACAGGATTTTGAATCATTCAAATTGGATTTATATTCGATTTGATATTGATTTTAGAAGTAATGGCTCAGGTCTAGGTTTTCTGAAATTCGGGCAGAACAGAAAAAAAACAGCAGAAAATAAAAGGGGGGCTTTTTCTGCTTGGGGGGGGATTCGAACCGAGCACCTGTTGCACGCGCGCAAGGGTGCCTAGCCACTGGGGTGCTCGCTGGGTTGTGATAGATGGAGGAGGCGCAGGGGTTTGAGGCATCGCCTCGGCGTATAGCCTGACGAAACTGCACATCACGTACAGTTGCCTGAACCGACAAGGGGGAGATGACCGCAGCGACCAGGCGCTGCTCGCCGGCGAGGCGCTGGGCGCGCTGGGCGCGGAGGGAAAAGGGAGAAGGGGGGAGAGGAGAGAGGGGAGAGAGGAGAGGGGAAGAGGTGGGCTCACCTCGGGCTCCAACGACGCAGGGAGGCGCGGGGTAGACGAAGACCTCTGTCAGCGGACAGCCACGGAACAGCCGAGCGGCGGCGGACAACGGCGATGGCGTGGTGGCTACGGAGCTCCGCAGGCCCGGCCGAGGAAGCGAGGGCAAAGAGGGCACCTCCCCGGTTCCATTCCCGGCCGCGGCGTGGCCTGGCGACGACCGTAGCGGCGGCAGCGTGGCTGCCAAGATTCGGCCATGGAGGCTTCATTCTTGGTTCAGATAAAACTTCAGAGAAGAAATTTGGGGACAGGGAAGAAGATGGAAGGGGAGCGGCGGCGCTAGGGAGGAGGTAGGAGAGGGAGAAGGGGCGGCCTAGGGTTAGGGGATAGATATAGGAGGAAGGGGGAGCATGTGAGGAGGGGGCAGGTGCGGTGTTCTGTTTGTGTACGTGCTGATGTCGACATCGCTGTACGGACGGAGGTTGAAGAAAAGGAAGTTGGGCTGGGTCGTAGGTGGGCCTTTGGGCCTGCCTCCCCAAAAACATTTTTTTCTTTCTTTTAGTTGTTACTTTTATTTTCTTGTTTTAGTTGTTGCCAATTATATTCCGAAATTAGCAAAGGTAGAATAAGGGTAGGTTTTAATATAAAACATGACAACATAATTTGTTAACAAAATATTTTGTCTATTTATAAAGTCTCATAAACATTTTGAAAAATAGTTTCACAAGCCATTCTAAAATTTTAAATTTGGGATAGGTTGATAGAAAACATTTTTTTTTTGTTGTTGGAGAAAAGCAATGAAATGCATTATGCCATGAGGATGCTAAAAGGAAAACAACAAACAAAACCTAATTAGGGAAAACCCCGGCCGTTACATACCCGCAGGGTCCAAGATCTATGTCTTCGTCAGTAGCCCCCGAGCGTGTGCTCGATTGGGATTTATTTCCAGTCGGGTAGACGGTCAGACCTTTTTTGATCTCCTCTTGGAAGTTCAGCTCGACAGTTGTTGTCTTCGAAGGGTGTGTCCCCTGTTTTGTGAGTTATAACGCTCGAGTATCGAGCAGCATAGGTGCCTGTTTTTGCGGCTTTATTTGCAGAAGGATGTGGCACAGTAGCTTGGCTCTCCCGAGAGATCAGGGCCAATTAATTGCGACTAGGGCAAAAACATTTCTGGCCTACACAGATTCGAGACCTCCGACTCGAACCCGATGAGGTGATTGTTGCGACTGGGCCGTTGTGGACTTATCGAGTCGAACTTAACCTATGAGGGTACCCGGCGCGTCCGCTAGGATTTTTCTTCGTGTTGTTGACACGGAACTATGCCGGAGGACGCAGCTTTCGAGTGCGATTCCAGGCCCAAAAGAGAGATCTTTCTGGGTCTTACCTTCGTATTCGAAGAATACGGCATCCAGATGTGCCTAGTCGGCTGAACAATCCAGGTTCTTATGATGTAGAATTATCATGTATAAGAGAAGCAGGTTTTTCCTACCCGATTTGAGTTATTTAAGCTCCATACGAAAGAAATTTCGCGTTGGAAAAGAAGCTAAGCCCGTATGAAAAAGTTTTCATGCTCGGGATGCTATGCCCATACGAAAGAGTTTTCGTGCATAGGGTATTTTTCTCTTGTTCGAAGAGGTCTTGCTTTATGAACTGTTCATGGAAGAGTTGCTTTTATCCGAAGGAATTGCGAAGATAATTTCGCATTTGAACTTCCAATCGAAAATAATCTGGTTTCGAATGACGAATGCCATGACGTCATGGCGCACTCCTCTTCTCCCGATGGGACGTGACGGAGTGGCAGCAGAAAATGGCCCACCTTGTCAGCTTTTTGACCGGGAAACGAGACGTCGTTCCCGTTTTTTACGCAAAACGCGCAGTAAATGCGCACGATCTTCTGTTAAGATCGTGGCACGAAACAGCGCAGGCCGCTGCTTCGTTTCATCCTTACGCGTGGCGGCCGTGATAGGTGCCACGTAGCGCATCGTACGGCTGAGATTGCCTTGCCCCGTGTATAAATACGGGTGTTAGCGCTGCGGTAAAATTTTCCCAGCTCTCTGCCTTCATCTTCTTCCTCGCGCCCATCTTCGTCTTCCCCGCGCTCGAGCTCTCGCTGCAAACAATGGCTGGCGGAAAGAAGCGTGGTGCTGCTGGATCCGCATCTGGTGAACCTTCCGCGCAACCCGCGCCCCGCGCCGGCGACTGGCGTTCTCCCAACACCACCGCAAAATGCATCAAGGAGATGCAGCGGGAGGGGTTGCTGCCGGCGGAGACGGAGAAACGAGTCCGCCTCGGGAAGAAAGAAGAGGTACCCAATCCTCAGTCGAACGAGCGCGTGGTCTTTGTGGACCACGTAACTCGGGGCCTTTCCTTTCCCCTTCATCCCTTCTTCCTCGGGTTGCTGTGTGTCTATGGCATACAGCTTCACGATCTCCCTCCGAACGCGGTGCAGCACATTACGTGCTTCATCGTGTTCTGCGAATGCTATCTCGGCATTCGCCCGCACTGGGCGCTGTGGAAGGCGCTCTTCAAGGTCCGGATCTTCCGCGAGTAGTCGCGGGTGGAGTCCGAGCTAGGCGAACCGCTTCGCACCGGCGGCTTCGGGATCCAAGCTCGACAAGAAGGCAGCTACTTCAACATGCACTTCGTCGACTCTGCCCAAAGCTGGCGGAAAAGGTGGTTCTACGTCGTCGACAACAGCTCGGGTGGGATTGTAGAGTTCCACCCGTTCGCTGTTCTGACCAGGCGAAAGTCTTGGGGGCACAAGATGTCAACCGAAGAGACCCAGACTGTTGCGCCTTTACTCGCGAGAGTAGCCGCTCTTCGGGACCAGACCGCGGGAGTTGTGCTCAACGGGATGCATCTGGCGAGCATCTTCTTGAAGCGCAGGATCCAGCCGCTCCAACAGAGGCCCTCCGCCATGTGGGAGTATCAGGGCTCAGAAGATCCCAGTCGAGTAAGCCGCGAGGAACTTTCGAATGTAGAATTCGAGAAGAAAATCGCGGGTATCACCCGACTGAAGGTTGGAGAGAAATTCCCCGATTGCTCTGTTCAAGCCTTCGCCGCCTCAAATCCTCCCCCAGCCGAGGTTAGTTTCTTTCTCTTCTTTCGTCTTTGAGTTGTTCCTTTTTTCTCCGTTCAGAGTCTTAGTCGATAAGATTTTCCTTGTCTTCTTCTTGCATTTGCAGAGCCTAGCCATGGCGGACTGCTACCCGCCAACCACGGGGGAAGCCGCCTCAGAGCAAGTGTCGAGCCATCAAGACGGCGCGATTGACACCAGCGTCGCCAATGCCTCTTCGAGTTCAGAGCACGATTCTTCGGATGACATTGCGGACTCGAATGGCGCTCCGACGAAACGTCGTCGGGTAGATGAGGACGAAGCTACTTCCAAGGACAAATCCTTGGAAGCATCGCCCAGTCAAGCTCCTATCCGTGCGACTCCACTTCTCTCCCTTGCTCCTTCGCCTTCGTTCCCAGTGATGACGCCCGCTTGGAACGTGGACTTGCTGGATGACGACGAGGATGACGAGTAAGTGTTTTTTTCCTTAATCTTGGTCGAACATTTTCTGTGCTTCAATATCGATTGTTTCTATCTTTCGGTGCAGTCTACAGATGATCAGTCCTCGCAGGTACGCCGCGGCCGTTCCTCCCGAGAAGAGAAATAAGGCCAAGGATGCGGGTGAAACTCCCACCGCGGGCACCGTCCAAAACTCTCCCAGAGCGGCTCCTGAAGCTGCGACTGTGGAGCGTGGAGCCCCCAGCTTTGCTGTTAGGACTTCAGCTTCTAAGGAAGTGACGGACAGCTCCGCGGATCCGCTCTTTCGCGCCACCGGCCAGGTAAAACTTCGTCTTCTGTCTTCAAATTTTTATCGGGTGCACGACAGTGCTCCCGATGGGAGTAGCCCCCGAGGCTGTAGTCGACCGCATGCGGTCGGCTACAGGCTCAAAGTCTGGTTTACTTCTTCTTCACGATTCCATTTTTTATCGGGTGCACGGCAGTGCTCCCGATGGGAGTAACCCCCGAGGCTGTAGTCGATTGTAAATAATCGGGTACAGACTCAAATTTAATCCATTTAACTCTTCCGTCTTCGTGCTTTGCAGTCGCTCGTTGATTCTCTTGCGGCGATTGGTCGCCGCGTCGTTCTCGCTGAATCGGATTGCGAGTCCCTTCGAACGGACCGTAGCCGACTTCAA
Organism: Alopecurus myosuroides; assembly: GCA_028641055.1. NCBI lineage: Eukaryota > Viridiplantae > Streptophyta > Magnoliopsida > Poales > Poaceae > Alopecurus > Alopecurus myosuroides. The sequence continues at coordinate 263,873,271 of CM054062.1, forward strand.
ACTGAAAACGACCTCCTCAAGGGTAAGTTCTATTATTTCTTTGTCTTCACTGTCCTGTGAATTCTTGATTTCTGATAAGCATCTTTTCGCAGCTCAACTTGAATTTTCGGAGTCCGAAAGGGTCAAATTGTCTGAGCAGCTAACCGCTCGGGAGGCTGACCTGACGGCCGTTCGACAAGAGCTGGAGGCTTCCCGCATGCAATCAGAAGATTTTAATCGGCAGCTTGCGGATGCGCGGAAGGCCCTGAAGGAACAAGTTGAAGCTGGCAGTAAAGCCGACAATAATATTGTCGAGTTCCTCCGTCCCCTCGCGGAACGTTTTGCGGGTAAGTGCATTTTGCGACTTCTGATATTTTATTCCACTGAACTTTGCTAAGTTTGGTCTTCTTTGTTCACAGGTCTTTTGGATGTCCCTCTAGAGATCCCTGGGCTCCAGCGGGTGGACGTGCTAACCGACACACTTGCACAACTCAAGAGACATTCCGATGGAATTCTCTCTCTGATTAACGATGCCTCCCAGGCATTGGTGCAAGTGCATGGTCGCATCGTTGCCGGCGGCACTCCTACGCCTGCGCTAGATGATCTGCTGAAGGCTTTTTCGGAAGGCGGTCTTCTGGATGCCTTCGCAGTTGCTCAATCAGAGGCTGGCGCGAAGACTGCGATCCAATTTGCTCTGGCGCACGGAGTCGAAGGGTTGGAGGAGGCTTACTCGTCCATTCCAGTCGATCCTTCCACGGGCAAAAAGGTACGGCTCTCCCGTTTTGGCGAGCAAGCCGCCATTCTTGCTCGGAAGCTTTCTGAGATTTTTGCTCGGAAGAAGGGAGGGTCGACTGGCGCTAGTGGGAGCACCAATGTAGCCTCGTAGTTTTTTTTATTTCCTTCTTTGAATGTAATGAACCTTGGGATGTATTCCCGTACTTTTGTTGTCCTTGATCGAAGCATTTATCCTTTGGAATTTTTATTCTTTTTGTTTGTACCTTGTCTCCCGATGGGAGTAGCCCCCAAGCGTGTTTAGTCAGATGTGCGACTAGAAACAACTCGAGTAGGGCATCTCACTTCTTTCCTTGTGCTTCTTCCAGGCTACTGTGTTTGCCGCGGAAACTTCTGGTGGACGTGGTAATCCAGTAAATCCACTTGTGGCCGCCGTGGGCACTTTTGCTGGTCTCCGTGATAAGGTTCATGAGGGTGAGCGTAGGCTGAAAGCTCTGCGCGGGGTTGCTGATGTGGCGATATCCAAACAGAAATTGACGGCTGAGCGCGAACAATTTCTGATGGACGAACTATCTTCAGTCGCGAGGGAGTTGCTATGTAAGTGGTGCAGCCCCCGTGCATTTTTCCTCCTTTGTATTCTTCAGCTGACTAAGTGCATCTGCCCTTCAGTTGTTAGACCGGATGACAGGGAGGAAAAGCAGTGGGTGGAAAACCACATTCACCAAGAGGCTAACAGCCCAAAACCTCATGCGAATAACTTCTGGTCTGATCGCAGTCGAGGGTTTGTGATGGCCACCTTGAAATTCCGAGTGCTGCAGGCGAGAATTCTCGTGGGTTCTTTTCACGAGGTCTTGATCGCGATGAATGCAGCTTTTTATCCACTCGAAAGGGGTCCCGAAGACTGGAGTTATCTACTCAGGCTGTTCAGTCGGGAAGGGGAGATTCGCACGTGCGTACGCAAACAGATGACGTGCGGCGCGGTTGTGGCTCTCTCTTTTGTCCGAATATGGCATCCTGAGATAGATTTGAACTCCGCAGCTCGGCGCCCAGATTATGCAATCGAAGACATCACACCGTTTTATGATGCTGTACGCCCTGCAGCCGAGAAGATTATCCGAATGACCTCTGAAGAGGTAGATAGGGTCTTAGCGACTGAGAATGCTCAGCGTTTTGACTGATTTGTCGGATGTGAATATCCTGTAAACTGTTTATAGTTTGTAAAAATTGTTGTAAGGTGTGTAACATTGTATTTGATGATATTTCTTTGAGATGCTAAGTTTTTAGGTGTAGCCCCCGTATGTGCGATGGGGTGTGTACCTGTGACTTTTAGCATGCAGTAAACAAGAAGCTTCGGGTAAATATGATGAGGAAATCATGTATTTTTATTGCAATGACTGAGAAGTCATGTATTCGAGCTACAAAATTGGCTAGTATAGCCTTATTGTTGTAGAAACAAGTAAACCTAGGGGTAGAATTTGCGGAGTTGTGCAATGTTCCATGGATTGGAATAGATTCCTCCGGTCGCTGGATTCTTGAGCCTGTAGGCTCCTCCTGGGATAACTTCGTGTACAATGAAGGGTCCTTCCCAAGGTGGTTCGAGTTTGTGTCCTTCCTTCTGCTTGAGCCGCAACACTAAGTCACCTACCACGAATGACCTGTGGCGTATGCGGCGACTGTGATAGTTGCGTAGCGATTGTTGATAAACTGCGGATCTTGCGAGTGCGATGTCCCGCATTTCGTCGAGTGCATCCATGTCTTCTGCAAGTTCTTTGTTGGAGGTTTCTTCGCTGTAGGCCACAACCCGTGGGGCGCTGAATCGAACTTTCTCGGGAAGGACTGCTTCCGCCCCGTATACCATAAAAAATGGTGAGTATTTTGTAGACCTGTTTGGGGTTGTCCGGAGGCTCCAGAGTACGGAGGGTAGCTCCTCTGTCCAATGCCCTGCTGCGGGGTGTAGACGGTCGAGTAGTCGTTTCTTGATCCCAGCCGAAACTAAGCCGTTGGATCTTTCGACTTGTCCGTTCGTTTGCGGGTGGGCGACCGAAGCAAACTTGAAATTGATGCCTTTCTCTTCACAGAACTGCTGTGTTTCCTTTGCCGTAAATTTTGTGCCGTTATCTGTAATGATGTCGTGTGGCACACCAAATCTGCATATGATGGAATCAAGGAACTCCACGGCGCATTGGGCGCTAGCCGAAGTTACTGGTCTTGCCTCTATCCATTTGGTGAATTTGTCGACTGCGACCAGCAGATGTGTATATCCACCGGGTGTGGATCTGCGTAATGGTCCAACCATGTCTAGCCCCCATTGTGCAAAGGGCCAGGCGATGGGTATCATGTGCAACTCCGTGGCGGGTGCGTGCGGCTTTGGTGCGAATCGCTGGCAGGCGTCGCATCTATCGACCAGGTTTTTTGCATCGGTGGCTGCTGTGAGCCAGTAGAATCCTGCTCGAAAGGCTTTTCCCAATATCGCTTTCCAGCTAGCATGATGTCCGCAATCACCCTGATGTATGTCTCGGAGTAATTCCTTGCCGTCTTCGGGTGCGATGCAACGCTGAAGTATTCCCGAGATGCTTTGTTTGTATAATTCTCCGTTAACCACCCGAAAGGATTTGCTACGCCTGATTAGCTGTCGAGCCTCACGTGGATCGGCCGGGAGTTGTTTGTTTAGCAGGTAGTCGAGATATTTCTGCGTCCAGACTGGTTCGACCAGGAAAACCTGCCGTGATATGTTATGAGTAAGCTCGAGAAGCGCGATTTGCGGGCTGACCTCTGTTTCCATTGCTGCGGGTGTTTCTGCGGGTTTCTTCAGTTTGATCGATCTCTTAATCATCCGCTCGAAATATATCCCTGGCGGTATGGGTGTGTTCGTGGAACCCATGTTGGCCAGTCTGTCTGCTTCTTCGTTGCTAGATCTTGCGATGTGTTTTAGCTCGCACCCTTTAAAGCTTCCTTCGAGTAGGTTATACATGTCGCGATATGCAACCATGTTTTCGGCAATGGCGTCGCATTCTTTCATTGTTTGCTGCACTATGAGGTTGGAATCGCCGTAGATCATTAATCGGGTAGCTCCACAGGCGATTGCCATCTTCATCCCGTGCAATAGTGCTTCATATTCTGCGTCATTGTTCGATGCTGGGTCATCGGGTGGAAAATCCAGTCGCAAGACGTACTGCAGTTTGTCTCCGCTAGGTGAGATGAGGACGATTCCTGCTCCTGCTCCTTCGTTTCTCTTGGATCCATCGAAGTACATTATCCAATTGCTCGTATACTCGGGTGGCCCGGGTGTTTGCAGCTCTGTCCATTCGCTGATGAATTCCACGAGAACTTGGGATTTGACTGCGTTGCGTCCAGCATAGGTGATGTCCCAGGCGCCCAGCTCGATGCTCCACTTTGCTATTCTTCCGGATGCCATAGGGTTGTTCATGATTGTCCCGAGTGACGCATCATTAACCACTGTGATGGCGTGTTCATGGAAATAATGTTTGAGCTTTCGAGCTGTGAGAACAACCCCGTATGCGAGATTCTGAAAGTGAGGGTAGCGTTGTTTGCATGGCGAAAGTACTTCGCTGATGTAATATATTGGTCTTTGAACTCCGTATGCTTTGCCGTCTTCAGGTCTTTCGACTACGATCGCTGTGCTGATGACCTGGTTTGTAGCGGCTAAGTATAAGAAAAGTGGCTCCCTTTCTTGCGGTGTCGCAAGGATGCGCCTGCTTTGCAAGGACCGCTTCAGATCTGCGAACGCTTTTTTAGCTTCGGGTGTCCATTCGAATTTGTCCGTCTTCTTCAGTAATTTGTAGAAGGGTAATGCCTGCTCTCCCAATCGTGCGATGAATCTGCTCAGGGCTGCTAGTCGTCCGGCGAGCTGCTGTACTCCGCGTAGATTGGTTGGCTCCTTCATAGTCAATATGGCTTGTATTTTCTCCGGGTTGGCTTCGATGCCTCTGGCGGATACCAGGTACCCGAGAAGTTTGCCTGCGGGGACACCGAAAACGCATTTGGTCGGATTGAGCTTGATCCGATATGCGTTAAGGGCGTCGAATGTTTCTTTGATGTCCTCGAGGAGTGTGTCCTCCACTCGAGTTTTGATGACGATGTCGTCGACGTACACTTGTAAGTTTTTGCCAATGAGATTGGCGAGGCATCTTTGCATGCAGCGCTGATAAGTTGCGCCTGCGTTCTTCAGCCCGAAGGGCATTGTCGTGTAGCAGTATACACCGTGTGGTGTGATGAAAGCCGTCTTCTCCTCGTCTTCCTTTTTCATTCGGATTTGATTATATCCTGAATAGGCGTCTAGAAAGGAGAGACGCTGGCAACCTGCCGTAGAGTCCACGATCTGGTCGATTCGTGGTAGAGGAAAGTTGTCCTTGGGGCAGTGTTTATTTAGCGACGTGTAGTCGATGCACACCCGAAGGATATCCGTGTTTTTCTTGGGGACCAACACCGGGTTTGCTAACCGGGTGGATATTTTGATCTCCCTGTTGAAGTTTGCGGCTAGCAATCTGTTCACTTCTTCTCCAAGCGCTTTCTGCTTAGGTTCTGAAAATCGTCGAGTCGTCTGTTTGATGGGTTTGGCGTCAGGAAAGACTTCGAGTGAGTGCTCGGCAAACTCCCTGGGTATTCCTGGCATATCTGAGGGCTGCCAGGCGAAAATCTCCCAGTACTCACGGAGGAGTTTGACGAGCGCGCCTTCCTATGCTGGCGAGAGGGTTGTGGAAATCATCGCCGTCTTCGCGGAGTCTGTCGGGTGCACTTGGTGCTTGCGAGTGTCGCTGTTGGCGCTGAATTCCAGTTCGGGTGCGTTTTTCTTCGTGAGGGGCATAACGGAGTGGTCCGTTGTTTTTGCTAGCTCTTGAAGTTCTTCTTGCATCCCGAAAGATTTTGCGATCTCATTAAATTCTATGTCGCACTTGTCCGATTTCTGGAAGTCTCCGTCGATGGTGATCACACCGTATTCGCCAGGTAGCTTGAGCTTCAAGTATGCGTAATGTGGCACGGCCATGAATCTGGCAAACGCTGTTCGACCAAGAATGGCGTGGTACTGTGAGGGCCAGTCGACGACTTCGAAGTCCAGGAATTCCCTTCTGTAGTTGCGTGGGGAGCCCAGTACGACTTCAAGGTTGATTGTTCCGAGTGGACGGATTGCTTTGCCCGGAACTATCCCGTGGAAGGATGTTTCTGATTCCCTTAGGCCGTCCAGATTTTTCTTCATTCGACGGAGTGTATCCGCGTAGATGATGTTGATGCCACTGCCACCGTCCATGAACACGCGGGCCAGGTCATAATTGCCAATTTGAGCTTGAATGACGAGGGCGGCGTGTCCCGGCCGATAGACTCGTGGCGGGTGGTCTTCTTTCGAGAACGTGATTGGCTGATCAGCCATCTTCAGGTACTCGGGCTTTGTTGGTGGCGTCTGCACTGCCATGCATATTTGTCTCGAGTTAGTCTTTTGAGCTCTGCGAGAGGGGCATACCTTCTGTATCATCCCGAGGAGTTGTCCATGTGGAGTCGGGTATGTATTTGCTCCCGCGTTTTGTTGTGGTGGCGCTGGCAATGCGGCGAGCGCCATGTTTGGGTTGGTCGGTGGAGGTGGAGGCGGTGGTAGCTGGAATTGTTGTCCCCCTCCTGGCAGTGGTGGATAGTTTTGGGTAGAAGCAAATCTTTTCTTGGCGAGCGCGTCCGAGATTTCGATGAACTTTCGGCAATCCTTGAGAAGGTGCGTTGCCTTAGTCTTGCCCGTGCGCTTGTCTGTGAACAGATGTAGCGAGCAGTACGCATCGAGGTCTTCCTCGGGTGATTTTTCTTCTGCCTTTGGTTTCCACTCGCGACTTCCGCGACGACCGGAGTCGCGACTTCGCGTGAATTCTGCTGCCACCAGTTCTTCTCTATCATCGTGGTCGTAATATTTTCTTCTCTTCCTTCGTCCGTGGCGGTCGTCCTCATGTGCAGGTGATGATCCTCTTTCGTTGCGTACCGCGTCTTCTCCATTGGCCCATTTTTCGGCTATGACCATGAGCTCCCCGATGGTTTTGGGCGCGGCTCTGCCGAGCTCTTCTCGAAACGCGGTTCTTCTTGCTCCTTTGGCGAAGGCCTCAATCGCCACTTCTTCAGAGATTGTCCCTGCGGTGTTCCTGAGCGTGTTCCACCGCTGGATGTATTCTCGGGGTGGATTCACCGCTTTTCTGTTTGCAGGCTCGTAGTTCTTCGATTGTAGCCGGCCTCTTGTAGGTCGACTGGAAGTTCTTGCAGAAATCACGGTGTAAGTCATCCCACGATGCGTAGCAAGATCGCGGTCTCCTCTCCAGCCAGCTGCGGGCTGCTCCGGCTAGGTGCAAATTGAGGTATTGCATAGCCATGTTCTTGTTACCACGTTGGCATTTCACTGCCGTGAGGTAGTCACTCAACCATTGAGAGGGCTCGAGTGAGCCGTCGTACTTCGTCACTTCCGTGCTGAGCTTGAATCGCTTGGGTAGGGGCGCCTCGCGGATACTACGGGCGAAACATAGCGCGCCGCAGGTTTCGTCGTCCGAAGAGCCGGATGATGATCGGTCGCGGTATCTTGACGCCCTTGCTCTATCCACTTTGTTTTGCGCGATGTCTGATCGCGCGTCCCGTCCGGGTTGATCGCGATCGGCGTTCTTCCGTGGTTCCTTGCTTCGTTTGCGTGAACGGCTGCCGCGGTGTCGCGGGCTTTTTTCTCTCGGGCTGTCGTCGCCGCTGCTTCGACTGTCATCACGGCGGCGGGCTTCTTTCCCTCGGCCACGATGTGGCGACTTGTCTTTTCTCGGGGAAGAGCTTCTGTGCCTGCGGGGCCTTTCCTTGTCCTTATCCTTCTCCAGTCGCTCCTTCTCCAATTGTTCTTTGCGATCGTGAGAGGCGAGCCTCGCGGCCGCCAACCCTAGACCTTTGCGAATATGCTTGTATTGTTCCACCCGGGGATCGCTATCCGTCGGCTGATTCATCTGCATGTAGGTTGCTGCGGCTAGGATCGCGGCGGCTGGGGTTTGCGGGTAGACATTGCCATCGTCGTCGACCCTCATGAAAGAAGACGTAGTAGACCTGTTGGTTCCAGCCATAGATTCGTGGTTCCTCGTCGACGCTGCGGGTCCCTTCCCCCTAGGTCGGGTACCGACTGAAGGTGCGTGGGATAGCTCGGCTCGACGTTGGCTTGATTCATCCGCCGCTCTCCTGCGACGGGCTTGATCTGCTCGGGCATCCTTGATGTTTGAGGCCGCCCTCACTAGGTGATAGTGGTAGGCGGTTAGGTCTTCCTGTGTGGCTCCCGCGGCAGGCGGCTGGCTCTTTTGCATGGATTCCTTGGCTCTTTTCCAGGCTTCCCGCGAAACGCCGATTATATCGCGCTCGGTCGCGCTATATTCAGTTTCCGAGGGTTGTTCTGACCCTGCCATGCAGACTTGGGCCAGTTGTGGTCCGTGCGTCCTAGGCGTAGATCGGAAAGCTCTCCGCACCCGAGAGGGTTCCTCTGTCGAGAGGGTGTGGTAGTCGACTGCGTTGTAGCGGATGGACTCGCCACTTTTCCCTGTAGGAAAGCGCGAGTTGGCGGTTCCAGATTCGGTTTCAGATTCATCTGAGAAGTGGAGGATCCCGTCTCTGTTCGCCATGAAGTTGAAGCTCCCGAACGTCAGGGTGACGCTCTTCTCCAGTTCCTCGAACGCCGGGCGAGATTCCGGCGAGTGAGGCGTGACCACGACAGATCCGATCCGTATAGGATTGTTCGGAGCCGTAGTCGTTGGTTTCCAACGGGAGTTGGATGTCGATGAAGCCGAAGATGCCGGTGATCCAGCGCCCGCGATTCCCACAGACGACGCCAATTGTCGAATCCCTAACTCGACAAGTCCCTTAGGTGACCCTATCGGGTTTCGATTAGGAGAACTCATGAGCGCTGGCGAGATCGTCGGCTAGACAGGGGGCGAGATTTACCCAGGTTCGGGGCCCTCGTAGAGGTAAAACCCTTACTCCTGCCTCTTGTCGATCTGTATTGGATGATTAGATCGGTTACAAGTTGCTCGAATCGAGAGTACATCTCGAGTTCCGAGGCTTTTTAGTCGTGCGGTATTGCTTGGTCCTCTCCTTGAGGGCTCTCCTGGCCTTATATAGATGGCCAGGTCTCGAGTCCTACCCGGAGAGGGTTCAAACCCTAGCTAGGTCGGTTACAAAACTACCTAACTTAACCCGCAAGTTTAGTGCGGATGGGCTTCTGGTAGGCCTTCTGGAGTCTTCCAAGGGCGCCTCTTCTTGGGCCTTGACATTGGGCCTGAGAGGGGGTGTCCTTACCCGCAGGGTCCAAGATCTATGTCTTCGTCAAAGACCATTCCTATTACTTGGCCATTTGCTGTTTGGTGCTTGGATATGGTGGGTCCTTTCAAGCCAGCTAGAGGCAACATGACTCACATCCTGGTCATGGTTGACAAGTTCACCAAATGGATTGAGGTGAAGCCTATTCGGAAGTGTGATGGAGCCACTGCTGTGAGTTTCCTGAAGGATGTGATCCTGAGATATGGCTACCCGCACAGCATTATCACGGATAATGGCACAAACTTTGCTGAGGGTATGTTTGCGAGGTTCTGCAGAGATAAGCATATTCGGCTAGATGTTGCATCTGTTGCGCATCCCGCCTCCAATGGGCAAGTTGAAAGAGCAAATGGCATGGTGCTATCAGGCATAAAGCCAAGGCTAATTGAGCCGCTGCTGAAAACACCTAGATGTTGGCTAGACGAGTTGCCAGCGGTGTTGTGGAGTCTAAGGACTACCCCTAACCGGTCAACTGGCTACACGCCATTCTTCCTGGTCTATGGAGCTGAGGCCGTGTTGTCCACTGACCTAGAGCATGACTCGCCCCGTGTAACGCTCTACACGGAGGCAGAGGCTAGAGAAGCTCGAGAAAATGACGTTGACCTGCTAGAAGAAGCAAGAGAGCTAACTCTGTCACGTTCAGCTGTTTACCAGCAAAACTTGAGGCGTTATCACAGCCGGAAAGTGAACCCAAGGGTTTTCCGAGAAGGAGACATGGTGCTTAGGCTCGTGCAGCGCACAGCCGGGATGCACAAGCTTTCCCCTCCGTGGGAAGGGCCTTTCATTGTGAGCAAGGCCTTGCACAATGATGCCTACTATCTAATTGACGCACAGCCAGCCCAGAAGAACATGCCGGATAGAGCTGGAGAGGAATCCAAGCGCCCTTGGAATGTAGCCCTACTTCGACTTTTTCACTCATGAGAAAAATGTGTATGTATCTTCTTATCCGAGTTAAACTCCTATTGGGCAATCTGAAATTGAACTCGGGGACTGCCCTCGTCCAAATTGTTCCTTGTGTTTACTCTGTTTCGCTTTGTCTATTCGGTTGAACCACTTAGAATTTCAAAAGCATACAAAGTAGTGTGTTTAAACTCACCGGACACTCTGTGACTCTGCTGCTGTCCCCAACCCGGCTTCATGGCAAGCCAGAGAACAAGCCAAAGAGTCAATGAACACATGAAAAATTGAAAAGGAAAGGAAGCGTGTGGCAACTGAATAGAGTGTTTTTTACTGTTTTTTCTTTTTCGGCTAAGTGGTGGGCAGAGTTACTATGAATTTTCTAAGTGGCTAAGTATTTGAAACTCGAACTTTGAATTCTTGTGACTCGACTACCAAAAAAGCAACAAGTTGCAGGTAAGAGCTGAGATAAAAAGGAAGAGCGGATAAAAAATGCAACTCGGGGACTTGCATATTAACACAACCCGGCATTGAGCCAGAGTTGCTAAGAACTTCAACAAAGATAAAAATGAGTAGCAACAAAAGACTTAATAGTTTGATACATTTGCACCCGGCATCCCGGGGATCTGATAAAAGTTCCAGAGAATAAGTGTTTGCAGGAAGTCACTAGTTGGAGGTAGCGGTGTTGTCCGCGGCGTTGTCATCAACTCCAGCCTTCTCGACATCAGCATCAGCCTTGGCGCTTTCGGCATCCGCTTCAGTGTTGGCGTTGGCGGCTGGCTCTGAGGTTGCCGTGGCGAAGGAGATAGGATCCGTGGCCGAGGTCGATGCAGCAGCCTAGAAGCTGGGCATCGGGAAGCTGCTGGTTGCTCCCAACGCGGGGGCCGCTTGCTGGATCACCATCTCGGTGGTGATGGTGGTCTCCTCAGCGTTGGTTTGTGGCTGCTCGATGTCGGCGTCAACCTTGGCTTTTCGCTTCTCGACAGCTCCCTTCGTGGCACCCTCCTCGAACATGCTCAAGTCATCCGACTCGGTGTCCTCATCTTCATCGTTGTCCTCTTCCTCAGCTTCAGTATCTGGCTCGGGGAGGCCGTCGATGTAGCTGGCGGTGTCCGCGTAGGAGGCTATCTCGTAGGCTACCCTCTTCCGACGGGCAACACAGTCGGGATCCGTGCTCCATTTGGAATCTTCGCGCATCTCGAGGATCCTGTCGAGGTTGAGGTTCTCGTACCATCTTGTGATAAAGTGAAGTAGCTGGTTTGCTCCTGCCCGAGCTGCGGAAGCGCGCCACTTCTTCAACTCGGCCTTCACGCCATCCAGCTTCCCGGCGATGTCGATTAAGCTGTTGGGCACGGATTCATCCGGCCAGAACATGTCATGGATTTTGTAGGCAGTGGACACCATGGTGGTGCCCAAGCGCCTGAGTTGGCGAAGCTGGGTCTTGATTGTCAGACCCCGGACCCAGAGATATACATACTGTTATGTGCTCCTATCCATGGACTCACAAGGGCTTCAGCGTTACCAGCCCCGGCCGCAACAAACAACGGCAGGCAGACCGGATCCATCGGCACGTAGTCCGGATCCCCGGTCTACTACTCCTTGTATCCATGCTAGTCATAACCAATTATGCATACCCAAGCGTCCACGAGTCGGATGAAACTGAAGGAACGGGACCAAAGTTATACAAAGCTGCTATGTGTCCAGAAAGTGCAACAACAATCGAGGGTTACTGGGGTTACCTCGCCTCAGGCCGATCATATCGACAGGCGGGCTCGGATATGGATCATCGGCTCCACAACCCCTCGACTGCGACAACTATGCAGGCATAGCCAAAACTGTATAACAATGAGCTCGAAACCAACAACCGATCAAAGCAACACTCTAGACATTGAAATTGTATTAAACAGGTGTTACTAGAGTATAGCTTACAAACAGAGGTCACACGACCCAACATTACATCAGACAACGGAAGGCAAACTATGTTGCTAATCAACAAGAACCAAAAAGGCCTAAGAGGCCGCAACATAAGGCGACGTCCCAGCCCATAGATTCCAGGCTGCTACCTGGGAACCCCTAACTACTCGTCGATGTCCACGTTGAATCACCACCGCTGGAGTTCTTCTCCTGAACCAAAATTAAGCAAACCTGAGTACGGGAGGTACTCAACAAGACTTAATTAACCTATTATATATCTGCTAGTTTCATAAAGGGTTTTATGAAGGCTGGTTTGCGTAAAGCAATGTTTGTTTTCCAAATCGAGGAAGAATAGCACGTCTTGTAGAGGGTTTTCAAAACAGATGAGAAAGGACTCAACTCTTGTAGATCATTATCTTTTGAAACCACCAACTTCATTTCCCAGCATCTCACTTGCTACAAGGATCACCCCTCTCGGCATTTCCGAGGAGGCACCCTTGATCTACTGCCTCCATGCATTGTCAACATCTTTTACGTCACGTTCAAGTTATCTATGACCCCGTGGCTTTCACCAAGTCGTCCTTAACCGTGGACACGGCTTTCCGAAAGATTTATCCCTGCAGGGTGGTACACTTTACCCACACGTACCATCCGACTCTTAACGCCACATGTACGCTCGTCCATGGAGCGCGGCAGAGGGTGGTTGGCCACAACCTTTACCTTGTCGAGCCCTATCCATGAGTCAACCCAAACAGGGCCACCCCGTCAACAGGGAGTTGGACACCTCCTGACGGCACCTGTTCTGTGAGTCGGGAACAAGATCCGTGTACGTCCATCACTTGTCCCGGTCACGCCCTAAACACCTCCAAAAGGTTTTTGACTCACACGCAGATGGAAATCCCAAACTACGTGACTCACGGATAGAACCAAACAAGTTAGTTAGTCGAGCGCGGTCTGTTAGGCCCCGCGTGTGGTTGCACGCTCAGTCTTGGTTTCCACGGCGAGACCTTACTCCTAGGGTTGGCAAGTACAGGACGAACAACCACTTCCCAAGTGGCCTCCGGTCCTCGCCTTAGTCAAGTTAACCACATAGTGCTCATCTCACCACGTCATCATATCATACTAAGTTATCGCAGCTCTGATACATCAACCGGATGGAGCAGAGGTAAACAACATGCAAAGCTAAGCGAAGCATATATGAGGCTTTGGCGATGCGCACAAGCAAATCTATGGCGGCTAGGAGCAGTGGATCAGGATATTGAGGCAATGCAGTATATAGGTGAACTATGTCTACTAGCATCAAATACTTTGGAATCGAATGCAAAATACGAGATTCAAATGTTGTTCGAAAGCATATATGAGCAGATAAGAGGTTATGCTTGCCTTGGTTATAAGAAAACCAGGTAAAGTCTTCAGGAATAAGTGCTTGACTTGTCGGTTAAGATTAAGTATTCGCCATTGGATTGTTGGCCTTCTCTTCGGAGTCGCATTCTACCGAGGGGGAAACAACACCGAAAAGAAGAAGAACAATCAACCATGGCATCGATGCAATGCACAATATGTATGCATGAGCAAGTTAATGCACTGAAATAAAGCCCTAAACATGTTCGTTGGGTTGCTAGGGTTCGTATGTCAGTTATGCAATTTTATTGAAATTAGCCCGAAATAGACCCCGTAGGGGCAATTCGGACGATTCTGGAAGTGGGTACAATTTTAAAAGCTCAAATGGGTTTGAAAACACCATAACTAGATTCCAATTGTCATTTTGAGCAATTTGATATATAACTTTTAATTTTCTAATTTTATTGAATAAAAACTTATTTTTCTATTTTTACATGATTAAACAACATTAAAATAAAGGCCAAAAATGAAGTGTGTCAAACATGTATGAAAGTGACATTTTTGGAAAGAGTACATTTTCCTGATCATTCCCATATTTTTATTACATTTTTCTGAGTACCAAAACAGAAGTTATTGAATTATTAAAATTAATTACTTTTCTGTAATTATTAAGCATTTCTGGAAATAAGAAAAACTGGATTATGACGTCATCACGACGTCAAGCTGACATCATGCTGAGGCAAGCTTCTGTGTTGAACTCAAATTCGAATGATTCGTCGATTCGTTCGTGAAATTGAGGGGTGCATTAGCTGTAGGGGTCTGCGGTGATCGTGGCAGTGGCGGAGGATGGACCATATGGTCACCGGAGCTTCACCGACAACCATGGCGCGGTGGCGGACGGAAGCTTCACGGTGACAGAACCAAACAGAGGGAGAGGAAGGGGATGGAGGGTACCGGCGTGCTCCTGGACTCGCCCTGAGTGCGATGGAGGTGACGGGGGGTCGAGACATGGCCGGAATCAGCGCCGGCGTCGAGAAATCTGCGGCGGCCGGAGGAGATATCGACGGCGGAATCCGCGAGCTTAAGGCCATCCTGGCTTCTCCGCTTGCTCGTGGAGGACGAGGCGACCGAGGCGATTCTCCTGGTGGTTCCCTTTCGGCCGGAGATGGCCGGAGACGGCGGGGCGAGGCGGCGGCCGGAGCGGCAGCTAGGGTTTGATCACACAGAGAGGAGCAGAGAGAGAGGAGGCGTTCGAGGAGGGGGTTTCTGTGAGGTGCGAGTGATCCGGACGGCTCCCGAGCGTTGTCATCTCCTCCACGTCGCGGAAGCAGGAGGTGGCACGACCACCTCGACGCTGCCGCTCGTCCTTCTGGCCAGAGGAGAAGAAGAAAGAGGAAGGAAAAGAAAAGGTGGTTTTTCGAATAACCCCTGGAACTTTTGGAAAACACCAAGAGGACCCTCTCTGCTTTTAAAACAGGACATAAAACACTGTTTTGAGGGCCTTTTTGGAAACAGAAAAATTGCCAAAAATAGGTTTTGGAAACCTTATCAAATTTCCAACCAAACCATGTTTTGTTTTGGTGTAAATGAAATATTTTCCAACACAAAATTTTGAAACCCATTTGAAGTACTATTTGTGGGATTTTTTTCAAACCATTTAAATTCACCACTTAAATTGGTTAAAACATGATTTAAATTTTTGTTTCATGCATGTATGACATGAACACAACACCGCACACCCTAATGTAGCAAAATTTGGGGTGTTACATTGATGCTCAGGAGGTTGTCATTGACACTGGACTTGGTGTCAATGGGCAACCCGGATGCAGCTCGGAGTTCTTGTGCCTTAGCCAAAGCAGGAGTGCTGGCGGCGCGGAGACTAGGGAAGATATCTGAAAGAGAAACCAGTAAAAATTGGAAAGGGAAGCAGAGAAGAGATGAAACCAGGAAGAAAGGACGAGAAGAGAAACAACCAGATGCAGAGAAGAGAAGACTTACTTTTGAGATCCACCAGCAGCGCGTCCAGCTTGATCTTCCAAGCCTCCTCGTCAGCAATATGCCGGTCCTCAATCTGGCGTGCGTTGGCGAGCTGGAGCATGAGTTGCGAGTTGTGATCCTTCAGCACTGAGATCTCCACCTCAAGCGCCTTCTCTTTGGCCTTAGCTGCAGCCTTGATCTCCTCCTTCGCGGCAGTTTGATCCAAGGCATCCTGGAGGGCAGACTTGAGCTGGACCTGCATTTGCTCGAACTCGGCGCGCTCTGCGTCACGTTCCTTCTGGAGATCAGCGTCTCGAGTGGCCAGCTTCTGCTGCACCTCGACAGGCATCAAGCAGTTGAGATGCTCCTCCCGGAATTTCTTGTATTCTTCTGCAAAGATGACAACAGGGTTAGCAGGGTAACCAAGTAAAGGAAGATGCAATGGCAGAGTAGCTGGCAACTCACCTTCCAGCTGCTTGATCTTGCTTTCGGCAGAGGAAGAGAAGACATGTCAGTGTTCATGATGCTCCTTCAGTTCTTTGAATTTTCCTGCAGGGTAAACAGAGTTAGAGCAAAAAGCAAACGCGGGCGTAAACATAAAACGCACAAACCGAATAGCTGAAAGCTTACTCTCTATTTCAGAAAGTTGGAGAGCGCGGTCCAGTGCCGCCTGCTCCAATGCTGCATCATCTTTGCGCTCGGCTTCAAGAGCCGCGATGCGGTTCTTGGCCATGCTGTGGTTCCAGAGCAGCCGGCGGAATATATTGGTCCGTTTCAGGAGGCTATTCTGTGCAAGAGAAGAAAAAGAGTTAGAATTTTTTTGAAGATTTGACCCGAGAAGACGGCAACTCGGTTGAGCACCCGTCTACTCGGCCTGAATCTCGGGGACTGGGGAATAGCTAAGAGGAAAAGAAGAGAAGAAGAAAAGAAAAACTACAACTCGGAAAAGCAAGAAAAAGCAAAGAAAGCAAGAAAAACTTACGGCATATGTTTGCTCCACGTCCTCGGCGGCTTTGCGGAGGATGAACAGCTTCGCGGCTAGCGTGCAGGTGTCGGAGGTGATGGTCATTGGAACAGAGCCGATGTTGGCCTTGTTCCAGTCGACGCGGTAGTGGTCCACAGCGCCCAAGGTGCTGCCGTTCCACTTCTCGATGCCGAGAGCGTCGCTCTCCCAGACCTTGTCCACGAAGCCTACCCGGTCCAGGACCGCGGTTAGCCCTTGTGACTGGATGTCGTCCTCACCGGCTTCGCGCGAGTGGAAATCAATAGGCTTCTTGGCTTTGGACCGGGTAGCCACAGCCTTGGCCTGGCCTTCCTGCAGGGCAGAAAGTCGTTTCTCGCCCTTGGCCAGGGAGATGTTGTGCTGCTGCGACACCTCCATCAGGTACGATGGCCAAATGCCTTGTGCGCGAACAGCACTCGACCCTTCGCCTGGGCCAGCAGACCCAGCAGCAGCGCCAGTGGAGAGTTGCGTGCTCTTTGGTCCCTTGGGTGGCGGCATCAGGTCCCCGTACTGCGCAACCTTGCGCGGTGGGTTCTTCCGGACTGCTGCGGCTTCAGGCTTGGCGGCCCTCTTGAGAGTAGCGTCCGCCCGAGAAGCGGACGGAGGCGCTTGGCGTGAAGTGGGTGGAGGCATAAGTTCAGAAGCAGTCTTGGTCGTTTTCTACTTCGGTGGAGGGCTTGGTGCGGTTGGTGGAGTAGCCTGCTGGGTAGGCGGCACAGGGGGCCAGCTACCCTGCGCAGCGTTTGGCTGCGCTTGGCTCTGGAGCACGGGCTCCACCACGGTCTTCTCAACCCGTTGCTCGGGAGCGGGATCAGGCTGAAGGTCTGTTGTTTCTTCTACCCGCGGCCTGGCCGTGGGGTCTTCCTGAGCTGCAGCTTGTTCTTCTTGCTGCTCGGTGTTGTCATCCGGCCGCTCAAGGGCGGCACGGTCTTGGTTCTCGGCTTCTTGATCAACATTCTCCCCAGCTGAGGTAGCTGGGGGAGAGGGAGGCGTCTCATCGTGAGCAGCATCCTGTGCACTCTGGTACGCGTAGGTCTGCTGCTCCAAGTTCTGGGCATCTTTGTCACCAGCGCCCGTGTTCTCGGCGCCGATGTCTTCTTCTTCTAGCTTCACCGGAGAGGGCGCACGCATCCTACCCCGCGGTGCTGGCTCGTCTTCATCCTCGGAGAGCTCGACGAGCTTCTCGAGGTCTATGACAAGTTTCCTCTTGGTACGAGTGGGGGCCGCGGCAGCGTCAGCATCCAGAGGATCGCTGGAGGAAGGAAGCAATTCAGAAAAGGAGAAGGAGAAAAGCATAAAGAGAAGCAGTAGCGAATTGGTGTTCGGATGGAACAACTTACCCTTTGCGGGAGGGGGGTTGCCGTCTGTTGGTGGTGAGCTTCTTGCCACCCGTCTTGTTCGTCTTCTTGGCAGCAGGTTCTTGGGCACCACTGCCCGCCCTCTTCCGGGTTGTGGGAGCAGCCACAGATAGAGGCTGAACATCCATGGGCTCCTCGTCCTCCTCATGCTCGACATCCTCTGCACAGAAGACAAAAGGGATTCAGAAACAGAAAAGGAAATCAGAGCGCGCTACTCGAGATCAGAAAGGTGAATTTGGTCACCTTCGTCATCCTCGGACCAATCCCGGATAGACGCGTCGACTCGGTGCTTACCGGGCTGAGTGGCATGCGGGATGCAGAGAGTGTCCTGGGTGTCGTAGGCCTTCTCGTCATCCTCTTCCCGGTCATCGTGCCAGTTTCCCTCGAAGACCTCCTCATCTTCCTCTGCCTGACGATCGATGTGCTGGAAAGGCAAACAAATGACACAGCAAGCTGAGTTCTCGGCTATGGAGTTCTACCCGGTATAGCATGCAAACACAAAGCATATAAGGCTAAGGGGTCCTACTCGGAGCAACATGCAAACACAAAGCATATTCGGCTAAGTATTTCTACCCGACAAGGCATGCAAACATAAAGCATATAAAGCCAAAGGGGTATTCTGTGATGTCCTACTCGGAATGGCATGCAAACACAAAGCATATTCAGCTAAGGATTTCTATTCGGCATGGCATGCAAACACAAAGCGTAAAAAGCCAACAAGTTACTTATGGTGTTCTACTTGGTACAGCATGCAAGTACTAAGCATACAAAGCTGAGAAGCCATCTACTCGGTATCAAAGTGCAAAAACAAACCATTCACGAATATCCTCCATGACCACTTAGTTTTTGAACTTGTGATACCGCTTATGCTGTAATTAATGATGCTTATGTCTCTATACATGATTATGGCTCTTATGCTCTCTTGATTTGTCGCTCCCAGTCTTTTGCTAGCCTCCACCTGTACTGAGTATGGAATTCTACTCGTGCATCAAACCTCCTTAAACCAAAGTTTTACCATTGTGTACACCATACCTACCTACATGTGGTATTTAACTGCCACTCCAAGTAAATTGCTCATGTGTTACCTTTAAAACCTTCAAAATTATTCATGCTTTGTGTTCTTATTTTTGCTCATGAGAACGTCAATACATAATCTTTATCTCACCTGTTGATTGGATTTCACACCCTGGACTAGTGGCTTCATCCGCTTATCCAAATGATAGAAGAGCTGGCAGCGGGGTGCCCAGCCCCAAATTAATACAAATAAATTCTCTTCACTATTTTTCCCCCTGATCATATCAGTCAAAGCATAATTGTGTAAACAAAAGAGAAAGAGGGATGACCTTCTACACCAGTTGCGTCCTTCACCATGGGAGCCGCTCTTGTGAATCCAGTTGGCTTGTGACGTACTGTATTGTCTGTTTACCATTCGTTGACACTAGCATACACCTCTCCTAAAATATAGACATTCCTCCACAATGTCAAACTTTTAATACCTCTGTTTAATAAAATAAAAAGCTCTAGCACATAAGTGATCCCTGCTTCCCTCTGCGAAGGGCCTTTCTTTTACTTTTATGTTGAGTCTCCATCTTCTAACTTTATGCAAAGTTGAGAGAGCATTTTTGCCATTCCGAGTTCTATGTGCATTTGTCCCATAAACATCAATAATTACATCGTGATGTGATATTATTTGTTCTAGTCTTCCTCTTTAACTTTGAAAGTGTCCTGGCATTTATGTTTTGTCCCACTCTTAAGGACTAGCGAAATACCACTTTGCCATGCTTTCTCTATATCTGAAACAAACATTTATCTTTCTTTGAATTATTATCCATGATCCTTTATTTAAGATACTCTTCGTGATGCAAAGGGATTGCTATGCTTTATTATTAAAGTTCTATTTATCATGTTTGTGTTGAAGTTTTATGATCTCAGCGTACATATGCTTTTACATTTTAATGATCAAGATTATGATAGTAGCATGTCACCACAGAAATTATTATTTTATCGCTTACCTACTCGAGGACGAGTAGGACCTAAGCTTGGGGATTCTTGATACGTCATAATCGTATCCCTAAATTCTGATGCTCCATGATCATATTATGCCAATGCTACATGTTTTCTCCCTTATTTATAACATTTTCATACGTTTTTTAGGACTAACCTATTAACAAGATGCCAAGTGTCAGTTCCCTATTTTCTGCTGTTTTTGGTTTCAGAAAAGTTGTTCTGAAAACATTCTCGGAATTGGACACCACAAAGCCCGAAGTGCCTATTTTCCCCGGAAGCATCCAGAACACCGAAGAGGAGTCAAAGAGGGGCAACCGGGGGCCACACCATGGGCTGGCGCGGGTCCCCCTAGCCGCGCCAGATACGGGTGTGGGCCCCCTGGCCTCCACCGCCTCTGCCCTTTCGCCCATTTATTCCCCTCGGATGGAAAACCCTAGGCACCTGATCAAAAATCCCGAAAAAGTTCCGCAACCAATGTCATCGTAAACCCTAGATCAGGAGGGTTCTGGAGCTGTTTTCTGGCACCCTGTCGGAGAGGAAATCATCACCGGAGGCTTCTACATCACCATGCCTTCCTCCGAAGTGATGCGTGAGTAGTTCATCCCTGGACTACGGGTCCATAGCAGTAGCTAGATGGTTGTCTCCTCCTCATATGCCTCCATGTTTAGATCTCGTGAGCTGTCTATCATGATCAAGATTGATCTTATGTAATTCTATATGTTGTGTTTGCTGGGATCCGATGAATATTGACCTTATGCCAAGTTGATTATAGTATTTATTGCATATGCTATTTGTGATCTTGCATTCTTTCCGTTGCTAGTGGTTGCTCTGGCCAAGTAGTTGCTAGTGCCTCCAAGAGGGAGTATTTATGCTTGATAGTGGGTTCATGCCTCCTCGTTGCCTTGATCGAGTGACAGAAACGTGAAGGGGGAGGATGTGATGTTGCCATTAGGGAGAAAACAACGATGAGAGTACCCACGTGTATAATCGTTGCTTACATTACACACATTGCTTAATGCAATTATCTGTTGCTTGCAACTTAATACCTAAGGGGTTCGGACGATAACCTGAGGGTGGATTATTAGTCATAGATGCAGATGGATTTCGGTCTATGAATTTTGTTGTAATGCCCGCACTAAATATCATAGTAGTCATCATGTTATAATATGCACTACGGTGCAACCTTTATTTGTCAATTTCCCAGCTATAATTTGTTCACCCAGCATGTTATTTTTATGGAGAGGTACCACTAGTGAACCTATGAACCCCGGTCCATTTTCCACACTGTTAAACAAACCACAACAATTTCATGCTCTCTTTACTTACTGTAAGCATACACTGTTTTTCCACACTATACGTCTAATCTTTGTTTTCAGCAAGACCGGTGAGATTAACAACCTCACTGTACCGCTGGGGCAAAGTGTTTTGGTTGTGTTGTGTGCAGGTTCAACGTTGTTGCTGACACCGGTGAAGCGCCAGCACCACCGTCAGTGGCATCAACCTTCCGAAGATCCCCTTTCTCCTACTGGATTGATAACCCTGGTTCTTAACTAAGGGGAAAACTCCTACCGCTGTGCTCATCACACCCTTCTCTTGGGGTTCCCAACAAAGCGCATCACTATGCCAAGATGATATTATTGTATTTAGATAATCATCCAGTGTTATGCTAGATCAATGATGTTGATTTAGATATATTATGGATCGACCGCCGGTGTTGCATATATACGACCAATATAATTAGTGATGTTCTAACTAACATTCATCAATGGGTATAAGGAGTATGTTGCATTGCCGGTGATGACATTCTAGACTGGGCAACTTCTATGACTGCAAATGTTGCATTCTCCTTCGTACCCCCATTGATGAATTTTAATTAGGTTATTTCATTTATTATTGATATCCTAATTATCTCATCTCGTAGCCTCAAATCCGAGAGGGGATAGACTACGAAACGAATCAGTGTTCACAGACCCTGATTCATTTCGCAGTCTTTCTCTAAGATCGTCCCTCTCCAAGATATATGGATTTTGAAAGTGTTTTTCTCTTTTCGACTTTGGTCATACGAGAGATGAGAGATATTTAACACGAGTCAATTCATGATCTATTCACTAATATCCTAATTGTCCCATCTCGTAGCGTCCAAACTGAGAGTGTAAAGATGCATTCACGATTCACATAGCTTTCTCGGGGCTTGTCTTAAAGAAAGACTACAAAATTAATCAGGGTTCACAAATCCTGATTCGTTTCGTACTCTTTCTCTAAGACCGTCCCTAGCCAAACTATGTGGATCTTGGAGTGGTTTTCCTCTTTCGATTTTGATGCGAAAGATGAGAGATAATTAATCTTAGCCAAGAGGGGATAGATAAGTTCACGATTCATTTAGCATGGCTGAGGTTTAGTTAGCTGATTCCAAATTTTGTGTACTAGGTCGTGGTGAAAGGGTACAAAAAGAATCAATGTTTATAGCAAAAAACTCAAGTGGACCCTAATTCTTGTTGCGGTATTTCTTCACGGCTAGTATGTTTTTTTTGAATCAACTAGCACTGTCCTAGCCATGGCTACAGGGATATTGAAAGTGTTTCTCTCCTTTCGAGTTTGGCAATACGAGAGAGAGAGAGAGAGAGATGACATACTTAACGGGCTTTAGTGGATTTTATATATGTGTTTCATGATCTATCTTTTATTTTGTCCTGATTGTGGCTACCACAAGTTATTTTGTTTGTAGATGTCCGGAAGGAAAGAGGCTACCAGGGTGGACACAGAGCATGATTTCTGCTATCATCGGGGAAAATTGGAGAAGTTCAATAATAACAATGTTAACTAGTTAGTACCTATCCTCCTATCAATGTAATATATATATGTACAACTGTTATTTTGCTATAGACTATGCAAGACTTGACTACTGATTGGAATTGTAATATATATATAAACCTGTTTCTGTTCGAATGCAGCATTATTTATTTTTTTTATCCGCAAAAACGTACTAGAAGCGTGTTTTGTCTAGGACATACTTGTAATATATGTTGTTACTTGACGCGTGTGACCGCTAGAACACGCTTCTGATACGTGCAGTTACTGGCAGCGTGTCGGATTTTTACGCTTTCGGTACTATTACCAGCAACACGATATCGGTAGCGTGTGGGGGCTTGCTTCTGATGACCGTTTTCCACACGCTGCAAATAAGATTTTTCCTACTAGTGTGATTTTCTATTTTCACAAAAAGTTGGTTCCTTGCATCGAGATAATTCCTAGAAAAGGAAGCTCGGCTAAAACAAAAATCGCGAATAAGCTCAAATATCAAAGGTACATCTCCTGAAGCGACTAAAATATCATCAAGACTTTAAAGTGAATGGAAATTTAGTGCAGATAGTAAGTTCATAATTTAATTTTAATATTTCTAAGTCCTATGTAATTTTTAGATGTTCGATACCATAGGCACGGCGTGCTTTCGCGCCAAGGCCTTTCGTCCAATGCATTTAGTCATGATCGTGTTTTCGGCGGGGACTAATTGGACATTAGTCCCGGTTCCAATTGGTAAGGGGGCAAACGGGCCCTGTCGAGCTCTAGTCCCGGTTCAAGCAGGACTTTTAGTCATGATTTGAGCCAAAAACCGGGACTTACGGTGTGCCCTAGGCTGCAACTTGATGCAGCCCCTTTAGTCCTTATCGGATATATACCGATTAGGGGTATATCAAATGGTACTCTAAAGTACCGGATTACCAGGGTGGCCTAAATGGTAATGGATTTGGGTCCATTGGGCAGCCCAGTAAGCTGACGCGCGGAAGCCGGATTCTAGAAGAACCCGGACCACGACCCACGTGGTACGGCTTGGAGTAGAAGGCGGATTCCTTGCTTTCCAAGTTAGCACATACCGTAGTCTTCTAGGTTTCCTTTTCTGTAAGCCCTGACCCGGCAATTATATAAGCCGGACGGGAGATAAGAAATATAGAAAAGAAGCTAGAGGCTAACTCGCCGAGAGGTTGATCCTTGTCAAGTGTCGCACCCTGGCTTCTAAGGGATACTCATCGTACGAACTGGATAGCAGGTGCTTGGATTATGGGGCATAACTGCTCCCACGTCCCAGCTTCCTGGTAGGTCTGCGCTTATGCGCGACAACACAAGCCCTACTATTCCACCGTCGATGTAAACTATCCACTAGAAGTCATAGGCACTACTGTCGACGTACTTCATATCAATCACGCACTGTACGTCAACAGCTTTGAACGAATGATGATCACAACTTATCTCTAAGACACAAAAGATTGAAATAAGGTTGCAAATGGCCTTCACTAAGGCAGAAATAGCAAATACAATCATCCAGAGGACACATGTCCCAACATAGCATTCATTACATCAGCGGAAGCAATCAAAGGTGTCTGGGTACAGACAAATCCAACAGGCTTAAGAAGCCGGAGAAAAATAAAGAAGACGAAGCCCATCCACGTAGGTCCTGGATCCAGCCCCGGTCCAGCTAATTACTCG
Source organism: Alopecurus myosuroides (assembly GCA_028641055.1). Classification (NCBI taxonomy): domain Eukaryota; kingdom Viridiplantae; phylum Streptophyta; class Magnoliopsida; order Poales; family Poaceae; genus Alopecurus; species Alopecurus myosuroides. Next base: position 263,897,277 of record CM054062.1, read on the forward strand.
TCTGCAGTCTCGTCAAACTCCACGAAGTAGCCATCCTGGTGGTCATCGTAGCCGTAGTCGTAGTCTGCGTAAACCACAGCCTCAACGGGGTCAGTACATCCAAGTACTGGCAAGCAAGACTCACAGTTCACCAAAGTATAGCCCGTCAACACAAGCACAGATGACTTGGTTCAACGGAAAGAAGGGAATATATAAGATGCTGCAACTGGCTGCGCTAACCAACTATAGAGATTCTATCATTTCCAACTATCAGAAAGGGGATAAGATCGAGTGGTGTAACCAACTGAAAGATAACATCAAACAAACCCATCCTGGATCTCGCCCCTTATCCAAAGAAGCAATCCGAGGATAACTCACACAGTTGGATTAAGATGAATCAAGTTATTGTGACAATAATCCTATTACTAGTCAAATTGTTAATCATGGGGGGTGAGATAGTGAATCATTAGGTTTAAGTTGTCCTGAGTACTTGTTAGCCAGTACTTTCACCAAGTAATCCATAACCGCGGAAAACACGGCTTCTCGAGAAGATTATCCCTGCAGGGTTGCACCAATTTGGCCGTACACGTATGAATAACCCGCCAGATGGGATGCCTCCCACCAAGCGGGGCACTCAACACAACTCAACTCTTCTCCGCATCAAGCCCAAAGCACCTTGGGCGCACGGCTAATCGAGCCCAGAAGAAAATGGACCCTCATAGCACTCTAAGAACGTGTCCCCCTATATGCCGACTACAAAAGTTCCACCCTGCGCTGGGCTCGCAAAAACATGCATGCGGCAAATAGAAAGCACGAACTAAATGAGATGATTTGGACGAGATGCGAATCGAATCAAATTGAGGGGGGCGCCCATACTCGCTTCCCACATGCGGGTAGTGCGCTCATCATGGATCAGTAGACAAGACCCTTTTCCTATTAGGGTCGACACTAGCAGGCCTCAAAACCACACAGGGCCTCCTGCCGGTGCCTTATCATCAAATTATTATGAAGTAATAACATTAGCATGATTGATTGATTGATTAAACATCGAGCCCCCAGAACATAATGAAATATAGTAACTGAAAGTAACGGGTAACAGACTCGAGCAAAACAACCTAAGCATGCTAGTAAGACACTGGCTCAATCAATAGGGTTGTAGGAGGGGTGATGAGGCAATATCAGGGTTAAAGGATTCATGTGATAGGTTCGTAACAGAAACAACTACCACTAAGGCTAGCAAGATATAGACAACGGAAAGTATCGGTAACCAGGGTTGAAAGGAAGACAATGGTTCATGTGAGTGATAACTTGCCTGCAAACTCAACAGCCGGGTACTGAGCTAGATCCTCAGAAGGGGTGCTGTAAAGGTTGTCTGCCTCAACGTCGTCGTCTATTCGAGAAGAAGCAAACAGACAAAACAGGAATGTAAACAATCATTGCCATGGCATTGTGCACAATCAATATGATGCATGACAAATTAATAGTGCAGCAAAATAAACTGACTAACATGATAGCACAAATTAAATGGACCCATATGCATGGGTTGCATATGGAAAAGGATCCATTGAAATAAGTGGAACAAATGATTTACAATTATTTATTATGTGATAGTTGTTATCATGATGCATGCATGATGATGATGACAAGATAACAACAGATAACAATAAATAACAATGATAGATGCAAAGGAAAAGGAATAAAACAAGTTTAGAACTTATTTATTAAGTTTGGAAAATTTTGGTTACTTAAACATGCCACACAAACAATTATTGTTTTCATCAAGTTAAAGTGTGCAAAACAACTAACAAAATTTATATTTGAAAGAACATCAATTTTTAGTTGGATTACATGTTTCACATTTTGAAATTTGAATTAGGATGAATTTATTATGAATTAAACAATATTAAACAAGTTTTAATTGAATTTAAAACAAGTTTGAATATTATTTGAATTTTATTTGTTCAAAACATAAATTCAAATTCACATTTGAAAAGTTCACACTTTGATGGTTTGAAAACATATTTTGCATGTTCAAAAATATTTTATATTAAGCAAGTTATGATTTTATCAAATTTAATTGAATTAAACAAGTATTAAAGTATTTAGGCAATTTAAATTATTCAAACAATGAAACAAATTTTATATTTGAATAGGATATTCAAAAAGGTGTGAAAAACATATTTTATTTGTATTATTTGAAAATAGTATGAATTAGTTATGAATTATTGCAAATTACATTTGAATTATTCAAATTTGAATTTTAAATGTATTTTGAAAACTCAAAACAGAACACAAATGGAATAATTGGAAACATTATAAAATTTTGAACAGAAAACATATAAAGTTTTTATTTATTGGATTTACAGAACAAAAGATATTAAATTTTGAAGTTTAGTTTTAATTCTGCTAATTAAATGAATTTTTGAAATTTCAGAAATTCGCGCAGAAACATCTCTCACCGCACTGCTAGCCAGCCACGGTCTCTGCCCCGTGGGCCTAGCTAGCGTGGCGCGGGGCAACGCGTGCGTGGCAGCGACAGGCGATGACAGGTGGGCCTGCTCGCGCTGCGGAAGAAAAGGAACAAAAAATTGGGCGTGCGGGGCTCGAACCCGCGACCAAACCCTTGAGCACACCGGTGCAGTACCACTGCGTTAACTGAACTTGTTTGGTAAGGATACAGCTGCAGACAGGATATGGTTCAGCGAAGTTAACTGAAACTCTGACGACGAAATTGTTCCACGGCTGACGGAACAGAAACTCGCCGGAGTGATCCACGGCCGTGCTAGATGCCAATGGTTGCGTGGACGTTACAGATGGATGCGCAGATGCACGGATTAGATGCAAGGAGGGAGGAGGAGCGAACGGTGCTCACCACCGTTGTAATCGAAGCAGAGGGCTGACGGTGACGTTCTGCTGACGACGGTGGCCGCGGCGAGGTCGAGGACGGCGTCGAGGAAGCAGCGGCGCTCCGGGCTCCCGCAGGTGTTCAACGAGTAGAGGAAGACGCGACGATGCGATTCCAGGAAACGAACGGTGACGAGGAGCCCTGCAACGTCGACGAGCACGTCGGATTCAGTCAAGGGCGCACGGTGGCCGGAGAGGAAAGAGATCGCGGCGTCGATCTGAGGCTCACCGGTGTTGATTCTGGTGTCCAAGGGGGAGAGGAAGGAGCGGTGAAGCGATTGCAGCAGGTGGGTGGCTAAGTGGGAGCGATACGCGGCGGCGCCATGGATGGATTCAGAGGAGGTGGCCGCCGGTGAGATTCAGAGGGGGGAGGAATTGGCGACAGAGGGGGAGAATGGCGGCGCTCGCGGTGGGAGGAGGAAGACCTAGAAGCTAGGGCACTGCCAGGGGGCTAGGGCTCGTACTTAAAGGCCGCTGGACGCTCGGGGGCCGCCGGAGTCGCCGCAGGGGTGCGGTGGCACCGGCCGATGCTCTGCCGTACCGCTTGACGAAGGCGATTAGAACATCCGCACGAATCGCGAAGCGGTACGGGGGAGCTAGGCGGGCTGGGCTGGCGCGCGCGTAGGCTAGGTGCTGCTCGTTTTATTTTTTTCTTTCCTGTTTTTTTTGTAGCTTTTGCTTTTGGAAGAAAAAGCTAGGTTTTAATTTATATAAAAATTTGAAAAAATTTGGGGAGTTTTCTTAGGCCAAAAGCAAACACTTGGTGGCTTCTGTTTTCAAAAATTCAAACATTTGCTTGCTGTTTGAAAATTGAACCAAAATGATTGAAATTTCCAATATTACTTAATATTAGAAAAACAAAGCAATTCAATAGGGTTTCCCCTAGGGTTTTAAAGTGATTTAGAGTTTATAATTGTTTGGTGGAAATCATGGATTCAAAAAGGTACTGATTTTTATCCTTGGTTTGAATTTGAAAATGTTTTAGAATTATTTGATTGGATTAATGGTTTGATTAAATCAACAATTTAATAAGTGAAAAACAAGGAATAAAATGGTTGTTTCTATTTGTTATTTTTATTCCAAAAGTTGTAACAGAGCAAGTATGAAAATACCCAGTTGAAATTTGTTTGAGTTTGATTAAGAAAACAGGATAAAACAGATGCAAAACAAATAGTAACAATGCAAACAATAATAAAACAAATGCAATGAAATGATGACATGATGCATTGCTTGAAATAAAACAATAAATCAAACATTCTAAGGGATGTTTCATACTTGGGATGTTACAAAACGCCCCCCTTGAAGGAATCGTGCCCCGAGATTCCTTACTGAGAGATGAAAAGGTCCGGATACTTCTTGCGAAGATCCTCTTCGGTCTCCCACATTGCCTCTTTATCGGAATGATGCGACCATTGCACTTTCAAGAACTTGGTGCTCTTGTTGCGAGTCTTACGCTCGGTCTCATCGAGAATACGAATAGGGTGCTCCTCGTAAGAGAGATCATCTTGCAGTTCAATGGAATCATGATCAACTGCACGATCTGGATCTTTGAAACACTTCTTGAGCTGTGACACGTGGAACACATCGTGCACCTTGGATAGTTTTTCTGGAAGTTCAAGACGATAAGCATTCTCTGCACGTCTTGAGAGGATGTTGAAAGGACCAATGTATCTTGGTGCAAGCTTTCCTTTCACACCAAAACGATGAGTGCCTCTGAGGGGAGTTACACGGAGATATGCCTTATCACCAGGTGCATAGATCATATCCCTGTGCTTGCTATCATAATAGCTCTTCTGACGAGACTGAGCAATCCTGAGATTGTCACGAATGATACGAACTTTCTCCTCGGCTTCCTTAACAATGTCAGGGCCCAAGAGTGAACGTTCACCAGCTTCAGACCAATTGATTGGACTCCTGCATCTGCGACCATACAGTGCCTCAAATGGTGCCATGCCTAGGCTTGCCTGTTAGCTGTTGTTGTAGGAGAATTCAGCATATGGAAGGCAATCCTCCCATTTCATGCCAAATGAGAGACCACATGCTCTGAGCATATCCTCGAGAATCTGATTGACTCTTTCGACTTGCCCCTGAGACTGAGGGTGATAAGCTGTGCTGAACAGAAGTTTTGTGCCCAAAGCTTGTTGAAAGCTCTTCCAGAAATGAGAAGTGAAGATACTTCCACGGTCTGAGCTTATTTCCAATGGAACACCATGAAGAGGAACAACCTTTGCTGTGTAGAGCTCTGCTAACTGGCTAGCTGAGATAGTTTCTTTTACAGCATAGAAGTGAGCAACCTTAGTGAGACGATCAATAACAACGAAGATTGCATCGTTGCCCTTCTTGGACTTTGGAAACCCAGTAACGAAGTCCATTTCAATCATGTCCCACTTCCACTCAGGAATTTTCAGAGGTTGGAGTAGACCGGCTGTTTTCTGATGGACTGCTTTAACACGTTGACAAACGTCGCATTCAGAAACGTATTGAGCAATTTCACGTTTCATGCCAGACCACCAATACAGAGTCTTGAGATCCTGGTACATCTTTGTACTTCCAGGGTGAATGGATAGAGGAGTTTCATGAGCCTCATTGAGAATGATATCCTTGAGACTTTGAATCTGAGGAACTGCAATGCGTCCTTCGAAGAACACAGTTCCCTTGTCATCAATTGAGAAGGACTTGAATTTATCATTGCCTTTCTTGATGTGCTCTACAATCTTCTTGATTTCATTATCACGAGGTTGTTCAGAACGAATCTTGTCCTCAAGAGTTGGACTGGCTGTCAGGCTAGCAAGGTATCCTTCAGGGACAAGACCAAGGTTCAGCTTCTGGAATTCTTCATGAAGTGGAGGTTGGCTTTCCATGATCATGAGATTATTGCAATAGGATTTGCGACTGAGAGCATCGGCCATAACATTAGCCTTTCCTGGAGTGTAAGAAATGGTGAGATCAAAGTCTGTAATCTTCTCAATCCATCTCCTTTGCCTGAGGTTCAGATCTGGCTGAGTGAAGATGTATTTCAGACTCTTGTGATCGGAAAAGATTTCAGTTTTGTTACCCAACAAGTATTGTCTCCATTTCTTGAGGGAAAACACAACTGCTGCAAGTTCAAGATCATGAGTGGGATAGTTTTGCTCATGTGCATTCAACTGACGTGAAGCATAAGCCACAACTTGACGTTCTTGCATAAGAACTGCTCCTAGGCCTTGGAGAGATGCATCACAGAATATTTGGAAAGGTTTGGTGGTATCTGGGCCAACTAGAACTGGGGTAGAAGTGAGTTTGGTTTTGAGGAGATTGAAACTCTCATCACATTGTGGAGTCCAAACGAACTTTTTGTCCTTCTTGGTGAGATCAGTGAGAGGTTTAGCAATCTTGGAGAAGTTTTGGACGAAACGACGGCAATAGCTAGCCAAGCCAAGAAAACTTCTGACTTGCTTCACCGTCTTAGGGGGTTTCCAATCAACAATTGCCTTAACCTTTTCCGGGTCAATGGCTATGCCTTTGGCAGAGATGATATGACCAAGATATGCAACTTCTGGAATCCAGAACTCACATTTGGAGAACTTGGCATACAGACGATGCTCGCGAAGTTTCATGAGAGTGAGACGAAGGTGTTCTCCATGCTCTTCCTCGGATTTTGAGTAGACTAGAATATCATCGAGATATACCACAACGAACTTGTCGAGGTATTCATGGAAGACAGAATTCATGAGTCTTGAGAACGTTGCCGGTGCATTGGTGAGACCAAAGGACATGACGGTGTATTCATATAGACCGTACCGAGTGGTGAAAGCTGTCTTAGGAATATCTTCCTTTCTTATCTTTATCTGATGGTAACCCATCCTCAAGTCCAACTTTGAGAATATCGAGGCTCCAGCAAGTTGATCAAAAAGATCATCGATACGAGGAATTGGATACTTGTTCTTGATAGTTTTCTCGTTGAGAGGACGATAGTCAACCACGAGTCTTTTTGTTTGATCCTTCTTGGCAACAAACAGAGTTGGGCAACCCCAAGCGGAGGAACTAGGCTGAATGTAACCTTTCTCCATGTACATATCGATTTGCTCCTTCAACAATTTAAGTTCAGGAGGAGCTATCTTGTATGGATGCTTAGAGATTGGAGCAGTACCTGGCTCAAGCTCGATCACGAACTCAACTGCTCTGTCCGGAGGCATCCCTGGCAACTCTTCTGGAAAGACGTCAGGGAATTCACAAACCACCGGAACATTTTCAATTGCAGGAAGGGGTTTGGCATCAAGGTTGAACAGGTGAACAGAACTTGATCCATATGGAGAATAGACTATCTGGCCTGAAGTGTGAGAGAGAGTTATTGACTTTTGAGCACAGTCAATTTTAGCTTTGTGGGTCTTCAACCAATCCATACCCAGAATGACATCAATGTCAGAATTTCCCAGCAACATGAGTGAAGCAAGGAATATGCGACCTCCAATTAGGATCTCATTGTCCATGCTTATCTTGGATGTCAACATTTGCGGTCCCGGAGAGTGAACAGTCATTTGATTGCTTAGCGGAACCAAAACTAGGTTGTATGCTTTTGCAAAAATCTTTGACACAAAGGAATGCAATGCTCCAGTATCAAACAACACTTTAGCTGGAATAGAGTTTACGGGTAATATACCGAGAACGACATCAGCAGCTTCCTCAGCTTTGTCGGCCTTGATATGGTTCACCCTCGCGGTCCTCCCGACAGGCCTGTTGTTGGAGTTGAAGGCTTTAGCCGGGGGAGCACGAACCATTGCCTGGTTGGTGTTGGGGCGAGGAGGTAGGGGTAGCTGCTTCTGAGTGCACTTATCAGCATAGTGTCCAGTATCCTTGCACTTGTAGCAAGTGACGACACGAGAAGGACCTGGCCTTGGCTGCCCCATTGGAATCCTCTGACCCTGCATCTGAGATGGGTTGGGTGGGCGGGGACCAAAGCCTGGAGAAGCTTGGGCATTTGGAGCCCGAGTGACAGCACCATTTGGCACCCAGATGCGGCGCTTCTGCGGAGGGGTGGTCATGTTGGAGGAGGAACCACCCTCGCGCGAGTGCTTGCGGGACTCTTCGAACGCCTTGCACCCATTCTCCTCATTGAGCGCGGTGTTCACGAGCTCCACGAAGTCCTTGCACTTGATGTTGGTGAGAGCGTACTTCAGTTCCGGGTTAAAACCTCGGCGGAACCTTGCCATCTTCTTGGCTTCAGTGGACACTTCGTCACCAGCGTACCGAGCGAGACGATTGAACTCGTTCTGGTAGCCGAGGACGTCCAACTTGCCCTGTCTGAGAGAGCAGAATTCCTCACGCATCCTTTCCATGAGACCATCTGGGATGTGGTGCTTCAGGAAGGCATCCTTGAAACATCCCCAGGTGATAGGATAGCCAGCTCTCATGGTCTGGTAGTTCTCCCACCAAGTAGCTGCCTGACCCTTCAGTAGGTAGGTGGCATACTTGACCTTATCTTCCTCAGCAACATGAGCTATCTCCAGAGCCCTGTTGATCTCCCTGATCCAGTCATCAGCATCCAGAGGCTCACGTGTTGCCACGAAAGCTCTCGGCCCCACGCTCAGAAACTCCTTAATGCTGACTCGCGGAGCATTCTGGTTGTGGTGCTGGTTAGCCTGGATCTGGGCCATCTGTGTCACCACTTGGGTCATCTGAGCTAACAGTGCCCCCATTGGTGGTGGCGGAGGCGGGTTGTTCCTGGTTGGAGGCATCCTGAACAGAAATTCATTTTAGCACAACAACAGAAAAGGATAGACTTGGTAACCGAAAGATAGATTATTCCGACGCATGAATAGATAACCAACAGGTACATCATCACATGTTCAAATACATCAGAATATCTAACAGACCAACACATGGTTCGAAAGACAAGGATAACTAAACATAGCTAGGAACGGATACATCGGTACTCCCATGCTCATCACGCAGGACGGCGGTGAGTAGTACGACGAGAGATACGGTGAGGAGGAATCCCACGGAAGTAGGTATGACGACGATCCACGTAGAGCGGGACTGCCCTGAGAGCAACCCTCGGTGTGGTGAAGTAGAAAGCGTCGTCTCCCTGTGCTCCATAGCGGGGAATCCCTGTGTAACCAGCTCCGAGGTCGAGAAGTGGGCCTCTGATCGGCTCGTAACCTCCAGCATCTGGCAGAGGAAAACCAAGTGTCTGAGTGAAACGTGCAAAGCGCTCGTCTCCAACGAAGTCTGTGGTGTACGTCGCCAGACGAGTCAACGCCAGATAGAGCTGCTCCCTGACTGAGGCTAACTCCTGAGAGAGTGCGGAAGCAACTGCGTCACTGTGCCTCACGAACTGGGCAGTGGTGTGCAGCCTGGAGCTATCAGACTCGTAGGTATCCAGGTTGCTGTGGAGGGTGAAGTGAACTCCCGCTGCCGTGATGTAACCACGGGGGATGTGACGATAGATGGAATCATCAAACCCCCAGTAGTCAGCACGGAGAACGGTGAGACTCACGTACGCTGCCTGCTGCACGGCCATATCCACTGTGGAACCTACTGCCTCGTAGCGGTGGGCAATGCTCCTGCCGTCATCCGACAGAATGTAGACGATAGCCCGGTAGCAGGTCTGGTCAAACTCTCGCTGCTGCTCGTAGACCTGGTACTCTGGTGCCCAACGGAACCCCAGATAGGTAACCATGTCCCTCAGCATCTCCGGATAACCGGCGGTGCTCTCACAGCGAGTCATCCGAACCACCTGCGGGTAGAACCTGAGATCCATCTGCAGATGATCGGGAAGTTTTGATTAGACTCCGGTAGAAGAACAAGGATGTGGAAAACAACAACAAGGTTCAACGGACGATAAGGATGTTGAAAAGAACATGATATCGAAGCAACATCGGGAAAACGAGACCAAAAGTCCTGAGGTACTATGGAGAACCCAAAACACGTGAAATCCTAACTTGAAAGTTTAGGTGAGAACAGAAAACAACGTTGCACTTCCTTACCAGAAAAGGGTGGGTGGGTGGGGAAAGAAGAAAAATGGCAGAATTCCTACTCTCACGTTTCATTTTCCCTATATAGCTACAAAATAGTTTCTAGACTCAACTGCGACCAGTAAAAAGGGATCCTACAGGCAGACAGGCTCTGATACCATTTGTCGCACCCTGGCTTCTAAGGGATACTCATCGTACGAACTGGATAGCAGGTGCTTGGATTATGGGGCATAACTACTCCCACGTCCCAGCTTCCTGGTAGGCCTGCGCTTATGCGCGACAACACAAGCCCTACTATTCCACCGTCGATGTAAACTATCCACTAGAAGTCATAGGCACTACTGTCGACGTACTTCATATCAATCACGCACTGTACGTCAACAGCTTTGAACGAATGATGATCACAACTTATCTCTAAGACACAAAAGATTGAAATAAGGTTGCAAATGGCCTTCACTAAGGCAGAAATAGCAAATACAATCATCCAGAGGACACATGTCCCAACATAGCATTCATTACATCAGCGGAAGCAATCAAAGGTGTCTGGGTACAGACAAATCCAACAGGCTTAAGAAGCCGGAGAAAAATAAAGAAGACGAAGCCCATCCACGTAGGTCCTGGATCCAGCCCCGGTCCAGCTAACTACTCGTCTGCAGTCTCGTCAAACTCCACGAAGTAGCCATCCTGGTGGTCATCGTAGCCGTAGTCGTAGTCTGCGTAAACCACAGCCCCAACGGGGTCAGTACATCCAAGTACTGGCAAGCAAGACTCACAGTTCACCAAAGTATAGCCCGTCAACACAAGCATAGATGACTTGGTTCAACGGAAAGAAGGGGATATATATAAGATGCTGCAACTGGCTGCGCTAACCAACTACAGAGATTCTATCATTTCCAACTATCAGAAAGGGGATAAGATCGAGTGGTGTAACCAACTGAAAGATAACATCAAACAAACCCATCCTGGATCTCGCCCCTTATCCAAAGAAGCAATCCGAGGATAACTCACACAGTTGGATTAAGATGAATCAAGTTATTGTGACAATAATCCTATTACTAGTCAAATTGTTAATCATGGGGGGTGAGATAGTGAATCATTAGGTTTAAGTTGTCCTGAGTACTTGTTAGCCAGTACTTTCACCAAGTAATCCATAACCGCGGAAAACACGGCTTCTCGAGAAGATTATCCCTGCAGGGTTGCACCAATTTGGCCGTACACGTATGAATAACCCGCCAGATGGGATGCCTCCCACCAAGCGGGGCACTCAACACAACTCAACTCTTCTCCGCATCAAGCCCAAAGCACCTTGGGCGCACGGCTAATCGAGCCCAGAAGAAAATGGACCCTCATAGCACTCTAAGAACGTGTCCCCCTATATGCCGACTACAAAAGTTCCACCCTGCGCTGGGCTCGCAAAAACATGCATGCGGCAAATAGAAAGCACGAACTAAATGAGATGATTTGGACGAGATGCGAATCGAATCAAATTGAGGGGGGCGCCCATACTCGCTTCCCACATGCGGGTAGTGCGCTCATCATGGATCAGTAGACAAGACCCTTTTCCTATTAGGGTCGACACTAGCAGGCCTCAAAACCACACAGGGCCTCCTGCCGGTGCCTTATCATCAAATTATTATGAAGTAATAACATTAGCATGATTGATTGATTGATTAAACATCGAGCCCCTAGAACATAATGAAATATAGTAACTGAAAGTAACGGGTAACAGACTCGAGCAAAACAACCTAAGCATGCTAGTAAGACACTGGCTCAATCAATAGGGTTGTAGGAGGGGTGATGAGGCAATATCAGGGTTAAAGGATTCATGTGATAGGTTCGTAACAGAAACAACTACCACTAAGGCTAGCAAGATATAGACAACGGAAAGTATCGGTAACCAGGGTTGAAAGGAAGACAATGGTTCATGTGAGTGATAACTTGCCTGCAAACTCAACAGCCGGGTACTGAGCTAGATCCTCAGAAGGGGTGCTGTAAAGGTTGTCTGCCTCAACGTCGTCGTCTATTCGAGAAGAAGCAAACAGACAAAACAGGAATGTAAACAATCATTGCCATGGCATTGTGCACAATCAATATGATGCATGACAAATTAATAGTGCAGCAAAATAAACTGACTAACATGATAGCACAAATTAAATGGACCCATATGCATGGGTTGCATATGGAAAAGGATCCATTGAAATAAGTGGAACAAATGATTTACAATTATTTATTATGTGATAGTTGTTATCATGATGCATGCATGATGATGATGACAAGATAACAACAGATAACAATAAATAACAATGATAGATGCAAAGGAAAAGGAATAAAACAAGTTTAGAACTTATTTATTAAGTTTGGAAAATTTTGGTTACTTAAACATGCCACACAAACAATTATTGTTTTCATCAAGTTAAAGTGTGCAAAACAACTAACAAAATTTATATTTGAAAGAACATCAATTTTTAGTTGGATTACATGTTTCACATTTTGAAATTTGAATTAGGATGAATTTATTATGAATTAAACAATATTAAACAAGTTTTAATTGAATTTAAAACAAGTTTGAATATTATTTGAATTTTATTTGTTCAAAACATAAATTCAAATTCACATTTGAAAAGTTCACACTTTGATGGTTTGAAAACATATTTTGCATGTTCAAAAATATTTTATATTAAGCAAGTTATGATTTTATCAAATTTAATTGAATTAAACAAGTATTAAAGTATTTAGGCAATTTAAATTATTCAAACAATGAAACAAATTTTATATTTGAATAGGATATTCAAAAAGGTGTGAAAAACATATTTTATTTGTATTATTTGGAAATAGTATGAATTAGTTATGAATTATTGCAAATTACATTTGAATTATTCAAATTTGAATTTTAAATGTATTTTGAAAACTCAAAACAGAACACAAATGGAATAATTGGAAAGATTATAAAATTTTGAACAGAAAACATATAAAGTTTTTATTTATTGGATTTACAGAACAAAAGATATTAAATTTTGAAGTTTAGTTTTAATTCTGCTAATTAAATGAATTTTTGAAATTTCAGAAATTCGCGCAGAAACATCTCTCACCGCACTGCTAGCCAGCCACGGTCTCTGCCCCGTGGGCCTAGCCAGCGTGGCGCGGGGCAACGCGTGCGTGGCAGCGACAGGCGATGACAGGTGGGCCTGCTCGCGCTGCGGAAGAAAAGGAACAAAAAAATTGGGCGTGCGGGGCTCGAACCCGCGACCAAACCCTTGAGCGCACCGGTGCAGTACCACTGCGTTAACTGAACTTGTTTGGTAAGGATACAGCTGCAGACAGGATATGGTTCAGCGAAGTTAACTGAAACTCTGACGACGAAATTGTTCCACGGCTGACGGAACAGAAACTCGCCGGAGTGATCCACGACTGTGCTAGATGCCAATGGTTGCGTGGACGTTACAGATGGATGCGCAGATGCACGGATTAGATGCAAGGAGGGAGGAGGAGCGAACGGTGCTCACCACCGTTGTAATCGAAGCAGAGGGCTGACGGTGACGTTCTGGTGACGACGGTGGCCGCGGCGAGGTCGAGGACGGCGTCGAGGAAGCAGCGGCGCTCCGGGCTCCCGCAGGTGTTCAACGAGTAGAGGAAGACGCGACGATGCGATTCCAGGAAACGAACGGTGACGAGGAGCCCTGCAACGTCGACGAGCACGTCGGATTCAGTCAAGGGCGCACGGTGGCCGGAGAGGAAAGAGATCGCGGCGTCGATCTGAGGCTCACCGGTGTTGATTCTGGTGTCCAAGGGGGAGATGAAGGAGCGGTGACGCGATTGCAGCAGGTGGGTGGCTAAGTGGGAGCGATACGCGGCGGCGCCATGGATGGATTCAGAGGAGGTGGCCGCCGGTGAGATTCAGAGGGGGGAGGAATTGGCGACAGAGGGGGAGAATGGCGGCGCTCGCGGTGGGAGGAGGAAGACCTAGAAGCTAGGGCACTGCCAGGGGGCTAGGGCTCGTACTTAAAGGCCGCTGGACGCTCGGGGGCCGCCGGAGTCGCCGCGGGGGTGCGGTGGCACCGGCCGATGCTCTGCCGTACCGCTTGACGAAGGCGATTAGAACATCCGCACGAATCGCGAAGCGGTACGGGGGAGCTAGGCGGGCTGGGCTGGCGCGCGCGTAGGCTAGGTGCTGCTCGTTTTATTTTTTTCTTTCCTGTTTTTTTTTGTAGCTTTTGCTTTTGGAAGAAAAAGCTAGGTTTTAATTTATAGAAAAATTTGAAAAAATTTGGGGAGTTTTCTTAGGCCAAAAGCAAACACTTGGTGGCTTCTGTTTTAAAAAATTCAAACATTTGCTTGCTGTTTGAAAATTGAACCAAAATGATTGAAATTTCCAATATTACTTAATATTAGAAAAACAAAGCAATTCAATAGGGTTTCCCCTAGGGTTTTAAAGTGATTTAGAGTTTATAATTGTTTGGTGGAAATCATGGATTCAAAAAGGTACTGATTTTTATCCTTGGTTTGAATTTGAAAATGTTTTAGAATTATTTGATTGGATTAATGGTTTGATTAAACCAACAATTTAATAAGTGAAAAACAAGGAATAAAATGGTTGTTTCTATTTGTTATTTTTATTCCAAAAGTTGTAACAGAGCAAGTATGAAAATACCCATTTGAAATTTGTTTGAGTTTGATTAAGAAAACAGGATAAAATAGATGCAAAACAAATAGCAACAATGCAAACAATAATAAAACAAATGCAATGAAATGATGACATGATGCATTGCTTGAAATAAAACAATAAATCAAACATTCTAAGGGATGTTTCATACTTGGGATGTTACATCAAGTAGCTAAACCTAACCTCACATTGTATTCAGTATACCTCAGGCTTTAGTCCTGAATAGTGAGATTGCAGGAGTAGGGACGCCGCCTAGTTGCGACGTACCGAACCTGGGTAAAACCCTGTCTCATTGTTCATCATACGATCACGTCCCCTACTTCTCTATCGGTAGTCTCATGGCACCCCGTCTATGAATTCTACTACGATGTCTCGACAGTTGGCACCCACCGTGGGGCCAGCGACGTCAGGCGTTATGTTTCGATCGGGGATACTCGGCAGGATCGGCAGTACCATAACTGTCGGAAGCTTGGAATTCGACAAAGACGTCGGGCGCTTCCTCGACAACGGATCATACATGCCAGCACAGAATCATCTGGTAAGTGCCTGCGTTTTACCGATTGGATCTGCAGACATCTTTATCGGATTAACTACAGAAGCAATGGGATTCTGTGGTGGAGGCAAATTTATCCCACACGCCCTATACCCAGTCGAAGAAGACTATGACGCTGGATTTTGCTCAGATCGCCGACATGTGGCTGATTCACACTTTATCGGTATGGTGTAATTCGAGATTGCCGAAAACACGGATGAAAATAATCCCGTGGAAGAGGTAGAAAACAACAATCCCACAACAGAGGTGGAAGATCCGACATCCGTCAATATAACGACGAACTCGGAAGCTGATTTTGTGCTAGCCGCCATCAAGGCGAGATTGGAGTCGGAATCCGGATCGGATCAGTTCGATACCGAAGACGAAGATGTAGACGCTTTCGTAAGAAAGGTCAAATCCTTTTAAGAGGGATTCCACGAAGTGCTAATGGCAAAACCGGCTGAAAACACGGATGCCGAAAGTCAGGAAAGCCATAGAACACCTCCGCCAGATGAGGAAAGAGAGGATGGGGAAGCCAGCCCAACATACCCGAATGTCAAGGAATTGACAGAGGAGGAACCTGGTAAAAAACCTCTCCCTTCCAAGAAAAAACACAGAGCTTCCAAGAAACTCCAATACAAGCTCTGGAAGAAAAAATCGGCTGACCTAGCCAACGACAACCTGGAAGTAGGAGGAGGAAGTGGAGTTAAGTCTGTGGAGAAGAAAATGAAGGAAATCTCTGTTCCGCCAATGTTAGAGCAAGACGAACAAGATTTACTTCAAACACGAGTGGGACCACACGAACCCCCTGAAGCGCTGGAAGCCAGGAGACAAGCTCTCCAAAGGCAACAACAACATCTATTCCGAACTCGAGAACACCTCCAAAGAACCCAGGCTGACATTAAGTTAAAACAGGAAGAAATCGAGGAATACGAGAGAAGGAATAGATCTGGCATTAAACCTACACGGTTACCCGGAATCGCAAGACCGGAAGTACTGCTGCCAAAGGAACGGTTTCAAAACCCATCTTGGCAAAAGCAAGTAAACGGCAAATTTGCCAGGGGCGCACCTATATACAAAACCGCAGCAGAAAATGCGGAAGCCGCATTGGCCATCCTCAACAACGACATGTACTCCAATGGTGAAAAACTTCAAGGGGTGTATGCTTTCCTAGGAAAAGCATTGCAACAGCAACATCGAGGGCAAGAAATATCAGGGAAGTTGCATGACGACTCAGCCCTATGCAAAACAACTACTTGTGCCGCTGGAGCACCTGGACCTGAAGAACCTGGAGATTCAAGTAATTCGAAAGAAAAGAAAGAAGATCCGAGAAAGGACAGGAAAAAGCCCGATAACAAGGATGCAGCGTCCAGAACCGGATCCCATCTGCCGAAAGATGGAATTAATCCCCGAGTTTGGGAAGAGCAAAACCGGAAAGACGGCAAAGCTATGCCACCTCCGAGACACCCCGCTGAAAAAGCCGGAAGATACGACATTCCTCACAGGCGCGAGAGATCCCGTACACCTCCCAGGAATAAGGAAAGACATAGGAGCAGAACTCCACCTTATCCCAAAGGGCATGATAACGGAGGAAATAGAGATAACCCTGGAAGAGCGCGTTCGCGCAACAATGGAAAAGAAAGGAGCAGATACCCTTCTATCCATTCAGCCGGGAGATAATCCGCACACACTGATAGAGCGGAAAGAGATGACTTATACTTCGGGCCTAAGTGTTTCACTGACAGGATCCGAAGGATAACTCTGCATTCTGGCTTCGCCAAAGTTGGTCCAACGTATCAAAAATACTCCGGTAGCACGAACCCGGATACCTGGCTCTCAGACTATTACACAGCCGTCCAGATTAACAATGGGACAGATCTAGAGGCGGTAAAATTCCTCCCTCTAATGTTACTGGATGGAGCCAGTGATTGGATCAACGGGCTTCCATCAAGAACTGTCGATAGCTGGGATGATATGGCTAGAGTATTCCCTTAGCATTTTTGGGGAACGTACAAACGACCCAACAGCATCAACCAGTTAAATCGCTGCACCCAGTTTGAAGATGAACCATATGTAGACTTCATCTCAAGGTGGACTGCAATGAAAATTAGCTGTTCTGGAGTAACTGACGTACAAGCAATGCATGCTTTCGTCAATAGCTTAAAACCCGGACTCGTACCGTTCATGATCGGTTCCAAAAAGCACAAAGATCTCGGATCTATGCTTACAACCGCAAACGAGCACACATCGGCCGAAGAGGACATCAGAGCGAGAGGTGGCAATATCAATACTTTGATTGAAGCCAAAAAGAATCCTCGTCCTGACAAAAAAGCAGCTCCAGAAACACAGCAAAAACCCAAAGAAGTGAACATAGCCTTTGGAAGAGAAAATGGGAGCAAATGGAAAGGACGAAGCATAGAACCAATCAACTACACGAAAGAAGAGTGAGAAAGAATAAAATCGGAAAACTGTGTCCACCATTCGCAATTTGGGAAACCCACCCATACGAACGCACAATGCCGGCTTAACAAGCATATGAAAGGCAGTGCAGGATCCGGAAGCAAAGCAAAAAATCCTAAGAGGAAATTTTCCAAGCAAAAGCCAGAAGCTGAAAAAGAAGACAGTGAATCGGACACTGACGAAAAAATACAGAAACAATAGCGAAAAGGCGAGCCTAAGCTTCCGAGAGTTGAAGGAGAATGCAACCTAACTTTCCTGGCAACTCCATCAGCAAAGGTGGCAAAGGGAACACTTCGAGAAATAAACGCGGTTGTCCCACCAACCCCAAAATTCTTGAAATACTCTAATACACCAATTACCTGGGATCAGTCTGATCATCCCGGAAATATCCCAGAACCCGGCACGCAAGCTCTAGTCGTAAGCCCTATTATTCAAAACACTAGGCTAAAAAGAGTGCTGATGGATGGAGGATCCAGCATTAACATAATGTACCTGGATACATTGAAGCATCTGCGAATCTCCGAGACCCAGCTCAATCATCCTCCCTGGTAGGCAAGCACGATCCCTAGGAGAAATTTCCCTAGAAGTAACCTTTGGAGAGAAAGAACATTTCCGGCAGGAAAAAATATCCTTCGAGGTTGTGCCGTTCGAAAGCGTGTATCACGCAATACTTGGACGTCCAGCTTTCGCCAAATTCATGGCAAGATCATGTTATATCTATAACAAGCTGAAGATGCCGGGGCCAAAAGGAGGAGTAATCACCATAGATGGATACTTCAAGTTGGCAAACGAGATGGAAAAAGAAAACACCCTTTGTGCAGAAAAAGTGATAGAAAAGGAGGAATTAAAAGAGCTGGCGAAAGAAGTATCGCCGACAGAGATGTCGGCGGGAAAAGAAAGCCGGAAGCCGGCAGACAGCTTCAGATCTTCCGAGAATACAAGACAGGTTATCCTAGACCCTAAAGATCCGACAAAGTTTGTCGTAGTGGGAACTAGCATGACCGACAAATAGGAAAGCGAGCTCATCAAGTTCCTCCGTGAGAACTGGGACATTTTCTCGTGGTGTCCAGCGGACATGCCAGGCATACCCAAGGAACTTGCTGAGCACCAACTCAAAGTAATTCCAGGATCTAAACCCGTCAAACAAGGTCTCCGTCGATTTGACGCGAGAAGGCGGAAGGCTATTGGCAAGGAAATTATCCGGCTATTGGCAGCTGATTTTATCCGGGAAGTTATACATACTGAATGGTCTGCAAACCCAGTATTAGTCCCGAAGAAAGATAGTACTGCTCTCAGGATGTGTATAGATTACACCGATTTGAACAAATTGTGACCAAAAGATAGTTTCGCGTTACCGCGAATCGATCAAATAATAGGTGCCACTGCGGCTCTGAGCTTTTATGCTTTTTGGACACTTATTCTGGGTATCATAAAATACGCATGAAGGAAGAAGACCAAATTAAAACCTCCTTTATAACTCCATATAGAACATACTACTACATAACCATGCCTTTTGGCCTGAATAACACAGGTGCAACCTACCAGCGTTGCATGCAACGCTGTTTGCATAGTCAGATTGGCAAAAATGTTCACGTTTATGTGGACGATATTGCCGTCGTTTCCAAGGAAAAAGATATGCTCCTTGAAGATCTGCGAGAAACCTTCGAAAAATTGTGCACTTATAAAATGAAGTTAAATTCATTAAAGTGTGTATTCGGGGTTCCCCCAGGAAAACTTCTGGGTTTCATCGTTTCTCACAGAGGAATAGAAGTAAATCCGGAAAAGATCAAGGCAATTCTAAACATCTCAAGGCCTACGTGCTTAAAAGATGTACAAAGATTGACGGGTTCTGCAGCTGTCGTCAGCAGGTTTATAAGCCGGCTAGGAGACAAATCTCTGCCATTATACAAATTGTTGAAGAAAACCGACAAGTTTGAATGGATAGAAGAGATGGACAAAGCATTAACCCAGTTAAAAGAAACCTTGATGCAAACTCCGATTTTGGCATCGCCAAAAGACGAAGAACCCATGTTATTGTACCTCACAGCGACAAACAGGGTTATCAGCGCGGTATAGTTGTGGAAAGGCGGAAAGATGAGCAAACCATACCAGATCAACATCCGGTGTATTATGTAAGTGAAGTTTTTTCCGAGTCCAAGCAAAGATACCCGCACTATCAAAAACTGGCATATGGTGTATTTTTTGCATCTCGAAAACTCCGCCATTACTTCCAAGGACATTCCATAACAGTGGTATGTAAAGCACCACTAGGGGATATAATCAACCATGCGGACGCAACAGGCTGAGTAGCCAAATGGGGCATCGAGTTAGCTGCGTTCGACATTAAGTACCAACCCCGAACGGTAATAAAATCCCAGGTGTTGGTAGATTTCATCGCTGATTGGACAGAAGCAATGGAAAACACACCAATGTCGGAGTCGGAATACTGGGTTATGCATTTTGATGGATCCAAGATGAAGGAGGGCGTTGGAGCTGGTGTAGTTCTGAAATCCCCCATGGGAGATACAATGGAGTACGTATTACAAATACACTTCAACGCCAGCAATAATGTGGCAGAATACGAGGCTCTGCTTCATGGCTTGCACATTGCAAAATAAATAGGTGTCAAACGCATCTTATGTTATGGCGACTTAGATCTGGTACAGCATCAGCTTAACCAAACATGGGATGCCAAAAGCCCCATCATGGCCGAATATCGAAGAACGGTGGACGAGTTTGCAATTTGCTTCCTGGGGTTTGAAGTACTTCATGTCAAAAGGGAAGAAAATTGGAACACAGATACATTAGCCCGCATGGGCTCGGAAAGAGTGAAAACCCTACCACCAGGTGTGTTTGTCCAGCATTTGCACGAACCATCTATAAAAGGTGGAGATGTCGACTATCCCCTCGTTTCCGAATCAATCGAAGTCTTTCTCGTTAACCCGGATTGGAAAATTCCATATCTAAACTACTTAGTAGATCAGAAGTACCCGGATGGAGCAGACGAGGTCTTGCAAAGACAAATAAAACATCGATGCAAAGGATACACGGTAATCAATGGTTGCCTGTATAAGCGCAGCACTACCGGAATTTTTCTGCGATGTATTTCACCGGAAGAAGGACGAGAAATTCTGCAAGAAATTCATGCTGGACATTGCGGACATCATGCTCAATCAAAAAGCATAGTTAAGAAAGCATTCCGTGCATGATTTTTCTGGCTAACAGCCAAGACAGATGTTGAACAAATAGTTAATACATGTGCCGGATGCCAGTATTACGCCAAGCAGACGAATATGCCAGCCCAAGCACTCAAAACTATCCCTATTACATGGTCGTTTGCGGTCTGGAGGCTAGATATGATGGGACCATTCAAAAATGCAAGAGGTGGACTTACACATATACTCGTTGCAGTGGATAAGTATACCAAGTGGGTGGAGGCAAAACCCATCAAAAAGCTTGACGGTGTAACAACCAGAAATTTCATCATTGATGTAGTCATGAGATACGGCGTTCCACACAGAATAATAACCGACAACGGGACAAATTTCTCTATTGGAGAGTTGGCAAAATATTACTGACAAACGGGAATACGCCTAGATCTTGCATCTGTGGCACACCCACAATACAATGGGCAGGTTGAAAGAATGAATAGTTCAATCTTGCAAGGAATACGCCCAAGACTCGAATCTTCTCTTCATAGAGCAGCTGGAGCATGGGTGGAAGAGTTAGCTTCCATGCTTTGGAGTATTCGAACGACGCCAAACAGGTCAACAGGTGTAACATCCCAATTTTGCTAAACTAGGGTGTGTGTGGTGTTGTGTTCATCTCATACATGCATGAAATAAAAAATTAATCATGTTTCAACCAATTTAATTTGTGAATTTAAATGGAATTGAGAAAATTCCACAAATCCTACTGAATGTGGTTTTCAAAATTATCAATTCAAAACTATTTCACTTTCACCAAAGCAACACATGGTGAGTTTGCAAATTTTGTGAGGGTTCAAAAATATATTTTTGCCAAATTTTATTCTCCCAAAAAGGCTCTCAAAATTTAGTTTTTTGTTCAGTCTTACAATAGAAAAGGGCCTCTCTGTAATTTATTAAACTTTCTAGGGGGGTTTTGCGAAAATTGTTTTTTATTTCGCTTTCTTCTTCCTCTAGACAGAAGGCAGCAGCTGCGTGTCGAGCACGGCCGTGCCACCTCCTGCCTGGGTGTGTGCACCCCCGCGAGTGGATGACGCCTCCAGGTCGACGCCGTGCGACCTCCTCTCGCCCTCACTCGCCCTCACCATGTCCCTCTCTCTCTCTGTGCATCTCCAAGGAACCGAAACCCTAGGCAGAAGTCCGCCGCCACGCGCCGCCAACTCCGGCCATCTCCGGACGATTGGAAGCCACCTGGAGGACTGCCTGGACCCCCTCTACCCCCTCGAGCTCGCGCAGAAGCTAGGAAGCCTGGGGAGGACCTCAATTTCTCGTCGCCGTCCGTCACTGCCGCCGTCGTATCTCCCTCACCGTCGGCGATTCCGGCATCCTTTCGAGTAGCCGTCCACGCCTGCGTGACCCTCGCCCTCTAGTGAGCCTCCCCATGCTCTTGCATCGCTCCCCCGCAATTTCTAGCTCGCTGGTGCCGCGTGCCATCTCCGGCCGCCGCGGGAGGAGGTCGCCGCGGATGCTCCGGCGACCATTTGGTCTCCCTCCGCCGGCCACACGTTCATAGCATCCCCCTCTACCTTTGCCACAGCTCAATTTAACGAATTGTCCACCGAGTCAGTCGAATTTGAGATCATTAGAGGAGTTCTTATCTGGCTGACGCAATGGTGACATCAGCCTGATGTCATATTTCCCCTGTTAATTAAATTCCAGAAAAAGAATAAAATTAATATTTTAATAACTTTCGTTTTATGCCTTAGAAAAATAAAAGGAAGGTGCCAAAATGTTCATAAAAATGTAAGATACCCAAATATATCATTTTCACACATGTTTGTCAAAGTTCAAAAATGACCATTATTTAATGTTGTTTAATCATTTAAAAATAGAAAAATAAGTTTTTATTCATTAAAATTAGAAAATTAAAAGTTATAAACCAAATTGCTCAAAATGACAAATGCAACATGTTTATGATGTTTTCAACCTCATTTGAGCAATTAAATTTGTACTCACTTCCACAATCGCCCGAAACCCCCTCCGGGGTCTATCTCGGGCAAATTTCAGAAAAACTACATAACTGACATATGAACCCTAGCAACCCAACGATCATGTTTAAGGCTTTATTTATTGCATTAACTTGCTCATGCATACATGTTGTGCATTGCATCGATGCCATGTTTGATTGTTATTTTTCTTTTCGGTGTTTGTTCCCCCTCGGTAGAACGTGACTCCGAAGAGAAGGCCAACAGTCCAATGGTGAATACTTGATCTTAACCGACAAGTCAATCACTTATTCCAGAAGATCTTTATTTGGTTTTCTTATAACCAAGGCAAGAATAACCTCTTATCTGCTCATATATGCTTTCGAACAACATTTGAATTTCGTACTTTGCATTCGATTCCAAAGTATTTGATGCTAGTAGACATAGTTCACCGATATACTGCATTGCCTCTATATCCTGATCCACTGCTCCTAGCCGCCATAGATTTGCTTGTGCGCATCGCCAGAGCCTCATATCTGCTTCGCTTAGTCATACATGTTTGTTACCTCTGCTCCATCCGGTTGATGAATCAGAGCTATGATAATCTAGTATGATATGATGACGTGTTGAGATGAGCGTTGTGTAGAT
Source organism: Alopecurus myosuroides (assembly GCA_028641055.1). NCBI lineage: Eukaryota > Viridiplantae > Streptophyta > Magnoliopsida > Poales > Poaceae > Alopecurus > Alopecurus myosuroides. The sequence continues at coordinate 263,920,544 of CM054062.1, forward strand.
AACTTGACTAAGGCTGGTATGGGAGGCCACTTGGGAAGTGGTTGTTCGTCCTATACTCGCCAACCCTAGGATTACGGTCTCGAGCGGAAGCCAAGACTGAGCGTGCAACCACACGCGGGGTCTAAGTAACCGCGCTCGACCAACTAACTTGTTTGGCCAGATCCATGAGTCACGTAGTTTGAGATTTCCATTCGGCAACGCAAATAAAACCTTTTAAACGGTTTTGAAAACAAAATGCTCCGCTAGGGCCTGACCGGGGCCAAGTGATGGACGTACACGGATCTTGACCCCGCCTCACAGAGACAGGTGCCGTCAGGAGGATGGCCAACTCCCTGTTGACGGGGTGGCCCTGTCTTGGGTTGACTCATGGATAGGGTCGGGTAAGGTAAAGGTCGTGGCCAGCCACCCTCTGCCGCGTTCCATGGAAGAACGTACATGTGGCGCTAAGAGTCGGATGGTACGTGTGGGTAAAGTGTACCCCCTGCAGGGATAAATCTCTTCGAAAAGCCGTGTCCACGGTTAAGGACGGCTTGGTGAATGTAAACACCATAGATAACTTGAACGTGGCGTAAAAGATGTTGAAAAAGCATGGAGATAATGTTTGAAGGATGCCTCCTCGGAGATGCCGAGCGGGGTGATCCTAGTAGCATGTGAGATGCTGGGAACCGATGGTGGTGGTTTGAAAAGATGATGATTACAGTAGTGAGTTTCTCATCTGTTTTGAAAACCTTCTATGAGACGTGCTATTCCTCCTTGTTTTGGAAAATAAAGATTGCTTTACGCAAAACAGCCTTCATAAAACCCTTTCTGAAACCAACGGATATATAATAGGTTAACTAAGTCTTGTTGAGTACCTCCCGTACTCAGGTTTGCTTAATTTTGGTTCAGGTGGAGTTCGTCACTTCAGTGGTGGTTCAACGTGGACATCGACGAGTAGTTTGGGGTTCCCAGGTAGCAGCCTGGAATCTATGGGCTGGGACGTCGCCTTATGTTGGGGCCTCTTAGGCCTTTTTGGTTCTTGTTGATTAGCAACATAATTTGCCTTCCGTTATCTGATGTAATGTTGGGTCGTGTGACCTCTGCTTGTAAGCTATACTCTAGTAACACCTGTTTAATAAACCTTCATGTTTAGAGTACTGCTTTGGTCGGTTGTTGGTTTCGAGCTCATTGTTATACAGTTTTGGCTATGCCTGCATAGTTGTCGCAGTCGAGGGGTTGTGGAGCCGATGATCCATGTCTGAGCCCGCCTGCCGATGTGATTCGGCCTAGGGCGAGGTAACCCCAGTAACCCTCGATTGTTGTTGCACTTTCTGGACACATAGCATTTCTGTATAGCTTTGGTCCCGTTTCCTTCAGTTTCATTCGATTCGTGGACGTTTTGATATGCATAGTTGGTTATGACTAGCATGGATACAAGGAGTAGTAGACTAGGATCCGGACTACGTGCCGATGAATCCAATCTGCCTGCCGTTGTTTGTTGCGGCCGGGGCTGGTAACCCTGAAGCCCTTGTGAGTCCACGGCTAGGAGCACATAACAGTATGTATATCTCTGGGTCCGGGGTCGTGACAGGTCGTGGTATCAGAGCCGGACTGCCTGTAGGAAAACCTTACTGCTTGGTCGATGTTGAGTCTAGTGATTGTGAAAACTATTTTGAAACTCAAATTGATTATGAAAAACCTTCTTAGGATTCTTTTTACTCCGTATCTGGTATCGCTCTAACTCTGGGTCTCCTTACCTGTTTTGTTTTGAAAAGATTTTGCTATCCCTTCTATTCATTCAAAACCTAGGTGCCTTCTTTGGCAAGACGTTTCTTTCACCCAAGTTGACCTAGTGTTGAGTCTCTAGAGTCGTGTGTGTCGCATACTCCGTCATCTCTTAAGCTGGGAGATTTCCTTTCCATCATAATCTCTCAAAGTTGTGTGGGTTCCACATACTCCTATTCTTAAGTCCCAAATCCTGAACCTCGAGATTTCTTTTTCATCTCGAATGTATCCGTTATCCTCTGCTCAAGTTCTTCTGGAGTTATGTTTATCTTTTGAATGATACTTCGTGATTGCTATTCATAGTGTCCTTTAAGACACTAAGAGAGTAGTTATTCCTTTCTCTTGGTTTCTAACCTTGGAATTGAACCAAAGGTCCCGGAATATGCTGAATTGCGGTGGGTTGAATCACGTGGTTTTATAACCGTGTAATGCTCACGCTACCAGTACAGGATGCTGACCTTTAACCCAAGTTCCGTTTTCTTTGGATCTTGAGGAATTTGATCCACCTCGGGATGGCTAGGTAATCCCAGCTCCAATAGCCATAGGTTTTCTCTAGGAATCAAAAGGGATCATGGCAAGAGTGGTCTTATGATTCCCCTATCCTTGTTCTTGACTTTGCTTTACCTCTCATCTTAGCATGGGTTTTACAAATGAGTATTAACCTGTGCAATCAACATGATCTTAGGAATTCTCCTGAGCATGTTTCTACCTTCTAGTTGCTCTCAGATCTTCCTCCGTCGTTTAGGACACCAAGTTGCATATGGGTGTTGGATTCTTCCAATGCATTTGCTCTTGTTTTCTGTCAAAACATTCCACCTTGGGATGTCAGGAGAAACAAACTCCAGTACCTCGTTCGTCTTTAGTACCGGGTCAAAGTTTTGTAATCCGCAGATTAAAGAAGTTCCATCAACTTCCAATCTGTTCTACCTTTGAGTACCACACTCATACATATCAAGAGGCTATGTTCAATTTCATGGCCTTAGTGATGAAGTGATGCTCTCACCCGTCCTCACTCCCCCTTCCTCAAAGCTTGAATGCTTGAGTATGATGGGTCTGTGATTTAAGGTGTGTATCAGTTATTCTTAGCAATTCTTATCGCTTCGAAAAATCTAAGAAAACATCTGTATCCTTCTTAGCACTATTGGTCACCCGGTCTCTGTTTGAAGTGGACTGTGTTACCAAATCCGTTCATTCTGGTGCACATTCTTGGTCAAAGAGTTAGGTTCATGCCGAAGTTCTCAAGATCATATCAGTTGCCTTGAAAGTCAATACTACTTCTGAACTCCGAGACCTCCAGTGGTTTGTGATATTCTGGTTGCCTTTCTAGAAGTATCACCAGGTTTTACCTGACCGTGATGTCTACACAAGGGGTATTTGAAGTACTTCTTTCTCCAAGGAACCCTGCTGGATATCCTGGACTAGTTGGTTGAGCTTAAAACACTAACTTGGAGAGTTGGAAGGCAAAAGCTCCGCCTAACTTGATCCTCTATTAAGGGATGTCTAGTTTCCTTTGTGTTGAAGCAGGATAGTATCTCCTTAGTGGACATGCTATCATTCTACCTTGATTTGATTTGGGCTATCGTCAGATCAAGTTCAGATTCAAGGACTATCTTGACGGTGTTTTCACTCATAGTGTTTTGCTCGAGTACGCCTTCATGTCCTTTATTCAGACCAATGTTTTGCCTTGTTCATATATCATATGAATCCCTCTTCTTGGAGTGTCTTGATAAAGATGTTGTTGAGCCCATCTACGACATTCTTGTTTTATCCAAGTTGCAAGAGGTTCATGTTGAACACTTGGCATTAATGTTGGAAACTTTCGAGAACCATCTTTGTTTCATTACGAAGATTGTGTTCTGGATGTTTGAAGTGACTTCCTCGAGTCCATGTGCTTATGGTGAAAGTTGTCGCCATGGATCCGAGTAGAGTTTTCTTGTTTCCTTCGGGAATAATCCCTCGATCATCGATGTGTGGACTATTCTTGAGATGATAGGTTGTTACCTCCATTTCTTGAAGAAGCTTTCATCCACGCTAAGCCACTGACTGATTATCCGTGAAAGATAAGAAGTCCAAGAACTTTGTTATCTTTGTAAACATCCCCCCAACAAGGACTCCGATGTGTTTTGTTGCAAGTAAACCATGTAGATGCAACTGTCTTTCGCGAGTTGCTAATACATGAGTTCTGCAATCTCACTCATCCTCTTGAGTGTGACATTGTGGTCCATATCTTGAGAATCTAGTAAATGTATTCCGTTGATAACCGGTGCAACCTCTTGGTCAAACATACCGAGCCTAAGTTCTCAACCCACTAAGCAGAGCTGAATCTCAAGCAACAACGATGGCTGGTGTTTTCTCAAGGGTATTGAATTAGGTCCATTCAAAAATCCGGCATGGTTGATGTTGTGGTTGACACAATTAGCCGGAAGGTCTAATGTCATACCCCTTTGAATCAGCAAAAACAACCACTCTCCGTGAGAATTTTTGGTGTGGTTCATTCTAACAAGTTTTCCTCACCGTTCTTCCAAACCGGAGTTTTACTTTCACTTGATGACCTATAGAAGGCTTGTTGCGAGCCTGCTGTCGGTATTTGGAACATCAAGGAAAACTTGGAAGTTGATCTTTCCAATATATCTCCGTTGAACCTCTAAAACCTTTGATCCAGTGGAAATAAGTTCATCAGGAGAACATCTCTTGGTGTTTCGTAACCGCCGTTGATCATTTGTACCTGAAGTTCTGTTCATCTCACACATTGTGTGAATTTGTCAGTCACTTCAGCCAAGGGATCTTAACCATGTAGTAGATGTATTGCTACATCCAAAACCACAATAGCGAAGAGATTCCTTATTCCTCTCGATGTTTCCATCCCCGTTGGTTATTCATCCTTACGATGTGACCAGGAACTCTTTCTGCTATACGGTGTTCCAATATCTTTGGTTACTTGTCTGCTGTTACAAAGTAACATCATGACCATTGACAAATATCTCGACAAATTTTGACGGAATGAAAGTTCCGTTATCTTCCGTGTCCACTCCGAAGAGTGAATATGATTCCGTATCAAACCCTTATCTTGAATGCATGATTCCAGCGTGTTTAATGTTCTTCCTCGTCTACGGATATTACTTTGTGGTATCCAAGACAATCCTTTCCATCTTGGTATTCTGTTTGAAGAAACCTCGATGTCATAAGTTGTCCAACCCTTCTTTTTCGAAAGGATTTAAAGTCTCGTGCAAATCTCATATCCTAAATCCTTTCAAGAACCATCGTCCAAAACCTTGAAACCTTCTCATGTTCCATCTGTTATCTTGATGTGTTTCATGCACGATAACTCAATAGATCTTTATGAACGTTCCTGTCATGAGTTACCCATGAAATACTCGATATTCGTGAAGATCGGTTCCTAAGAGTTTTCCCTCGTACCTAGGTGTATCCGTTCAATACTTCAAGATGCTATGGATCAACCTCTTCGAGAAAAGAACCGTAAGGTCCGAGAAGATCGTCCAAAACCGGTGTTCCTTCTTTCTTCTCCTTCGGGAATCTCGGGACGAGATTCTCATAAGGGGGGTAGATTTGTAACATCCCAATTTTGCATAACTAGGGTGTGTGTGGTGTTGTGTTCATCTCATACATGCATGAAATAAAAAATTAATCATGTTTCAACCAATTTAATTTGTAAATTTAAATGGAATTGAGAAAATTCCACAAATCCTACTTAATGTGGTTTTCAAAATTATCAATTCAAAACTATTTCACTTTCACCAAAGCAACACATGGTGAGTTTGCAAATTTTGTGAGGGTTCTAAAATATATTTTTGCCAAATTTTATTCTCCCAAAAAGGCCCTCAAAATTTAGTTTTCTGTTCAGTCTTACAATAGAAAAGGGCCTCTTTGTAATTTATTAAACTTTCTAGGGGGGTTTGCGAAAATTGTTTTTTATTTCGCTTTCTTCTTCCTCTGGACAGAAGGCAGCAGCTGCGTGTCGAGCACGGCCGCGCCACCTCCTGCCTGGGTGTGTGCATCCCCGCGAGTGGATGACGCCTCCAGGTCGACGCTGTGCGACCTCCTCTCGCCCTCACTCGCCCTCACCCTGTCCCTTTCTCTCTGTGCATCTACAAGGAACCGAAACCCTAGGCCAAAGTCCGCCGCCACGCGCCGCCAACTCCGGCCATCTCCGGACGATTGGAAGCCACCTGGAGGACTACCTGGACCCCCTCTACCCCCTCGAGCTCGCGCGGAAGCTAGGAAGCCCGGGGAGGACCTCAATTTCTCGTCGCCGTCCGTCACTGCCGCCGCCGTATCTCCCTCGCTGCTGGCGATTCCGGCATCCTTTCGAGTCGCCGTCCACGCCTGCGTGACCCTCGCCCTCTGGTGAGCCTCCCCATGCTCTTGCCTCGCTCCCCCGCAATTTCTAGCTCGCCGGCGCCGCGTGCCATCTCCGGCCGCCGCGGGAGGAGGTCGCCGCGGATGCTCCGGCGACCATTTGGTCTCCCTCCGTCGGCCACACGTTCATATCATCCCCCTCTACCTTTGCCACAACTGAATTTAACGAATTGTCCACCGAGTCAGTCGAATTTGAGATCATTAGAGGATTTCTTCTCTGGCTGACGCAATGGTGACATCAGCCTGATGTCATATTTCCCTTGTTAATTAAATTCCAGAAAAAGAATAAAATTAATATTTTAATAACCTTCGTTTTATACCTCAGAAAAATAAAAGGAAGGTACCAAAATGTTCATAAAAATGTAAGCTACCCAAATATATCATTTTCACACATGTTTGTCAAAGTTCAAAAATGACCATTATTTAATATTGTTTAATCATTTAAAAATAGAAAAATAAGTTTTTATTCATTAAAATTAGAAAATTAAAAGTTATAAACCAAATTGCTCAAAATGACAAATGCAACCTGTTTATGATGTTTTCAACCTCATTTGAGAAATTAAATTTGTACTCACTTCCACAATCGCCCGAAACCCCCTCCGGGGTCTATCTCGGGCGAATTTCAGAAAAAAACTACATAACTGACATATGAACCCTAGCAACCCAACGATCATGTTTAAGGCTTTATTTATTGCATTAACTTGCTCATGCATACATGTTGTGCATTGCATCGATGCCATGTTTGATTGTTATTTTTTTTCCGGTGTTTGTTCCCCCTCGGTAGAACATGACTCTGAAGAGAAGGCCAACAGTCCAATGGTGAATACTTGATCTTAACCGACAAGTCAACCTCTTATTCTAGAAGATCTTTATCTGGTTTTCTTATAACCAAGCAAGCATAACCTCTTATCTGCTCATATATGCTTTCGAACAACATTTGAATCTCGTACTTTGCATTCGATTCCAAAGTATTTGATGCTAGTAGACATAGTTCACCTATATACTGCATTGCCTCTATATCATGATCCACTGCTCCTAGCCGCCATAGATTTGCTTGTGCGCATCGCCAGAGCCTCATATCTGCTTCGCTTAGTCATACATGTTTTTTACCTCTGCTCCATCCGGTTGATGAATTAGAGCTGCGATAATCTAGTATGATATGATGACGTGGTGAGATGAGCGTTGTGTGGATAACTTGACTAAGGCTGTTATGGGAGGCCACTTGGGAAGTGGTTGTTCGTCCTATACTCGCCAACCCTAGGATTACGGTCTCGAGCGGAAGCCAAGACTGAGTGTGCAACCACACGCGGGGTCTAAGTAACCGCGCTCGACCAACTAACTTGTTTGGCCAGATCCATGAGTCACGTAGTTTGAGATTTCCATTCGGCAACGCAAATAAAACCTTTTAAACGGTTTTGAAAACAAAACGCTCCGCTAGGGCGTGACCGGGGCCAAGTGATGGACGTACACGGTTCTTGACCCCGCCTCACAGAGACAGGTGCCGTCAGGAGGATGGCCAACTCCCTGTTGACGGGGTGGCCTGTCTTGGGTTGACTCATGGATAGGGTCGGGTAAGGTAAAGGTCGTGGCCAGCCACCCTCTGTCGCGTTCCATGGAAGAACGTACATGTGGCGCTAAGAGTCGGATGGTTCGTGTGGGTAAAGTGTACCCCCTGCAGGGATAAATCTCTTCAAAAAGCCGTGTCCATGGTTAAGGACGAATTGGTGAATGTAAAGACCATAGATAACTTGAACGTGGCGTAAAAGATGTTGACAAAGCATGGAGATAATGTTTGAAGGATGCCTCCTCGGAGATGCCGAGAGGGGTGATCCTCGTAGCATGTGAGATGCTGGGAATTGATGTTGGTGGTTTGAAAAGATGATGATTACAGTAGTGAGTTTCTCATCTGTTTTGAAAACCTTTTATGAGACGTGCTATTCCTCCTCGTTTTGGAAAATAAAGATTGCTTTACGCAAAACAGCCTTCATAAAATCCTTTCTGAAACCAGCGGATAAATAATAGGTTAACTAAGTCTTGTTGAGTACCTCCCGTACTCATGTTTGCTTAATTTTGGTTCAGGTGGAGTTCGTCACTTCAGTGGTGGTTCAACGTGGACATCGACGAGTAGTTTGGGGTTCCCAGGTAGCAGCCTGGAATCAATGGGCTGGGACGTCGCCTTATGTTGCGGCCTCTTAGGCCTTTTTGGTTCTTGTTGATTAGCAACATAATTTGCCTTCCGTTATCTGATGTAATGTTGGGTCGTGTGACCTCTGCTTGTAAGCTATGCTCTAGTAACACCTGTTTAATAAAGCTTCATGTTTAGAGTACTGCTTTGGTCGGTTGTTGGTTTCGAGCTCATTGTTATACAATTTTGGCTATGCCTGCATAGTTGTCACAGTCGAGGGGTTGTGGAGCCGATGATCCATGTTCGAGCCCGCCTGCCGATGTGATTCGGCCTGGGGCGAGGTAACCCCAGTAACCCTCGATTGTTGTTGCACTTTCTGGACACATATCATTTCTGTATAGCTTTGGTCCCGTTTCCTTCAGTTTCATTCGATTCGTGGACGCTTTGATATGCATAGTTGGTTATGACTAGCATGGATACAAGAAGTAGCAGACTGGGGATTCGGACTACGTGCCGATGAATCCAATCTGCCTGCCGTTGTTTGTTGCGGACGGGGCTGGTAACCCTGAAGCCCTTGTGAGTCCATGGCTAGGAGCACATAACAGTATGTATATCTCTGGGTCCGGGGTCGTGACAACAGGGCAAACCCCGTTTTTCCTAGTTTATGGCGCGGAAGCAGTCCTTCCAACGGACATGATCCATGATAGCCCAAGAGTGCAGGATTTCGATGACTCGGATGCCGAAAGCGCACGACAGGATGCCGTCGATCTCCTAGAGGAAGAACGAGAACTTGTGCTTCAAAGATCTGCCATTTATCAGCAAGGTTTACGACGTTACCATAGTCGGAAAATCAGGCATCGTTCTTTTAAAGAAGGTGACCTAGTGCTAAGATTGGTACAACAAAGAAAGCACAAATTAGCTCCAGTTTGGGAAGGACCATTTGTCATCAGCAAAGCTATGAAAAATGGATCATACTATCTTGTAGATATTCGAGACACGGAAGATGATCCCGAAAGGCCGAATCGCAAAAGAAAGAGAAAGATAGATGACGAATTAGGGGAGACCAAAAGATCTTGGAGCATCCAGCAGTTACGTCCCTTCTATACTTAGTTCAATTTCTATGTAAACATCTTTGAGATCATGAAATAAAGTTGTCGGAATTCATACATCTGTGTTTTTTACATGTTCATTATAGTTTAAAACATAATTCTGTCCTATCTATTTTCCAATGATCTTTCAAAATACTCAATGTTAACCCGAATTGTGCCTGCGTGCTCGGAGTTAAAAAATTGAATGATTTTCAGCCTAAAAATGGTCTAAGGAAATCCAGATTGTACCTGCGTGCCTGAGTTTCATATGAAAAATTCCTTATTGTTCTCTAAGTATTATCTGATCGTTTTTATGCTGGGTCACTGGAGCTAGTAAGTAAAAATTCCTTTAGTATGATCCATATTTCCGAGTTCAGACTGATTGGTCATACCCAGTCACTTGGCATGAAGATTAAAAGGCTATCGAGCCATTTCAAACACTAAGGACAGTTAAGGCATATAAACCAGAGAACTTAGAAGATAAAGGAATAAAAACCCGGAAAACTTGCAGAAAACTTGAATTATGTTAATGCAAAAGGCGGAGTACTTGTGCATACAAAAGAATAGAAAGCATTACAATAAGTTTACATTGTAAGATCAGTAATTCTCCTATTTCCTATTTCTCTACCCACGTCCAAGGAATTTCCTTCAGGCATCCGAGTCATCTTCACTACTGGATTCCTCGGGAATATCTCGAATGCCTTCCTCTGGGTAGAAGGTGGAGATGTTGATCATGGCGGCGATCTGGGTGGCGTGACCCTTGATGGCTTCGAAAATGCCGGCCCGCTGCGACTCCGTGTACCCTTGCGGGATGCCGGACGCCACACGCCAAGACTTGGCATCAGGGTAGTGCATGCGCATGAGCCCTAAGGCCATGCGCGCACCACCACGCGCCGCAGAGCGCAGGACGGATTCCCTGGACTGCGCCAAATCCACCAAAGCTTCCGAAAGTTTCTCAACTTCCGAGAACTCCCCAGTCCTTGTGGGAAGGCATTTGCTGACAAACAGCATTCCCGCAGCTTTGATTGCGGTGAACACCTTTCCAAAGGCTCGGATTTTCTCAATCCGAGTTAGCTAGGGGCTATCTCCTGTTTTAATAAAGACACAAAAAGTGTCAGAAAAAACAGAGAAAGATGTCAACATAAAAAATCTGGTAAAAGATAAAAACTTACTGAGAATCTTGTCCATCTCGGATCCCTCCTCGAAGCGCTGGGTCAAGGCGTTCTCCAGATCTCGGATCGTCGCCTTGTGCTTAGCAGCTTGCTCGAAGGCCTTGGACTCGGCAATGACGACAGCCAGCTGGCTTGCCTCCAGCTCTTTCTACAACCTCATATTTTCCTTATAAAGGTCCAGATTTTCCCGGCGGAGGTTCTCGGCATTGCCGGCATCTTCAGCAATTTGCTTGGCTTTCGCCAAAGAAGCTGAAAAGCAAGTACAAATGACGAGTTAGAAAACTCGTAAAAATACTTAGATAAAATTCATACAACTGGAAGGAGAGAAAAAAACTTACCAGTTCTGTCTCTTTACCCTCAAGAATAGAAAGAAGGGATTTCACATCCTTATTCTTGACGGTAAGTTTATTAAAAATCTCCATGTTTATGGTTTCAGCGGTTTGCTGAGACACGGAAAAAGACAAAAAATGCTTAAATTACAAACAAGCATAAAAGCGAAAAAGCATTAAGGCAAAAGCATGCATTTGGCTTATTGATTGGGGGCTGGAGATATTACCTGGCTCATCCGCTGCAAACCTGGCCAAGTTTCGTTGAACTCTTTTGCAAACTCGGCAAAAAGAGTTCCGACATTGTTACGGCCGTCATGGATATCCTTGAAATCCTTATCGAAGGTGGGAATGGGATCCTCCTTAGTTGGCTGAGAAGGACTTCCCACCTCCGGGGCCTCCCTTTCCCTTGTGTCCGTTTCTGGCACAATGGGATGGCTGGTCTGCGAGGTTTTTTTGGTTCATTGAAGCAGCATGCTCTTCTGTATCTGCAACTGGAGTATCTGGGGCAGTTGCAGGAGAAGGATGTGGACCTCTTTTATCCGCAGCCTTCAACCTTTTAAGCTTTTTAGTCTTCAAGGATGAAGGAGGCAAGCTAAAAAGAGAAGTACCAGAAGATTAAAAATCCGAGACAAAAAAGGAAAAGTTCCGATAAAAATAGAAACGTGGATATCAAACCTGGAGGTAACGACGGGGACGCCGTCAAGATCGATCACTTCCTGGGAGGTGGAAATCTTCTAGCGTTTCCGCCCACCCGCGAAGTTGGCACGCAGTGCGTCCAACTCAGCATCAGTTGCGAGATCCGACTCAGGAAGATCGAAGATCTGTCAAAAAGACAAAGTCCGGATTAAGACAATTATCCGAGAAAAAGAATGGTGTGAAACCCAAAATGCAAAAGACATATCTTTGGAGCCGGGTTAGCTGCCGTGTACATCGGCCAGCTTTCCACGTATTGGTCACGTGCAGTGACCAATTGATTCACACGCTTTCGTAAATCTTTCTCCGTCAAGGACTTATCCGTTGTCCGCATGGCGTCCGCGGTACCTGTGTAGTCACACAAAAGTCGGGGTCCGTGGTCAGCCAAAGGATGAATTCGCCTCTCTAACCAGCACAGAACCGTGTCCATGCCGGTTAGAGGCGGGTCGGAATTGATGAGTTTGGCAATGCGCCATTTGATCTTGAGGCGATCGGGTGGCAGGATCTGCACTGCCTCTGTTCCCCAGTTTTCTTGAGGGGTTGCAGCGGTGTTGGTGAAAGGTGGAATCCCAGTGGATTTTCCGGGAAAAGGAACATCTGGATGATAGAAGAAGGAACCCGTCCAGAATTTTACGGATTCCGAGGTTTTGATCATGGGGAACCAATCCTCCCTGAATCTACGCAGGGTAAAGGAAATGGTTCCGCAAGTCGGGAGTGCGCCCTCGGAAGGATTACGCTTAACCCCGAAGCAGTATTGCCAGAAATCTAGCCTAGGAGCTAAACCTAGGTATCCTTCGAAAAGAGCCTGAAATCCGGCTAAATAGAGGATGGAATTGGGTGGCAAGTTGTGGGGTTGGATGTGATAGTGGTTAAGTACCTGGAGGAAGAAGGCGGATGGTGAAAATCCCATACCTCGTAAGATATGAGAGGTGAGAAGAACCCGCTCTCCGGCCTTAGGAAGGGGCTCGAACTCTTCCTCCTCGCACCGCTATTTGCCTTTTGCAACCATTCCCTCCTTCTCCATTGTCGGAAGAAGAGAGGGGGGAATATTGCATCGGCTCCAATTGTCGGCATTCTCGCCCTTGTCCTCTGCTCCGGCGGTGGCGGACGCAGCGGCGAGTTCTTCTCCGACGAGCGTGATTTTCTCCTCCGCTGTCTCATGAGCGAGAGGCGGAGATGGCGCGGAAGAAGACGCGGCTAGGGTTGCGTCTATGAGAGGTGGATCCTCATGGGCCTGGTCGCCGGAGGATTTCTCCGGCTCGTCGCCGGTGGCATGGAGAGGTGAATCCACCATGGGATCCATGGTGTTTATTATCTCGTCGATCTCCGCGGTGACGGAGCGGTCCGGAGAGGCGCGTGGAGACTCCATTTCCGGGTGGCGCGACGAGGTTTTCATGCTCTCCGACGAGGTCTGGGAACGGCGCAGTGGCGTGCGCGTGCTCGGCCGTTTGCTCTGCTCACTGTGGCTCGGGTGCTGTGCTCTTAGGGCTTGAAGACAGGGGAGTGGAAGGTTTGCCGGAGGGGATGAAACTGGCTATTTATAGCCGGAAATCCATCGCGATACGAGCTAACGGCTCTTTTGACCGTTGGATGATCAACGCGTGTCACTCGCTGGAAAATCCGGGAAATGAATCGACGGGCGATTATTGCTATCTCCTCGTTTCCCGCGAGAATCTGTCAGAGATACGTTTTAGGGTTTCGCACTCGAAACCCAAACGTCCCCGACGTCAGCATGGTTAGAGCGCTGACGTAAGAAGTTCCTTCTCCACGAAGGCTTGTGGAAGAAAAGCCGGATTTTCCTAAATCCGAGTTTCGCGTTATAGCATGGTTTAAAGGAAAAAAGAAGAATCAAGACAGAAAGCCAGTATTTCTTGGAAAGAATGCAAATTTGACGAAAGACGGCGAATCGAAGTCTTAATCCTTCTTTGGGGCTATTGTCGGATATATAACGATTAGGGGTATATCAGATTGTACTCTAAAGTGCCGGATTACCAGGGTGGCCTAAATGGTAATGGATTTGGGTCCATTGGGCGGCCCAGTAAGCTGACGCGCGGAAGCCGGATTCTAAAAGAACCCGGACCACGGCCCACGTGGTACGGCTTGGAGTAGAAGTCGGATTCCTTGCTTTCCAAGTTAGCACATACCGTAGTCTGTTTCCTTTTCTGAAAGACCTGACCCGACTATTATATAAAGCCAGACGGGAGATAAGAAAGATAGACAAGAAGCTAGAGGCTAACTCGCCGAGAGGTTGATCCTTGTCGAGTAGCTAAACCTAACCTCACATTTTATTCTGTATACCTCAGGCTTTAGTCCTGAATAGTGAGATTGCATGAGTAGGGACGCCGTCTAGTTGCGACGTACCGAACCTGGATAAAACCATGTGTCATTGTTTATCATACGATCACGCCCCCCCCCCCCCACTTCTCTATCGGTAGTCTCATGGCAATCCCCGTCTATGATGTCTCGACAGTCCTATTTGGTGTCTCAAACCGGGACTAAAAATGTATTTGTTCGTGCCCAAGCCGCATTTGCCATTTGTCTCATTGTTACTTCCCTCCAACCTCGAGTTTCCTCCATATTTTCTCCAATATTTGTCAAGATTTAGTGGTGGAGAAACTATCCAAGTGGTATAAAAAGGTTAGCAACTTTATCCTCTCATCTCTCATTACTATTTTGTCTCATTTCATACTCTAGAAGAGAGTGATCAGTAGATTTTAGCTTACAAGTAAATGTGGAAGTTTATTTGATTTATTTACAATTTGAGATCAAATTAAAATTTTAGTTTGGTGCATGTATAGATGTGGTATTGTTAATTAGGGTGTTTATCTCAATTTGTTTGTTAGTGGTAGTGTTTGTGAGTTAGTGTGTGTTAGCTAGAGTGTGATTGTGTGTGCTAGGGTGTGTCTTACTGGTATAGTATTAGTGTGTGTTACTGTGCTACCTTTTAGTATTAATTTAGTGTTAGCTAGGTTTAGTCTTTAGTTTAATGTGTTAACTTTTTATATTGCATTTCGTCGAATTTCGGCGAGCTTATGTTGGCAACGTCTAGACCGACGACCGGAAACTATCGCTCACAGGCCGCAATTTACGCCGGCACGCAACCAAGCGGCGATTTTTCGACCGAAAAAACGGCTAGTGGAGCCGAACGAGTGGAGATGATCCAATGTCCACATCATGATACTATAGTTTATCAAATGAATGGATCAACCTTTGAACAATTGTAAGTTCGGGCTCAATAATACAAGCTGAGCTTAGAATAACCTGTGCGAGATGGTTGTTAGAGTTCGATTTCTGTCACGTATGTGACGTGCATACGATATGACAGTGGATAGCATGTGCGTGGGGTTTTGTACCGAGATCGTTCCTATCCATCTATGAGATGAGATCGATCTCAACTTATCTCTCCCTCTCCTGTAACAACTCTGATGTATCCTATTTGGTCATTGACCCTATATAACACGGAACCGATAGCCGAGACAAAGGCATCGTTAATCCATCGAGGTATCGCACATGGTATCAGAGCCTCTCTTCCCTCAAACACATTTATGAGCAATTCATCCTCCCCTTCCTCCGCAGCCATGACCCCATCTCCACTCCCTCCTCAAGGCATCCCCGAGAAACTCACGAGGGAGAACTTCCTTCTATGGGAGACCCAGGTGTTGCCTGCAGTGCGAGGTGCACGCCTCATGGGCTTCCTGGATGGCTCGTGCACGGCACCTGCCAAACGAATCTCCGTCGACAAAGGCGGCGACAAGGGGCACACGGAGGAAGACAACCCCGCCTACGACGCGTGGGTGCAGACGGACCAATTGGTTCTGTCATACCTGGTGAACTCTCTGTCGAGGGAGATTATGATCTCCTGCATCGGCATGAAGACAGCAGCAGAGGTGTGGGCTGCGATCACATCCATGTTTGCCGCCCAGTCACGGACCCGCATCACCAATCTCCGGATCCGGCTGGCAAACACCAGGAAAGAAGGTAAAACTACCACTGAATACTTTGCGTAGATGAGCTCGCTGCTGCGGGCAGAAAAATTGAAGAAGATGAGCTCGTCGAGTACCTGCTGGCTGGACTTGACGATCCATATAACCTCCTCTTCGCCGCCATTGGGGCTAATCCTGCTGCAAGCCTCACCGTCAGCCAGTTGTACGCCCAAGTCATGGCGTATGACAACCGCATGGAGATACTCCTAGCCGGTGTGGGCGCAAGCTCATCCGCCAATGCCGCTGCGCGAGGACGCGGTGGTCGTCGAGGTGGCCGAGGAGCACCTCGTGGTGGACGTGGCGGTAGCCGTGGCTATGGCCGTGGCCAAGGACGACCCCGTCAGCAAGGAGGAGGCGGCGGCTCCGGTCGCCGTGGCGGTGGCAACTCCGCCAAAGGCAACAACGACAGAGTTGTATGCCAAATCTGTGAGAAGCCGGGCCATCCTGCCTGGAGATGCTGGAATCGCTACTCCGACGATGAAGAAGAAGAGGAGAAGGGTGCCAATGGCGCCTATGGAGTTGATCCCACATGGTACTCCGACACAGGCGCCACCGACCACATCACTGGTGAACTTGACAAACTCACCGTGAAGGAGAAGTACCATGGCCGTGAAAAGATTCACGCAACCAATGGGACAGGTATGAACAGTAGCCATGTTGGTCATGCATTCGTTGAATCCCCTGTCAAATCATTACATCTTCGTAATATTCTCCATGTCCCACAAGCCAGCAAAAATCTTGTCTCCATTCATCGTCTCACTAGAGACAACAATGTTTTGTTGAATTTCACCCGTGGCATTTTTATGTGAAGGACCAGGAAACGAAGAAAATTCTTCTTAAAGGTAGATGCAAAGGAGGCCTCTACCCATCGGTGTCTTCAACATCAAGTTCAAATAAACAAGTTTTCAGTGTCACCAAGCCTTCAGCTACACGGTGGCATGATCGATTATGTCATCATTCTTTTAAAGTCGTTCAACGAGTTCTTAGCAATTTCAATCTCCCATTTTCCAATAAGCCTAGTGCTGATTTTGTTTGTGATTCATGTCAACGTGCAAAAACTCATCAACTACCCTATACACGGTCTACAAGTGTATCCACTATGCCATTAGAACTAGTTTTTTCTGATGTATGGGGGCCAGCACCCACGTCTGTTGGGCGTTTTTCATACTATGTAAGCTTCATCGATGACTTTAGTAAATTTTCGTGGATCTATCTTCTTAAACATAAGTCTGAAGTCTTTCAAGTATTTCAGAATTTCCAAAATCTCGTTGGACGCAAATTTGATAGAAAAATCATTGCCATGCAAACCGATTGGGGAGGTGAATATGAAAAATTGAATCCTTTCTTCAACGTGTAGGCATCTCTCATCATGTCTCTTGCCCATATGCACATCAACGGAATGGATCTGCTGAATGAAAGCATCGACACATCGTAGAAGTTGGTCTTGCCCTCTTAGCCAATGCATCCATACCCTTAAAATTTTGGGATGAAGCCTTTTTAACTGCTACATATCTTATTAATATGCTTCCATCCATAGTTATTAATAATGACATGCCCATACAACGTCTACTCCATGAAACACCAGACTACTCCTTCCTTCGTGTTTTTGGTTGTGCTTGTTGGCCCAACCTTCGCCCATATAATAAACGCAAACTTGCATTTCGTTCAAAGCAATGTGTTTTTCTTGGCTATAGTCACATGCACAAAGGAGTGAAATGTCTAGATGTTTCCACGGGACGAATCTACATATCTCGAGATGTCGTTTTTGATGAGTTTGTGTTTCCTTTCTCTAAACTTCATCCCAATGAAGGGGCTCTTCTTCGCAAAGAGATCCTTCTCCTCCCCGAATCACTTCAAACTCCATCAGTCTTAGCTCAAGGCGGGCAACAATGCACTGATCTAACACCTAATGTTTCTACCAGTTTTGTTCCATCTAATACTTCTCAGGTGCAGCAGCAAGCCACAGAATAAAATTCGAAGCAATTTGATGTTGAAACAAGTGAAAACGAAGGTGAAGAAAATTCTTCACAAGAAGACAACGGCGCGGGACACGAAGCTTATTAAGGTGACGAATCAGCCTCGGGATCACCCGAATCCGCCTCGGGGTCGAGGAGAACCTCGGTGCCATCCTCCTCCGCGTCGCAGAGCAGCATCGCGTTAGGAACGCTCCCGAGCCAAGGAGCAGGCGCCACATCGCGCACCTCCTCGCAGTCCCAGGGGACAACCCAGCAATCTCAGGACGCGCGCCAATCAGGAGAAGCCACGTCCGGTGCGACAGGCGCGTCGCGCCAAGCGCGTGAGCCAGCCGGAAGTGCACCCGTGCACGCACCCACGCGTGGTCTCCCGACCAGGTGGAGGAGCACTGACACCGAAGGTCGCGCTGCGCCAATCGGAGACAGCCACGTGCAGGCGCGGTCGGCTGTCCCACGCCAGACCGCGGGATCGTCTGCGGCCACCTCATCCGCAGCGGATCCTGTGTACCGCACCAGGGCGCAAACCGGGAGAAGCACGCCCAAAATTTTCGATGATGGAACCGTCAGGTATGAGGTAAAGGGAAGAAAATTAAATATGGTTTATCTACACTATCACATGAACCAGAAAACTTGCAAATAGCACTAGCAAATGAGAATTGGAAAAATGCTATGGATGATGAGTACAAAGCCTTAGTAGAAAATAAAACTTGGCATCTAGTACTACATAAAAATGGCATTAATCTCATAGATTGCAAGTGGGTTTATAGAATTAAAAGAAAGGCAGATGGCACAATTGATAGATACAAGGCTAGGCTAGTAGCAATGGGATTTAAACAAAGATATGGCATAGATTATGAGGATACTTTTTAGCCATGTTGTTAAATCTGCTACTATTAGACTTGTTCTAGCTATTTCAGTTTCCAGAGGATGGAGCATAAGACAACTAGATGTGAAGAACGCGTTTCTTCATGGTGTTCTGGAAGAGGAAGTTTATATGAAACAACCACCTAGTTATGAGGATTCCAAGGCACCCCATCATGTGTGCAAATTGGACAAATCACTTTATGGTCTCAAGCAAGCACCAAGAGCATGGTTTGCCAAACTAAGTTCAAAACTCCAAGAACTTGGTTTTCAATCATCCAAGGCTGACACTTCATTATTTATTTATAACAAGTCAGGTATCACCATTTTTGTGCTAGTCTATGTTGATGATATTATTGTTACTAGTTCATCAAGAAAAGCTGTCTCAGCACTACTTCAAGACTTGGGGTGCATCCTTTGCACTCAAAGACTTAGGTGATCTGCATTATTTTCTTGGAATTGAAGTAAAGAAACATAAAGATGGTATTATTCTAACCCAAGAGAAATATGCTTATGATTTGTTAGCCATAGTGGGTATGAAGGACTCCAAAATAGCTCCAACACCACTATCAACTTCAGAAAAACTTTCAGTTACACAAGTAGAAAAACTTGACCCTGATGATAGTACAAGGTATAGGAGCATTGTTGGTGCTCTCCAATATTTGACTTTGACAAGACCTGATATTGCCTTTTCAGTTAATAAAGTATGCCAATACTTGCATGCACCTACCACTGTTCATTGGACAGCAGTTAAGAGGATATTGAGATATGTTAAGGGAACCATAAATCTTGGGTCAACCTTTAGACAATCTCCCTCTACTTTAGTGAGTGCTTTTTCTGATACTGATTGGGCAGGTTGTGTGGATGATAGAAAATCCACATGTGGTTTTGCAGTCTATTTTGGACCTAACTTAATTTCTTGGAGTGCTAGAAAACAGGAAACAGTCTCCAGGTCCAGTACAGAAGCTGAATACAAAGCTTTGGCAAATGCTAAAGCTGAGATTATTTGGGTTGAGTCTTTATTAGGAGAACTTGGCATTCAAAGGAATAAAACATCTTGTTTGTGGTGTGACAATATGGGAGCAACATATCTTTCAGCTAACCCTGTTTTTCATGCAAGGACAAAGCACATTGAAATAGACTTTAACTTTGTGAGAGAAAGAGTGGCAAATAAATTGCTTGATATCAGGTTTATATCCTCACAAGATCAGGTGGCAGATGGCTTCACAAAAGCATTACCTACCAGGCAGCTTGAGGACTCCAAACACAATCTCAACCTTGGAAAGGCTGTGATTGAGGAGGGGTGTTAGAGTTCGAGTTCTGTCACGTATGTGACGTGCATACGATACGATAGAGGATAGCGTGTGCATGGGGTTTTGTACCGAGATCGTTCCTATCCATCTATGAGATGAGATCGATCTCAACTTATCTCTCCCTCTCCTGTAACAACTCTGATGTATCCTATTTGGTCATTGACCCTATATAACACGGAACCGATAGCCGAGACAAAGGCATCGTTAACCCATCGAGGTATCGCACAATGGTCGCACATTATACGTCCCAGTCGCCAGCCATCAGTGTGTCCTCTCTTTCCATCGGAGGACCAGCCTATCTTAGCCATGGCGAACAACGACTTTTCACTGGCCGGGGCATCCATAGTTTCTGCAAGAAATCGATCAAGCAGCCTTAAACAATTGAAGGTGGTCACACACAAGCAGCCTGCCGGTACTTTCCGGCTCAATAATACCAGCCGAGCTGAGAATAAACTAGGCGAGGTGGTGGTGGTACGTCCTAGTCGTCAGCCATCGCTGCATTGTCTCATTCCATCCGAGGGGCCGGCTATAATGTTTAAAACTCTCTAAGTAATAAAGTTTCCGTTATCGAAAAAAATGGAGTATATAGTCCAAGACTTGCCGGATGTAAGTCCAACAATACCATTTGCTAACGCGCTGCAGGTTAGGTAGAGACGACTGGTGGGAGAGTCGTAATAACAAATAAAATAGCCATATGTAGATCACGATCACCAACATATATAATTAGTCCCAATAACAAATAATTTGGCACCCTATTTGACTGCCCTTACAGACGATCTAGTCTCTACGAGTTCCCACTCTAGCAGCTCACGCCACAACGGCGCTCTCTAGCAGCTGGACGCCACAAATAACACTACACACACTCGAGTAGGGAGCTGTGCCAATGGTGATGGAGAGGCAACAAGATCAGCCCATCAATATGACAGCTGCATTGGAGGCACTAGCCCCCTTGGTGAACAACCCGCGGCGGACCGTTATCCTGGCAGAGGCTTCCACGTCACTGGTCATTCTGCTGTTTCTCCTGCAGCTCATCCTCGGTTCCTTGAGACGGCAGACCAGCAGCGCCTGGGTTCAAGGTGGAACCTGGGTGACGTACACTCTGTCGTTCCCAGCTATCGCCTACACCCTGGGGCTGATGCAGTCCTCTCCCGTGAAGAATGTCATGTACCCAATCTGGGCTATCTGCATACTGCTGGCTGCCGGGTGCTCCAACGCCGTCAAGGTCTACGAGCTCGGTGAGAACAAGCAGTGGAAGCGGAACATGTTTAACTATTTCCAGTATTTCATCTACACTATATTGCTCTGCTGGATACTGCAGCCCCGTAAGCTGGGCTTGAAGGGGTATATCGAGTTTTCCAAAGTTAATCTCAAAAAAGGTTTGTTTGACGATTTCAAGAATCCTGTATTTGTTCCCGGTCTTCTACTGGTATTTATTACTCACACAACATTCATTGGGAGAGATGTTGGGTGCCTATTCATTGAGTTGGGCTATTTAGACGTTAGAAGAGTTTCCAGGTTCATGAACAGCCTACCAGCAGCTAATCGTGAAGGGTTCGATCCTGTCAGCATGAAAGGCTACAGGTACCCTGTTCACTTCCCCAAAGATGTTTGGACTGTCCTCAGATTTATCCTTGGTTACCTCAGAGATAGAAACATTGATGACCTCGAAGGTACTGACCAGGTAATCACCATCGATGGCTACCGCAAACAAGAAATCACCATTGACCAGATCTGGGGGTGTCATGGCAACCTCCTCCGCAGTTACAAGGGCCTAAAGGAGGTGTCTTTGGCCTACGCCATGTATCAGCTACTCAAGCGTCGCTATTACGGAATGGCATGCGCTGAAGAACACCGTCCTGAAACCCGTGATTTTGTCTTGGAGGGGTTGCTCCGTGGTACAGATGATGACCACTCCCATGAGAGAGCCTTCAGGATAGTTGAGATGGAGTTGGGGTTCTGTCATGACTACTTCTTTACAAAACATGCTATCATATTTGAACTGGAGCCATTGTTTCTATTTCTCTTTGTGGTCAGGATTAGTCTCCTTCTCGTGGTTACCTATTTTGTTTGGGTAAACACACTAACGGTGAAGACACTCGACGCTATCATTCAAGTGCAGAGCACAATGGCCGACAACATCGTCACTGTCATTATTCTTGGCATAATCATGCTGGTAGAGCTAATGCAAGCTGCATTTTATATGTCCTCAGATTGGTGCAAGGTGTCCGTTGCTTGTAGATATGTTCCTGAAGGATCTTGGTATGAAAGAATTGGTTTTCTTGAGAAGCTTATGGGATACCTTAGCAGATTTAGTTTATTCGGGCACTGGAAAAACAGAATTGACCAGTACTCGGTATTGTCGAAACTAACTGCTGCAGATATGGCTGATGAAAGTGACCTGAAGGCTGTGAAGCTGGCTATTGTTAGGACTCTAAGATCATATGGAAGGCTACAACTACCAACTAATGGAGAAGGGTCACTAACGAGCAATGGTGTGTTTGGAGAGTTTTCATGGGCATTGTATGGTCGATCCCAGGCAGAGAGCACGTTGATTTGGCACATTGCCACCGAGAGCCTGAATGATACATCTTTAGGAAATGATGAGGAGACAGAGTTCAATAGGCGAGTTTCAGTCAGCCTATCAAGATACTGCGCATACATGATGCACTCGGCCCCGGAACTGCTTCCCGGGTACTTTGGAGACACAAGGTTTGTCATGAGTGGTATAAAGAAGGATCGTTCACAAGGACGACGGGAAGACGGGAGCATCCTCCAGAGAGGCGAGAAGCTTGGAAAACAGCTCAACGAAATGTCGCCAGGCAGTCCTGGTCCCTGGAAGGTGCTGGCAGATTTCTGGACGGAGAAGATTCTATATGTTGCGCCTTCTGATAATGTGAAGGCACACATGGAGCGTCTCGCGGTCGGTGGGGAGTTTCTGACACACATATGGGCCCTCCTTACTCATGCTGGCATCCACAAGATCAACAGGGAGGAAGACAACATGGACAACATGCCCAGCCAAGCATCCCAAGAAACCGCCTAGTTTACATTCAAGATACTTGCTTTTCTGTTCATTTACCTGTGACTGTACTTGCTTCTTTTCTTTCTTCTTCAATTTCCATCGAAAATGTGCTTGCTTTTGTTGTATTATGTAATTCCGTCCATCTTTACCATTGATGTATCATTTCAGTATCTACATATGTAACATGGATTGCAAGATTATCTTTTATTAGTGTAGGTGGCACGAATTTCGCAAGGATTGTACCGGATAATATAGATTATTCCCATTTCTTGTGATTGACGTCAGGATAACGAATTTTAACTCTTTTTAAAGGATATAAGGACCTGTAGGAGCTCTCCATGGATGTGTTGAGGGCAAGCTCTCATACCATATGGAAAACCCTAACTAGATTGAATTGAAGCTAGCGTGCCTTTAACTTGGCAAACAAGTAAAGTTAAATGGTTTCGGTTTATTTTTACCGATCCACGTACAAACAGTTTAAACTGAACCTATTCTAGAAGCCTTGCTTAAGAGGACCGACCCTTTTCGACTCTTCTCGTATTAAATCGCGTGTCGGCATTACTGTGGCTGACTGTTCAAGGTGGAACCTGGGTGATGTACACTCAAGACTTAAAACATAAACTGTCCCTCAATTTTCATATAGATAACCTAGGAAGAATACAGCAAATTACGGTATATTATTTGTATATGACACTAGTAGTAAAAGTTTAAAGGGGAAAAACCTACTAGCAGCGTGCCAGTTTAGTCACACGCTTCTGGTAATTACTAGAAGCGCGCCATTGGTACGCTTCCAGAAAAACATACCGAAACTATGTACATTCTGGTAATTACTACAAGCACGCCATTGGTCGCCATTGATACAGTTTTTGGCATCTTGTTGCCCCTTTTCTAGTTTTGGATACTTTGTCTCTTTAGGTTCTATTGAGTACCTAGTTGAGAATTTCTGGTATGTAAGAATATTTTGAATGATTTATTAAATATAAAAGCCGTATGCATCTGCCGGATGCAGAGGCCGGGTTACCCTTTAAAAAAAAAAACATACTGGCAAATGCTGCCAGTATAGTTCGACAAACCCTGTGGGCGAGGCAGCCAATGGTACAGCGTGTGCCTCGGCGGACACGCTAACAACAAGTTAACCTCTAGCAGCGTTTCTTCCGAGGCGCACGCTGGTAGTATTGCCTGAACTCTATTTAGGCCATCGTGCCCCCAAAACACTCGATTCCTCAGATCGAACACCCCCTCCTCTAGAAAAAGCCCCGCTGCTGCCGTCCGTCGCTGATACGTCATAAACGTATCCCTAATTTCTCATGTTCCACGTTGTTTTCTTATTGTTTCCCACATGATTGCTATACACTTTATGTCATTTTTATCGATTTTCCGGACTAACCTATTGACAAGATGCTACAGAGCCAGTTTCGTGTTTTCTACTGTTTTTAGTTTCAGAGTTGTTATGAAAATATTCTCGAAATTGGAAAATTCGAAACCCGAAATTATTAGAATTCCCAAAGGTTCCATGGAGTCCCGGAGAGACCCGGAGAGGGGCCTCAGGGGGCCCACACCATAGGGTGACGCGCCCCCTGTCCGCTCCGTAGGGTGGTGTGGGGCCCCAGGCCTCCACCGCCTCTGCTCTTTCGCCTATTTATTCCCCCTGAGACGTAAACCTTAAATATATTCCACTTCGTCCCCAAAAACACCCGAGGCCGCGGGCATCGTCATCCCGAGATCGGGAGAGTTCTGGAGCTCTCCCGGCATCCTGTCGGGAGGTAAATTCATCACCGGAGGGGTCTACACCACCATGCCCTCCTTCGAAGTGATGCGTGAGTAGTTCATCCCTGGACCACGGGTCCATAGCAGTCGCTAGATGGTTGTTCTCTCCACTTTGTACCTCATGTTTAGATCTTGTGAGCTGCCTAACATGATCAAGATCATCTTTATGTAATGCTACATGTTGTGTTTGCTGGGATCAGATGAATGTTGAATGATATGTCTTCTGATTATCAATTTATCATGTTGTCTTCATGCTTATGTTATTTATGATCTTGTATGCTCTCCGTTGTTAGTAGATGCTATAGCCAAGTAGATGCTAGTAACTCCAAGATGGAGTATTTATGCTCGATAGTGGGTTCATGCCTCCTTTGCATCTATGCTCGAGTGACAGAAACGTGACGGATGGAGGATGTGCTTTTTTCCATTATGGAGAAAACAACAATGCTTTGTCTAAAGATGATGTTATTGTTTATATTACACACTTTGCTTACTGCAATTATCTGTTGTTTGCAACTTAATGCCCAACGTTTGTTTGGATGATATTCGGAGGGTGGATTATTAGTCATAGATGCAGTTCGATAACGGTCTATGTATTTTGTTGTAATGCCCGGATGAATCACATAGTAATCTTTATGTCTTACATATGCACTACGGTGCAGCCTTCATTTCTGTCAATTGCCCAGTTATAATTTGTTCACCACATATGTTATTTATCTTTCACGGAGAGACACCACTAGTGAACTGTGGACCCTGGTCCCTTTTCCTCATACTGATAAAACACCTACTGCTTTCATATTGTTCCCGTACTGTTTTTCACACCATACGTTTAACCTCTTTATGTTCAGCAAAACCGGTGAGATTGACAACCTCACTGCTTCGTTGGGGCAAAGTGATTTGATTGTGTTGTGTAGGTTCCACGTTGCTTCTGAACCGGTAGTGCACCCTGCCATCTCAACTGCTTCAACCTTCTGAAGTTACTCCTTCCTCCTACTGGTTCAACCTTGGTTTCTTTCTAAGGGAACCTTGCCGCTGCACTCTTCTTGCATTCCCCTTGGAGTCTCCCAACGAACGTGTGATCACACGCATCAAGCACTTTTCTGGCACCGTTGCCGGGGAGGAAGATAATTTGTGCAAGGGGAGTCTCTCATTTCCAATCTCTTTACTTTGTTTTTGTTTTTCTTATTTTATTTTATTTTGTCTTGTTTGCTTCTCTATATCAAAAACACAAGAAAATTAGTTCTTATTCTACATGTAGTTTTATTCCTATTTTTAATCTTGTTAAAATGACTACTCCTGAGAACACTAAGTTGTGTGACTTTACTAGCACCAATAACAATGATTTCATTAGCACACCTATTGCTCCACCTGCTCCTACTGCTGATTTTATGAGATTAAGCCTGCCTTGTTATGAGAGAGCAATTTTCTGGTGTTAGTACTGATGATGATGCTGCCCATCTTAATAATTTTGTTGAACTATGTGAGATGCAAAAATATAAAGATGTAGATGGAGATATTATTAAACTAAAAATTTTTCCTTACTATTTGATAGGAAGAGTTAAAGAATGGTTGCTATCTTTGCCTAGAAATAGTATTGATTCTTGGACTAAGTGTAAAGATGGTTTTATTGGAAAATATTATCCTCCTGCTAATATTATATTTTTAAGAAGTAGCATTATGAATTTTAAACAACTTGATAATGAGCATGTTGCTAAAATTTGGGAAATAATGAAATCTTTAGTAAAGAATTGTCCCACTCATGGACTGACTACTTGGATGATCATCCAAACTTTTTATGAAGGACTGAATTTTTCTTCAAGAAACCTTCTGGATTCGGCTGCTGGAGGAACCTTTATGTCCATGACCTTGGGGGCAGCAACAAAGCTTCTTGATATTATGATGGTAAATTATTCTGAATGGCATACTGAGAGAGCTACAATTAGTAAGAAAGTAAATTCTGTTGAAGAAACCTCCTCTTTGAGCGATAGACTAGATGCTATTATGTCTATGCTTGTTAATGGCCATGCTCCTATTGATCCAAACAATGTTCCCTTAGCCTCTTTGGTTTCTCAAGAATAGCATGTTGATGTGAACTTCATTAAAAATAATAATTTCAATAATAATGCTTATAGAAATAATTTTGGTAGCAACAATTATAGTCCATATCCTTCTAATAATAGCAATGCTTATGGTAATTCTTATGGTAACTCCTATTACAGCAACAAAAGTGTACCCTCTGATCTTGAGAACATGCTTAAGAATTTTATCAGTACACAAACTGCTTTCAATAAATCCGTTGAGGAAAAATTTGGCAAAATTGATGTTCTTGCTTCTAAAGTTGAAAGCCTTGCTCTTGATGTTGATTTTCTGAAACTAAAGGTTATTCCTCATGGTGTTAAATAAAGTAAAACTTTAAATGCTATTCAAATTCGAATTGATGATAATGTTAGGATGTTAGCTGAATTGCATGCTAGATGGGAAAAAGAAGATGAAATGGCTAGAAAAGAATAATATAGCTAATGTTTGCACCATTACCACCACTAGTAAAACTGACCCTTGTCGTGCTATAAAACCTTCTACTATCAATGGTAAACTAATTGGTGTTGGAAATACTCCCACTTCTGCTATTAAAAATGCAAAATTGCCTGAAACTGCTAAAAATGCTCTTGATAATAGTGCTGAAATTTTTAGAGACATGGGAGACAATAGTCCCCTTATCTTTGATAAAAATGATCTTGACTTTGATGATTACAACATAACTGAAGTGATTAAGTTCTTACAAAAGTTTGCTAGTTGTCCTAATGCTAGTGCTATGAATATGGCTTTCACAAAACATATTACAAATGCTCTCATGCAAATTAGAGAGGATGAATTAAGATGTGAAGCCTCTATCCCTAGGAAGCTAGATGATGGTTGGGAACCTATTATTAAAATTAAAGTGAATGGTTTTGATTGCAATGCTCTATGTGATCTTGGTGCTAGTATCTCTGTTATGCCCAAGAAACTCTATGATATTATTGATTTACTACCATTGGAACCTTGTTATTTGGATATTCGTCTTATTGGTAATGTTAGAAGAAACCTTTGGGGAGAGTTGATGGTTTTATTATCATGGTCAATAATAATATTGTCCCCGTTGATTCTGTTGTCTTGAATATTGAATGCAATGCTTCTTGTCCAATTGTTTATGGGAAGACCTTTTCTTAGAACTGTTGGTGCTATTATTGATATGAAAGAGGGGTATATT
Organism: Alopecurus myosuroides; assembly: GCA_028641055.1. Taxonomy (NCBI): domain Eukaryota; kingdom Viridiplantae; phylum Streptophyta; class Magnoliopsida; order Poales; family Poaceae; genus Alopecurus; species Alopecurus myosuroides. The sequence continues at coordinate 263,948,255 of CM054062.1, forward strand.
AAATTTCAGTTCTCACACAAGAAAGGTATGGAACACTTTCCTATAAAGAGAATGAAGTTGCCTTTTGATTCATTTATTCAAACAAGTTACAATTTTGATGCTTCTTCACTTGAAAATAGTTGATTCCATTTTTCCGGGCCTAATTAAAAGGCGTGAAAGAAAATCACTTCTTAGGAGATAACCCATGGTTTTATTTTTGCTTTGTTTTTCTCTGTTTTATTTGATTCAAGGGGTTGTGTAATTTTGTAGTAACTCCTTTGTATCTTTATTTTAATTTTTTAGTAGTGCCAAGTAAAGTTTCTGACGAGAGTTCGAGTTGGTTTTCGAATTTCTGCGCAGAAAACAAATTTCTGCTGTTCACCGTAAAAAATCGTCAAAAATCCAGGAAGATCAGAATGGCCTGAAATTGTTTATGCTTATTACTCAGCTGATTCCGCAACTTTTTCGTTCTTTAAGATTTTCGATCTGAGCAACGAAATTGCCTCTAAAAAAAATCGTCTTTACAGACTGTTCTGGTTTTGACTGATTCTGTCATTTTTCTTGCATTAGCACTTTTGCGATGTCAATTGGATTTCTTTGCTTCACGAAACATCAGTGGTTGTACCTATGTTTAAAATTATTAATATCACTTGTTTCATACAGAACCCATGTATTTTCTATTGTTGCACTAACCCTCTAATGCGAATTACTGTTTGAGTATGGTGTGAAGGAAGTTTTCAAATTTCAAGAGAAGAGGTGATATATATATGATCAAGAAGAGTGCAAGGTCAAAGCTTCGGGATGCCCCCGTGGTTCATCCAAGCATATTTTTAGAATAATCAAGCATCTAAGCTTGGGGATTCCCAAGGTATCGCCTTCTTCATCAACTATCTATATGGTCACTTCTCATGAAACTATATTTTTATTCGGTCACATCATATGAAGTTTACTTGGAGCGTCTGTTTGTTTTTCTTTTGTTTTCTTTTGTTTTCCTTGCGCCAATAATATCATTGGACCTAGCATCATTTTTTGGGAGAGAGACACACTCCTCTTTTTCATTTGAATACTTGCTATACTAGTGTTCTTATTTTTTCTTCTAGTTACTGTAAAAAAAATCTTGTTTAGCTCTTGTTTTGATTGCATGTCTTATTCAGAACTGTTAGTTTTAGTATTGTTATGTGAGTACTCTCATGTTTGCTTGCTGTAGCATGTAGAGAATTTTTTTAAAGCATGTTTTGTATGGTGCTTGTTGGGAAGAGAAACTGCTGCTTGAAGTAGAATGTTTAACGGTGCAAATAGAAGCTTGTATAAACTGTGGCTAGAACTTTTTCATATCATGCTAGATGTTATTTTAGTTTTAAAGCCTTTTGGTTATTGAGTAGCATGATCAGCCTCAAATAGATGAGAGTGTTTAATGTGCCATTGAAATAATCATGACTTGTTCTTGTCATATTGGAGCATAAATTTGTGGTATTCTTCTTTGAGTGTTTTATTTGGTTGACTTGGCACATGCTCACACCATGTTTATGACTATGAACCAGTCACTAATAACCTTTATGATAATTTAGTTTTAGAACTTGTGGTACCACTTATGCTTTGATTAATGATGTTTATGTCGCTATGCATGATTATGGCTCTTATGATCTCTTGATTTGTCGCTTCCAGTCTTTTGCTAGCCTCCACCTGTACTGAGGATGAAATTCTACTCGTGCAATCCAACTCCCTAAAACCAAATTTTTCCCATCGTGTCCACCATACCTACCTATATGTGGTAATTAATCGCCACTCCAAGTAAATTTCTCATGTGTTACCTTTAAAACCTTCAAAATTATTCCTGCTTTGTGTTCCTGTTTTTGCTCACGAGGACGTAAATAGAGAATTTTTTATCTCACTTGTTGATTGGATTTCACACCCTCAGCTAGTGGCTTCATCCTCTTATCCAATTGATAGAAGAGCTGGCGGCGGGGTGCCCAGCCCCAAATTAATACACACAAACTCTCTTCACTATTTCCCCCCCTGATTTATCAGTCAAAGCATATTTGTGTGAACAAAAGAGAAAGAGGGATGAGCTTCTACACCAGTTGCGTCCTTCACATGGGAGCCGCTCTTGTGAAATCTAGTTTTCTTGTGGCGTACTGTATTTTCTGTTTACCATTCATTGACATTAGCATACATCTCCCAAAATATAGACACTCCTCCACAGTATGTGATTGTTGGCAGGCACCCGAGGATTCGGGTAGCCATGGTTTGTGTAAGATGGATGGGGGGGGTGTCAAACATTTTAATACCTCTATTAATAAAATAAAAGCTCAAGCACATGAGTGATCCATGCTTCTCATTACGAAGGGCCTTTCTTTTACTTTTATGTTGAGTCTCCATCTTCTAACTTTATGCGCTGTTGAGAGAGCATATTTGCCATTCTGAGTTTTATGTGAATTTTTCCAAGAAACATTATTAATTAATTCTTGATGTGTCATTGCTTGTTCTCTAACTATTTGTTCTAGTCTTCCTCGTGAAACTTTGAAGGCATCCTGGAATTTATGCTTTGCCCCACTCTTAAGGACTTGCGAAATACCCCCTTGCCATTCTTTCTCTATACTTGAAACAAACGTATATCTTTCTTTGCATTATTATTCATAATCTTTTATTTGTGTTACTTCTCATGATGCAAGGTGATTGCTATGCTTTATTATTAAAGTTCTATTTATCATGTTTGTGTTAAAGTTCTATGATCTCAGATTACATATGCTTTTACATTATGATGATCAAGTCTATGTTGGTAGCATGTCACCTCAGAATTATGTGTTTTTATCGTTTACCTACTCGAGGACAGGAGTGAAATTTTTTGAAGCTCATAATGATCCAACTGGGTTTCAATGTGGATTGGGTAAATCTAATTATGTCTTGCGTAACCTCTGTTCGTTATGAGGTGCGTCTCAATAATTCAATGTCTGATTTCTTTAGGCCCTCCCGCGATCTGCGGCAGGGAGATCCTTTATCACCTTACCTGTTTTTGTTGTGCGCGGAGGGTTTGTCAAGCCTAATTTTACATGAAGAAGGTTTGGGTAATATGCAAGGCGTGAAAGTTTGCAGGAACTCTCCTTAAATTTCACACCTACTGTTTGCGGATGATTCTCTAATTTTGATGAAAGCAGATAATGCAAATGCTACTTGTTTGAAAGGTATTCTGGACGAGTACTGTGCAGCTTCGGGTCATATGGTGAGTGTTGCTAAATCAAGCATTTTTTCAGTCCTTGTACGCTTGTTGACAGAAGAGTGGAGGTGTGTACAATTCTTGATATTATGACCGAGGCGATCACGGATAAATACCTAGGACTACCACCATTGGTTGGGGTGGATAGGTCGGACTGTTTTCAGCACATTATTGACAGAGTATGCAAGATGCTTAGTGGTTGGAAGGAGAAATTGCTTTCGTACGGTGGAAAGGAGATTCTCATCAAGGCAGTAATTCAATCAATGCCGGTTTATGCTATGTCGGTTTTCAAGCTTCCTAAACAGATTTGTAAAAGGATTATCTCTGCAATATCCTGGTTCTGGTGGGGAGATGATGACCAACAAAAACATATACACTGGTTTGCATGGTGGAAGATGGGTATCCCAAAACATCAAGGAGGAATGGGTTTCCGAGACATTGAAAGTTTTAACTCGGCTTTGCTTTCCAAATAATGTTGGAGACTTCTAGCGGAACCAGATTCTCTTTGTGCCCAAGTGTTGAGGGCAAAATATTACCCTACGGGGGACATCATGAACAGCGGATTAAAAAAAAGGGCAGCTCATACACATGGCAAAGTATATGGTCTGGGATTCAAACTTTTAAAAAAAGGACACATTTGGAGAGTTGGCAACGGTGAAAATATAAATATCTAGGATGATTGTTGGATACCGAGTAGCCATAACAAGAAAAAATTTACAAGGAGAGGGAACGTAGTTTATACCAAGGTGTCAGGACTAATTGACACGGAAACAAGAACATAGGATGAGGAAATTATTAGAGATATTTTTTGGGCTGTTGACGCGGAAAGAATTCTGAGGATTCCGCTTGCTGTTGGCATGATGGAGGATTTTATATCGTGGCACAAAAACAAAAATGTTTTTTCTCGGTTAAATCAGCCTACCACTTAGAGTGGGATTACCAGCATGGGCGCAAACTTCGTCGCACTAGATCTCTTGAATCTTCCTCAGTGAGCCCGCTCTGGAAAGCACTGTGGTCTACTAGGGTACCAGCCAAGATCAAAATCTACTGTTGGAGAGCTTTGTTGGGTGTGATTCCTTGTTGTGGCGTTCTAGCTAATCGGCACGTCTCAACGTCGAGCCAATGCCCGCTATGCTTATTGGACTGCGAGAGCGTGTCTCATGCGCTTTTCAAATTCCCGAGAGTTAGAGATGTGTGGGATAGTCTAGGCATGTCTTAGATTCTCGATGGTGCGGCCATCGCGGAACTAAATGGAAATTCAATTCTTGACACCCTCCTCCTAGATACGGCAGCTGCCCCCAATCACCCCTGAAGTACGCCGTTGTGATCTTGCGGTGGTTGCGGTGTGGTTCATCTGGTGGGAGCGTAGGAAGGCCACCCACGGCGAGTTATTACCAGTGCCCTCCCGGTCGGCACAATCTATTTTGACACTGGCTATGAACTACGGAAGAGCAAGAAAAGGTGGGTCCAGAGCAATGGAGAGACACGGTTGGCAGAAACCTTCAGAGGAGCTAGTGAGATTGAACGTTGACGCAGCTTTTAATATCGAGGTGTGGCACCGGAGGAATGGGTGCAATTCTTAGAGATAACCATGGTACTTATATTTCTGCAGGTAGATGAACGTTACAGTATGTTGAGGATGCCACTACTGCGGAGGCTTGTGCTCTTCGTGACGGACTTCTGTTGGCAGGCAAAGCAGGATGTAATAAACTCTTGGTCGAGTCTGATTGTGCTGATGTTGTCGCCACCATGCAAAATGAGGGGAACCACCTCGGAGCAGCGGCGGCCATCTACGAAGAGTGCACTTTTCTTTGTCGAAATTTCACACGTGTAATTTTTCGCATTGCCATAGGGAAGCTAATATGGCAGCTCACTACTTAGCTAAGATGAATGAGGTAATCCAGGGAGTTTGGCATGGTGAACCTCCTGATGCCTTAAGAGCTGCTTTAGCAAATGATGTATCAGTTGTATGAACTCGAAGCAGTTCTTACGCACTCTTTTCCTTACCAGGGCACCTGAGGGGACTGGAAGGTTTTTAACGAGGCGGGTTGCTTGCTTTTTATAGTAATATCTGTTTTTTTTTTAAATGACTTTTGCTTGAAAATATCTTAAATTTTTTTTTTTGACACCATTACTGTGGGGGAAACCCCCACAGCCCCCCATTTATTAAATAAATAAGAAAAGTTATTTACAAATGTACAATATGTACAAGAAAATTATGGGAGTGAATTAATCCATGATGTCAAAAAAACAGAGTCTGCACTCTTCACCCTGTACTTAAGCAGAGTGACTTCCTGTGTAAACAGGGCCTTCCAACCTCTGAAAGTTGGCTTGATGTTCTTGAAGATCCATCCATTCCTTTGCTTCCAGATGCACCAGCAAGCCAGGATCACAATCTCCACAAAACAAGAACCAGCAAAATGCTTTCTGGCATACATGATAGCATAAGATGGTGTGCCAGGTATCCAAGGAATCTGCAAGTAATTCCAAATCCTTGTACTGAATGTACAATTGAAAAATAAGTGTCGCCAATCCTCAAGAACATGGTCAGGGCACAGGACACAATCAGATGATGAATTAATGTTCCAATGTCGTCGAATTAACATGTCCCTGGTATTAATTCTATCATGCAGGATAAGCCAAGCAAAAAATCTATGCTTAGATTGACACTTGCTCCTCCAAATTGCAAAATAAATTGGATCATCAGGGACATCAGAAAAATGGTGTTTATAAAATGAGCTAGGACGTAATCTGCCACTAGAATGTGGGCTCTTCCATTGATCTGTAATACCAAGTTGCAATGTAAAATGACCAATCATGCCTTTCAATAACCTAAGCTCTTCATTTGCTTGAACTGACAGGGGTAAAGCAAAGTTCTGGAGACAATCTGTGCCAAGCAGGAAATCATTAACAGACTGAAGTTTGTCTTTGGCAAAAGAAAAAAGTCTTGGGAAGGTTATCTTAAGAGGTTGAGGCTGCCATTTGTCTTCCCAAAACAATATTGTGAAACCATTGCCCACACAACATGTAGTGTAGTTCCTGTAACTCCCAGATAATGCCAATATATTTTTCCACCAGAAAGAACCAGACTCAACCACAGCATGAGGAACAGCCTTATAATAGTAAGCATCAGTAACAAGTTGCACCCAAGGCAAGGCTTCCTGATTATAAAGTTTATCAAGATGTTTTAATAAAAGGGCAGAGTTCTGGATTTTCAAGTTAATTACTCCCAGCCCTCCCTTTTTCTTTGGTTTGCACACCATATGCCAAGCTGCAAGTGATTGAGCTTTTTCTTTTCCTCTTTTACTCCACAAGCAATGCCTTCTTGCTCTGTCAATAACCTCAATGACACCAGTAGGAATAACAAGAGAAAGCATATAATAGGTTGGTAAGGATGATAACACAGAATTCACTAGCACCAGTCTATCTCCATATGACAAAAAAGAGGAGGTGGCAGAAAGTCTCCTCTCAACTCTATCAATCAAAGGAGAGAAATCCTTGATAGAGGGTTTAGTGGTACCCATAGGCAAGCCTAGGTAAGTGAAAGGCATAGACCCAGTTTTGCATTGGAAAAGTTCAGCCAGAGCATTAGCTTCCTCATCAGTTAAGTTGATAGGAATTATAGATGATTTATGAAAATTGATTTTCAGGCCTGTAAAAGCAGCATAGGTGTTGAGAATATCCTTGAAAACATCCAGGTCTTTGGCACATGCTGGAAGCACCACAATAGTATCATCAGCATACTGAATTATAGGAAAATCTTTACGGACTGGGATAGGAGAGGAAAGTAGACCATCAGAGTACGCTTTGTTTACTAAACTCTGTAATAAATCAGCTCCTTCAACAAAAAGAAGTGGAGACAAAGGATCTCCCTGTCTAACTCCTCTTTTGCAATGAAATTTCTTCCCAGGTATTCCATTGAGTAGAACAGAAGAAAAACCTGATGCTAAAATTTCTCTTACCCAATTGAGGAATAAATCTGGAAACCCCTTAAATTTTAGGACTTGTATAATGGCATCATGGTCCAAAGTGTCAAAGGCTTTTTCAAAGTCAATCTTGAGAACCACAATTTTTCTTTTGGACTGTTGACACTGATGCAGAAACTCAAAAGACCAAGCAAGGCAATCCTGGATGGTTCTTCCCTTAATAAAACCATATTGGTTATCATGAATTGTATCACAAATCACATTTTGCAACCTATTAGCAATAAGCTTGGTGACAAATTTGAGACAAGTATTAGTCAAGGAGATAGGTCTGAAATCATTGACAGTTTCAGGAGAGTTTGATTTTGGGATAAGAGTGATATATGAGTCATTAATACTTTGTAAAGATAAATTCCCTGAATGGAAATCATGGCAGAGCTTTGTGAAATCTTCCTTTAACACCTCCCAGCATTTTTTAACAAACAGTCCATTGAAACCATCAGGGCCTGGTGCTCTATCAGTCTTAAGGGATTTCATAACTGAAGTAATCTCTTCTGTAGTAAAAGGCTCAACCAAGCATTGTAAACTAACAGTGGGATGTAGGATATTGGAGAGATCTAAAAGTTGTGATGTGACAGAGGAGACTCCCATTCTGTTCTTGAAACAAGTCCAAAAAGCAGCTGCCTTGTGATGATGATCTATTAAAGATACACCTTCCTCGTTTTTAATTTCAGCTATAGTGTTAAATCTATAACGCTCTGTAGCTTTAGCATGGAAAAATTTAGTATTTTCACCACCAAGTTGCACCCAACGGATGGTGCATCTATTCTTCCAATATGCAGACTGAGATAACAGCAACTTTTGCAAGTGAGCTTTAACAATGTTTCTGAAATTGAATTCAGGTCTACTGAGGTTTCTCTCCTCCTCCAGAGTATCCAAGATTAGAATCACCTTATTGCATTTAGCAATTAATAGCTTCAAGCTAGAAAGATTTCTACCCCATCTCTTGAGCTCATGTCTGATGTTTTTTAATTTAGCAGTAATAGTGGCCGCTATGTTATTCTTCCTAACAGGCCACTTCCAGACTCTAGCAATAAGATCCATAAAACCAGGTTGATGTATCCAGTGATTTTCAAATCGAAAAATCTGAGCTTTAGGAATGTTGGTGGATATGGAAATAACACATGGCACATGATCAGATGTTGACTTAGCCAAGGGCATAACCAAAGTGTTAGGAAAGTTCAAAGTCCACCAAGTGCTAGTAAAGAACCAATCAAGTTGCTCAAGCAAAGTTTGATCTTGCATATTAGACCAAGTAAAGGATCTACCTTTTAAAGGCAATTCAATCAGGCCTAGATGACTAATAATTTCATTGAAAATGAATATATCATTCATATCAGCTCCAGGTTTGTTCCTGTTCTCCACTGATCTAATAAAATTAAAATCTCCCACTATCAACCAATTTTCATAAGTAGGGATTGATAAATCAAAAAGCCATTGAACAAAGAAGTCCCTGTCAGGGCCACTACAGGGACCATAAACAGTAACCAAAGTCCATGCAGAGAGATTATGTTTTGAGGTAAAATTAATCTGAATGGCAGACTTGAAACAATCAATCAGTTCTCCATCAAAAATGGAACTATTCCATAGAACAATAATAATATCTTAAAATTTTGCTCATGCTCTCTGCGCATTAGCCATTTCAGGGATAATACCCTTATTTCTCAAATATTCAATCCCAATTCCGATTTGTAAATGATGGAGGAGTAGAATAGTAGTAATTTTTCTGTTCAATGCCTGCTGAAAAGAAGAGGTTTAAGCGAATCATTTATGTTTCCTCGAAACATAAACCAAAACAACTACATTGAATTTGGAATTCCCCCCCAAAAAAGGGATGCTTTTTTTGGATTCCACTGATAGAAGTGAAAGCATAGCATACAAAGATCTTTTACCTTCTGCATTTGCTTGGCATTTGTGACCACAGCTCGCAGTTTTTGCTCTGACAAAAGCGTGCTTCCGTTTGACTTGGACAGCTGGTTTATCTTCTTGTCATTGAACTCACACACGGATGCATCGTTGAAACAACGATCAGCCATCTCCCTGATACAAGACTGAAGTTTCATTGGGAATCTCGGCACTTTTTTAATAAAGGGAACCAATAAATTAAAGCGCACCTTAACTCGTCCCTCTTGCTCAAAATAACAGGCCAGGTGAGCTCAGCTAAGGCTTGTGACAGGGTAAGCAGCTCAAACAGCTTACGGTCATCGTGAACCGGAACTCCCCATTCTTCATCATGGAATGCGACATAGAGGGGTTCTGAAGAAATTAAGGCAGGTTGTGATGAGGTCTATATTATGGAAAAATGGGTTAAGTACATAGGGTTTTCCTTCACATACTGCTCAAGTTGTATACCAGAGACTATGGAGTAACAGAAGAACTCACCAGAGTGGGCAGTGATCACAACACGAAATTCCTTGTACTATAGACTACACAAATATGAAAAAATCTTAAAAAAAATGGAGATTTGAAACACTTTAGTATTATAGATCTATATATTTTTCATTTTTGTGTAGCTCAAAATACTTAGCATTTCGAATTAAAATTATGCACGTTAGTAGAATACATCATTGAGAACATTCATGATTTTTTTTCACATTTTTAAAAACTTTGAAATGTGATTTATGAATTTTTTTAAATATAGGGAGCACTAGAGCTCGGGAGTAAGAAATCTCCACTCTATTTTGTGTGCGCTATATCAACCTTTTTCGATACGGTGGCTCTATCTCTGCTCAAACCAATAATAAGCTCATATGATATACATTTTAGACACTCAAAGAACAACCTCTAAAAAGGGAAGACTACCAAAACATAATATATCATTATTTTTTGTACAATGTATATCAACTTTTTTCTCAGACGGAGGCACACAGAAAAAAAAGTACCAACTTTAACATCACATATTCAGAAAACCAATATTGGTTTTTTCTTCAGAAAACCAATATTGAATAAAAAATATATTCAGAAAACCATTAGTCCATATACATCGAAGCCAATCAATATTACACTGCACATAATACAAATACACTACTGATGGGCTGAGCTTGCACAATTAACACATATACAGTCTATACAAATGTACTCCCTCCGTTTTAAAATAATTGTCATTGATACGAATGTATTTAGATGTATTCAAGTCTAGGTACATCTATTTCAACCAATTTTAACGACAATTATTTTAAGACGGAGGGGGTACATTAGTGGGCTGACACCACAAAGCGCACTATCCAAATGCCATGAAACCACTGACACAAATACAACACGGTCACACCTGCAAGATAAAGAGTCATATGACACAACTCATGCCAAGTTCAGAGACTAATCACACTTCCCTGATCCCCGAATGCATGCTCTGAAGTGGACGAGCTCAATCTTATTTCCCATACTAAAGCCTCTGCTCAACTCTGGCGTTCTTCTCATCTGCGCTGGCTTGGCTGCCGCAAGCCTGAAACCTTATGCAGCATGACACGTGGTCGTTCACGATACCGGCGGCCTGCATGAAGGAGTAGATCGTCGTGGGTCCGACGCACCGGAACCCTCGCCGCAATAAGTCCTTGCTCATGGCTTCAGATTTGGGCGTCTTGCTGGGTACTTGGCGAGCGTAGCGGAAGCCGTTTGCGACGGGCTTGTGGTTCACGAAGCTCCAGCAGTAGTTACTGAACGATCCGAATTCACGGACTACCTGCAGACATATGCAAAAGTTAATGGTATGTTGTGTTCAGTAGATTAATTTTGAGACACTTTCAACTGAATCTTTTACTGAACGGGTAGTAACCAACTTGGCTGAAGAGATTAGTTTTGAGACACTTTCAACTGAATCTTTTACTGACGGATACTAACAACTTGGTTGCAGAGTAGTAGTATGATGCGGAAATATCAGTCTCTAAGGATGCAAAGTATAGGTTGCATATAGTGCTGTTATTCCAGCTACTGGCACTCGATATGCGAACTGCTCTGTACTAGCGTAGAGCAAATGATGATTATGATACTAATACTAGTATCACATTGTTTAGATTCAGAAACTCTAGAAGTCAAAGAGCAGAAGATATGGGCCATTTGGACCATAGCAAAAAAGAAAAAGGCCGTGGGCTGTCTTCTAAGTAGTTTCAGTTTGCTGCTAAAATAAGATGATTTTTGCTTCACAATATCTTAAAATTTTGCTCATGCTCTCTGCGCATTGGCCATTTCAGGGATACTACCCTTATTTCTCAAATATTCAATCCCAATTCCGATTTGTCAATGATGGAGGAGTAGAATAGTAGTAATTTTTCAGTTCCATGCCTGCTGAAAAGAAGAGGTTTAAGAGAATCATTTATGTCTCCTCAAAACATAAACCAAAACAACTACATTGAATTTGGAATCGCCCCCCCCCCCCCCCCCCCCCCCAAAAAAAAAAAAGGGATGCTTTTTATGGATTTCACTGATAGAAGTGAAAGCATAGCATACAAAGATCTTTTACCTTCTGCATTTGCTTGGCATTTGTGACCACAGCTCGCAGTTTTTGCTCCGACAAAAGCGTGCTTCCATTTGACTTGGACAGCTGGTTTATCTTCTTGTCATTGAACTTGCACACGGATGCATCGTTGAAACAACGATCAGCCATCTCCCTGAAACAGGACTGAAGTTTCACTAGGCATCTCGGGACTTGTTTAATAAAGAGAACTATTGAATTAAAGCGCACCTTAACTCGTCCCTCTTGCTCAAAATAACAGGCCAGGTGAACTCAGCTAAGGCTTGTGACAGGGTAAGCAGCTCAAACAGCTTACGGTCATCATGAACCGGAACTCCCCATTCTTCGTCATGGAATGCGACATAGAGGGGTTCTGAAGAAATTAAGGCAGGTTGTGATGAGGTCTATATTATGGGAAAATGGGTCAAGCACATAGGGTTTTCCTTCACATGCTGCTCAAGTTGTATACCAGAGACTACGGAGTAACAGAAGAACTCACCAGAGTGGGCAGTGATCCAGGAGCACCTCTTTTGCGCCAGCTCTGGGTCGACTAGTGGCGGCGGGCTCACACGCCTTGTTGACGTTACCTTCGAGGAGGCTGCGGGGAGAGTCGTCCGGATGCGAGGTAGCTCTGGCAAGCTGCTCGCCGGCGACGAAGAGGTGATGCCCGGCATTTGTTTGAGGTCCCAATTTGTTGCGAACAATTTGGAGCAGGCGCATGAAGGCGTGAGCGGCTAATAAGGTTTTTGAAACGGGTTGCGAAAGGACGGATCTACCCTGTGGTGAGTTGCAACGGCTGGAGTCTCTTCGCGAGGACAGATGCGTCATTCTGTTTTTTCCGTGGTCACGTAGTTCGTGTTTAGGAGAGGCTGTTTCGGGCTGCAGGTCGACGTCAGGTGCGGGTGCAACGGCCTCCGCACGAACGGAGGGTGGCTTGGCTCCGACGACTCGTACCGTTACGCGCAAGCGTTGCCATGCGCCGCCCTATCCACACGCAGCCGACCCCTGTCGCTTCCTCTGTCCCGCTCGCGCGCGGCGCAGCGAACGCCAGCACTGGGATATGATTCGAATTGATCGCCGGTAGGTGTGCTTCTCGTCGGCAACGGCAAGAACATCTTCTATCCGATAACAATTCTGTTCATGTCCTCCATCGAGAAGAGAAAAAATTACCCATTCGAGCAGCACAACGAAACGAGGATGAGGGCAAACAGACAGCATTCGTATAAATAACTTCCACCACATGTTCAGAGAAACCATCATGTTGCAAGAAGACCAGCAAATTACATTAGAATGTTCTGGATCCTAACGAGGACCCCAAATAGTTTGAAACAAGTTCATGATATCTTGAGCTGGACCGCGGTTTGGCACGACAAAATTGGCATCCCTTGGAGTGTCTCCTCTTTGTTCTGTCTCCCCCGAACAAGAGCAGTCTACAACTAGTCTGTAGGGAACGGAAGCCTGGACAGGATGAATCGAACATACCAAATCCAGCTGTAGGTGTTCTGCACCAAAGGCATAACGCCATCAGTTGATAAAAAATAACAAATAACCAGAGGAGCTAAACACAGTAGTGTGAAGTGTGAGGCGTGAATAGAAAATATAAGAGAACAGGAACAGGGAGCTACTTACAGAAAAACATTGTATGCAACGATATAACACAAAGCATTACGTCGATTTAGCAATGGTTCAGCTGTGTCTATCGATTTACTTCTCCGAGAAGTACATGGAATCCTGAAAATGGAGTGGCTCGTTTCCCCAAGAGGTCCATCCAGAACCCAACTCCCTTGCAAAAAGCTCAATGCACCTGGAAGGTTTAGGACCAGGAATATATTCTGAAAGTATTTCTTTTGCAGGTTAAGGATTCACCATGGATCATATCACAACTATACAAAGAGCCTCGTTAGTAAATCAAAATAAATTACTGGTTAATTAACAGGATAGACACTGATAAATCATAAACAAGGATACTCTGAAGGGGAGGTTTCCTTGAATGTGCACCCGGAACACTCATAATTACTTGGCTGCCTTGCGGAAACTTAAATTTTGATCCTGGTTCAGCTTCTCTATTCTGCAGGAAGAAAAGACGAGAATAAAATATATTATATTAATTCCAGGATCCACGGTGCAGATAACAACATTCCAAGTCAAATAATCTGGACGAAAGAACTCACAATGTTTATGTAGCAAAGAAGGAGACACTCATAAGGCCTGTGATGGAACAAGTCTAGATCACCAATCAGTGAACCATCCGTCTTTACCTAGGATTTGTTGAGATTTTTAATACCAGATTGCGCAGAAACAAAAATATTTAATGTGTCAATGTTGAAAGATAAGCAGCACATGAGTATTAGCTGCAAACCTTCAGCCAATAAAACTCGGTGGGATCTTTCACTCCCCAAGATGGAAGCAACTCCTCCGTAACAAATCTTCGCAGTTTCTCCCTATTTGTAATCCACAAAACTAGAAGAGCTCCAGCTGGATGGGCAAGTTCTTGAACTGGAAGATACAACAAATATCTGTTGGGAAGTGTAGGATACCTAGGGCATAAATTGTTGAATAATCAATTTCAATTCATAAGTATGTCTAGCTGACAGCATATAAATGGATACATCACAATTTAAGAAAAATATGAAAACAAGAGAGAAGATGGATCTGTTTTAGCCCAAAGAACATTTAGTTTTCACAAAATTACTAACAAACACATCCCCAAATCAGGGTTTACCAGTTGAGAACATAAAATCAAGCACACATGGTTCATGCTCAGTGCATCATAAATACCTGTAAATCATATAGCACCATAAAAGATATGCTTCCTACTCTTATGGGAAAAAAGACTTCAAGAAGACAAGAACAAAGGAAATGGTGTAGAATACTACAGATGCAATATTGAGGAACAGTACACACAGAACAACACTTTGTAGGTCGGATATCACGTAGGTATGCTAATATTCAAACGAGGAGTAAAAAGTTGACAATGCAGTGTAGTTTAGTTATATCATGTCGCTGATAAACAAAAAGGAGAAAGACTGGAAAGTCAGCTACCAATAAGCCCCATAAAACAATCCAAAGTTCCCTTGGCAAAAAAAAGAAACAGAGAAATGGAAGTGCTAACTTACGCTTCTTTCTGACGAACACATCCATTCTCCCATGGTGGGTCAATAACTATAAGGTTGTACCCATTATTAGAATTATCTGGAGACAAAAGATATCATCCACAAACTAAATGGGTCGAGTAAATTTGCCAATAAAACGATAAAACGCACAGCAGGATCCATATCACGTATTATGACATTCGTTAAGCTATATTTCACATACCAGGAATGAGATCACGAACATGCGTGAGGTCAGTCTTCAATTTATGCATCATCATCATCATGCAAAAATATTTTAGATTAAGGGTGGATAGTTCACTTGGATAAAAATAGATGAGATACTTGAAATAAAGAATGATAATATTAACTCACCATCAGAAAACAACTTCCTTTTGGTAAGATATAAAGTCTACTCTGAAATTCTCCTTCTGCCTCGTCATTTTCCTCAATACTGATTATCCTGTTAAATAACGAACTGGACCTCCTTTGGATATGGCAAGGACCTAAAACGCGGTAGATAAGCTACTACCACCTTAATTTTGTACTTACCATCATATATACCAATAAACATGGTCAGCAAGAAGTAGTCGTACATTTTTTTACCTTGTTCGTCCTGGTCATGAGGCTTCTGAAAGCAAAGAGTCACCTCACAGAGAGGTGCTCGCCATGAGCTCCCAAGCTCAACAAAATTGTTTTCAGAACTATTTTTGACATCTGGCACACATTCATCTCCCTTGATCATCCGTGGAAGGAACTCCAGTAGATCTTTCGCCTCAAGGAGTGAATTGTGTGCGTCAATTAGAAAGGGTCTTGCTTCCTATCAAATGGAAGACCACAAAGAGATCTAAACATTACATCAAATACCTGTCAAATACTATTCTGCCTATTTCTCCACAAATTTGATATCCCCATAGTGGCATACTCCTACGATTACTGTTTCGCGAACATTCTAACAATACAAAAATGTTAATGACAGAATATATATTATCTACAAATTTCTAACAAAAAAGGGCACCTCCTATTTCTAGTTTGCTGACGATACAATTAACCCTTGGGCAGAGCAAATTTTTCTGTTAACGGTCATTGCTACATACAAGTAAATGAACATACCACAACATTTTAACTGTTTCAGCACTTACCTAATATGCAATTAAATGAAAGAAAGAGCAGTAAAATAATCCAATCAAATGCAGCACATCGTCACCTGGTGTCGCGCTTCTGCGATCCGCTCCACGTCATTGAGTTCCCGGGGCTTCGACTGGCGCTTCCTCTTGCGCTTCTTCCGTTCAGGATACGGCACCGTCTGCTCGCTCTGCTCGTCGCCTCCCTGATTCGACGGGCCGAAGTTTCGGGAGTAGTAAGCAGAGGGGACGAGGCGGAAGCGCCTGTATGATTCGTTGAGGATGCGCACCGGGTCAAGGAACGCAGCGCGGGAGCCTGCGAGGGAGTAGATTCCCGTGGCCTCCAGCGACCGGAGCTTATCGGAGACATCCATCGGAGAGACGGCGCGGCCGCGGCCGCGGCGATAGTTTTGTTCTTCCTCCGGCGAAAGGGTTAGGGTCGGTAATTTGGGAACGAGAGTGTCGGCCACAGCCCACAGGTAATGGTGGCCATCAGGCTGGCCCGGCAGCCTTTCGTGCCGTGCCGGGCCGGCCCACGTGTCTCGCTTCGACAAGGAACCCTGGCCTGGCACGCCACCGGGCCAAAAGGACTGCGTGTCTGTTTCGGCCTGTTCGGGCTGATTCTTCACAAATTCAGAAAAAATATTAGTACATAGAAATATAAAAATTTAGGGGGAAAAAAGGCGGAGTACCATATATGGGGTAAATGGTGAGGTAATAAGTCCTCTTCATTAAAACCGTTCGGGTGAACTCCACTTGGAGATAAACCATGTAGACAAAAAAGAGTACAAAGCCGGCATGTAGACACGCAAGTTTCACCGCAAGAAGAAAAAAGAGTAGTCTCCACTTCCGCCTCCTCCACAACCGGTTTCCGATCATCCGGTCAGCCTTGCCGGCTTCGAGAGGGGTGGGAAAACCGATCTATAAGAACCCGTTCGAAAACGCTCCAGCTCCTAGCTCCACGACCTGAGCAAGTGGACATGTCCCGAACGCTCCGTGTTTTGATGCGAAAGTTCAGAGCGAAGCTGGCCCCGATCCGCAAAACAATAAAATCAGGAGCGGCTAGAAATGGAAATTACACCTTATGCCACCGATAAGTTCTCGGAACGGTAGGCGAGCCTGGCTCTCTCCCTTTTCTCCCATGTCCAAGCACAAACCAAGAGCCATGGCGCACGAATCCTAGAGCTTACCAGTGATTCAACGCGTCCCGACGCTCGATTCAACCCCTCATCCACCATAACGAGACTGGCCGCCACTGAATCGCAGTTACCCGCCTGCAGGATCTCGTGGGACGCACGTGTCGGGCAGGTGGGAACCTGCGCCGCCAGTTCCAGCTAACTGACGGGCCCATAACCCAGCAATCCTATAGCTCTCCGTGGGCAGGATATCCTCTACCCATGAAGCAGAGCGACGGGAGTTCTTCCGAATGCGTCTACACTCCTCCATCGGTCGGGGAGCGACTCCTTGCTCGGCTGGAGCGGAGCGACGGGATTAGAGAGAGCGGAGAGCTTCTGAACGGGTCCTAAGTTGAGTTTTCAGCAAAAATAGAGTTTTGAGTATATTAGGTTATCATTTGGGTATATGTCTAGTTCGCCAATGGAGATGATATCGTCTGCAATAAGTGATATTTGGCATACTTTTCGACGATGAGATCTCCTTCTCGACGTCAGTGGTGGTGTTGGAATGTTCAATTTTTCTAGGTATTGTCCTTCAGATCTTACTTCGCCGGGTCGTTTTTGGATCTTTTCTCTTAATTGTCGCGAGCAGGATTGTCCTTATAATATTTGTCCCGTCTGCTACGCCCTTGACAATGGAGATTTGTACTCTTGGCTCTCATCGACGTCGATCAACTTGTTCGGTTGTTTTTTCTTGCAATACTTTAATGGCTGCTTGCGTGCTCGCGGCCTTGGCATTGCGGCTTAAAATTAAAATTATGGAAGAATCCTCGTTGGTATTTACAGGTTTGTGGTTTGGTATGTATGTTCTACGGTTGTCTTCATAAAATTCCAAGATTGTGTCATGGAAGAAAAAGGAGTTTGAAAATCACGAAGATTTGCTCGTCTTTCTTAGACCTTATTTTGTAATTGATATAGTCAGCTCTTATATATCTATAATGTACTATCTACTACATTAAATATATCATGGTACAAAGTCTGCTCAAAAGGAAATGGATATTAAAAAGGATAGAAGATTACGAAAGCAAAGTAAAATTGCAGATATTACAATTGTTCTTGTGGAACTTCGTTACGTAAATATTTTGAAATGGGGTTATGAGTTCTTGGTATACTAGATTGTATTGATTTCTAAGTTTGGCTAATTCCCCATCTTGCATGGTCATTAGTGTGCTCACCATACGAGGTGTGAGACATGATTGTCTTATTGGGTCGTGTGTAGGAATTTAAAAAATTCTTATTACGCAACACACAGGAACTACTATGAAGGTAAATGTCATTGTAGATCTGAATCGTTACTGACATGGAGCACGAAATGTGTATCGATGACAATATCGGTAACGTCTGTTTAAGAGTCCCACAGCTAATCCTAGCGGTGTGACTGTTGTCGTCTCCCTGTATCCACTGTTCCGGATCCAGCCTTCCAGATCCAATAGAGTGAGGGTCTCACGTATTACCTGCTGGTCTACGCTCTATAATTTAAAACATTTGCCCTATGTAGTCGCCAAGATCACTGTGCGGGTAACGAGGGATTACCATACATGCGAGGATCAAAAACACGACTTACCGGACAACAGATTCAATGTAGTCGTATAAGAGATCTGTAGATCTTTACAACTAGGCCTACTTGTAAGGATGTTGTTAAGTCTTTCCTCGTCAAGCACCACACGTGTAATCCATCTTATGGTGTGCACACGTACGATCGTGTCAACCCGTCAGCGCTCCGCCATCGAGGACTCGGCACCGACAAAGAGAGACAGTCTTCTGGTGTTGCTAATTGGTAGCTCTAATCAACTGTGATTAGAGCTATTATGAATCTGGAAGTTCTCAACACATGAGAGAGAAGAGATAATTAGAGTTAGGTCTAGTCGGTGGAATATAACTCAATACCCAATTAGAAGAGGATCTAATTCAATTATAGGGGCTCTAATTAGAAGCTATAATTAGACCCTCTAATTCTACTAGACAGAGAGTCTTGAGATCCAATTGTGTGTTTTGCTTTGATCCTTGGTGTCCTTTATATACTAGGAGGGGGGAGAGGACTTGCCAAAGGGAGAGGGGAGGAGTCCTAGCTGAGCTAGGAGGAGGTGGCTGCACCACCCTCCCCTAGCCCAACTCGGATGGGGGGAGGTGGAGTTCTCCCTCCTACCCTTTTTATTTTTCTCCTTTTTCTTTTCTCCTTTTTATTTCCTCCTATTTATCTCCAATAAAATCAGGAAAATACCGAGACAATGAGTACGAACTTGTGAAGCCACTAGGGCCCACCTGGCATCCCCCCTAAAATAGGGTGCGGCCATGAGGGGGAAATCTGCCCCCTCCGGTACTCCCCTCCTTTATGGGAAGTCCGCGAAACTCCTACGCAACCATATAACTCCAATAGATAAAATCATCGATATTATGTACCTATTACCTCGACGTCTCATGTACTCCGTTACCTCTCATATAAATTTTTCCTAACACCCGCATAATTTCTCTCTAATAGCAACTTCCTCAAAACGAATCCGGTTGACACCAGACTTGTTTCTGTGATATTGTAGTGACATCATACATTCATAAAACCAATAAAAACATATTAATTCTATCAATTAAAGGCAGTCGTGGATTAAGCATGTGACCTGTAAATTCTCGGTAACACACAGACATGTTAAAGAACTTACCGAACAATAACCAATAGCGGGACCATTGACGTCCATGATGGATCTTGTGTGTTACCGTAGAACGAGGGGACCTTATAAGTTATTGATTGCATGTATTCCCTTCTTCACGATACCAACGATATCACGAGGTGAGACTATGTGATTTACTCTGGTCAAACTCTTTGATAATAACACATAAAACTCGTTACCAATATCGTCCTCTTTTCTCAACCACATCCTCGATGTCCTTGCGATAAATCACACTGTGTCTAGCCAAACGATATGACATCAGTGATACTGAGAGGGCTTAGAGTGTGTGTCTCTCTGTCATCTAGAGGAATTAAGTACCAGTCTTGAACGATCTCAAATCCCTTACACTTTGTAGATCATACCCAGATATCGCCGTTATGATCCCCAGTTACGGCGAGACGGTTGATGATATCCAAATTATAACTTTTGATCGCGTAGGAATTATATTCAATGAAAACTTCATATATATTTGCTAAAATACGTCATAATTGTTTAGTCTCTTTTTGCAACAACATACACTTGGGTCGGTTCAGTACTATTTATCCTAACAATAAACTTTTATGTTTTGCTAGAGTTTTTAGCCAAGTGAATGATTAGGAAAATGTGAACATGTCACAAACCATAAGGTAATCTTAGAGACAAGATTCAGAACTCTTGTTTGTTTATGTCTTTACACCCGCACAAAGATTTTCCTTTGAAAACTCACTTTTCAAGTGCTATAGCGGTTGTAGCATGATGACATAAACTTAATTCTGAACTTGGAGATAGAATAATAACTAAATATTACTGTCTCTATGGCATACCTACGATAGTATCCCACTTGCACTAGAGTCAATTAATACTCCAGTTAGTATGATGACATAACACCTATGGAACTCCGGTGTTACTGACACTATTCATGTGATTCCTTAGACTTTTGTCTTTCATCTTTTGATCTTATCAACTTGTGGTAAATTTGGGTTTGCATTTATTAGGAATTGGATTTGTGTGAACCCGGTTCCGTGACTATCGGTTCCCGGTGTCGACATATCTCCCGAGTGACATATTGGGGGTTTGAGAATAGGAGACGATAGAGCGCAGGTGGACTCGATGGTTAACAGGGGCACAATTTACCCAGGTTTGGGGCCCTCGTAGAGGTAAAACTCTTACTCCTACTTGTCTGGATTATATTAATGGTGGTTACAACGAGAGCTATAATGGTTGCAGTGGATAGACTGGATCTCATGCAAGCCAAAGCTATGGTGGGTGGAAATAAGCGATGCCCTGCCGGGGTTCTCTCAGCCTCTATATAGGAGGCTGGGTCTCGAATCTACACCCGGGTAGGTTACAAACCCTATCTATGAAAGTTGCACCTCCAACCTTTAACCGCAAGTTGAAGCATAAGCAGGCCTCAACTGGGCTTTCTAGATGGCTGAAGGAAGCCTTTCCTAATGGGATAGCGTACATATTCAAACCAGGTAAGCCCATTTGGAGGAGTCGGGAAGTATCCCTGCGTTAGTAGTCGTGGAGTGTCTATTCGACTCCTGGGAGTCAGGTAGAGACTCGGTTCAATGGAGGACCCGAAGCTTTTTATGATAATGCATGTCTGATATTTCACGACTTGAGAGCTGAAAGACCTTTTTGAAGATGTGTGAATCCTGTTAGTGAGGACTCGTGTGTAGTGTCAGGAGATTTATTGTATATAGAAGTTTGCAGAGGGACATGGCTCAGCCGCTTGGTTCACTCGACGGATCGGGGGCAATTAATTGCACTTGGAAAAATACAGTACTGAGCTACACAAGTTCGAGTCCCCCGGATCAGACCCGGATGGTTTATAACTACGCCTCGTGCCACGGGGACTTACCGAGTCGAGCTTAACCTTCGTATGGGTACCTAGCGCGTCCGAATTACTAGAGAATGCAGTTTGC
This sequence comes from Alopecurus myosuroides, assembly GCA_028641055.1. NCBI lineage: Eukaryota > Viridiplantae > Streptophyta > Magnoliopsida > Poales > Poaceae > Alopecurus > Alopecurus myosuroides. The sequence goes on from CM054062.1 coordinate 263,969,836, forward strand.
ATGCGATTCTTGAGCCCAAAAGACGGATCCTTGAGTCTTACCTTCACGTTTGCAAAAATGCGGCATCCAGGCGTGCCTCGATGGCAGTACGACCTGGAAGTTGAAAATTTGTGCGTCGCGCGGGTACCGGAATCGCGATATTTTCAAGGCGAGTGCCTCTTTTGAGTAGTAGGACCACATCCTTTCGACATCAAATGAGGCGAGAGCCTTTTGTATGGTGAATTGCGAGGTTTCCGATGGTAGAATAGGGCGAGTGCCTGTCTTGTTTTGGACTCGTGTAAAATTAACTCCGCAAGTTGACGTATTCATAACGTCATGACGCACTCGTCTGCTCCTGATGGGACGTGACACGAAGCGGCAGAGGCGAGCAAAGACGTGACTAGCCCGTCTTGCCAGCCTTTTGACTGTAACTAGACCGGCGTGCTTACGGATTTCTCGCTTAGTGGTGCAATAATTGTGTGTGGTTGCCTTGAAGATCGTGCAGAAGTAACCACACATGATCTTTACATTTCCAGGGTGCCACGTGGTGGTTGGATTAAAGCCACGCGTCCCCTCTCAGATAGACCTACGGCCCTGGCCGTTTTGGCTGCAATATAAAGTGGTGCCCGCGGAGAAGTATTGTACCTTCCCTTCGCAAACACCCCTTTCTTCTTCCTAGTGCTCCTCTTCCATTGTTCTGCGCACAGAGAGAACCCCATGCCTGATCATGGCAAAGGGAGGTGTGTGGCGGCTGCGGCAAAGAGCGGAGGCGCGACCTCGTCGGCTCTTCAGAGGAAAACCGGGGAATGGTGCGCCTCCAACATCGCCGCCAAGATCCTGCAGGCTATGTAGAAGGGGGGTTGATGTCCCTGGCGAGCTTTGGGCGTGTGCGCAAGCCTAGAAGAGATGAAGATCTTCCCAGCCTGCAAGCTACCGAGCGAGTCATCTTCGCCAAGCACGTCTCACGCGGGCTCTCATTCCCTCTTCATCCTTTTCTCCAAGCCCTCCTCTACATCTACGGGATTCAACACCATGACCTCGGGTCGAATGCGGTGCAGCATATTACGTGCTTCATCGTATTGTGCGAGTGATTTCTCGGCATTCGCCCGCACTATGGGTTGTGGAGGCGAATCTTCTTCGTGAATACGCCCAGGGAGATAGTTCTTCCGGGTAAATCCGGACCCGAGGGAACCCTTCTCCACGGGTGGTTTCGGGATTCAGGCCCGAGGCGAAGTCGACTACTTCGATATGAAGTTTGTTGCATCCTCTCAGGTCTGGCGAAGGCGGTGGTTTTACGTTCAGGACACAAATGTGAATGAAGTGCCTGCGTTTAACTCGCATGTCGTGCTAAAGAAGAGGAACTCTTGGCGCCACGGGATGATGCAAGAGCACATCGAGGCAACGGAGCCACTGAGGGAGCAGATTGCGAAGCTCCACAGGAAGGATAAGGGGCCTTGGATTACGGGAGTGCATCTGGCCTCCGTCTGCATTCTTCGTTGAGTGCAACCGCTGCAGAATCGTCTCCGCCCGATGTGGGAGTACTCGGGTCCTTCAGACCCGAGTCAGAATCGCAAGGATGAGATCTCGAAGGATGAGTTCGAGACCCGGATCCGTGGCATTACCATCCTCAAGGATGAGAAGTTTGTTGTGATGCCCGTGATTGCCTTCGACTCCGATCATCCTACGACTAAGGTGATTTTTTGTATAATATTTATTCTCACCGAGTAATTTTATCGAGTGTTTGACTGGCGGTTGTATTCTTTTGCAGAACCAGGACTCCGAGACTTGCTATCCCCCACTCCCTGGAGAGAGTGCCTCTTCTGAACTTATGTCGAGTAATCTCGAGCCCCCTTTCGACACTAGCATTGCGGCTGCATACACCAGTGAGGAGAGGTCCGAGCAGGAAGAGGAGGAGACGAAAAGCTTCACCCAGGCGGCCCACAAGCGTGGCAGAGGCGAAGAAGAGGAGTTGACCTCCAAATACACTTCCCCGAGTCAAGAGACACCCAGGGATACTAATCCGAAGGTGGTGCACATTGTGCCTCCTCTAAAGTCACTCCCTCCACTATCCAAGAAACCCAAGGTACGCATCCCTTGGGACCTGGATGCCTATGATGAAGACGATCACGAGTGAGTTTTTTATCCTTTATTTTTTTGCTATATTGTTTCCTTCAAGAATTTTCTCTTAACATTTCTTAGTTCCTCTACACCCGCTAAATGCGTGATGTTCAGCAAGGACCAATTTGCTGCTTCAGCTCAATCTTCTAAGCTGAAAGGAGGTGTTGCGGAGGCCGAGAAAGCTTCGAGTCCGGAGAGGGCAGTAGCGATTCCTAGCGAGGACTCGCCTATTCCTGTGGGCGAGAAGCCAAAAACCACTACCACGCCTGAAGTGCAGACGCGATTCGAAGCCTCAGGCATCTCAGAGGATCTATTGTCCACTCCAAGTGCCAAGGTGATCTTATACTTTTAAGTTTTTCTTGAATGTTGTTTCTTCCATTTGTTTATCGGGTGCACGGTAGTGCTCCCGATGGGAGTAGCCTCTGAGTCTATGTGCGATTATTTATTATCGAGCATAGACTCAATGATCCTTCTTTATTCTGATTGTTTGCTTAGCAGGCCATCTTTGGGGCCTTGTATGGATTTGGGCGCCATCTCGTAGTCGTGGAAGCTGATTGCGTCAGCCTCCGTCGCGAGCGCGACCAACTTCTCCTGGATCTCAAGGCTTCGAAAGGTAAGTTTCGTCAAAAATCTCACGAGTAACATTCTCTTGTTATTTCCCTTTGTCTGACTGTGTCTCTTCTTCACATGAGGTTGCCCGCTCCGATACGGAGAGGGTGGATGCTTGTCGTCGAGCCAAGGACCTTGAGAGGGAGTTGGAGTCTGTTTAGAAGGAATCTTTTGAGCAACTCGCGCAGGACAAGGTGGCACTGAAGAAGGTTGAGGAAGAAGGCCAATCTCATGATGACAAATTGACAGGACTACTCCTCCTCGTAGCAGAATCTTTCTCAGGTAACAGACTCGAAGGTTTTTGGGGTTGAGCTTTTCGTCGGTGTGCGCAATTTTAGCTTTCTTAATGTGGAATCTTGGAGTTCCTCTGGCGATTCGCCGTCAGGTTCGACTCAACGCTTTGATGGATGCCGTAAACCATCTCAAGGAGCATGGCATGAAGGCGAAGTCCGTCATCAAGGAGACCGTTCGGGTCCTGACTCCACTGCACCAGAAACTTTTCGTGGAGCGATAGATTCCTGCGACTATAGACGACCTAAGCTTTCCTTAGCGAGGATGATCCTCTTTGTGAGTACTAGCTATCCCATACGGAGTGTGGCGCTAAGGCGGCGATCTGGGTGGCTTTGGCGAGTGGCATCGACGAAAATCTGGAGGCGACGTACTTGGACGTTCCCAAGGATTGCGAGGGCAAAAATGGTAGCTCTAAAACCTTTTGCCACTCGCGTTGAGAAGCTAGCTAGCATGATGTCCAAGCTGATCAATTGCATCCAGCGTGCCAATCCTACCGCTAGCGAGGCTATGTCTGGTCAGGTCCATTACCCCTTAGGACAGGGGTTTTTAGGTTATGTTGAAACTTCTTCTAATGAATCTGCCGTTTGGCTAAGTACTTTATTTGATCCTGAAGTACGAGTATTGTTTTTCTTATTAATCATGTGTTGTTTGTCTTGTACGCTCCCGATGGGAGTAGCCCTCGAGCACTCAAGATTTTTAGGTACTTATTGTCGAGTGCTTGAGTCGTGTGACTCGGTGAATGCACGTTGTTTCTTTGTCAGGTGACCGCTAGTGGTCCCGGTTCTTTGAGTGCTCTAGGGCTTTCGTTCTGACTCCTCCGGTTGATGCGAGTGCAGCTGCTGTTTTGCGTTGTCAAATCTCTGATGGCTAGAAAAAACCGAAGATTTTGCAAGGTGTTGCAGACATGGCTAAGTCGAAGCAAAAGCTTGAAGCCGAACGCGAACAATTCCTTATGGAGGAGTTGGCTAGTACCGCGGGGGATTTGCTCTGTAAGTGTGCCTGCAGCCCCCGAGTATTTAGGTTTCTTCTTCTTTACTTCGTTTGATGTATTTTCTTCTTTCGTAGGTATTGAACCTGATATGAACCCAAAAAGACAATGGGTGAGCAATCGCATCATTTTTTGAGTCCGGGAGTTCTAATATCCACACTTGCAATTTCTGGTCTGGCAAAGGTAGTGGCTTCATTATGGCGAATCTAAAATATCGAGTTCGGCAGGTTTGAGGTTTTGTCGAGTCCTATCGTGAGGCTCTCCCTTATGTGTGTAGAACTATGTACCTGTTGGATGTTGATCCCGAAGGTTGGAGTGCCCTGTTGCGAAAGTTTCGCCGTGTTAAAGATGTCCGACAATGTGTGCGTCAGCAATTATTCGGTGGTGCTCAAGTTTCCTTAGCTTTTGTGCGGGCTTGGCATCCCTCTTTGGATTTCAATGCCATTACTTGATTGCCACCTTCACAGGGGGACTCGGTAGAGTTTGGTTGACACTATGAGGCAGTAAGAGTTGCAGTCGAGCGCATAGTTTTGTTGACTGAAGCTGAAACTGAACGACTGCTTCGGGAAAATGTGAGTCGCCGCTAGTTATTAGTTTGTGTTGCAAGTTTAGTACTCGATACTTTGTATAGTTGTGATGTAACTTGTAAGGTGTGTAAACCTTGTGTTGTAATTGTATAAGGTGTGTGAACCTTGTTGAAATTTGAGCGTGTTTTTGTGTACACTGTTGTTCAGCTATACTAGTCTGGCGTAGCCCCCGTGTGTTGGGGTGTAACCTTTTAGCATGTTTTGAAGAGTTGAATTGACAAAAAATAGTTGATGAAGGAACCGAAGGTTCAATATATGGATGGCTAAAAATACATGTATTGTATTTGTCTCGTTACACTTATGGCTGAATAGCCTTATTGTATGCAAGATAATATCCTAAGGGTAGAACTTACGCAAGTGTGCAATATTCTACGGGTTCGAGTAGGCGACGCAAATCTCCTGGTCCTTCAAGCGGTATGATCCTCCTCTAATGACTTAATGTATTATGTAGGGTCCTTACCAAGGGGGAGAGCCTTGTGATGGCTTTTCTGCTTCAATCGCAACACTAGGTCTCCTTCGACGAAGGACCTGCTGCGAATTCGTCGACTGTGATAGTTGCGTAGTGCTTGATGATAGACAACAGATCTGACGTATGCGACATCTCGTTCCTCGTCGAGTGCGTCCATGTCGTGGGCGAGGGTGGTGTTTGAAGCTTTTTCGCTGTAAGCGACGATCTGTGGTGCACTAAAGCGAATGTCTTCATGTATAATACTACTTATGCACCGTAGACCATGAAAAATGGTGTGTACTGTGTTGAACGGTTTGGAGTTACGCGTAGGCTCCATCATACTGAGGAGAGCTCTTCTGCCCAATGTCATGTTGCGCTGTTTACGAGAGTTAATAGGCGTTTCTTGAGGCCACCTGAAACTAATCAGTTGGCTCTTTCGACTTGTTCGTTTGTTTGTGGGTGCGCCATGGATGCAAAGCTGAGTGTGATTCCTTTTCCTTGCAGTATGCTTGTGTTTATGTCGCAGTGAAGTTGGATCCATTGTCTGTGATGATGTTGTGAGGAACACCAAATCTGCACACGATGGAGTCGATGAACTTTATGGCGCATTTGGCGGCTTGAGATGTTACCGGGACAACTTCTATCCACTTAGTGAATTTGTCGACTGCGAATAATAGGTGAGTGTAGCCTCACGGTGTTGATTTGTGGAGTGGTCGAACCATGTCGAGTCCCCCTTGAGAAAAGGTCCGTGATAGGGGAATCATATTCAATTATGTGGCTTGCATGTGTGGATTTGGTGCAAACCTTTGGCACGCCTCGCATCTTTCGACTAGGTCTTCTGCGTCTTTGGCTACTATGAGCCCATAGAATCTTGCCTGGTATGCTTTGCCTATAGTGGCTCTCCAACTGGCGTGATTCCCGCAGTCCCTTTGATGTATATCCCGCTGACTTTCATTTCCATCTTCAGGTGTGATGAAGCTCTGAAGGGTTCCTGAGATGCTTTTCGTGTATGATTCTCCGTTTACCACCGTAAAGGATTTATTTTCTACGTGTTCCGATCTGCCTCGCTTCTGATGTATTCTCTGGAAGCTTTGTCGAAGAAGGTAATCCAGGTACTTTTTTGTCCATACTGGTTCTATCATGTGAACTTGCCTTGAGACGTGATGTGTTGCTGCAATGAGTGTGCTGGACTCGCCACGGTTGGAGGTGTTTCTTCAGGTGACTCGACTGGTTTCTTGACCGACAGATCGTCTGTTGATTTTTCCCAAGTAAACTCGTGGAGGTATTGTGGCTTTAGTGGATCAAATGTTTGCTAATTTTTTGGCTTCCTCGTTGCTTGATCTTGCGATGTGTCGCAGCTCGCAACCTTTTAAGATTCCTTCGAGCAGATTGTACTCGGTATGCTATCATGTTTTCTACGATTGCATCACACTCCTTCATTGTTTGTTGCACGATGAGATTGCAGTCGCCATATATCATGAGTCTGGTGGCTCCGCAAGCCAGTGCCATTTTCATCCATGTAGGAGTGCCTCGTACTCGGCGTCTTGTTGGATGTTGTGTCCTGTTTTAGGAAGTTGAGCTGCAGAACATAGTGAGTTTGTCTCCTCTTTGTGATATCAGCACAACTCATGCGCCTTTGTTTCTCTTGGATCCGTCGAAGTACATGATCCATAAGCTAGAATATTCAGGAGGACCCGGGGTTTAGAGCTCTGTCCATTCTGAAAGGAAATCTGTGACTCGAGGGAGTCGTGCCCTTTGTATATTATGTCCCAGGCTCCCAACTCGATACTCCATTTTGCGATTCGTCCTGAAGCCATAGGATTTTTTATGATTGTTCCGAGTGATGCGTCGTTGAGCACTGTTACTGTATGCTCTTGGAAAACAGTGTTTGAGATTTCACGTTGTGAAGAAAACTCCATATGCCAACTTCTGGTAGTGTGGGTACCGCTGCTTACAGGGGAGAGTACCTCGCTAAGGTAGTATATTGGTCCATGCACCCCGTTCGTTTTGTTTTTCTCGGGTCTCTTGATGACCCACAAGTATAGGGGGTGTATCGTAGTACTTTTGATAAATAAGAGTGTCGAACCCAACAAGGAGCAGAAGATGTTGACAAGCAAGTTGGATAGAGGATTCACTGTAAACACTAGCAAACATGTTTTTGGTGGTTTTTGATATAGCAGATAAATAAAGTGCGAGTAAATAAAAGATAGTAATAATAATTGCAGCGAGTGGCCCAATCCTTTCTACAACAAAGGACAAGCCGGTTGGTTTACTTATGATGACTAAACGTTCTCGAGGACACATGGGAACTTTGTCGAGCGCTTTCGTTTCATATAGTTGATTAATATTTGTTGTTTTGATAGGTGTTGTGTGGGTGAACCTGATACGTCTCTAACGTATCTACAATTTCCGATGTTCCATGTTGATATTATGCCAATTGCTACATGTTTTCCGTATGTTTTCCTACGGTCTCTTACGTTTTCCGGGACTAACCTATTAACAAGATGCCACAGAGCCAGTTCCCTGTTTTCTGCTATTTTTAGTTTCAGAAAAGTTGTTCTGGAAATATTCTCGGAATTGGAAAATTCGAAAGCCAAAAGTCTTAGAAGTCCCAGAAGTCCCGAAGAGCCCCAGAGGGGAGCCACGGGGTGGCCACACCATGGGGTGGCGCGGGTTCCCCTGGCCGCGCCACCTAGGGGTGTGGCCCCCCTGGCCACCTACCAGCATCGCCCTTTCGCCCATATATACTCCACGAGGCATAAACCCTAGAAGAATCGATCTTTTCCACAAAATACATTTGTATCTCCACCGCCGCCGACGACAAATTTCGGGGGACATATCTCTGTCCTGGCACCCTGCCGGGACGGGGAAGTGCCCCCGGGAACCATCTCCATCGACTCCACCACCATCTCCATCGCTGTTGCTGTCTCCTATGATGAGGAAGGAGTAGTTCTCCCCCGAGGCTGAGGGCTCTACCGGTAGCTATGTGGTTCATCTCTCTCTCCCATGGTGTGATCTATATGTGATCGTGAGCTTTGTAATCTAGTTGAATAAGTAGATGTTACTCTTCATCTTGTGCTACTCAAGTGTTTTATTAATGTGAACTTTGGAGTCACCTTGTCCCGCGGTGTGAAGGTGACAGTGTGCACCTCGTGTGTGTCTCCTCTATGAATTGTGGTGTTTTTCTAGTACCTTCTAGGGCGCTCATAGTGACAGCGTGGGGTTAACTAGACATGTGAATGCTTACTTTAAGGAATGCTTTTTGCAGCCCTACACAATGATTAGTGTTCGTTATCCAACCGGAGAGGGTTAAGAGTAGCATAGTGAAGAGAAGATATTTAGTTATTCAATTATGTGATCATTGTTGAGAGTTTCCACTAGTGAAAGTAGGATCCCTAGGCCTTGTTTCCAAGCATTGAAACATCATTTTCCGCCTGTTCTGCTACATGTTTTCTTGTTGCCATATTTATTTCATATTGCTATTATTACTTATAATCATTCATGTTACTCGCATTTCACTACCTCTTCACCGAACTAGTGCACCTATATACCTGACAAGTATATTGGGTGTGTTTGGGACACAAGAGAATTCTTGTATCTTAATTGCAGGGTTGCTTGAGAGGGATATCTTTGACCTCTACCTCACTGCGTTTGATAAAACTTGGGTGATCCACTTCAGGGGAACTTGTTGCTGTTCTACAAACCTCTGCACTTGGAGGCCCAACACTGTCTACATGAATAGAAGCGGGCGTAGACATCAAGCTCTTTTCTGGCGATGTTGTCGGGGAGGTAAGGTAAAAGGTTCTCACATCCTCGGGTGTGAGTGCTCGAAGTTATTTCCTTTAGATTCTGCAATTACATCTTTTTGTTTCTTGTTTTTATTTTCACTAGTTAGGCTTATTTTTACTTGTTACTTGTTTTTATCTTTACGCTTAAATGAAAAAAAAAATATAGAGAGATTTATAATATTTATCTTGAGTTAGGACATGAAGTGTTTGAAGAGAAAATTTAAAAACCTATGGAGCTTTATTTGCATGCTAATAAAAATGTTATTAGTATGAATTCTTTGAACACCATTATTGCTTATGCTATGGAAAAGTCTAAGCTTGGGGAAGCTAGTTTATATGAAAATGATCTTTTTAGTTCCTCAAGCACGAAGGAGGAAATTTGCTTTGATGATGAGCCTATGCCTGTTACATATAGTAGTGATCATGATTGGGAAAAGCACACTACTTTTGATATTGAAAAATGATGATATAGAAAGCTCTAAGCTTGTGGATGATGTGTTTGAAAATCCTTTTGCTACTGATGATTATATGCTTGATACATCTCCTCCTAGTGAAAATGATGATATGTTTACAAATGAACACATTTTGGAGGATAACTATTCTATTGCTTATGATGATATTATTCTTCCTATATATGATGATTACAATGATGAATATGATATTTTCAGTCCACCTACTATTGAGGAGAAATTTTATTTTGATGATACTATGCCTCCTATATTTGATGATTATGGTGATGAGAATAATAATGATAGATATTTTTGTTGAATTTGCTCCCACTACTATTAATAAGAATGACTATGCTTATGCGGAGAGTATTAATTCTTTTATGCATCTGGCTCATGATAAGAATGTTTTATGTGATAGTTATATTGTTAATTTTATTCATGATTCTACTGAAAGTTATTATGAGAGAGGGAAACATGGTTTTATGCTTCTCAACAATATTAAGTTTCCCCTCTTTATGTTGAAAATTTTGAAGTTGCACTTATTTTGTGTTCCTATGCTAGTCACTTTGTGCTTCGTTGACTTGTTTTTCTACAAGATTCTTTTCATAGGAAGTGGGTTAGACTTAAATGTGTTTTATATTTGCTTCTTGATTCTCTCTTATTGTGCTTCAACTATTATTCTTATGTGAGCATCTTTAAAAAAAATCATTGTGCCTAGCTGAAAGACGTTAAAGAAAAGCGCTACCGGGAGGCAACCCGTTTTATTTCTCTGTTTTCAACCCGTTTTCCTTTGTTTTCTTCTGTGTGCTTTGCACCTGGGTGTTTTCTGTTTACTTAGAAACCCCGATGTATCTTTTATTTTGTGTTTTTTTGAGCCAAGTAAAGTCTCTAGTGGAAAGTTGAAGCTATATTTCGGATTTCTGCGCAGGAAACAGATGTCTGCTATCCACTGTTTATTCCATATAAAATCACAGAAAATTCAAAATGGCCTGAGTATTTTTGTGCGTAATCTTGGGTTATATACGCAACGTTTCTTAGTTGACCACGTTTTGATTTGAGAAACAGAAGATTTTCGAAAAAAATCATCTTTACCTGATGTCCTGTTTTGACAGATTTCTGCCAATAATTGCATTTGCCTCTTAATCTCTTTCTTTTGGTGTTCTTTTGAGAAAAGGAGTTTTAAAAGAAGTTGTGACAGTATCTAATGTGTTTATTAGTGTTAGTCTTGTGTTGAAACTGAACCATGTGAATTTATTATTTCGACTGCACTAACGTTGCTAATGAAGATTGTGAGAAGTTTGACGTGAAGGAAGTTTTCAAGGGTCAAGAGAAGAGGATGATATGACGTGATCAAGAAGAGTGAAGAGCCTAAGATTGGGGATTACCCGGTGGTACATCCCAGAAAATTCCAAGAGGAATAAAGCGTCTAAGCTTAGGTATGCCCAAGGCATCTCCTTCTTCATCAACAATTTATCAGGTCACTTCTAGTGAAACTATATTTTTATTCAGTCACATCTTATGTGCTTTACTTGGAGCGTCTTTTATTTTTGTTTTCAGTTTTTTTTTGCTGTAATAAATGATTGGATCTTATCATACTTGTGTGGGAGAGAGACACGCTCCGTTTTCATTGCTTAGAACACTCTAGTTTTCATTCTTATTGTTCTGTGAGTGTTCACTTTTTGCTAGTACTGCGTTTAGCCTTTGTTTTCATGCATCTCTTATTTAAAGCGGTTAGTACTCTCTAGTTTTCATTGCTATATGCTAGAGATATTTTTTGTTTTTATATATATGTGCTTGGTTGAGAATAGAAATGCTTATGTGGTAGTTGGTATAGTGGAAAAAATTGCATGGTCTTGTAGATCACTAAATTGCTTCACTTGAATCACTGCTGTTGTTTTGAGATATTAATCTGCTTAATGGATAAACGGGAAGGACTAGTAAGTATAAAACTTTAATGGTTGGTCTAAGAAACTTGAAACTATGCCACACTTAAATTACCAGCTGATAGAAACAATGGTATATGATTGCTACGAGTGATACATTTCCGATCGGCCTTTTGTTACGCGCTACGGTCGGGGTAGCTAACAGTGACTTGTCACTGCCAAAGACCCTCTTGGAGTGATTAGCACTTTGCCTTGTAAGATGATTTGATTGCTGTAATCTTTTAACTCGTGAGTCTATGTTGTGGTTCCTGGCACTTCCACCATCCATATTTGCTAGCCTCTTCGGTACTGTGCATTGCCCTTTCTCACATTGAGAGTTGGTGCAAACTTCGCCAGTGCATACAAATCCCGTGGGAGGACTTTGTTATCCTACACATAAGCCCATATATTCTTCCTTAAAAAAGTCACCATACCTACCTATCATGGCATTTCCATAGCCATTCTGAGATATATTGCTGCACAACATCCACCTCCATTATGTTACTTGATGATGAGCTTCATGGTTATTTATGCATACTGCTACACTGGCTGGAGCATGCAGTTAGAGACATCATAGATATTTCTTTATGATTCATGAGTACTAAAAGTGTGATGATTCATTGTAATATAGAATGTTGCCCCTACCGGTGAGGATATAAAATAAAAAAAAATAAAAAAATAAAAAAGCCCCCCAAAAAAAGGGCCAAAGAGAGAACAAAGAGAGATGGGGAACTCACTATCCTTTATACCACACTTGTGCTTCATGTTTAGCACCAATACTTCAGTTTGGAGAGAGTTTTCATATTATTATTCATTCATAACTATGTGGGGAACTTTACATTATAGAACTTGGCTTGTATATTCCAATGGCGAGCCTTCTCAAATGAGCTCTAGGTCTTCGTGAGCAAGAAAGTTGGATGCACCCCCACTAGTTCTGTTGGAGAGCTTTCATACACTTATAGCTCTATGTGCATCCGTTGTGTGGCAATCCCTACCCTTGCATAGCTTCGGTTGTAAGACTTTCTCTTGTCTAATAACCACTTTCAGCTTTGTGAGCCTTTCTTCCATTGACATTCCAAACCCCCCATAATGTTCTCTTTGCCATAACATCCCGATGCCAGGGACCAACGCAGAACACTTGCTTGTTTTTAGTGCGCAAATAGTTCAAGATTCAAGCATTGCATCGTGTGGAAAGCTTGACTTGATCCTAACAGGGGTTGTGAAGATCGTTTGACGTGCATGATATTGTTGTTCTTGAAAGCATAAATCATCTCTAATAAACTTTGCACGGTTGATAGTCTTTTAGTATTTATTCATTAAAAGTTTTGCTTCTTTGTTCTTATTTGTTTATGCATTACTTGTTGGTATCAAATATAGATCACAACTTTAGTTCATTTGATCCTAGTTTACATGTTCTACTTTACATATTATGATCAAGATTGTGTGGTAGCATGTCACCTCCGAAATTATTTTGTTTTATCGTTTACCTACTCGAGGACGAGTAGGAACTAAGCTTGGGGATGCTTGATACGTCTCTAACGTATCTATAATTTTTGATGTTCCATGTTGATATTATGTCAATTGCTACATGTTTTCCGTATGTTTTCCTATGTTTTCTTACGTTTTCCGGGACTAACCTATTAACAAGATGCCACAGAGTCAGTTCCCTGTTTTCTGCTGTTTTTAGTTTCAGAAAAGTTGTTCTGGAAATATTCTCGGAATTGGAAAATTCGAAAGCCAGAAGTCTTAGAAGTCCCGTAAGCTTCCAGAAGTCCCGAAGAGCCCCGGAGGGGGGCCACAGGGTGGCAACACCATGGGGTGGCGCGGGTCCCCCTGGCCACCTCCCAGCATCACCCTTTTGCCCATATATACTCCCCGAGGCATAAACCCTAGAAGAATCGACCTTTTCCACAAAATACATCTGTAGCTCCGCCGCCGCCACCGACAAGTTTTGGGGGACAGATCTCTGTTTTGGCACCCTACCGGGACGGGGAAGTGACCCCGAGAACCATCTCTATCGACTCCACCGCCATCTCCATCGCCGTTGATGTCTCCTATGATGAGGAGGGAGTAGTTCTCCCCAAGGCTGAGGGATCTACCGGTAGCTATGTGGTTCATCTCTCTCTCCCATGGTGTGATCTATATGTGATCGTGAGCTTTGTAATCTAGTTGAATAAGTAGATGTTACTCTTCATCTTGTGCTACTCAAGTGTTTTATTAATATGAACTTTGGAGTCACCTTGTCCCGCGGTGTGAAGGTGACAGTGTGCACATCGTGTGCGTCTCCTCTATGAATTGTGGTGTTTTTCTAGTACCTTCTAGGGCGCTCATAGTGACAGCGTGGGGTTAACTAAACATGGGAATGCTTACTTTAAGGAACGCTTTTTGCAGCCCTACGCAAAGATTAGTGTTCGTTATCCAACCGGAGAGGGTTAAGAGTAGCATAGTGAAGAGAAGATATTTAGTTATTCAATTATGTGATTATTGTTGAGAGTGTCCACTAGTGAAAGTAGGATCCCTAGGCCTTGTTTCCAAGCATTGAAACATCGTTTTCCGCCTGTTGTACTACATGTTTGCTTGTTGCCATATTTATTTCAGATTGCTATTATTACTTATAATCATCCATATTACTCGCATTTCACTATCTCTTCGCTGAACTAGTGCACCTATATACCTGACAAGTATATTGGGTGTGTTGGGGACACAAGAGACTTCTTGTATCTTAATTGCAGGGTTGCTTGAGAGGGATATCTTTGACCTCTACCTCCCTGAGTTCGATAAACCTTGGGTGATCCACTTAAGGGAAACTTGCTGTTGTTCTACAAACCTCTGCACTTGGAGGCCCAACACTGTCTACAAGAATAGAAGTGTGCGTAGACATCAGAACCTATGCTAATGCACCGCCAAACTAGGACTAATATATACTTGTGATTAAACCCCTTGCATGAATTCGCAACTACAAGAAGTAATTAAGATAAATCTAATCACAACCTTAAACTCTGGGATCCTACACTCCCTCGTGCATCGGTTTCCTAACGGGGGTTTAGGTTTCCGTCACTCCGGCAACCCCACAATGAGTAGCCAAATACACATTGCATCCCTCTAGGCCCATAAAGGTGAAGTGTCATGTAGTCGACGTTCACATGACACCACTAGAAGAATAGCACCACAACTTAAATATCAAATCATTATATATTACTTCAACATAATTCCACTACTAACATCTTGACTTCTCCCATGACCTCAAGAACTAAACGAACTACTCACAAGACATCATATGGATCATAATCAGAGGTGATATAATGATGAATAACAATCTGGTCATAAAGTGCAAACACCGATAAATCTCGTAAGCATCAACTACTAACATGTAATCCACATCGGGAGAGAGATCTAGTGGAAAAAAACAATATAGAACCCTAATTGTTACAGCGGGACGGAGGTGGATGGTGAGGATGATGGTTCTAGTGGTGAGGACGATCAAGATGATGATCTCGATGATGCCCGGAGCGATGAAGGTGACGATGGCGACGATTCCCCCTCTTTGGGGACGAATTTCCCCGACAGATTTCTCGCTGCCGGAGAGATTTTCTCTCTCTGTTGTTTTCAGCCCTGAGGAGGCGGCGGAATATTTTCTCGATGGTTCCCCTGGTCTTAGGGTTCCCTGGGGATGAAGTACGCGAGAGGGGGCTGCCAGTGGTGGGCCAGGGTGGCCACACCACGTAGCGGTGCAGCCAAGGGGGGCGCCACCAGGTGGTGTGGGCCCCTGGTGGCCCCCTGTCTCCCTTGTGGCTGGCTCCCTCATCTTGTGTTCTAAGACTTCTCTAATGTCCCCCTTCTTCTTCTTCTGGTCTTCAAAAATGTCTCATTGAAGGAGTGTGATTTTCGCCACGAGGGCCTACTCAATGCCACAAAGTCCTCACCCTATTCTCCGATGAACCTCGACATAAAGGTCGGGGCCTTTACAAATTACAATGAGCTTGGGTAACACACCCACAACTGAATTTGGGGCTCCCAAAATCACCAAGAATCTGTTACAAGAGATAAGTGAGTAACAATTACAAGGTCTAGAGTTTTAGAAATATTTGAAAATCTGAGAAAATTGGAAACTAAGCTTAGGGTTCCTTAGATAAAAACAATTTTGCGAGTAATATTTTTTTACCAAAATATTTTTATTTTCTATCTGACATCCATGCTAACTAAGGTCTCCTAAAGTCATGATGGCTCTGATACCAACTCTGTGGGGACCCCAGACTAGCCGTCTGAGACCTCCAGTATGCATACATTCACGATCCCATGATCAGTTAGCCGTGAACAACATACTCTAGTTGGCATTGCAGATTACACATCCACTACACGAATACACGTCTTCACACAACTTGTCACATGACTCGGTTGAAAAAAACTGCCACACAGGGCAGGAAACACACCGAACAACGCAATTCTTTAAAAATAAACTCGTGGTAAAACCCAAGCCATGCCTTGACTACCTACAGGCTACTGACTCGAAGACATTCCTAGTTCGCACAATCGTCAGCAGCACCATCTTCGTCAGGTTCTCCGTAGTTCTCCTCAAAGTCTGGCCAAGTAAATAGCCAGGGACGAAACCAATATGAGTACATTGGATTGTACTCGCAAGTCACCCCAAATAAAAGCTAAAGCATGCAAGTATGCATATATAAGAGTGGTAGGTAGGATGTAATTAGGGTTCATCTAGCCATGGTGAATTTAAGATCCATCATGGTTGATCAAGTTTTAGATTTTCTTGTTGAAGAAGAAACTTCAAAAGATATTTAGTTTATCTTGTAGATATTGCATATCCACAAGGTTTTGATAAAGCATTCTAAATAAAAGAAAGTTTTTATTTGAAAAACTTCTTGGAAGATCACATCTTCAAGATAAAAAAAATTCTAGTACCTCAAAGGTACGATCATTCCCCTTTCCGAGTACCTCCTAGGTACAACTCCAAAACACTTTTCCAGCTGATTGAAAACAGTGACACAATACTAGCTGCATGGCCATTCAACTGTCCATATCCGAGGACTCGGTTATTCTGAATAGGTTTACTCTATAGAGGTGTACACACTCCACAAGATCCAGTACATCCGCCATGAACAACCACTCTGTTCGTGACAGTATGTGAACATCAGATAACTAGTCCTAACTATCCACTATGCAAGTGCTAGTAAATGACTACCTCTTCAACTGGGTTTGTTCTGCCCGACATCGAGTGAGTCAGAAGTATCGATCCGGTTTCCCCTGACAACACACCGCCATGACAGAAGATCCAATTGTTGCAACCGGTGGTGAACTTAATCCCACACTCTGAATACCCCGTTACTCCCTCCTGGCGACAATTCGATTCAGGGGACTCTAACCCCTATAGCACATTGAGGTAGACACGGACTAACACCGACAAACTTTTAGTTAGACCCCGTGCCCATATTGAGGTAATGTGGAGGTACGTATTGGTTGTCCGGTGAAGACTAGGTCACGTATCATTTTTTGGAAAAACAATTGAAAACATTTCCTCCTTCACATACCTCCCTCGGACAAGGTCCCACCTTTCCTCGGTTTTTTTCCAAAACCTTTATTTTTCCAAAAACATCAAGTCAAAATGTCCACTAAGGGACTTAAGTAGATTAAGTGACGTGATTACAAATACTAAAGGGCTTGGTAACACCAAGATTATATGGTGGCTATAGCATATTAGAAACATAATATAGATAGTGGTATAGTCCACTTAAGGAAATAGTTTTTGATACAAACTTTTGTAAAACTTCAGAAGTAAAACATGCATGATAGATAATGATAAGTAATAAAAAATAAAGCATTTAGAGTGGCTTGCCTTGGCACTGGTCTTGGTCTTGCTCTTGAAATAAACAAGAGTTGCAATAAAAACCTCTTCGGGAATAATACTGTAACATCCCAAGTATGAAAACAATCCCCAATTGCTTTCTTCTTGTTAAATTTAATTTTGTATCATGCATCATAAGCATTGCATGTGGTATGTGTTACCATTTGAAATTCAATTCAAATTCAAGCCAAAGTGGTTCATACTTGGTATGTTCCAATGTTTACAAAACAACTCACAAAGTTCAACAATTTAATTGTTTTCCATAAACTTCATTTATCAAGTAATGAATTTGGTTGATTCTCCAATATTTCATTTATGGCAGAATTCAAACAAATTCATTTGAATTTCAAACACCAGCAAATATTTAATTTTTTTTGGTAAAACAAGTTTGGGGCAATTGGGCATTTGCAATGAGGAACTTATTAAAACTTATCATTGCAAAGTTTTGGACCCAAAACCCCCCTTCTTTTCTTTCTCTCTCTTTTCTACAAAAAAAAGAAATGGAGAAAGAACAAAAAAAAGGGTGGGGAGGCAGGCCACAAAACGGCCCACCTACAACCCACCGTAGCCAGCCCAGCAACCACCCCCTGCGGTCGTCTCCTTCGTACGGAGGCAGAGGAGAAGGAGCAGGTGGCTCCCCTGCATCCACGTCTCCTCCCTCCTCACCTGCTCCCCTTTCCCCCTCTCTTATCTACCCCGCGAGAGCCCTAACCCTAGCTCTCTCTCTTCTCCCTCAAGCCGCCGCCACCCTCTTCCTTTCCTCCCCAGATCCCCTCTGCCTCTCTCTGAAAATTTCTTTCTTTTCTGAACCCAAAACATCAGCACCTTGCAGCTACTTGGCCGCCGTCGCCATCGCCTCCATGGCCCTCCTCACGACGTGCTGACCGTGGGAACGGAAACGGCATGCCACGGTCGTCCTCGTCACAGAAGGCCAGGGCCGGATTTGGGCTAGGGAGCTCCTGCGCCGCGGCGTTGCCTCCGGCGGATGCACTGCCCGTGCGCCTCCAACCTCGACCCCGCGCCTCCTTCGTCGCCAGCGGGCCGTCCCCGCGACGCCAAGAGCCCCCCGGTGAGCACGCCTCCAAGCGCCTTTCCCCCTTTGCCCTGGTGGTCGCCCGTGCGCACCACGGTAGCGGCATCGCCGGCCGGCGCTGCTGCTGTCTCTGCTCAGGGCGAAAACTGCGTTGTCTTCAGTTTCGTCAGGTTGTAGGAAACCCCGCCGGTCTACTACAAAACCAAGCGGGCCTGTGCTTTGACAGATGTGAGCCCCAGCCCAGTGGCTCGGTGCTTGGCACGGCCGTGCAAGGGCGCGAGTTCGACTCCCGCGCGGTGCAAAGCCCCTTTTTGGGCCATTTATTTCCGCACTATGCCTGGCCCCACCTGTCATTAACAGTGGAGGTCCAGTCAGCACCCCAGCCATCCCAGTCAGCGCCACCGTGTCCCTGGACCCACCCGCCAGCGGCACTGGGTCAGTACACGTTGTGTAACAAAAGTCCCAAATCCAGTTTCTTTTGCAATCCGGCCCCTGGAAATAATCTGAACTTTTAAAAATTGCAGAATAGCCCCTGTTTTTCAAATTCAATTATCTTTTGCATTTCAAATCCAAATTCAGTAAATAAAACATGTTTTCCATACCAAATTAAATTCTCTACATGTTAAAACCATTTATATGCTATTTTGAACATTTCAAATGGTTTCAAAATTCAAATTCAAACAACTCTTTCAAATTTGGTCAAATTCATAACTAATTCAAATTTAATTCAAATGGCACATGTAAAATATGTTTTCCATGCAAAATTGAACAAGCTTTCCAAATATAAATTTTGTTTCCTGTTTTGAATAAATAAAATTGGTTAAATAATTTAAATCTGTCTTAAATCATTTAAAATTGCTAAATTAATAACTTGGTCAAACCAAATTCTTTTTGAACATATAAAATATGTTTTCCATACCATTTTTCATGAACTTTGCAAATATCAATTTTGTTTTCTGTTTCGAATAAATTAAATTGCTGAAAACAACTGTTTCTTAATTAATGCATTTAAAATTGTCAAATTAATAACTTGCTCATTTTAAATTCATTTTCAACAAATGAAATATGTTTTCCATCTGAAATTTTGTGTTCTTTTCAAATATGAATTTTGTTATCTGTTTTGAACAATTAAAATGGGTGGAAACAATAAATGTTTGTGTAACTCACTTAAGAAGCCAAATTTCATAACTTAATAAATAAAATTCCAAACTTGGTAAACAACATTTCAAATTGAAGCTATTGTTGTTTTCTTATTCTTTTCATCATCCATGTATCATTCTAATCAACTCTCACATGTTGGTTATTTGTAGATCATTTAATTCAACTTAATTCTTGGGCCTTTCTATATGCAACCCAAATTGTATATGGGCCCAATTAAATATGTTTACCTTGTCAACTAGCTTATCTTTGATGCATCAATTAAATTGTCATGCATCATCCCATGTTTGTGCATTATGCCATGTTATTGATTGTTTGTCTCTCTGTGTTGTTTGTTTGCTTCTTCTCGAATAGACATGACGTTGAGACAGACGAGGGTTACGATACAACTTCAGAGGAGTTAGCCCAGTACCAGGCTACTGAGTTTGCAGGCAAGTATTCACTCACCTGAACCATTGTGTCCGTTCCACACTTGATACCGATACTTTCCGTTGTCTAATCTGTTAGCCTTATGATTCGTTGCTTGTGTTCCGATCCTATCACATGTCATCCTGCAGCCATGAATATAGCCTCACCCCCACACCTACAACCCTGTTGTTTGTTAGCCTGTGTCGTAGTATCATGCTTAGGTTTGTTGTGCTCGAGTCTTGTTGTCATTTATCTTATCACCTGTTTAGTTTGATAGATGGGCTTGTTATAATCAATATCATGTTAATGTTTGGGGTAATAATAATAATTTGATGATAAGGCACCGGCAGGAGGCCCGGGTTAGGGTTTTGAAGCCTGCTAGTGTCGACCCTAATTAGGAAAAGGGTCTTGTCCTCTGATCCATGATGAGCGTGCTCACCGCATCCGGGTGGTCGTATGGAACCCCCCTCGACTTTGACATGATTCGCAGTTTGTCCGAAGAGCCACACTTAGTTCGGGTGTTCCATTTGCGCATACGCATGAATGGGTCGCGCCCATGGTTGATGGTTATTATTATGATGATGATGCATATAGGGCGAGGCCTGTGGTGCCGGGGGTGTGGTTTTCACCCTTGCGCTTAGGTTAGGTCGGACTGGCCGGGACCTTATAGCTCCGTGGCTCCTAGGACAGGTTGCAGAGATGGTTCGAGTCGTGTTGAGTCCACCTGAGTTTTAGTTGGTGGCTCGAGTGTGTACGGGTACTGGAGCACACCCTGCAGGGATGAATCTTCTCGAGAAGCCGTGTTGTCCGCGGTTATGTGACGACTTGGTGAAAGTGCTGGCTAACAAGTACTCAGACAACTTACACCTAATTAATAATAATTTGACTAGTAATAGGCTTATTGACACCATAGCCTGAACCTTCATTAATCCAACTGTGTGGGTTATCCTCGGATTGCTTCTTTGGATAAGGGGCGAGATCCAGTATGGGTTTGTTTGAGGTTAGTGGTAGTGGGCTCCAATACGCTATCTTATCCCTTCTTTTAGCCGGATGTTGTAGCGTGTCTCTGTAGTTGGTTAGTGCAGCCCGCTGCCGCACCTTTGTATCACCTATCTTCCGTTGAACCCAAAGCATCTGTACCTGGTGTTGTCGGGTACACTTTGGTATCTTGTGCGTCTTGCTTGCCAGTACTCGTCTGTACTGACCCCTTTGGGGCTGCGTGTTCTGCAGACTACGTTTCCGAGGATCCCCATGGTGGCTACTACGTGGAGTATGACAAGGCTGCTGACGAGTAGATAGCGGACCCGGGCAGGATCCGAGACTTCGTGGATGGGATCCATTCTTTTCGTTTCCGGCCTCTTAGGCCTATTTGGATCTTGTTTGTACTCAGACACTTTGTTTGCTTCCGCTGTGATGTAATGATGACTTGTTGGGACATGTGTCCTCTGTATGACTGTATTTGCTATCTCTGCTCTAGTGAGAGCTTTTGCCACTTATTTCTATTTCTTTGTGTCTTAGAGATTTTGTTGTGATATCACTTGTTCAAATGCCGTTGACGTACCATGTGTGTATGTTATGAAGTACGTCAATGGAAGTATTCGGACTTCTATTGGATGGTTTCACAGACGATGCATAGTAGAGGATGGTTGTCACACGTTTACGTGTTGGCCTACTCATATTGAGATGCGGGTGCAGGTAGGCCCCGTAAGCCATTTATCTACTGTTTAGCGAGCTGTGAGTATCCTCTAAAAGTCTGGGTGCGACAAATGGTATCAGAGCCTGTCTGCCTGTAGGATCCCTTTTACTGGTCGCAGTTAAGTCTAGAAACTATTTTGTAGCTATATAGAAAAAATGAAACGTGAGAGTAGGAATTCTGTTCTTTTATTTCTTTCACCACCCACCCTCCCTTCTCTGGTAAGGAAGTGCAACGTTGTTTTTCTCTTCTCACCTAAACTTTCAAGTTAGGATTTCACGTATCCTGGTTTCTCGAGGATGGTTATATCTACTAGACCATAGGAATGGAGGTGGTTGTCACACGTTTACGTGTTGGCCTACTCATATTGAGATGCGGGTGCAGGTAGGCCCCGTAAGCCATTTATCTACTGTTTAGCGGGCTGTGAGTATCCTCTAAAAGTCCGGGTGCGACAAAAAATCCTATTTCTTTTTCTCTCCTTTTCTTTCCTACAAAAAAAAAAGAGTAAACAGAAAAATAAAAACAGAAAACAGAAAAGAGAGAGAGGGGGAGGCAGGCCAGCCCAAGTGGGCTGAGCCCACCTACAACCCCTGGAGGCCCAAGCTGGGAGCCCACCTACCCCCCTGCGCCATCCCCTACCTCTGTACGGCAGAGCATCGACGATGTCCACGTCAAAAGGCAGAGGATGGGACGGCCGGGAGCTTGCCTTCCTCCTCCTTAAAGCGACGCCACACCCCTCCCTGCTGCCCTAGTTCCTCCCTCCTCCATCTCTCTGCCGTCGCCGCCACCTCTTTCTCCCTCTCCTCGCCGCTGCTGTGTACCTGCCAGCAGCCGAGCACGGCCGCAAGTTCCAGGCCATGGCGCCGCCGTGTTAGCCCTCGTCGGAGCCCGGCAACCGCGGGAATCGAAACGGGGCACCACCAGCTTCACCCTCGCCGAACCGCAGCACCAAGGCAGCCCCCAGGTCGTCGCCGGCGAGCCCTTCTTCTTCCCTCTTTCTCCTGCTTTCTTCTGAATTTTTCTCTGAACCCCGCAGCACCGTCGAGTCCCTGTCCCTCCTCACGCCAGCACGACCATGGGACCGTGACCAGGACGTCTCCCTCGACCTTTTCGCTAAAGAGATCGAGGCCAGGGAACGCCGAGGCGCCGCGCTCGCTTCCGAGTCCGCCGTCGACCACCGCAGCCGCCACCTCGTCGTCATCGCCGTTTTGCCGTCGCTGTCAGGCCACCCCGAACCCCTCCAGCAACCTCAAGCCCCCGGTATGACCCTGCAGCCTCCTAGCCCTCCTCGTATCTGCTCTGGACGTCGCCGTCGCGCTGCAGCCGGCGATCCCCGTCGCTGTCAGGCAAGTTCAGTTAACTGAACTTGTTTCAGTTAACCGCGCAGCTCCACCTCAAAACCGTGCGCTCCTCCGTAC
Source organism: Alopecurus myosuroides (assembly GCA_028641055.1). Taxonomy (NCBI): domain Eukaryota; kingdom Viridiplantae; phylum Streptophyta; class Magnoliopsida; order Poales; family Poaceae; genus Alopecurus; species Alopecurus myosuroides. The sequence goes on from CM054062.1 coordinate 263,992,582, forward strand.
TGTCACGATACCGCAGCACACCCCAGTGGCCACGAGCACATGCGCGCAAGCCCACGCCCCAGGTTCGAGTCCCCGTCTGCGCGGATAAAAACCCACCTTTTTACACCGCGCGCTGACAGGTGGGGCTCCCCTGTCAGCGACCCTGGATGCCACGCACGCACACACCCACACGCCACGCACGCACCAGCTGGGCACTGGCCCACTGCCAGTGACCCATAGACTGCTCTTCCATGCGTAGAAAAGGTTCCAGGGCCCTATCTGGAATTTCTTTTTCGCAGCTAAGCCCCTGGAACAATATTAATACTTTTAAAAATTGCAGAATAGCCCCAAATTTCAAAATTCAAATATCTTCTGCATATCAAATCCAAATTCAGTAAATAAAATATGTTTTCCATACAAAATTTAATTCTCTACATGTTAAAACCATTTGTATACTGTTTTGAACATTTCAAATGGTTTCAAAAATTCAAATTCAAACAACTCATTCAAAATTGGTCAAATTCATAACTAATTCAATTTTAATTCAAATGGCACATGTAAAATATGTTTTCCATGCAAAATTGAACAAGCTTTCCAAATATAAACTTTGTTTCCAGTTTTGAATAATTAAAATTGGTTAAATAATTTAAATCTTGTTTAAATCATTTAAAATTGCTAAATTAATAACCTGGTCAAACTAAATTCTTTTTGAACATATAAAATATGTTTTCCATTCCATTTTTCATGAACTTTGCAAATATCAAATTTGTGTTCTATTTTAAATAAATTAAATTGCTGAAAACAACTGTTTCTTAATTAATGCATTTAAAATTGTCAAATTAATAACTTGCTCATTTTAAATCCATTTTCAACAAATGAAATATGTATTCCATCTAAAATTTTGTGTTCTTTCCAAATATAAATTTTGTTATCTATTTTGAACAATTAAAATTGGTGAAAACAACAAATGCTTGTGTAACTCATTTAAGAAGCCAAATTTCATAACTTAATAAATAAAATTCCAAACTTGGTAAACAACTTTTGAAAGTAAAGCTATTGTTGTTTTCTTATTGTTTTCATCATCCATGCATCATTCTAATCAACTTTCACATGATGGTTATTTGTAGATCATTTAATTCAACCTTAATTCTTGGGCCTTTCTATATGCAACCCAAATTGCATATGGCCCATTTAATTATGTTACCATGTCAACTAGCTTATCTTTGATGCATCAATTAAATTGTCATGCATCATCCCATGTTTGTGCATTATGCCATGTTATTGATTGTTTGTCTCTCTGCGTTGTTTGTTTGCTTCTTCTCGAATAGACGACGACGTTGAGGCAGACGGGGGTTACGACACTACTTCAGAGGAGTTAGCCCAGTACCAGGCTACTGAGTTTGCAGGCAAGTATTCACTCACCTGAACCATCGTGTCCTTTCCACACTGGATACCGATACTTTCCGTTGTCTATTCTGCTATCCTTAAGATTCGTTGCTTGTGTTCCGATCCTATCACATGTTATCATGTAACCCTGATATAGCCTATCCTCCACACCTATAACCCTGTTGCTTGTTGCCTGTGTCTTACTAGCATGCTTAGGGTTGTTTATGCTCGAGTCTGATGTCCGTTATTTCTTTTACCATATTTATCATGTTCTGGGGGCTCGATACTTAAACAACAACCTGCTAATGTTTGAGGTAATGCTAATTTGATGTTAAGGCACCGGCAGGAGGCCGGGTATGGTTTTGAGGCCTGCTAGTGTCGAACTCAGGAAAAGTTCTTGTCCTCTAGATCCATGATGAGCGCGCTAACCGCATGTGGGAAGCGTGTATGGGCTCCCCCTCAACTTTGATTCGATTCGCATCTCGTCCAAATCGCCTCATTTAGTTCGGGTTTTCCATTTGCCGCATGCATATGCAGATGCGAACCCTTGGCGCCAGGGTGGTAACTTTTGTAGTCGGCATTTAGGGAGACACGTTCTTAGAGTGCTATGAGGGTCCCCTTTTCTTCGTGGGGCTTGATTAGCCGTGCGCTCAACTGCACGGCGTTCTTTGGGCTTGATGCGAAGAAGAGTTGGGTTGTGTTGAGTACCTCGCTTGGTGGGTTGATCCCCCGTCTGGCGGGTTATTCTTACGTGTACTGCCAAATTGGTGCATCCCTGCAGGGTTAAATCTTCTCGAGAAGCCGTGTTGTCCGCGGTTATGGATGACTTGGTGATAGGGCTGGCTAACAAGGATTAGACAACTTACACCTAATTAATAATAATTTGACTAGTAATAGACTTATTGACACAATAACTTGAACCTTCATTAATCCAACTGTGTGGGTTATCCTCGGATTGCTTCTTTGGATAAGGGGCGATATCCAGGATGGGTTTGTTTGAGGTTAGTGGTAGTTGGTTCCGATACGCTATCTTATCCCCTTCTTTTAGCCGGATGTTGTAGCATGTCTCTGTAGTGGGTTAGAGCAGCCCGCTGCCGCACCTTTGTATCACCTATCTTCCGTTGAACCCAAAGCATCTGTACTTGGTGTTGCCGGGTACACTTTGGTATCTTGTGCGTCTTGCTTGCCAGTACTCGTCTGTACTGACCCTTTTGGGGCTGCGTGTTCTGCAGACTACGTTTCCGAGGATCCCCATGGTGGCTACTACGTGGAGTATGACGAGGCTGCTGACGAGTAGATATCGGACCCGGGCAGGATCCGAGACTTCGTGGATGGGCTCCGTACTTTTCGTTTACGGCCTCTTAGGCCTATTTGGATCTTGTCTGTACTCAGACACTTTGGATGCTTCCGCTGTGATGTAATGATGACTTGTTGGGACATGTGTCCTCTGCATGACTGTATTTGCTATCTCTGCTCTAGTGAGAGCTTTTGCCACTTATTTCTATTTCTTTGTGTCTTAGAGATTTGTTGTGATATCACTTGTTCAAATGTCGTTGACGTACCATGTGTGTATGTTATGAAGTACGTCAATGGAAGTATTCAGATTTCTATTGGATGGTTTCACAGACGATGAATAGTAGAGTATGGTTGTCACACGTTTACGTGTTGGCCTACTCATATTGAGATGCGGGTGCAGGTAGGCCCCGTAAGCCATTTATCTACTGTTTAGCGGGTTGTGAGTATCCTCTAAAAGTCCGAGGATAACCCACACAGTTGGATTAATGAAGGTTCAAGTTATTGTGTCAATAAGTCTATTACTAGTCAAATTATTATTAATTAGGTGTAAGTTGTCTAATCCTTGTTAGCCAGCCCTATCACCAAGTCATCCATAACCGCGGACAACACGGCTTCTCGAGAAGATTTAACCCTGCAGGGATGCACCAATTTGGCCGTACACGTAAGAATAACCCGCCAGACGGGGGATCAACCCACCAAGCGAGGTACTCAACACAACCCAACTCTTCTTCGCATCAAGCCCAAAGAACCCCGTGCAGTTGAGCGCACGGCTAATCAAGCCCCACGAACAAAAGGGGACCCTCATAGCACTCTAAGAATGTGTCTCCCTAAATGCCGACTACAAAAGTTACCACCCTGGCGCCAAGGGTTCGCATCTGCATATGCATGCGGCAAATGGAAAACCCGAACTAAATGAGGCGATTTGGACGAGATGCGAATCGAATCAAAGTTGAGGGGGAGCCCATACACGCTTCCCACATGCGGTTAGCGCGCTCATCATGGATCTAGAGGACAAGAACTTTTCCTGAGTTCGACACTAGAAGGCCTCAAAACCATACCCGGCCTCCTGCCGGTGCCTTAACATCAAATTAGCATTACCTCAAACATTAGCAGGTTGTTGTTTAAGTATCGAGCCCCCAGAACATGATAAATATGGTAAAAGAAATAACGGACATCAGACTCGAGCATAAACAACCCTAAGCATGCTAGTAAGACACAGGCAACAAGCAACAGGGTTATAGGTGTGGAGGATAGGCTATATCAGGGTTACATGATAACATGTGATAGGATCGGAACACAAGCAACGAATCTTAAGGCTAGCAGAATAGACAACGGAAAGTATCGGTATCCAGTGTGGAAAGGACACGATGGTTCAGGTGAGTGAATACTTGCCTGCAAACTCAGTAGCCTGGTACTGGGCTAACTCCTCTGAAGTAGTGTCGTAAACCTCGTCTGTCTCAACGTCGTCGTCTATTCGAGAAGAAGCAAACAAACAACAAAGAGAGGCAATCAATCAATAACATGGCATAATGCACAAACATGGGATGATGCATGACAATTTAATTGATGCATCCAAGATAATCTAGTTGACAAGGTAAACATATTTAATTGGGCCCATATGCAATTTGGGTTGCATACAGAAAAGCCCTAGAATTAAGTTGAATTAGGTGATCTACAAATGACCATCATGTGAAAGTTGATTAGAATGATGCATGGATGATGAAACAATAAGAAAACAACAATAGCTTCAATTTGAAATGTTGTTTACCAAGTTTGGAATTTTATTTATTAAGTTATGAAATTTGGCTTCTTAAATGAGTTACACAAGCATTTTTTGTTTTCACCAATTTTAATTGTTCAAAATATATAAAAAAAATTCATATTTGGAAAGAACAGAAAATTTTAGATGGAATACATATTTCATTTGTTGAAAAAGGATTTAAAATGAGCAAGTTATTAATTTGACAATTTTAAATGCATTAATTAGGAAATAGTTGTTTTCAGGAATTTAATTTATTTAAAACAGAACACAAAGTTGATATTTGCAAAGTTCATGAAAAATGGGATGGAAAACATATTTTATATGTTCAAAAAGAATTTAGTTTGACCAAGTTATTAATTTAGCAATTTTAAATGATTTAAACAAGATTTAAATTATTGAACCAATTTTAATTATTCAAAACAGGAAACAAAGTTTATATTTGGAAAGCTTGTTCAATTTTGCATGGAAACCATATTTTACATGTGCCATTTGAATTAAATTTGAATTAGTTATGAATTTGACCAAATTTGAAAGAGTTGTTTGAATTTGAATTTTTGAAACCATTTGAAAGGTTCAAAACAGTATACAAATGGTTTTAACATGTAGAGAATTTAATTTGGTATGGAAAACATATTTAGTTTGTTGAATTTGGATTTTTTATGCCCAAGTTATGAATTTTGCAATATTTAAGGCATTTAACAAGTAATAAATGTTTTCAGCATTTTAAATTATTCAAAACCAGAAATAAAGTTGATATTAGTGTAGAGCATTTAAAATGGAGTGGTTTTCATGTTGAAAGTTTTGCATTTTGAGTTTCCTAGCAAAAGTTATTAAATTACAAAGTTTTAAGCATTTTTATGGTTTATTAAAATAACGAGGGACCTAGAAAATAATTACAGGGACTGAACTGTAATCCACCAGGGACCTGTGCGCGAAACTGATTTGGATCGGGATCTGCAAAAAAAGGTGTGTCTTTTATCCCGCGCGGGGGGGGGGGGGGATTCGATCCCGGGACCTCCTGGTGCGCGCAAGAGGCTCTAGCCACTGGGTTGATTGCTCAGTTGGTGCTAGGTACTGCTCGCGCAGGTTTTTGAGGTATCGTTTTGGGCCTTAACACTTTCTGACGAAAACTGAACATGACGAGGAACAGATCGACGATGGCGACGACCGCTGCCGACGTGCGAGGGCTGTGCCGCGCGGCACTGGGTGGTGCGGTCCTGCTCGCGAATGCATAGGGGAGGAGGAGAAAGGCAGGGGCGTACTCACCTTAGGTGCGGCCCTGGCTTGGTGGAGAGGAGGTACAACGACGGTGGCGATGAGCGTGAAGAAGACGGCGCGGCGGCAGCGATGTCGGTGAAGATCGCGCCGCCCCTAGCGCCCCTCCGGCATCCGCCGGAGGCAACGCGGCGGCGCAGGAGCTCCCTAGCCCAACTCCGGCCCTGGCCTTCTGTGACGAGGACCGTGTTCCTTACGTGACCTACCTTCTCCGTGGACAATCCATGTCCTGGTGGGAGAACTTCCAAGAAATGAGAGGTCCTAGTGTGGCAATCACATGGGAGGATTTCAAGCAAGCCTTCGTGCGCCATCACATTCCCGATGGGCTCATGGAGAGAATGCGTGAGGAATTCTATTCTTTCACACAAGGCAATTTGGACGTTCTCGAATACCAAAGAGAGTTCAATCGCCTGGCTCGCTATGCCGGAGATGAAGTCTCCACGGAAGCGAAAAAGATGGCAAAGTTCCACAGGGGTCTCAACCCGGAACTCAAGTATGCTCTCACCAACGTCAAGGCCAAGAATTTTGAGGACCTCATCAACATCGCTCTAAATGAAGAGCATGGGCGCAAGTTGGTTGAGGAATCTCGTAAGCACTCTCGTGAACAGGCTAATCTCTCAAAAGCTATCATGCCTCCACAAAAACGAAGAGTTTGGGTTCCATATACCACTCCAACACCGCCCATCTGCTTGCCAAGCCCGGCAGGATTTCTTGCCCGCCCTCCCACCCCAGTGGTATCTTCAGGAGGTGCTCCATCTCAGCCAGGTCCAACAACTCCTCGTTCTGTTGTTACATGCTACAAGTGTGGACAGCCGGGGCACTATTCCGATAAGTGTCCGCAAAGGCACCTCTTTCCACCTCCACCTCGCCACAGGTCAACCCCGACAAGAATACGTGGTCCTCCGTTGGGTTGCTACAACAGCAACGAGCTTGGCGTGAGAACCGTCGAGGTGAACCATGTCAAGGCCCATGGAGTAGAAGAATCTCCAGAGGTTGTAATGGGCACACTTCTTGTGAACTCGTTTCATGCTAAAGTCTTGTTCGATTCTGGTGCTTCACACTCTTTCATCTCTCAATGCTTTGCAAACAACAGTAAAATCAACTTCGAACAGTTGTCTATCCCTCTCCTAGTGAAATCACCGGGGTCTAGCTGGCAAAGCAATAAAGTTAGCCAGAACATCGAGATCACAATTGGAAACCTTCCATTCCAGGCATCTCTGATAGCTCTCCACTCTTCAGATATTGATGTCATTATTGGGATGGATTGGCTGGTAGCCAACAAAGCAGTCATTGATTGTCCTGCTAAGTCTGTCAAAATCACACACCCTTCTGGCCAGATAGTCTACTTCCATGCTGAAAATCCAGTTGTTCAACTCTACACTCTCAATGCAAATCCTCTACCATCTATTGAAACTGTTCCGGTGGTTTGTGACTTCCCCGATGTCTTTCCAGAAGAATTGCCAGGAATGCCTCCTGACAGAGCTGTTGAGTTCGTCATCGAACTTGAACCAGGCACTGCTCCAATCTCCAAGTATCCATACAAGATAGCTCCTCCTGAACTGAAATTGTTAAAGGAGCAAATTGATATGTACATCACTGTTCCAAATATCATCCGATATGCCGATTTATCGGCCGATTTATCGCTTATCGGGTGGTGACCGATAAGATAAATGAATATCCCTCGAGTTTATCACTCGGGCCATTTTATCGGTCTTACAAGCGATTTATCGGTCGATATGGCAATAAATCAGCCGATATATAAATTTTGCAGGACCGGAACATGTGATTAATGACATCCATCATAGAATGTTTTGCATTATTTAATACAATATATCTATATATCATAATTTAGATATTTTAGTGCCGACATGATATATTTCTATATCATATTTTAGATGTTTTAGTGCTATAATTTGGGATTTACAATAAAAATGGCCGATAAATAGTCGACCGATAAAAACGATTTATCGGCCGATAAGCCGATATATCTCTTATCATGGGTCGACTGATAAGTTAACGATAAGCGATATCCTGAACATTGATGTACATGGAAAAAGGTTACATTCAACCTAGTTCCTCGGCTTGGGGATGCCCAACTCTCTTTGTGGCAAAGAAGGATCAAACAAAGAGACTCGTTGTTGACTATCGTCCTCTTAACGAGAAAACCATCAAGAACAAATATCCAATTCCTCGCATCGATGATATCTTTGATCAACTTGCTGGAGCCTCTATATTCTCCAAGTTGGACTTGAGAATGGGTTACCATCAAATAAAGATCAGAAAAGAGGATGTTCCAAAGACAGCCTTTGTCACTCGCTTCGGTCGCTATGAATACACCGTCATGTCCTTTGGCCTCACCAATGCACCGGCGACCTTCTCTCGACTCATGAATTATGTCTTCCATGAATACCTCGACAAGTTCGTTGTGGTATATCTTGATGATATTCTTGTCTACTCCAAATCCGAGAAAGAGCATGAAGAACATCTTCGTCTCACTCTCATGAAGCTTCGCGAACATCGTCTCTATGCCAAGTTCTCCAAATGTGAGTTCTGGATTTCTGAAGTCACTTACCTTGGTCATGTCATATCTGCCAAGGGCATAGCTATTGACCCAGAAAAGGTTAAGGCCATTGTTGAATGGAAACCGCCTAAAACGGTGAAGCAAGTCAGAAGTTTTCTTGGTTTGGCTAGCTATTGTCGTCGCTTCGTCCCAGACTTCTCCAAGATTGCCAAACCTCTCACTGACCTCACAAAGAAGGACAAGAAGTTCGTCTGGTCTCCACAATGTGATGAAAGCTTCAATCTCCTGAAGACTAAACTCACTTCTACACTAGTTCTGGTTGGCCCAGATCCTTCCAAACCTTTCCAAATATTCTGTGATGCTTCTCTCCAAGGTATAGGTGCAGTTCTCATGCAAGAACGTCAATTTGTGGCTTATGCTTCTCGCCAATTGAACACACATGAGCTCAACTATCCTATTCATGACCTTGAGCTTGCAGCAGTTGTCTTTGCCCTCAAGAAATGGAGACAATACTTGTTGGGTAATCGCACTGAGATCTTTTCTGACCACAACAGTCTAAAGTACATCTTCAGTCAGCCAGATCTGAAACTTAGACAAAGGAGAGGGATTGAGAAGATCAAAGACTTCGATCTCACCATTTCCGACACTTCAGGCAAGGCTAATGTAATGGCCGACGTTCTCAGTCGCAAGTCCTATTGCAATAATCTCATGATCATGGAAAACCAACCTCCTCTTCACGAAGAATTCCAAAAGCTGGATCTTGGACTTGTTCCTCAAGGCTATCTTGCAAACTTGACAGCCAGTCCAACACTTGAGGACAAGATTCGTTCTGAACAACTTCGTGATGCTGAGATCAAGAAGATCGCAAAGAACATCAAAGCAGGCAATGTGAAGTATGAGTGCTTCTCAATTGATGACAAGGGAACAGTGTTTTTCCAAGGACGCATTGCAGTTCCCGAAATCCAAAGCGTGAAAGATGTGATTCTCAAGGAGGCTCATGATACTCCTCTTTCCATACACCCTGGAAGTACAAAGATGTACCAGGATCTCAAAACAATGTATTGGTGGTCTGGCATGAAGCGTGAAATTGCTAAATATGTCTCTGAATGCGATGTTTGTCAACGTGTCAAAGCAGTTCATCAGAAATCAGCGGGTCTTCTCCAACCTCTGAAAATTCCTGAATGGAAGTGGGACATGATTGAAATGGACTTCGTCACTGGTTTTCCAAAGTCCAAGAGGGGCAACGATGCAATCTTCGTTGTCATTGATCGACTCACTAAAGTCGCTCACTTCTTTCCTGTCAAAGAGACAATCTCAGCTAGTCAATTGGCAGAGCTCTATACAACAAAGATTGTTCCTCTTCATGGTATTCCATTGGAAATAAGCTCAGAACGTGGAAGCATATTCACTTCTCATTTCTGGAAAAGTTTTCAAGAAGCCTTGGGCACCAAACTTCTGTTCAGCACAGCCTATCACCTCAGTCTCAAGGGCAAGTCGAAAGAGTCAATCAGATTCTCGAGGATATGCTCAGAGCATGTGGTCTCTCTTTTGGCATGAAATGGGAGGAATGTCTTCCATATGCTGAATTCTCCTACAACAACAGCTTCCAGCCAAGTCTAGGCATGGCACCATTCGAGGCTCTCTATGGCCGCAGATGCAGGAGTCCAATCAATTGGTCTCGAGCTGGTGAACGTTCAATCTTAGGCCCTGACATTGTTAAGAAGGCCGAAGAGAAAGTCCGCATCATTCGTGACAATCTGAAGATTGCTCAGTCTCGTCAGAAAAGCTACTATGACAGCAAACACAGAGATATGGTCTATGCAGCTGGTGATAAGGCCTACCTCCGTGTAACTCCCCTCAGAGGCACTCATCGTTTTGGTGTCAAAGGAAAGCTTGCACCAAGATATATTGGTCCCTTCATTCTCTCAAGGCGTGCAGAAAATGCATATCGTCTTGAACTTCCAGAAAAGCTATCCAAGGTGCACGATGTGTTTCACGTGTCACAACTCAAGAGGTGCTTCAAAGATCCAGGTCGTGCAGTTAATCATGATTCCATTGAACTGCAAGAAGATCTCTCTTATGAGGAGCACCCTATTCACATTCTCGATGAGACCGAGCGTAAAACTCGCAACAAGAGCACCAAGTTCTTCAAAGTGCAGTGGTCACATCATTCTGATAAAGAGGCAACATGGGAGACCGAAGAGGATCTTCGCGAGAAGTATCCGGACCTTTTCTCTTCTCAGTAGGAATCTCGGGGCGCGATTCCTTCAAGGGGGGGCGTTTTGTAACATCCCAAGTATGAAAACAATCCCCAATTGCTTTGCTTCTTGTTAAATTTAATTTTGTATCATGCATCATAAGCATTGCATGTGGTATGTGTTACCATTTGAAATTCAATTCAAATTCAAGCCAAAGTGGTTCGTACTTGGTATGTTCCAATGTTTACAAAACAACTCACAAAGTTCAACAATTTAATTGTTTTCCATAAACTTCATTTATCAAGTAATGAATTTGGTTGATTCTCCAATATTTCATTTATGGTAGAATTCAAACAAATTCATTTGAATTTCAAACACCAGCAAATATTTAATTTTTTTTTGGTAAAACAAATTTGGGGCAATTGGGCATTTGCAATGAGGAACTTATTAAAACTTATCATTGCAAAGTTTTGGACCCAAAACCCCCCTTCTTTTCTTTCTCTCTCTTTTCTACAAAAAAAAATGAAATGGAGAAAGAACAAAAAAAAATAAGGGTGGGGAGGCAGGCCACAAAACAACCCACCTACAACCCACCGTAGCCAGCCCAGCAACCAAACTCTGCGGTCGTCTCCTTCGTACGGAGGCAGAGGAGAAGGAGCAGGTGGCTCCCCTGCATCCACGTCTCCTCCCTCCTCACCTGCTCCCCTTCCTCCCTCTCTTATCTACCCCGCGAGAGCCCTAACCCTAGCTCTCTCTCTTCTCCCTCAAGCCGCCGCCACCCTCTTCCTTTCCTCCCCAGATCCCCTCTGCCTCTCTCTGAAAATTTCTTTCTTTTCTGAACCCAAAACATCAGCACCTTGCAGCTACTTGGCCGCCGTCGCCATCGCCTCCATGGCCCTCCTCACGACGTGCTGACTGTGGGAACGGAAATGGCACACCACGGTCGTCCTCGTCACAGAAGGCCAGGGCCAGAGTTGGGCTAGGGAGCTCCTGCGCCACCGCGTTGCCTCCGGCGGATGCACTGCCCGTGCGCCTCCAACCTCGACCCCGCGCCTCCTTCGTCGCCAGCGGGCCGTCCCCGCGACGCCAAGAGCCCCACCCGGTGAGAACGCCTCCAAGCCCCTTTCCCCCTTTGCCCTGGTGGTCGCCCGCGCGCACCACGGTAGCGGCATCGCCGGCCGGCGCTGCTGCTGTCTCTGCTCAGGGCGAAAACGGCGCTGTCTTCAGTTTCGTCAGGTTGTAGGAAACCCCGCCGATCTACTACAAAACCAAGCGGGCCTGTGCTTTGACAGATGTGAGCCCCAGCCCAGTGGCTCGGTGCTTGGCACGGCTGTGCAAGGGCGCCAGTTCGACTCCCGCACGGTGCAAAGCCCCTTTTTGGGCCATTTATTTCCGCACTATGCCTGGCCCCACCTGTCATTAACAGTGGAGGTCCAGTCAGCACCCCAGCCATCCCAGTCAGCGCCACCGTGTCCCTGGACCCACCCGCCAGCGGCACTGGGTCAGTACACGCTATGTAACAAAAGTCTCAAATCCAGTTTCTTTTGCAATCCGGCCCCTGGAAATAATCTGAACTTTTAAAAATTGCAGAATAGCCCCTGTTTTTCAAATTCAATTATCTTTTGCATTTCAAATCCAAATTCAGTAAATAAAACATGTTTTCCATACCAAATTAAATTATCTACATGTTAAAACCATTTATATGCTGTTTTGAACATTTCAAATGGTTTCAAAATTCAAATTCAAACAACTCTTTCAAATTTGGTCAAATTCATAACTAATTCAAATTTAATTTAAATGGCACATGTAAAATATGTTTTCCATGCAAAATTGAACAAGCTTTCCAAATATAAATTTTGTTTCCTGTTTTGAATAAATAAAATTGGTTAAATAATTTAAATCTGGCTTAAATCATTTTAAATTGCTAAATTAATAACTTGGTCAAACCAAATTCTTTCTGAACATATAAAATATGTTTCCATACCATTTTTCATGAAATTTGCAAATATCAATTTTGTTTTCTGTTTCAAATAAATTAAATTGCTGAAAACAACTGTTTCTTAATTAATGCATTTAAAATTGTCAAATTAATAACTTGCTCATTTTAAATTCATTTTCAACAAATGAAATATGTTTTCCATCTGAAATTTTGTGTTCTTTTCAAATATGAATTTTGTTATCTGTTTTGAACAATTAAAATGGGTGGAAACAATAAATGTTTGTGTAACTCACTTAAGAAGCCAAATTTCATAACTTAATAAATAAAATTCCAAACTTGGTAAACAACATTTTAAATTGAAGCTATTGTTGTTTTCTTATTGTTTTCATCATCCATGCATCATTCTAATCAACTCTCACATGTTGGTTATTTGTAGATCACTTAATTCAACTTAATTCTTGGGCCTTTCTGTATGCAACCCAAATTGTATATGGGCCCAATTAAATATGTTTACCTTGTCAACTAGCTTATCTTTGATGCATCAATTAAATTGTCATGCATCATCCCATGTTTGTGCATTATGCCATGTTATTGATTGTTTGTCTCTCTGCGTTGTTTGTTTGCTTCTTCTCGAATAGACGACAACGTTGAGACAGACGAGGGTTACGATACAACTTCAGAGGAGTTAGCCCAGTACCAGGCTACTGAGTTTGCAGGCAAGTATTCACTCACCTGAACCATTGTGTCCGTTCCACACTTGATACCGATACTTTCCGTTGTCTAATCTGCTAGCCTTATGATTCGTTGCTTGTGTTCCGATCCTATCACATGTCATCCTGCAGCCATGAATATAGCCTCACCCCCACACCTACAACCCTGTTGTTTGTTAGCCTGTGTCGTAGTATCATGCTTAGGTTTGTTGTGCTCGAGTCTTGTTGTCATTTATCTTATCACCTGTTTAATTTTATAGATGGGCTTGTTATAATCAATATCATGTTAATGTTTGGGGTAATAACAATAATTTGATGATAAGGCACCGGCAGGAGGCCCGGGTTAGGGTTTTGAAGCCTGCTAGTGTCGACCCTAATTAGGAAAAGGGTCTTGTCCTCTGATCCATGATGAGCGTGCTCACCGCATCCGGGTGGTCGTATGGAACCCCCCTCGACTTTGACCTGATCCGCAGTTTGTCCGAAGAGCCACACTTAGTTCGGGTGTTCCATTTGCGCATACGCATGAATGGGTCGCGCCCATGGTTGATGGTTATTATGATGATGATGATGATGCATATAGGGCGAGGCCTGTGGTGCCCGGGGGTGTGGTTTTCACCCTTGCGCTTAGGTTAGGTCGGACTGGCCGGGACCTTATAGCTCCGTGGCTCCTAGGGCAGGTTGCAGAGATGGTTCGAGTCGTGTTGAGTCCACCTGAGTTTTAGTTGGTGGCTCGAGTGTGTACGGGTACTGGAGCACACCCTGCAGGGATGAATCTTCTCGAGAAGCCGTGTTGTCCGCGGTTATGTGACGACTTGGTGAAAGTGCTGGCTAACAAGTACTCAGACAACTTACACCTAATTAATAATAATTTGGCTAGTAATATGCTTATTGACACCATAACCTGAACCTTCATTAATCCAACTGTGTGGGTTATCCTCGGATTGCTTCTTTGGATAAGGGGCGAGATCCAGGATGGGTTTGTTTGAGGTTAGTGGTAGTGGGCTCCAATACGCTATCTTATCCCTTCTTTTAGCCGGATGTTGTAGCGTGTCTCTGTAGTTGGTTAGTGCAGCCCGCTGCCGCACCTTTGTATCACCTATCTTCCGTTGAACCCAAAGCATCTGTACCTGGTGTTGTCGGGTACACTTTGGTATCTTGTGCGTCTTGCTTGCCAGTACTCGTCTGTACTGACCCCTTTGGGGCTGCGTGTTCTGCAGACTACGTTTCCGAGGATCCCCATGGTGGCTACTACGTGGAGTATGACGAGGCTGCTGACGAGTAGATAGCGGACCCGGGCAGGATCCGAGACTTCGTGGATGGGCTCCGTTCTTTTCGTTTCCGGCCTCTTAGGCCTATTTGGATCTTTTCTGTACTCAGACACTTTGTTTGCTTCCGCTGTGATGTAATGATGACTTGTTGGGACATGTGTCCTCTGTATGACTGTATTTGCTATCTCTGCTCTAGTGAGAGCTTTTGCCACTTATTTCTATTTCTTTGTGTCTTAGAGATTTTGTTGTGATATCACTTGTTCAAATGCCGTTGACGTACCATGTGTGTATGTTATGAAGTACGTCAATGGAAGTATTCGGACTTCTATTGGATGGTTTCACAGATGATGCATAGTAGAGGATGGTTGTCACACGTTTACGTGTTGGCCTACTCATATTGAGATGCGGGTGCAGGTAGGCCCCGTAAGCCATTTATCTACTGTTTAGCGGGCTGTGAGTATCCTCTAAAAGTCCGGGTGCGACAAATACCGTCTTCGTTATCTAATGTCGTAAAATAAAAAGGAAAACACCCAATCAGAACCAAACAAAGGCAAGTACTTGCTAACAAAGTAAACATACAACGAGTAGTACATTAAAAAATACACTCAAAATCCATATCCCTAGGGTACATGCCATCAAGCAACATACATAGACAATACAAAGAAAACACTTGAAATGGTGGTATTGATCCTCAACCAAATGGGCATGAGTTCAGTGGGTGTGCCACTCTCATATCATGTTCATATAAGGTTAAATGACTCTTTGGTCATTTATGAGGATGAAGAAAACAACAAAAAAATAACTGAGGAACACATACACATGCACAGGAAAATGATAACAAGCAATACTACAAGCATTTAGTAACACATGCTTTTTCTAAACATGGAGAAATAATATAACCAGATGCTAAGAAACATAATAACAAATATATATCTATACTAAACATGTCACGATATCACTCAATGCATGAAAATAACAAGGAGCAAAACAAGGGCCAAAACTAGAAATGGAAAATGACTATTTATAGAAGCATACATGCATAACCATAATAGATCATCAAACATGGTTTATTCTAACATGCTAGATCTATAAGGTATCATCCATATAACATAGAAATAAAACACCTAGCCATGCTAGTAATCTCAAAATAACAATATAAACAATTATTCAAGAATTAATCACACGAATAACAAATATGGCAGAAAACACCTAAAACTAGCATTGCATGTTAAAGATTATCTATAGATTCTAAAATCAAGCAAGAAAAGATGATATGCCAAAATATCAATAGCTATGCTATGACAAACAATACTAAAGCATTCACTCAAGTTATCATAATAAAAAGGAAATAACAAATGCTAATCCCTAAATACTAGGAAACAACCTTATGAGAATAAAACTCTCACAAACAAAGTTTTCATACTCAAATTACTAACATGCTAGTGACATACACAAAGAACATCACAATAATGTATTACCACCATACATATTCTAGGAATCAAATTTATAACAATAACACTATAACACAATCATTAATAAAGGACTAAAAGAAATATGCAGAAAAAGGCCTAAACACTAGATAATTCACCAAACCTATTTTGTAACTCCTAAAATCATAAAAAGCTAGAATTAGGTACTTATACTTACTAGCAAACCATCAAAATTTGATTCACATCAAAATTCATCACCAATAAAATTAAATAATCCACAGAAGTGCTCTTTGGTCCTAAAACAAACATGCATGTCATTTTCAAACAAAATCTCAAGTAAACACAAGGTCAATTTCTACTAATAGGATCATCAGGAGCTATTCAGAACAATTTTATTTTCAAGATTTGGATACGTAAAACTCAAGTTATGATTTAAATGGTGAAAAAGAGTACTTCTGCCATTTATTTTAGTTCTCCTAAAATCTAGCACAAAACATAGATCTACAAGTTGGAAGTGGTTAATAAAACGTAGATCTACCATGGTGATTTTTGTTTTGGCAAAATTTTGTTAAAAGTATTTTTAGTGGATTTAAACCAATCTGCCAGGAAACAGATCTGCAGAAATTAATAATCAACCTGAAGGAAAAAGGGATAATTGGTCAGATCCAGGGACAGGATGGACCGGACTAAGGTGGGCCGGCCCCGATGGAAAATTCTCCCGCCAGATAATAAGTCAAACATGCTGATAGCGGGCCATGTGGGCCCCAACTGTCGGTGAGGGGTCAGATCTAGACCGGTACACCCCCGTTGGATCGAGATCCGACGGTCCGGAATGCTCATACCGGCGACGACCAAACCAGGGCGGCGGAAACATCACGCATGGTGGCCCGGGGCGTAGGTATGCCGTCTCTTCGCCGTAGTGCGATTCTGGCCCTCCCTGGATACGCGATAGAGACGGGAAGGCTCCAAATCAACTCACCGTCGATTGCCCTCTTTAGATTGGAACGGAGATGGCCAGAGGAGGCCTCACGGTGGGTGCGGCGGCCGGCGACCAAGGTCTTTGCCGGGAACACACCTGCAGGGAGTATATCCAAAAATTACGAGGGGCACAAGTTGGGAGAGGTCATGGGGGAGGGGTGGGAGTAGATGGAAAGGTCGGGGATGACCTGCAGTAGTGGTCCGAGGAGAATCTCGCCAGCGGGACTCGCCTGTTGATTTCATCGATTGAGGGAGAAACAGAGGGGTCTTCTGCTTCGAATGCTCGATTCAGAGGGAATGGAGAATGATTGACAATGTTTCGAGGAAGGGGAAGGCTCAGGATGGCAAAGCCTCAATGCTCTGCGGGCAGCGTCCATGGTTGCTACGGACAGGCTGGTTCGAGCAAGAGAGGTCGATCTCGGGCATGTCTAGGGGTGTGGGTACGGTGAGGATATGCCAAAGGAAGAAGAGATCAAGGGATATATGGTCCATGGAGGAGGGGAGGTGAGCTCTCTCGTGCCTCACCCGAAGGTGTTCGATAGGAAAATAAGGAAGAAGAAGATCGAGAGGGAGCGAATGGGGTTCATGGGAGGGCTCCTAGATGTCTAGTGAGGCTATTAGACAAGGAGAGGGAGTGGGGCGTGGCGAATGGAGCAGAGCTCGAGCGACACATGTGCTCTAGATTGGCATTCAACTGATGGAGGAGGCATGCAAGAGAAGGGAGGGGTCTAGGGGTAGTGGCATGATGTCTAGGGGTTTAAGTGACTATTTTCCACTGTCCAGGTGCATGGGAGAGGAAGAGAGAGAGAGAGAGAGTGGACCAGGACATGCCTGCTCTCAACAGTGACAAGAAATAACAAAAATGGTTTTTGATTGTTTTCTCCAAATTTTTTAATAGAACCCAAGTGAATGATCATGTCTGGTGGATAGAGGATGAAAAATGGATTCAAGGGGTGGTGGTCTCACAAGTTTCTGAAAAGTTTTGTTTCACAAAATTTTGGAAATTCAAAAAGGGCTTAAACTATTTTTGAAGGTTTTCATAAGATTTTTTAACATAACTTGGAAATGTTTTTGAATAAATAAGTCCTATAAGACAATAGGAAGGTTGTGGGTTTTTTCCAAGAATTTAGGAAATACTTTTGTTCACAAAATATTTAAAAGTCCATTTCTGGCCTTTTGGGAAATAAAATATAATAAATAGTAAATGGTTTTAAAACAAATATTTTTGATTTGGGAAGTGAGTATATAATATAGATCTCAAAATTTATTTTTAATAAATAACTCTTTTGAAAATATTTGAGTTTCTAAGGGGAAAATGGTGAAAACAGAAGATTACTTATTAGGCCAAAAACCCTGGGAGAAAAATAATATAATGGCCACTGAAAAATAAGTGGACCACATGGATGTGATGTATAAATCATGAATATGGCAAGGGTAGGTTGATGGAGCTCAAAAATAGAGAGGAGTGGCTTTTAGGAAGATAGCCAAAATGCATCAAGATAACAGGGATATGATCAATATTTTGGGATGCCTTCTAAAGGACTTTGAAAGAAGATACCAGATTGTTTCAATATCCAAATTAACAACTTGGATAGAAATTATAGATATGGACAATGAGTTTCATGATGATGCATTGATGAATATATCAAGATCTGACATAGATGCATGTCTCCGAAGTTTCAAGTTTTAAAGAAAATAAAAGATGAGATAGAAATAGGATGGAATATGGTACTGATGACTGGTCTTGTTATTCATAGATTTTATTCATATAAAACAACACACATTAATAATCAAACATACATAATCACTTCAAGGTAAACACAAGATAAGATTACACATAAGCAGGTAATAACAAGACTAACAGGTTTACTCAAGCAATTGGGTTCTTTAATACAATTTCCAAAGTGTTCTCTCAAGTGTTAAAGAAAGGTAGTGATGAAGACACAACAAGACAAGAGGATTTTAGAAAGAATTTCAACTCAAAGCTTGTTATTCTCAAAAGAATATAATTGAGGTAAAACACAGGGGTAATATAGTCCCCACTTATGATTTTTGCAAAGAAGGAAGTGAGAAGGGGGTTTTGAAATACTTGAAAAAAGTATTTTGGTTGAAAACAGGTAGGAAATGATTACCTCCATAATACTTTTCATATATCCTTTTGGAAAATACCTTTTGTTTTCTCAAAAACTAGGCCTTTGGGGTTGTTTCTAAAATCAAAACATTTTTAGAAGTGCTTGGCCAAAATAAGGTGATAGAAGAAGGTGATAAGTTTTCTTGTCAGGACTTGATCACAAGGGTTAAGTTTTAAGTAGGTTATGATTACTAGTTTACTATTAGGTGTTAACAAACTCAAACACAAACACAACCACAAACAACAAGAAGTGAAACACAAGCATAAGTCAAACATTTCAAAAAGTTTTTGTTGGCCCTGATTTTTGGGTTATTGAAAAAAAGTTTTTTCTTTCTTCCAAAAACTGGGTTGTTACTAGGTCGCCATCAAGGATGCCGACGCACCTGCTAAGATAGACGTAGTTTTTTCAAATTTCTGTAAGATAAACAAGTAAATATTACTCGGTTCATGTTTCCGACATAGATATACATCATCCCCAATCCTCGAGATTCGGGTTGAGTAATTGATACTCAGCTGAATAAAGATTACTCGGTGCGAATCTTCACAATCTATGCTAACATTTTCTCTTTCCAGCTCTGCATTGATACCCGGACGCGGTTGTACCAGAAGCTCCTCTCGGATCATAGGCAGCTCAACGACCGACACAAGCAACTACAACTCGAACTGAAGAGCAAAGGTATGCTTTTCTCCATCCGACATAACAACTATGGTTAAACTGCAATTATCTGACTTCATCTTTTTCTTCTATAAACAGCCGGGTTGGAGACTCAAGTCGACGAGTTGGTGAATCGTGTCGCTGCCCTCCAGAGTAAGTTATATTCTATGCTTTTACTTTGCACTTGCTTTATTTTATACATGCTAACCTCGCTATCTCGACACAGCCGAGCACAAGGCTTATGTAGATCGCCACCAGGCTTGCATCTCTATCTCGGAGTCGGCTCTCCAAATTACTGAGCGTGAAAATGCACATCAGGCCGAGCTTCAGAGGGAGCAGGACGAGGTATCCCGATTGAAGGTAGAGCTTGCAGAGGCGAGGAGGCAGAAGGACACCACCGAGGAGAAGAAGCGCTAGGAAAGCGAGGCCCAGAAGCACAAGGAACTACTCAAGCAAACCGAGGCCCGTGTCATCTCGACGTAGAAAGAGCTGAAGTTGCTCAAGGGCAAGGCCAACAAGTGGACCTCGGACCTCACCAAGATCAACTCGGAAATGGCTAGTAAGCTTCTTTCATTTTTCTACTATGGCCGACATAAAATATATGCCGACATTTAACTTATCCCGACTTTGCTTCTGCTTTTTGCCAGATCACTTCCCCAACTCTCAGCATGCTGCCGACAATGTTACTGGAAGAGTGATGCGCGTGTAACACACGTTCGTTGGGAGACCCCAAGAGGAAGGTATGAAGAGCCCAATAGCAAGTTTCCCTTAGAAAGAAAGCAAGGTTGAATCGACCAGTAGGAGGAAAAAGCAATTTCTGAAGGTTGATGCAGTTGAGATGGCAGAGCGCACTATCGGTTCAGCAGCAACATGGAACCTACACAACACAATCAATTCACTTTGCCCCAACGAAGCAGTGAGGTTGTCAACCACACTAGTTTTGCTAAACACAAAGAGGTTAAACGTATGGTGTGGAAAATAATATGAGAACAATATGAAAACAGTAGCAGCAGTGTGAAAACAGTAATTGCAGTGGTTGTATTATCACTATGAGAAAATGGACCAGGGTCCACAGTTCACTAGTGGTGCCTCTCCATAGAAAATAAATAACATGTGTGGTGAATGAATTACAGCTGGGCAATTGATAGAAATGAAGGCTGCACCGTAGTGCATATGCAATACATAAATATTACTATGTGATTCATGCGGGCATTACAACAAAATACATAGACCGTCATCCAACTGCGTCTATGACTTATAATCCACCTTCCGAATATCATCCGAACAAACGTTGGGTATTAAGTTTCAAGCAACAGACAATCGCAGTAATCAAAGTGTGTAATGTAAACAATGTAAACACTGTTGTTTTCTCCCTAATGGCAACATCACATCCTCCATCTGTCACGTTTCTGTCACTCGAGCACAGATGCAAACGAGGCTTGAACCTACTATCTAGCATAAATACTCCCTCTTGGAACCACTAGCATCTACTTGGACAGAACATCTACTAATAACGGAGAGCATGCAAGATCATAAATAACATATGCATGAAGATAACATGATAGATTGATAATCATAAGACATAGCATTCAACATTCATCGGATCCCAGCAAACACAACATGTAGCATTACATAAAGATGATCTCGATCATGTAGGGCAGCTCACAAGATCTAAACATGAGGCATAAAGTGGAGGAGACAACCATCTAGCTACTGTTATGGACCCGTAGTCTAGGGATGAACTACTCACGCATCACTTCGAAGGAGGGCACGGTGGTGTAGACCCCTCCGGTGATGAATTTCCCTCCCGACAGGGTGCCGAGGTGAGCTCCAGAACCCTCCCGATCTCGGGATGAAGATGACGGCAGTCTCGGGTGTTTCTCGGGAAAAAAGTGGTATATCTTTAGGGTTGACGTATCGGGGGAATAAATAGGCGAAAGGGCGATGGCGGTGGATACCCGAGGGGCCCACACCACCCCACGGCGTGGCCAGGGGGAGAGCCACCCTATGGTGTGGCCCCCCTCCGGGCCTCTTCGGGACTCCGTGGAACCTTCGGGATTTCTAAGATTTCTGGGCTTTGAATTTTCCAATTCCGAGAATATTTCCAGAACAACTTTTCTGAAACTAAAAACAGCAGAAAACAGGGAACTGGCTCTATGGCATCTTGTCAATAGGTTAGTCCCGGAAATCGATAAAAATGACATAAAGTGTATAGCAAACATGTAGCAAATAACATGAAAACAACATGGAACATCAGAAATTAAGGATACATTTATGACGTATCAGCATCCCCAAGCTTAGTTCCTACTCGTCCTCGAGTAGGTAAACGATAAAAACACACAATTTCTGAGGTGACATGCTACCAACATAAACTTGATCATCAATATTGTAAAAGCATATGTAAGTTGAGATCATGGTACTTTAAACACAAGAATGATAGATATAATTCTAGCAATAAAACATAGCAATCACTTTCCATCATGAGAAGTAAAACAAATAAAAGATCATGAATAACAATGCATTGAAAGTTATACATTTGTTTCAAGTATAGAGATAACATAGCAAAGTGATATTTCACTTGTCCTTAAGAGTGGGGAAAAACATAAATGCCAAGACACCTTCAAAGTTTAAGAGGAAGACTAGAACCCATAATTTGAGAGCAAGTAATAACACATCATGAAGCAATTAATAATGTTTCTGGGACAAATGCACATTAAACTCAGAATGTCAACTATGCTCTCTCAACTGTGCATAAAGTTAGAAGATGGAGACTCAACATAAAAGTAAAAGAAAGGCCCTTCACAGAGGGAAGCATGGATCACTCATGTGCTAGAGCTTTTTATTTTATTAAACAGGTATTGAAAACATTTTTTTAGAGAGATGTATGTTTATGTCAACGAATGGTAAACAGAAAATACAGTACGTTACAAGCCAACTAGACTTCACAAGAGCGGATCCCATTGAAGGACGCAACTGGTGTATAAGGTCATCTCTCTTTCTCTTTTGTTTACACAATTATGCTTTGACTCATAAATCAGGGGCAAAAATAGTGAAGAGAATTTGTTTGTATTAATTTGGGGCTGGGCACCCCGCTGCCAGCTCTTCTATCAATTAGATAAGCGGATGAAGACACTTGTCCAAGGTGTGAAATCCAATCAACAAGTGAGATAAATATTCTCTATTTACGTCCTCATGAGCTAAAACAGGAATACAAAACAGGAGTAATTTTGAAAGTTTTAAAGGTAACACATGAGCAATTTACTTTGGAGTGGCGGTTAAGTACCACATGTAGGTAGGTATGGTGGACACATTTTCATACTTGATTTTTGGTAGTTGGATGCACGAGTAGAGCTCATACTCAGTACAGGTGGAGGCTAGCAAAAGACTAGGAGCGACAAATCAAGAGAGCATAAAAGCCATAATCATGCATAACGACAAAAACATCATTAATAAAAGCATAAGTGGTACTACAAGTTCAAAAACTAAATGATCATAGAGGCTATAGGTGACTGGTTTGTAGTCGTAAACATGGTGTAAGCATGCGCCAAGTCAACCAAATAAAACATTCAAAGGAGAACACCACAAAATTTTGCTTCAATATGACAAGAACAACTCATGATTCTTTCAATGGCACTTTAAACACTCTCGGATATTTGAGACAAATCATGCTACAAAAATAACCAGTAGGCTTTAGAATTAAAATAACATCTAGCATGATATGAAAAATTCTAGCCACAATCTATACAAGCTTCTATTTGCATCGTTATAAATTCTACCACATGCATCGGTTTCTTTTCCCAACAAGCACCATACAAAGTATGTTTTAAAAAAAATCTCTACATGATGCAGCAAGCAAGCATGAGAGTAGTCACATAACTCTACTAAAACTAACATCTCTGAATAAGAGATGCAATGAAAACATGAGCTAAACAGGAATTTTGCAGCAGCTAGAAGAAAAACTAAGAATACGAGCATAATGAGTATTCAAATGAAAAAGCGGAGTGTGTCTCTCTCCCAAACAAGGATGATAGGTTCCAATGATGTTTATTGCAGCAAGGAAAAAAATAAAACAAAGGAAAACAGAAAGAAAAAATAAGAGACGCTCCAAGTAAATTTCATATGATGTGACCGAATAAAAATATAGTTTCACTAGAAGTGACCTGATAAATTGTTGACGAAGAAGGGGATGCCTTGGGCATCCCAAAGATTATATGCTTGAGTCTTCTTAGAATTTGCTGGGATGAACCACGGGGGCATCCCCAATCTTTGACCTTGCACTCTTCTGGATCACATTATATCATCCTCTTCTCCCGACTCTTGAAAACTTCCTTCACACCACACTCAAAGAGTAATTCGCATTAGAGGGTTAGTGCAACAATAAAAAATCCATGGGTTCTGTATGGTCACAATTGCTATTTATACTTTTAACATTAGCTACAACCACTGATGTTTCGTGAAGCAAAGAAATCCACTTGACATCGTAAAAGAGCAAATGCAAGAAAAACGGCAGAATCTGCCAAAACCCGAACAGTCTGTAAAGACGAATTTTTTCAGGGCACTTACGTTGCTCAAATAGAAAAACTTAAAACTAAAAATTTCCGGAATTAGCGGAGGAATAATCATAAAAAATTTCAGCTCATTCTGATCTTTCTAGATTTTTCACGATTGTTTACGGTGGACAGCAGAAATCTCTTTCCTGCGCAGAAATCCAAAACCAACTCCAACTTTTGTTAGAAACTTCACTTTGCACAACTAAAACATGAAAATAAATATACAAATGAGTTGCTACAGAAGTATACAACCCATTGACTCAAAGAAAACAGAGAAAAACAAAGCAAAAAATAAAACCATGGGTTATCTCCCAAGAAGTGATTTTCTTTAACGCCTTTTAGCTAGGCCCAGAAAAGTGGATTCACGTGTTTTCAAGTGAATAAGCATCGAAATTGTAATTTGTTCAAATAATATAATCAAAATGAAACTCCATTCTCTTTCTACGAAAGTGTTCCATACCTTTCTTGAGTGGGAATTGAAATTTAATATTTCCCTCTTTCATATCAATAACATCACCAACGGTTCTAAGAAAAGGTCTTCCCAAAACAATTGGACAAGAAGCATTGAATTCAATATTCAAGACAACAAAATCAACGGGGACAAGATTGTTATTAACCATGATAAGAACATCATCAACTCTCCCCAAAGGTTTCTTTCTAACATTATCAATAAGACGAACATCCAAATAACAGGGTTCCAATGGTGGTAAATCAAGCGTATCATAAAGTTTCTTAGGCATAACTGAGATACTAGAACCAAGATCACATAAAGCATCGCAATAAAAATCATTCACTTTACTTTTAATGATAGGTTCCCAACCATCATCCAACTTCCTAGGGATAGAGGCTTCACATCTTAATTCATCCTCTCTGATTTGCATGAGAGCATTTGTAATATGTTTTGTGAAAGCCATATTCATAGCACTAGCATTAGGACAACTAGCAAGCTTTTGTAAGAACTTAATCACTTCAATTATGTTGCAATAATCAAAGTCAAGATCATTTTTATCAAAGGTAATGGGACCATTGTCTCCCATGTTTCTAAAAATTTCAGCACTTTTATCAGGAGCATTTTTAGCAGTTTCAGGCAATTTTGCATTTTTAATAGCAGGAGTGGGAATATTGCAAACATAAATTACTTTACCATTGATAGTAGAAGGATTACTAGCATGACAAGCTTCAGTTTTACTAGTGGTGGTAATGGTGCAAACATTAGCTATATTATTCTTTCTAACTATTTCATCTTCTCTTTCCCATTTAGCATGTAATTCAGCTAACATCCTAACATGGTCATCAATTCGAATTTGAATGACATTTGTTGCAGCAAAAGGATTCTCATCTATAGTTTTAGTTTTAGCGGTCATCCTATTGATCAAAGAAAATTGTGGTTCAGACATGGATGAAATAGAAGTTTTAGCATGAGCAATTTTAACTTGCAAACCAGATATTTCTCTATTTAAACTCTCAAGTTGATAACTGATATTTTTTAGCATAACAGATTGTTCCTCCATGGTCTTAGTAAATAGTTTATTTTTCTCATATTGCTTTTGCATAAAAAATTTAGTGTCTCTTTCAAATTCTGAAATTCTTTCATTAGTCATTTCAGTTCTATCATTATTACCACTATTAATAGGATATGGCCTATAATTATTGCTACCAAAATTATTCCTATAAGCATTGGTGTTGAGTATTATTTTTAATGAAGTTCACACCAACATGCTCTTCATTATTTGGATCAATAGGATCATGGCCATTAACAAGCATAAACATAATAGCATCAAGTATATCACTCAAAGAGGAGGTTTCTTCAACAGAATTTACCTTCTTACCAGTTGTAGCTCTCTCAGTGTGCCATTCATAATAATTTACCATCATATTATCAAGAATCTTTGTTGCTGCCCTCAAGGTCATGGACATAAAAGTTCCTCCAGCAGCCGAATCGAGAAGTTTCCTTGAAGAAAAATTCAGTCCTGCATAAAAAGTTTGGATGATCACCCAAGTAGTCAGTCATGAGTGAGACAATTCTTTACTAAAGATTTCATTCTTTCCCAAGCTTTAGCAACATTCTCATTATCAAGTTGTTTAAAATTCATAATGCTACTTCTTAAATATATAATCTTACCAATAGGATAATATTTTCCAATGAAAGCATCTTTACACTTAGTCCAAGAATCAATACTATTTCTAGGCAAAGATAGCAACCATTCTTTAGCTCTTCCTCTCAAAGAGAAAGGAATTTTTTTTAGTTTAATAATATCACCATCTACATCTTTATATTTTTGCATCTCAAATAGTTCAACAAAATTATTAAGATGGGCAGCAACATCATCAGTACTAACACCAGAAAATTGCTCTCTCATAACAAGATTTAATAGTGCAGGATTAATCTCATAAAAATCAGCAGTAGGAGTAGGTGGAGCAATAGGTGTGCTAATAAAATCATTGTTGTTGGTGCTAGTAAAGTCACACAACTTAGTGTTCTCAGGAGTAGTCATTTTAGCAAGACTAGAAACAGGATAAAAACTACAACTAGAATAAGAACTATTTTTTTTTTTGTGTATTTGATAAAGAGAAGCAAACAAGATAAAATAAAATAAACTAAGAAAAACAATAATAAAATAAAGAGATTGGAAGTGAGAGACTCCCCTTGCAGAAATTCTCTTCCTCCCCGGCAACCGCGCCAGAAATTTACTGGCGCCAAAGTCGACGAGGGAGTGGTTGCTTCTTGATGAGTTTTAGATTCCCCGGCAACGGCGCCAGAAATTTAGCTTGATGCGCGTGTAACACATGTTTGTTGGGAGACCCCAAGAGGAAGGTATGAAGATCACAGTAGCAAGTTTCCCTCAGAAAGAAACCAAGGTTGAATCAACCAGTAGGAGGAAAAAGCAACTTCCGAAGGTTGATGCAGCTGAGATGGCAGGCCGCACTACCGATTCAGCAGCAACATGGAACCTACAACACAATCAATTCACTTTGCCCCAACGAAGCAGTGAGGTTGTCAATCTCACCGATTTTGCTGAACACAAAGAGGTTAAACGTATGGTGTGGAAAATAGTATGAGAACAATATGAAAACAGTAGCCGCAATGTGAAAATAGTAATTGCAGTGGTTGTATTATCAATATGAGAAAATGGACCAGGGTCCATAGTTCACTAGTGGTGTCTCTCCATAGAAAATAAATAACATGTGTGGTGAACGAATTACAGCTGGGCAATTCATAGAAATGAAGGCTGCACGGTATTGCATATGCAAGACATAAAGATTACTATGTGATTCATGCGGGCATTACAACAAAATACATAGACCGTCATCCAACTGTGTCTATGACTAATAATCCACCTTCCGAATATCATCCGAACAAACATTGGGTATTAAGCTGCAAGCAACAGATAATCACAGTAAGCAAAGTGTGTAATGTAAACAATGTAAACGAAGTAAATATCGTTGTTTTCTCCCTAGTGGCAACAACACATTCTCCATCCGTCATGTTTCTGTCACTCGAGCACATATGTAAAGGAGGCTTGAACCCACTATCTAGCATAAATTCTCCCTCTTGGATTCACTAGCATCTACTTGTCCAGAGCATCTACTAATAACGGAGAGCATGCAAGATCATAAATAATATATGCATGAAGATAACATGATAGATTGATAATCATAAGACATAGCATTCAACATTCATCGGATCCCAGCAAACACAACATGTAGCATTACATAAAGATGATCTCGATCATGTAGGGCAGCTCACAAGATCTAAACATGAGGCATAAAGTGAAGGAGACAACCATCTAGCTACTGCTATGGACCCGTAGTCCAGGGATGAACTACTCACGCATCACTTCGGAGGAGGGCATGGTGGTGTAGACCCCTCCGGTGATGAATTTCCCTGCCGGCAGGGTGCCGGGGAGAGCTCCAGAACCCTCGCGATCTCGGGATTACGATGCCGGCGGCCTCGGGTGTTTCTCGGGAAAAGTGGTATATCTTTAGGGTTGACGTATCGGGGGGGGATAAATAGGCAAAAGGGCGATGGCGGTGGATGCCCGAGGGGCCCACACCACCCCACGACGCGGCCAGGGGCACGCCGCCCTATGGTATGGCCCCCTCCGGGCCTCTTCCGGACTCCATGGAACCTTCGGGATTTCTAAGACTTTCGGGCTTAGAATTTTCCAATTCCGAGAATATTTTCAGAACAACTTTTCTGAAACTAAAAACAACAGAAAACAGGGAACTGACTCTGTGGCATCTTGTCAATAGGTTAGTCCCGGAAATCGATAAAAATGACATAAAGTGTATAGCAAACATGTAGCAAATAACATGAAAACAACATGGAGCATCAGAAATTAAGGATATGTTTATGATGTATCAGAGAGCCCGACAGAAGAGAGCCCGGGCTGGCCCCATCTCGGAAGAGTGGGACCTCGACAACCACCTGACTGCTCTGAACGCGCGTTTGTCGCCTCTGAAGACCATCAGGGTTGATCTCCTCAGCGCCGACATTTGCGCCTATAATGTTCTTTGGCTGGGTTGCCAAGCACCAGCATCAGTTGACGAGTTGTCGAAGTGCCTACAAGCCTGCGAAGATAGGCTCTACGAGTGGCGAGCATCTACTACCCGAGTTGGTGCATATGAGGCCCTGACCTTCGTGCTTTCCTGGTACAAGGGGATCAACCTCGACGTGATCCATTTGATGCGCGCCGACTCGAGCTGGACCACCGATCCGGAGCTCGTCCAACGTCGCCGGGAGAGGGAATTCTCCTTCATCAAGTACGCCGACATGCACCAGTTCGTCGCGGGTCTAGAGGACTCCGACGATGAGGAAGATGAAGATGAAGTCGATGAGGAGATCGAGGCTAATACTGCCCCTACCAATAACGCCGACTCTGGAGTTGATGCTGAAGCCACCGCTGCCGCGACACTTCTGCTGATACTCGGGCTCCTCCGACTAATCCGTCCAGCTCCGACACTGCAACCAAGACTTATTATGCAAAACTTGGATCGTTCAATCCCAGGGATGCCGGGCGCAGATGTAGTATATGCTATTAAGTTTTTATCGACATTATTCCAGTTGCAAGTTCAACGAGACTGGGTGAATGTCAGATCGTTTTGAAACAAGTCCCCGAGTTTACTTTCTTGTTTACCAAGTTTTGCCATCTTTTCTCTTGTCTACCATTTTGGTGTTTGATAGTCTAGTCACAAGATCTCAAAACCATAGCTTACAATACTCAAAACTTTGAGATATGGTTCAGAGTCATCCGACACGGGTACAAAAAAAACAACACACATATGAAGGCTTGCTGTTTTTTTCTTATTTTCCTTAGCCGTAATTCGTGTGTATAGTGACGTTTAGCTTATGCTCTTGTTAGCCATGAAGTCGGGTTGCAGACAACAGCTGAGTCGAAGATTTAGCTTTTGGGTACCGACACACTACTACGCCGACATAGGAAATTCCGACTTAGCCAACCGACATACGGAAAACAGGAAATAAACACATATACACATGGTGAAATGTTAGGCAAAAGCAGTCCCCGGGTTCCTCCTCAGGGTGCTGACAGTTCATTGCAGGGTACCGAGATATATACATTACGCCCTTAAGAGTAAAAGGGAGGAAGGAGAGCTAAATTCCAGGGTCATTTGGCTTCTTCTCCGGATTTGTCCATCATATTTTTCACCTACTCCCGAGCATCTATAAGATAATATGCATCATTGTGCAGAGCTTTGCTCACAATGAATGACCCTTCCCATGTAGGTGATAATTTGTGCATGCCGGTTGTGCACTGCACAATTCTAAGCACCATATCTCCCTCGCAAAACACGCTGGGGTTCACCTTCCGTCTATGATAGCGTCGGAGATTCTGCTGATATATGGCTGATCTAGACAAGGCCAATTCTCGTGCTTCTTCAAGAAAATCAACATCATTCTCCCGAGCTTCCTTCATCTTGGATTCTGTATACAGAGTAACTCTTGGCGAGTAATGATGTATGTCGGTCGGTAGGACCGCTTCTGCTCCATAGACAAGAAAAAATGGCGTGTATCCAGTAGAGGATTCGGCGTAGTATTGAGACTCCACAACATTGCCGGTATTTCATCCAACCAACAACCCGGAGCACGTTGTAGTTGTTGGGAATATGCCCTAGAGGCAATCATGTATGATGTAATTCCCACTGTATTCATAAAGTTATTAAGTTGTCCTTGTTTTGAACATCTGATATATGTCATTGAATATGTGATTCGATTGTGGAACTATATATTCATGTTGTTCATACTAGATTGTCCTTGGTCATTTAGGTTGTGTTGGACACACACCCTAGACTAATGTGAGTGTTGGCTGATGACACGGTTCCACTTGTCATGGGCATTGTGATGCCATTCCAACGTTCACGGACTTGGCTAAAGAGTTTAGCAAGTCGGACTGACCCACATTGAGATGCAACGATCAAGTCGTCATTTGCATGTCTCAATCAATGTAATCCTTAGACCTGAGGTTGTCGCACAATCCGAGTTGTGGATCACCGACTTAGGTTCTGTTAAACGTTGTTCTGTGACAAGGCAACTATAAAGGCAGAGTTCGGGTCGAATGAGAAGCAAGCTGCGTGATGTGGATAATCAAGATGGGATTTTGCCCCTCCGAATGGAGAGATATTCTCTGGGCCCTCTCGAGTGATATGATTCAGGAAGCATGGCCATGCGCGACTCAGTTAAGTGTTAACTGTGTCGGTTGACTAAGAGTTAGTCAGATGAATCACATGTCACAGATCGAGAAGAGAGTTGAGCTATTTAAGGGATGACGATAAATCGCCTATAGCTCGACAAGGTATATCGTGAGGCAAAAAGGACTAAGATGAATATCACATTGAAAGGTATGTCGTCATGACTCAATGGAACTTGGGAGTCGGCACGTTCTGCTAGGAGCCGCTACCGATTGATCGATTGAGAGTAGGACTCCAATCGTGTCCAAGTCGCCATGAGCCTGTAGGGTCGCACACTTAAGAGCGGGAGCAAGTATTGGTTGGGTTGGACCCGAACCGGAAATGGACTGAGTTAGTGAGTTGGACTCACAGAGGGAATGGGCCACAAGTGTTGTGCAGCCCATTACCATACGCTATATAAAGAGGGGCGCAGGTTGCCCAGCGGGCACGTTAGTCCACTCTCCCATGCGTTGGGAACCCTAGCCCCACTCAGTCCAGCCGTCGCACCAGACCTAGCAGTCTGCCGTCGGAGCTCCTCCTCGTACGTGTGGATACCAGCAGAGGTGCTGTACGTTCAGCACTTCGACGTTCGAGGGATTGGATCGGCCGGACCGGATCGTGGGACTGCACTGCCCCGACGCGCTTCACCGATAATCCGCAATCGCGCGTCTAGTGGTAATCATCGTGGCCTTCTACCTCGGCTAGATCTTGGAAGTACAGCGTAGGAAATTTTTCGTTTATCTCTACGCGTTCCAACAGTGGTATCAGAGCGGTAGCTTCTGGTATTAGGCCCGAGATCCGTACATGTGTGATATGTAGTTAGCGTTAGATGTGATCTAATTGCTGTTTTGGTGGTCGGTCTATGAGATAGATCGGTTTTGTACAAGGTTGATTGGATCAATCGTACTCGGGGTTAATGGATGATCTGGTTTCCGTGATCATACTGCTAAGGTCGTGAAACAACTTACCCCTACCGGTCGGTTTCCGCCATCGGGGTATACCGTGACACATAAATCCAGTTGCGGTGATCAAAGATCAAAGAGTTTGGTCGAATCGGAATACGGATCAGATTCGGGTAAAATCGTTTTATCCGATGAAGAAATCCATGATCTGCCTTAGATGTCGTTGCGAGTTCACAACGCCGGTAGATATCGTATCTATGCATAACTTGTTTTTGCAGGAAGTTGTGAATGGTATGGCTTATGTGCATGTGATGTGTGTAATCCATACATGATCTGCGTATCATGTTTGTGTCAGCCGGCTGGAGCCTAGGTGCTGTCATTTTATTGTATACCGGCCTGCGTGTCGGATTCTCTATGTAAATTTTCCTTTGCTAGCTAGTGTAGCTTGTTGGAGAACCCGGAAGGCATGCAAGTCGATGTACAAGTCGGCTACATGGAGCAAGATGGCACGTGACAAGAGTTGGCACGAGCCGACTTGCAAGCTTCGTGGAGATGGAGATCACCATGAAGAGAGCCATACCATTTCACATTATAATTGCTTTATTTGTGTTATTGTTATGTCTCTATTTACCTCTATTTAGATAGTTGGTAGATTCTTTAATCCCTCAAAGAAGGTCTAGTCGGTCGCCCCGCCAGTGCTGCACCATCACAAGTCGGACATTCTTGGTAGTGGGCTCATAAAATTGAGGTGCTACCAATTCTTTCCGGTTAGGTGGGTTTGAGTCGGACTCTTACAAGCAGAAGCACTTGGTAATCTAGACGAGTCCATCACAACGGTTGTGGGGCTCGGGGCGAGGTAGGTTGGGAGCCGGGGCATGTGATGTCACCCAACTAACAGGAGTCGTATTGGATACGATTGGCAAGGTGTTGACTACCTAGATCACTTGACGGCTAGCAGTGATGCTAAAGCTCACTAGTCGGCTTGCTTATTTAGGGTCTTGAATCACTTAGCAACCATCGGAGGGATGTTGGTTCTAGTGGGAGCATAAGTATTAAAACGTTTAATATGCCTGCTCTTTTATGAATACATGTCTTAAGTGTTTTTGCGTATTTTCTGTTGTAGATCAATGGCACCTAGCAACCTTCCTCAGTTGTCCGTGTTTGCGTTGAGGTCAATCCTAGAGAAAGATAAGCTTAATGGAACTAATTTCACCAACTGGTATCGTAATCTGAGGATAGTCCTCAAGCATGACAAGAAAGAACATGTTCTAGAAACTCCACTTCCAGAAGAGCCTGATGATGATGCGACTGTCGCTGTCACAAATGCCTACCGTAAGACTAGAGATGAGTCTACGGAAATTAGCTGTCTTATGCTTGCACACATGGAACCGGAATTGCAGCAGCAGTTCGAGAATGTTGAGGCCTACGATATGATCGAAAGCCTCAAAAGTATGTTCCAGGCTCAAGCAAAGACTGAGAGGTATCAAGTCTCTCAAGCTTTGCTTGGCTGTAAGCTGAAAGACGGCGATCCACTGAGTCCGCATGTAATCAAGATGATTGGTTACATACAGTCTTTGGATCGGCTGGGCTTCCCAATTAACGAAGAGTTCGCTACTGATATAATTCTGAACTCTCTTCCTAGTGCGTATGGTTCGTTCATCTCGAACTACCATATGCATGGTATGGATAAGAGTATCACTGAATTACATGGGATGCTCAAAACGGCAGAGGCTGATATCAAGAAAGGCACCAGTCAAGTGTTGATGGTGCAGAATAAGGCTAAGTTCAAGAAGAGTTCTTGGACTAAGAAGAAGAAGGATAAGTCAGGAGGTAGCACCCATGGCCCTGTCCAGAGTGCTCCCTCAAAGACTAAACCTTCTCCTACAGCTGGAGCCAACTGCTTCTATTGCAAGCAAGATGGCCACTGGAAGAGGAACTGCACCAAGTATTTGGCTGACAGAGCCAAGAGTGGAGGTGTGACTTCCAACTCAGGTACGCTTGTGTGCAATGTTATAGACATTTATCTTGCTGATGCGCCTAATAGTTCTTGGCTATATGATACCGGATCAGTTATTCACATTTGCAACTCGTTGCAGGGACTGGTAAGAACTAGGAGCGTGGCAAGAGGAGAGGTTGACATTCGGGTCGGCAACAAGGCGAGAGTCGCTGCGTTGAAAGTCGGCACGATGCAACTTCATTTACCTTCAAGATTTTTATTGGAACTAAATAATTGTTATTATGTTCCAGCGCTTAGTCGAAACATTATTTCCGCCTCATGTTTGATGAGACAAGGTTATGAGTCGAATATTAAGAATAATGGTTGTTCTTTATATTTGAAAGATATGTTTCATGGCTTTGCACCCGTTCAGAACGGGTTATTTATTTTAAATCTTGATAGTGAATCAGTCTATAACATAAATGTTAAAAGGTTGAAACCAAATGATCTGAATATGACTTACTTTTGGCACTGTCGGCTTGGTCATATAAGTTGGAAGCGCATGAAGAAACTCCATGATGATGGACTTCTAACTTCGTTTGACTTAGAGTCATTCGAGACATGCGAATCATGCCTACTAGGCAAGATGACCAAGACACCTTTTGCAAGGAGTTGTGAAAGGGCGTCCGACTTGTTGGAACTAATACATAGTGATGTATGTGGACCAATGAGCACGACAGCTAGAGGTGGTTATGAGTACTTCATTACCTTCACTGATGATTTGAGTAGGTATGGATATATCTATTTAATGAAACACAAGTCGGAAGCCTTTGAAAAGTTCAAGGAATTCCAGAGTGAGGTACAAAATCAACTCGGCAAGAAAATAAAGTTTCTACGGTCGGACCGTGGGGGCGAGTACATGAGCCATGAGTTTGATGACCATCTAAAGAGTTGTGGAATAGTTCCTCAACTCACTCCGCCGGGTACACCGCAGAGAAACGGTGTATCGGAACGGAGAAATCGGACCTTGTTGGACATGGTACGATCAATGATGAGTCGGACAGATCTACCTTTATCATTTTGGGGTTATTGTCTAGAAACTGCAGCTTTCACACTAAACAGAGTACCATCAAAGTCAGTAGAGAAGACACCACATGAGATGTGGACGGGCAAAAAGCCAAGTTTGTCTTTTCTTAAGATTTGGGGTTGTGAGGTATTTGTCAAGCGACTTCAGTCGGACAAGCTCACGCCCAAGTCGGATAAGTGTAGTTTCGTGGGGTATCCGAGGGAAACCTTGGGGTACTACTTCTACAACCGGGAAGAGGGCAAAGTGTTTGTCGCTCGGAATGGTGTCTTCCTTGAGAAAGAGTTTCTCAGTCGGGAAGTCAGTGGGAGCACGGTGCAACTCGAAGAAATTCGAGAGGAACCAGCTAGGGGCGAGTCGGCAATGGCCTTGGAGGCTGAGCCGGTCGTGGTACCTACACCGGTTACAGCACCTGAACCTCGGAGATCTGCCAGATTACAGAGTGCTCGAGATGTTTTACTGTTAGACAGTAATGAGCCGGCAACTTATTCGGAAGCGATGGTGGGATCTGATTCCGAGTCATGGCTTGGAGCCATGAGATCCGAGTTAAAGTCCATGGATGAAAACCAAGTTTGGAATTTGGTTGATCTGCCTGACGGTGCAAGACCCGTCGAGTGCAAATGGGTCTTTAAGAAGAAAATTGATATGAATGGAAATATTTCCGTCTATAAAGCACGACTTGTCGCGAAGGGGTTCCGACAGGTTCAAGGAGTTGACTACGACGAGACCTTCTCGCCCGTAGCGATGCTTAAATCAATTCGGATCATGTTAGCCATAGCAGCCTATTTCGACTATGAGATATGGCAGATGGATGTCAAGACGGATTTCCTTAATGGAAATTTAACTGAGGACGTGTATATGATACAGCCCGAAGGTTTTGTCGATCCAGCTAACGCTGACAAGGTATGCAAACTTCAGAAATCCATTTATGGATTGAAGCAAGCATCTCGGAGTTGGAACATTCGCTTTGATGAGGTAGTCAAATCGTTTGGCTTCATCAAGAGCGATCATGATTCTTGTTTATACAAGAAGTTTAGTGGGAGCAAAGTAAATTTTCTAATCTTATATGTGGATGACATATTACTGATTGGAAATGATGTCATGATGTTGCAAGAAACCAAAGAGTCATTGGAAAGGAGTTTCTCAATGAAGGATTTGGGTGAGGCAACTTACATATTAGGAATCAGGATCTATAGAGATAGATCAAGGCGGCTCATTGGATTGAGTCAGAGTACTTATCTGGACAAGGTTTTGAAGAAATTCAAAATGGAAGAGTCCAAGAAGGGATTCTTACCGATGTCCCATGGCATAAAACTTAGCAAGACTCAGTGTCCTTCGACAACTGATGAGCGAAGTCAGATGAGTGTGATTCCGTATGCTTCGGCAATCGGATCCATCATGTATGCCATGATTTGTACTAGGCCAGATGTTTCCTATGCTCTAAGTGTTACGAGCAGATACCAGGCTGACCCTGGCAAAGCCCACTGGGCAGCGGTTAAAAACATTCTTAAGTATTTGAGAAATACTAAGGAAATGTTCCTAGTTTATGGAGGTGATGAGGAATTCAGTGTAAAGGGTTACACGGATGCAAGTTATTTCACTGACTCAGATGATTCTCGTTCGCAATCGGGATACGTGTTCGTAATGAACGGAGGAGCTGTGAGCTGGAAGAGTTCCAAGCAAGATACGGTGTCTGCATCTACAACAGAGGCTGAGTATATTGCTGCCTCAGAGGCGGCAAAGGAAGCTGTTTGTATCAGGAACCTCCTGATGGATCTTGGTGTGGTTCAGGGCGCGTCCAATCCTTTGGACGTATATTGTGACAACAATGGTGCTATCGCACAAGCCAAGGAACCTAGACAACACCAGAAGAACAAACATATACTCATGCGGTACCACCTCATTCGCCAGTTTGTCGAACAAGGTGATATCAAGTTATGCAAAGTACATACAGATGCAAACATTGCATATCCGTTGACAAAGGCGCTACCACAGCCTAAGCATGAGGCGCACACGAGAGGTATGGTCATTAGATGCCTAGGCATATGATGCCAGGATGATTGACTCTAGTGCAAGTGGGAGACTGTTGGGAATATGCCCTAGAGGCAATCATGTATGATGTAATTCCCACTGTATTCATAAAGTTATTAAGTTGTCCTTGTTTTGAACATCTGATATATGTCATTGAATATGTGATTCGATTGTGGAACTATATATTCATGTTGTTCATACTAGATTGTCCTTGGTCATTTAGGTTGTGTTGGACACACACCCTAGACTAATGTGAGTGTTGGCTGATGACACGGTTCCACTTGTCATGGGCATTGTGATGCCATTCCAACGTTCACGGACTTGGCTAAAGAGTTTAGCAAGTCGGACTGACCCACATTGAGATGCAACGATCAAGTCGTCATTTGCATGTCTCAATCAATGTAATCCTTAGACCTGAGGTTGTCGCACAATCCGAGTTGTGGATCACCGACTTAGGTTCTGTTAAACGTTGTTCTGTGACAAGGCAACTATAAAGGCAGAGTTCGGGTCGAATGAGAAGCAAGCTGCGTGATGTGGATAATCAAGATGGGATTTTGCCCCTCCGAATGGAGAGATATTCTCTGGACCCTCTCGAGTGATATGATTCAGGAAGCATGGCCATGCGCGACTCAGTTAAGTGTTAACTGTGTCGGTTGACTAAGAGTTAGTCAGATGAATCACATGTCACAGATCGAGAAGAGAGTTGAGCTATTTAAGGGATGACGATAAATCGCCTATAGCTCGACAAGGTATATCGTGAGGCAAAAAGGACTAAGATGAATATCACATTGAAAGGTATGTCGTCATGACTCAATGGAACTTGGGAGTTGGCACGTTCTGCTAGGAGCCGCTACCGATTGATCGATTGAGAGTAGGACTCCAATCGTGTCCAAGTCGCCATGAGCCTGCAGGGTCGCACACTTAAGAGCGGGAGCAAGTATTGGTTGGGTTGGACCCGAACCGGAAATGGACTGAGTTAGTGAGTCGGACTCACAGAGGGAATGGGCCACAAGTGTTGTGCAGCCCATTACCATACGCTATATAAAGAGGGGCGCAGGTTGCCCAGCGGGCACGTTAGTCCACTCTCCCATGCGTTGGGAACCCTAGCCCCACTCAGTCCAGCCGTCGCACCAGACCTATCAGTCTGCCGTCGGAGCTCCTCCTCGTACGTGTGGATACCAGCAGAGATGCTGTACGTTCAGCACTTCGACGTTCGAGGGATTGGATCGGCCGGACCGGATCGTGGGACTGCACTGCCACGACGCGCTTCACCGATAATCCGCAACCGCGCGTCTAGTGGTAATCATCGTGGCCTTCTACCTCGGCTAGATCTTGGAAGTACAGCGTAGGAAAATTTTCGTTTATCTCTACGCGTTCCAACAGTAGTGGCTCAATCAGCCGGGGTTTTATGCCGGTCAAAACCAATGCATTTGTTCTTTCAACTTGTCCATTGTACTCTGGATGTGTGATCGATGCTAGATCGAGTCTGATTCTCTTTTCCTTATAGAACCGAGCAAATGCTCCTTCAGGGAAGTTGGTTCCATTATCCGAGATAATGCTATGTGGATAGCCATATCTTCGAATTATATCTTTTAGGAAAGATACGACCGTGTCACCTCCACACTTCTTTATTGGCTTCACTTCTATCCACTTGGTGAACTTGTCCACCATAACCAACATATGGGTCATGCTACCCCGGGAAAGTTTGAAGGGCCCACCATGTCCAGACACCAAACAACAAATGGCCAGGTAATGGGAATAGTTTTGAGTGCTGAAGACGGCATATGAATTTTGCTGGCATACCTCTGGCATCCATTGCACTTTCGGACAATATCTTCTGCTTGTTGCAAAGCATTGGGCCAATAGAATCCATGTCGGAATGCCTTTTTAACCATGGCTCTTGAAGAGTCATGATGAACACATTCTCCTTGATGGATATCCCGGAGGATTTCTTGCCCTTCTTCTGGTTCGACACAACGTTGGAGCACGCTAGTCACACTTCTCTTGTACATCTCACCATTGATGATGGTAAAAGCCTGGGATCTTCTTTGTATCTTCCTAGCCGTGACCTCTTCACTCGGCAAATTACCATCCATAATATATGACATTATAGGTTGGGACCATGACGGCACAACACGAGCAGCGAAGATGGGCTCGTCGATCTCCATGGCTTCAACGGACATTGTCTTATCCGACATAGACAGATACGCCAGATAAGTCCCCGGCTTCTGCCGAGCAGTCCTCGGGTTCTCCAAAATGCAGCCCACGTCCACGTCCATCGGGACGACATCAGTTTCCGGATTTGTCGGGACAAATATTGACTCGGATTCAGGCGATGGCTTGATGGACGGTTTCCGAAGATGCTCTAGCGATATGCCAGCCGGAACGGCCTGCCTTGATGAACCCAACTTTGACAATATGTCGGCAGCTTCATTCTCTGCCCGATGTACATGATGGAACTCGCACCCATCAAAGTATCCGGAGATTTTCTGGACAGGAAACCGATATGACGCCATGTTGGCATCCAGGGAATCCCAATTGCCATGGACCAGGGCATATACCAGTTTCTTTGGTCACTTTGAGCCCATGGACCAATGCCTGATACTCATCTGAACAACTAGAGTAACTGCGAGTTGATCTCAATGGTCTATGAGAATGTTGTGGCTTTTTTGTTTCGACCCAGAGAAGCCCCCAACCACTGTACATCCGGAACCTCCCCATCACACCTATTATCAGGGTGAACCAGCCTTCCACATGTGAAACATAAGTGTGGTATCTTCACATACTTCAGGTCAAACCAGCATCCTTCAACTTGATTTTCAGATTGCTTCAGACTAACACCTCTTGCGAGGGGCTGATCCACACGTATAGCAACCCGTATGCGCAACTCTTCTCCCCAAGCTATCCCATCATCATCCACTTCCACTTTCTTAAAGTCACCGAGCCAGCCCCCTATGAGTTTCCCATATGCATGATTCATCATAGCTATGGGTAGATCCAGAACCCGAACCCAAATCTCCATCTTCTCAAACACCATATTCGATGGCCTAACTAGACCATTGTAAAGAGCATGATTCCAATCACCCTCCGAAACAAACCTGATCACGAACCTTTTTCCCCAATATCCTTGAACTGTGCAGGATGATGAAGCCCCCATGCCCGTTGCATGGCCCTCTCTAGGGCGCTCATAATCAACTTCCTCGGCGTGAAAGCCTTCCTAACAACAGCCCATCTAGGTTTAGGCATATGGGATGACGACATGTCCTTGATGACAATGCCTTGCGCTTCTTTGTCCGTCAAAACCAAGTCCCCAAGAATGGCTGACAGACCCACATAGACCTCCTCGTCACCCTTCGCCGGAGAGACCGACGGTTCCCTCTCCGATGCACCCACGGGTGCCTTCGACAGCGACCCATCCTTCTTCGACATGATGACTAACGGCGATCCAAAACCACCACCTCACGCCGCGCCCACGGCACAAGGAGACGAGACCATGAGAACTCACCTCAGATCACGCCGCCACAATCCAGATCGGAGCCGAACCAGACCACCCTATAGGACGAAAACCCTAGCTCTAATACGACCGCTTTCCGATAGCCATAGCATAACTCCCTCCTATGGTGGACCCGCAGTTCCGTACTGCCTCTAGCTGTTGTATCTAGAACTGGCGTTCAAAATTCTGACAGTTGGCAAACGTAAAACTGTGAGCTGTCAAATACTCCCTACATTTGTATTTCCCATGAGAAACTGTAGGCATGTGATCTTCAGAACAAAGATAGCAATATTCGTTTGGTTATCTGGCCAGCCCCTAACCAACACTGGTTATTTTTCATGTGTTGGATCTGCCAACGCACAAGACTCTTAGGAGAAATCCATGAACAGATGGAGTTTGCATTCTTGCTGGAAATTTCAACATTTCAATACTCGGGTGATCAAAAGCAAGAAGGTTTCAGGTACCATATCGAGAACTTCAACCATAAAATACACTAGGACCAAACACTATAATTTACAGTAACTGCTAAAATCAGAATCTTTTTAGCAAAGGGCAGAATTGGTCGGTTCTCCAGATTCATACTTGCATTTACACACACACACACACACACACACACACACACACACACAGGTTCATCAAGCGCAGTTCACCAGCTTCAAGAAATTCCCTTGTACCATGGCGAACCCATACACAATATCATAGATAAGCGTATCCATGTCTATTTTGGCATTGCTGGAGACGGTTTAAACACGCTGGACAAGAAGCGCCATGTCCCGCTGAACGAAGCATGCACTGTAGAAACAAAGCAATGGTAAAAGCTACCTATGAAATACTATCCAAAAGTGACTGAATTGAATTCCTTCCATGCCTCCTGCAATGGCAAAAGGAGAATTACGTAAATTATTCTGGTTAAACAAACATGAATCTGCGTAAAGTGTCGCGTACATCACAGAAGATATTTTTTTACAAACTCGACTAGAAATGCACAGCAGAGCACTACGTTATGGAAATAACAAATAACAGCTGCAAAATGTCAGATAGGTTTGATAGTTAAAATGATCTGGTTATTTTTTTCCCGAATAAAAAATATCTACTTAGTGACCCAAAGCTTGGGCTATGCACATTTGAGATGATTTTCAGGACCACTTGTTGTGAACTCCAACATCAGTTATCCTGTAAACTCCCTCTAAGGAAACACATACCACGATAGCTATTATCACCTCTATCGAACCAGTTTAGGCGTTTAGAGTTTCACTCTCCCAATAAAAAGTGCAAAAACTGGTATACAACTATTTCCCTGATGTAATGTAACCAGCTTTCTGAATTCCTTGTCAATCAGAAAAGGTGTTTGTTTTTTTCATTTACATAAAGATATTTGGGATAAATCCATGGTACCTGTAGAATATCAAAAACCTTTTCTGCTATATACTTTTGATGTACGGCAGCTCCTCTCTGTTGCAACTTATCTGGATGAAGACATAACAGCGCCTTCTGGTAAGCTTTCTTAACTGCCGCTCCTTCAATTATGTTAACCAATGGAACTGGTTTCCATCCACTCTCAGGCCAGAGGACCTACAGAAGCACATGAAGTTAAACAAACAAACAAACAAACATAACCCTGATGTCATCATAATAGTATAATGAGAAAGTTTGGAGGATAACATTTCTTCTAAAAGATGTTGGTGAGGGAGACATAGAGAAAACGACAAGTTCAAGAGATAATTTTCTCTATGTACATAACTTGGCACTGATCTTCAATGCACCATTAAAGTAGGAAGAAGATAGTAACTTATTTGAAAAATTGATTAGTGCAAAGATCAA
The DNA here is from genome assembly GCA_028641055.1 of Alopecurus myosuroides. NCBI lineage: Eukaryota > Viridiplantae > Streptophyta > Magnoliopsida > Poales > Poaceae > Alopecurus > Alopecurus myosuroides. The sequence goes on from CM054062.1 coordinate 264,034,614, forward strand.
CTAAATTTGCAAATGTAGATTTGGAATATTGCTGCAGGGAATTCAGAGTCAGCATACAATATGAGATTGCAATGCTAAAGATACTCTTGCACTTACAAGCTGCAGTGTAGAAAGCAATGACCGAATATTTCCTTCTTTTCCCCTTGACCATTCCCGGATTTTTGATTCAGATATCTATGTTGAAGCAAGCAAGAAAGCTAAGAAATACGGAGTAGAACAGAAAGGGTAATGGGAAAGAAGCAACAGGTTGTGGACGCTGGTTCCTGTTCTGTGTAGTACCTTTATTTGCTCCTTTTCCTTGTCATCGTGAAGAATTTGACCTTCGTCGAAATGCTCAACCTTGTTTGTAAAATAAAGAGATGGTAAAATATAAAATTGTTTGGTTAGGCAAACAACCTCATGAACTGACCACAGACACTTTCTATTAGTCTGGTTCCCAAAATTTAATGACGAACTGCTCAAATGCTGGTGGTTTCTGAGACTGAATTATCACAACAAGTTCCATGGTATAAAATTAAGAAAACATAACGATGTTTTTTCTTTTCTTTTCGAGAATGAGTATAACAATGTTAATAACTGTCATTATTTACTATTTTAGATATTGTTATTTCCCATGTTGGCCCTGAGTCAAACTGCTGAATATAGCAGGTACGACATTTAAATGGTGCATACGTTGGATTTCCAGAGACAAGATAACAAATTGTGAACCTGCATTGTCTTTTTGTGTTGGAGGCCAACACATGCCCAAATGTAACACCATTGGAACCAGTCTTACTCACTGAAGACCATTATCAGACATTGGTCAAACCAGACAGGTTTGGTGTTACAATTAGGCCTATCCATGTCGCTGCCATGCGATTCTCAGATGATAACCTATATGGTTATGGTAACGTGCGTGTTATTTGCGTCTAGGCATACTGTTTCCCAATAGTTGTTGAAGTGAAAAAGGGATAAAACATTAACACGGCCAATTAAGCTCTATGAACCAGCAAAAACTGGCCATTATCCATAAAAGTAGTCAATTCCTAGATGTCACGGTCTCATGGGCTTATGCCTCAACCTTAATAGTGTCTCATTGGAAGACATGTCGGGAGGAATTAACTGAGCGGAGGCGATATAGGCAATTAACTGCATATATAGCAGTCCAAAGATGAGACCTTAACTTTCAGGACCTTTGAATTTTAGCAATTACTGCATGCAGTTTGTGTTGACAAACTACCTAGGTTATTATGGAGTTACGTGACAAACAATACTAAAATAATGCATTTATTTATGAGACGTTGCACATACCACACATCCTTCAAGATCTTCCATGTGACTTTCTTCACGACCTATTGTGTCATGCACTTTTTCATCTGTTTCAACATGGATCGAATCTGACAAACATAACAAGAATTACAATATCAGTGAGTTCTTGGAGATTGCACTAGCAACACAAGTTCAGTAATTAAAATGATGACAACTTCCAATATAAACATGCTCTTACAAACCAACATCTGGAAAAATTTACAAGCAGATATGAATAAACCACCTACACCAGTTCCACTTATTCTGAGTATTACAATCACCAAAATGTTAATGTGAACATCAACAAATTAAGAAAGACGTATATGTGATTTTATGGGCTGCAGGAATGTTGAAAACAAACAACGGTTTAACCGATAAAAGTTATTCCTACAAAGAAAAAATAATTCACAGGCTGGATTAGTTAATTCATTCACAGCTTCACAGCTATACTTACCATCAAAAGATGGTGGTTTAACATCTTCCTTTCCTGAGAGTTTGCCTGTTCTTGTGCTCATTTCATTATCCACTGTAAGGACTGGTTTTTCCATCTTATCTTGTACTTCACTCATCTGATATAAAATTAAGATCGATGTAAGTACTGTATCTGTGTAATGTCAAACTATCTATCTCATTGAAACATAGTACAAAAGAAAATTTCACGCATTTATAATTCTGAGCTTTGATCAGCATTCCCTGAAGTATACATGCAATATATCCACCCGGATTTGACTTACTTGAGGTGCAGCGGAAAATGCATTCTGATTGGTCGTTTTATGTGTCTTAATATCCTCTTCAGCCTCCAAACCTGATATGCTAAATTTATCTTCAACTCCAGCTTTGCTTCCATTTTTTCCACTGGATATCTGATCTTGAGCTTTTCGCTTTGGTGAACTCTCAGGACTAAATATTTTGATAAAATCCTTTAGGACTCTGCTACCACGACTTCTCTCTCCTGAAGGTGGCCGTGAACTTTGTGTGCTCGGGCTAGCTGCTGATACACTGTTCTTTGCATTATTGGTGCTAGACTTTGTTCCTGCACAGGAAGAATGTTGAGCTTCAGTCCATCTATCCACAGATTTATATCAAAATGACATGAAAACTGATTTACTGTTTCAGAAAAAAATGCATGCCCTTTTCTGGTACAGAAGTTACATAAGGTGACAGAAAAACAAGCAAAGACTAAATTACTAGCTAAACTATGCTTCAGTAATGATATGTATGTCATCTAAATAAAAGGATACCTGTTTCTTTGGTTTTATGATTCTGCATGTATTCATCAAAGACTACAGAAAGACCTTCTTCCTTGGTTGTTGAGTTTATACTCTGCTTTCTTTCAAACAACCCGTCCTTCCCAGACTTATAATCTTCGTAGTCGGTCTGACTTTTTGATGCAGCCGTGGTGACTGACATGCTTTCTTCCTCATCAATTAGGTCAATGCCTTGTACAACAACTTGAGGGAAGCTTCCAACTCCAATAACATTTCCATCTTTTTCTTGCACACTAGCTGGCAACATCAACAAAGCTCCTTTACCTGCCCACTTATAGAATGAAAAATGGAACTTGTTACTGCTGATGAAGCTTTCTGAGCTTTTCGGAGTCCATTCACATTCACTGTCTATAGAGTTAACGTATTGAGATGTGTCCTTCTTATCTCCACTTTGAGAACGGAACCGGGATAGGAAAGGATATCTATGCCATGAAAAGGGATTCTTTTTTGAATCTTGCTGCGATGTCCCTTGGGCAAGAAAACTGCTCGTGGATGAATTCGGTGATGCTGGAACACTGTAAGCATAAGATGTGTCGTCATCATTTTTGTTGGATGTACGCCGGGATGGAGAAGTAGGCATCGAATTGTCCACACCTCTGGTGAACTTCATGGAGAAGCTGCAAGAAGCAGATATAAGTAAAGTAAAAATAAACTACGACATGCAATTTAAAATAGAAGTTATTTTAAAGACAATGCAGGGGAACTGCTCCTCAATCAATAGAACAGAGAATATGTTATATGACACAAATCAAAGGAGCACAAGTGGTGTAACCTACGCAATCATATAACCCAATCCTTGATCATCTATATGACACGGGAGAGGAACGCAACCACGTTGTTGAAGGTTTTGCTATTTCTTTGCTTATGCCATGACGTCAGAATGGTGAAACTGTCTATACCACACGTTCACACCTTATCAAAGTTCTCTGACACATCCACCAATCCTTGAAAGACGTCAGAATGGTGAAACTGCCTATACCACACGGGAGAGGAACCAAACTAGTCCAGCAGATACGACCAGATAATTCCCTTAATGGTGCACCGAACCACTAGATGGGTGGCACAAACTTTAATACTGATGCCAGCTTCTCGCATGAGGAGAACAATGGAACATAGGACATAATTCTAAGAGATCAAGATGGTAAGTATTGCTCTCTGCTTGAGGGATAATTAATCATTGTCACTCAGCTGAGAGTGCAGAAGCACTTGCGGCCATGGAAGGTACAAAGGGTATTCTACCGAGTGCAGACAAACCAGTTTTGGAATCTGACAATGCTGCTATAGTTGAATGAACTGAGGAACAGAGCAAGTCCCAGATGTCTTCTATCCTGGCTGATGTGAGAGTTGCTAGCTCTTTTACCGTGTTTTAAAATCCAGAAAGTCAATAGAGCAAGCAATTATGCTGCGCATAACCTTGCTAGTGTTAGATACATATACGGATATGAGTAGGAATAGACTAGGACTCCTAGATAACTTGTAGTCCAAGTCTCTCTCCCCTTGTACCTCCTTTATATACCCCTATATGAGGACCAAATCAATACAACAGAAAATTAGGGTTCAATAATTTCCACATGGTATCAGAGCGGTTTGCCTCACGGCGCCGATCCTAGATTTCTCCACCACTTCCGCAAAGAGCCGCCCCGGGGGAGATCTCTCCTCGGGGGCGCGGCACCCGATTTTGATCAAGGATCGGATCGGTTCTTTAGACTAGATTTTAGCCAATTTTCGAGATTTCCAATTCCGTAGATTAGATCGAATTTACCCAAATAAATCCCTAGATCCGATAGATCCTCATCCTGCGAAATCCAGTGCAGAAATCGGCCACAATCATCTACGCTAGCATCCACGGCGGCCGGCGCCCGGCGGAAAGTGCCATGTCGTGTTGCTGCGCCTCCCCGTCGACACGTCGGCCATGCGGCACTAGCGACAAGCACACGCCGCACTCGAAGACTCCAATCCCACGTGCGGGCATCAGCACTTCACCAACACGTCCACTAGCGCTGCCACAGAGCCCAAGGAGCCGCACGCCACATCCGATCGATCCAGGAGCAAACTAACGCGAGGAAATCTACCCCACGCGCTTTTTGTTTTCTGTGCAGGAACGAGCCAGCAATTGATCGCGAGTCCAGAGTGCATGCAGCTGCAAGCGGAGAGATAGTACAGGAGCTTGTCTCTATGGAGCAAGAACAAAAGAAAAAATCAATGCTCGGAAGCTTTTCTCCATGCAGAAAGAACGCGATTTTCTGTGGCATGCATGCTTCATGAGACGCACAAAACAAGCCGCACCGATCCACACTTCGCCGAAACCATACGCAGCGGATCGAACCACTTCGTCGACCTGTACGACTACGCCAAGATACGACTCAAGATCTTCGTCGAGCACGTCTAAGAGAAGCAACAACAACCACACGCAGGCCGGTGTAGAACTTCGTCGACTTCTCCGACACCATGGCATCTACATCATCGTCGTCATGAGGGACGCCTCCAAGCGACGTTCATGCATGCCGCCTCATCGCCGACACCGCATCGCCAAGGTCTACATCAACGTGGTCTTCATCGACAACCTCGTCAACACAACGCCGCTGCCGCTACAACTACGACGTCCACAAGGCTGGACACGCGTCTTTTGACAGTATAACTGCAAGACGCCACGACATTGACGACGGCATCGACCGCGTCCGACGGCTAAGACTGCATCGACAACCCGGCATCACTATTGTGAAAGCCCCTATGACCGCGCGCACGGTTCTGGCAAAACCGTTGTGTGCTTGGTGAGCTTCTCCCAGTCCTGGCAAAACTGGTGGACTCACTTATGACCTACGACCGCGTCCTTTGACGCCCGCGACGGTACCTATCAAGGTGCGAAACGTCGTAAAAAAGCACAACTGCAGCACCGTCATACACATCGCGCAATTTTTTTTGCGCCTCCGGCATTGCGGCTACAACAACTACGACGAGTACTACATCGACCACTACTACCTCGACTACGGCTACATCACCATCAGCTACCTCGACATCGACATCACGGGCTACATCTACAGCAACACATCGACAACAACTCCAGTCAGCAGCGTCCGCGTCATCACTTCCGTCAACGCCACTCCCGCTGTGACTGCGAGAGGGAAGAGAGGAGAGATGATGATAACGGAGAGGAAGAGCGACGAAAGCGCAAGAGTTCAAATCCAGTCGCAAGCGTTCGCTTCACTCCCGCTACGACTGAGGGGGGATGTTAGATACATATACGGATATGAGTAGGAATAGACTAGGACTCCTAGATAACTTGTAGTCCAAGTCTCTCTCCCCTTGTACCTCCTTTATATACCCCTATATGAGGACCAAATCAATACAACAGAAAATTAGGGTTCAATAATTTCCACAGCTAGTTTTGTAGGTCTGTGTGGAGTGGGGTGTGATACTGGATACGATTCCACCCTGCGTGGCAGAGTCGGTTCAGAGAGATTGCATTGGAGTCTATAACCATACAACTGAACTTTAAGTGATACACACCCAAGTTCAACAAGAAAAGGATGGTCAACGCCCAGGGTCACCCACAACAGCGCAGCCGATTTAGAACAGATAAAAGAGTGTCATGTCCAGTGCTAAATCACTGTTCTGTTTGAATTCCATGATCAAAAAATAAATGTCTCCAGCTGCAAGTTGTCAATTTCGATAAGTTGACAACATCAACAACTCCACATTTCTCAGTGTGACGATAGCTACAACCGTTAAGAACAATGGGCACTGATATTGTCCATAGAACTCCAGTGTGAAAAAAGTAGCTGAGCACAAAGCCAAATACCTCGACCGCAGGCGGCTCGTGGACCCGGGCGACGCCGGCGCGCCAAACACGTCCCGATCGCCGGAGGTGCCGCCGCGCCTGGGGGACAGCGGCTCGCCCCCCGGGAATATGTCCCTGTAGAACTCCTGCCCGAGCTGCCTTCGCTCGGAGCTGGTGCGCTCCCCGAACACGGGCCTGTCACCGAGCCCGCTCTCTGCCCCGCTCCGCGCCCTGGACGCCGGACCGGAGCTGGTGCGGTCCCCGAACACGGGCCTCTCCTCGGCCCCGCTCTGCGGCCTGGACGCGGAGCCGAAGGACGAGTCCAGCGAGGAGCGCCGCACGCGCTCGCTCCCAGACGAACGGCGGGGCGGGCCGCCGAAGACGTCGGCGAAGTCCACGTCGGACCTGCGCGGGCGCTCGGGCGGCGCGCCGGCGCCGGCCATGGCCACGCGTGTGGCAGCTGGGAATGGTCGAGCAGGTGGTGGTTGTGTGGATTTGTGGCGGGGAGTCGCGCTGGGAATTTCGCATGGCTGCGGTTTCTGCAGCGGCGTCTGGACGCCCACGTCGACATCGGCGGCCCGGAGTTAGTTGTCCGTTGTGGCGGCTTGCGGGTCGTCATCAGGCCGAACTTTTTTTTTTACGTGTCATCAGGCCAACTTGACGATGGGCTCATCTTATCATACGGCCCGTTTATTGTTGTTTTCACAGGCCCGTCAAATTTATTCAGCTTGCTACCGAAACCCTAACCTCCCCTCTATATACGACACCTCCCCCCAGGAACAGACCAACACGGCCGCCATCGCCTCCGCCTCCGCCTCCGCCTGCAGCCTCCTCTCGTCGGCAGCACGCCAGCACCGTACTTCCTCTCTGTCCCCGCCTCGATTTCAGCGGATCGTCAAACTGTTTTTCTTCGATTCGCTTGATCTTTTGCCATAGTCTTTTGGTCTGAAATATTTCTCGATGAAGATTAAAAGCAGACGGGCGGTCTGAACTGATGCCATGTTGATATGTCTGCATCTCCGTGCTTACCCTTGTGGATAGCATCCGAGAGAAGTCATGATTTCACTTCCAAACTTCTCGTACATTAGATTCGTATTTTCTGCAAGTTTTTTTTTATATTTGCGCTTAGCTTATTTAATCTTCTTAGATCGGGTAAAGTTTTTAACTGGACTCAAATCTGAGGGGGCAAAGCGGGTGCAGATAGCGAGATGGTTTACTTACCAACCCTTAGCAGCGTTTGCCATTGCTCTGGAGTCAAATGGTCTAACCGAGATTTTCTATTACAAATTACTCGCTTTTAGAAAAGATATCCAGACACTAATTGTGAATTCTTGTAGTCGTCTTTGCTGGCAAGTGATGAACAGATATCCTACACTCTCAATGGAAAATTCCATGTGTGGACTAATAATCTCCGCTTATTTCCTGATGCCTTGCATTAAACGCTTACTGATTTTCTCTTTGGTTTTTGTCCTTGCGATTTTATCATAAAATCTTTATATGTAGTACAGGGTGGCAAATGATGTGAAATATTTATGCTAAACACTGAATCTTTGATATGTTTACAAAACTCCGCTTATTATCTGATGCCACCCAACAGCTATTTCAATTTCTCTGCTCCGTGTTTTTGTTTTTCTCCCCGAATTCCAAGGTGACTGATGGCACTGATTTGAATCGTACCCGCGCTTCTGATTAATACATGAAGTACAAGGGAAAATCATGGTTGAATTTCTTAATATGAGCCATTAAAATGTCATCTTAATTCTTGCTCTGTTCTAGTAGGTATCTGTTACTGTGGCTTGTATGTGCTCTGGTGTTACATGGCGGTGATGATAAAACACTTTCAGCAAACATGCCAGTTCTGCTTCTGAGAATTCATGACTGAAAACCTGTTATTATAGATCTGAGCCATGTATTTGCACTCAATCATCTGCTTAGATCCTAGTTTAGGAATAACGTAATTTTGTTCTGAAACTCTATGACAATCCGATGATGCGTCGCTCTACATTTGGAGGTGTGTTTACAGGATGAACCTACCTGGAGGCGCTGTGTCCACATGACATTAACGGGCATGTCTGAGGTTCAGGTCGAAGAGCTTTTTTTTTTGTTGTTGTTGTTGTTGTGTGATTGTGGCCGAGTTTAACTATCCTCTCACAATTATCTCTGATTTGCTGAAGAGGCTGAAAAACTTGGTAGAGCAGGTGTTGTCATCAGCTTCATCCCTTGTTACTACGAGATGGGAGTTAAATAACGACACAAGATACATGCCAAATTGTGATGAACAGATATACTACACTCAATAGAAAATTCAAGTTGGGACTAATAATCTCTGCTTATTTCCTGATGCCTAGCATTAAAAGCTTACTGCTTTTCTCTTTGTTTTTCTGTCCTTGCGTTTTTATTATAAAATCTCATATGTAGTGCAGGGTGGCAAATGATGTGAAATATTTATGCTAAACACTGAATCTTTAATATGTTTACAAAACTCCGCTTATTATCTGATGCCACTCATCAGCTATTTCAATTTCTCTGCTCAGTGTTTTTGTTTTTCTTCCCGAATTCCAAGGTGACTGATGGCCCTGATTTGAATCTTACCGGCGCTTCTGATTAATACATGAAGTAAAGGGAAAGTCATATTAATTCTGTTCTGTTCTAATAGGTATCTGTTACTGTGGGTTATCTGTGCTCTGGTGTTACATGGCGGTGATGATAAACACTTTCAGCAAACATGCCAGTTCTGCTTCTGAGAATTCATGACTGATAAACGTGTCATATTTTCTGAGCCATGCATTCAATCATCATATTTTCTGTAATTCTTTTGTTTTATGGTGAAATTGGGCTCCATATTATGAGTCAACAGCAGGCGCCTATCAATGGCTTCCTGTCTGCCGCGTGGTGCCTAGATTGATTAGCCAGGAGAAGATTGTTTGGAGATCCATCTTCTTAATTCCAAGCCACAATATCTGGCCATACTGCAACACTAAATACATGTTTTCATTTGGATCTTTTTTAAGTTGTCAGCCAGATTATATTTGTTTCCATTTTAATCACTAATGTTAAGGCTCGGTATGTTGATAGTTCCATGATATTGTGTGCAGGATGCTCCTACCTTATCAGATGGCTCCATGTCTCCATAAATACACTGCGAAGGCCTGCTCGACACCTCATGACCTAAAGAAACAAATTCATCTTAGTTTAGCTGGAGGTAGTATATGTAGAACTGCAAGATCAAACCTGGTAGATTAAAACTTAAATCGCTTGTGAAAACCGTATGGACATCTTATGTTTACAACCAAATTGTACTACATTAATTTTTGAAAAACACAGTAATAGATTGAACTGAAGTTTCACCAAATTTTTTTGAAGTGTAAAACTACCACTATAACCGAGCAAAACCTTCGAGTGTACCCTGATAGCTAAAAGAGTACAACTTCTACTTAGCGATTACACAATTGTTACATTGGAAAACAGGGGGTTCCTCATGCCAGACTACAGACAATAGGCTCTTAGCTTGCCTTTCTAGCTAACAGCGAATTCCCGTCATTAATCATCACCTTTATGACTAACATGTCCGAGTTCACCAATTTGTCACCCGTGGATGTTTTTGTTTTTTGGTTTATCATTTACTAGGCTGAAGATAACAGGAGTTGCAGAGCCCATTGTCTATTGGTGAAGCCCTACTGTTCGGCTTAATTTATCTCCATGCCCGTTAATTATGTTAAACAATAACTAAGTTGTAACGGAGAAAAATAAAATCTATGACTGAATTGTTGGTTAGAACAAACCCGAGAAGGAAAATCTGTCAAAAATGGGAAAGTAATAAAAAATAATTTTTTTTGGAAATTAATAAAAGTTAAAGGTGTATGTACTTACCAAGATTGTGCTCCAATTAGACGATTGAGGGAGTGTTGCTCCATGTTAACGCGCACCAGCGAGGCCTTGGCAAGCTCTGGTGGCTCGGTCTTAACCACACCGGTTGGATCTAGGAACAAGAAGCAAACACAGGCTGCAGCGTCCGGCAAGACCAGCATCGTCTCCAATTGTTCGTGGCCTCCGCGTGACCGGGCATCAACTCGGGCACCGCCTAGGAGCTCCCAAGAGCTCCAAGAGTAACAAGATCAAATGGACAACTTAACACGGTGCACAAATCTCAAAATTGATTGGTCAAAGAGAGCGGAAAGATTGGATCTTGCAAGGGATAAGGTTCACTCTCGTGGAATCTCTCAAAACGCTCAAGGGGGGAAGAATCTGTTGTGTGGGAGCTTGAGAGTGTGTAATGGCGGCTCAGATCTGGAAATGAGGAATAAGTGGACGAAATACCTCGGAGATAAGTCACTTATATAGGTGGGTGGAAAACTAGCCGTTTCAGCGCAGAAAAACATGCGCCGTACGATCCGGCACTCCGGACGATCCGGTGAGGTCCTTCCACAAGTTCTGCCGTGGAAAAGGAGATGTGCTAAGGTCAGGTGCCGGATGATCCGGCGCGGAACGCCAGTCCATCCGACGACCAAACCGAGAGCAGTCGCAGAGCTGCCGGTCTACATCGGCAGTCAAGCGACGAATGCGTGTAGAAAAACTACCAAGGGACGATCCGGCGCAGGGGCCAGAAGGGTGCCGGTGTAGACCGGCACCCCCGCAACAGCTCTCGTGTTTTTCCTCGCGCTGGACCAGATCCGGCGCCGGACGGTCTGGCAAGAAAAACGTCGGATCTGAGCCGCCATTTGGGAAGTAATCCTCGAAGCCTTGAAGAGGGAAATCATAGGGAGCGGCAGCAGCATGAGGAAGAATAGGCTCATGATCGCTCACAGCAACACCTTTCTCACGAAGCTGCCCCTTGAGCCTGTTAGATTTTGCCCTGCTTTCATTCTTGAGCTCATGACTATCATCATGATTAGCCTTGGACATGCCAAACACAGAGCGGACAGCAGCAGCCATGAACTTCTCAAATCTGGAGGGAACACCATCCCTTGAAGAATGAACCACTTGCACCTTCTTGCGTGATTTGGCGGTTAGAGGTTTGAACGCACCATCAAGTCAGCAGTCCAAGGTTTATGACGACTCACCTTGTGAATGTTTAGCCGGGTCACATGATCAATGAGGCACTGAATAAGTGGGGCAAACGGAAAGTCCCTCTCACCTTGGGTGTAAGAAGCAAGACGAATCTCATTGTAGATGAAATCTGCCACATCAAACAGAGCATCCGGATGAGTTTCAATGAATACCATAAGGTCAATAGCAAAGTTTCTGACAAAGCTGAAATCTCACTTCTTGGGCACAAGAGTCTTGCAAATGATTTTGAACAAGAATGGATATGGCTCTTTGAATAGAGTCACAGTGTTCATAGCCTCATTAATGTACCGTTTGGCACCCTCGCGAGCATGAAGAGGAGCTAAGGCGCTATAATGCATGGAATCACTAGATTGAGATGCACCATGGATGGAATAGAGATCATTACCATGAGGAAGCTCAAGGAGATTAGAAAAATCTGCAAGCGTAGCGGTAAAAATCGGCCTTGATCATCACTATCATGAGAGCCACTGCGAGCTGTGAAAATAGAAGGTACAAAAGCATACATAAGTGGACACACATCCGGAGGAAAACTCAAATTCATGGAACAACAACAATTTTGAGCCCATTGTATGGTTTAGAGGATAAATCATCAAGCCACACAATGAGACCAAAATGTATGCAAAAATCCATGACGTAACGGTTTGGAGAGATATCCTAGGTGCTAATTGTACTTAGGGATGGAGAAAAACATAGAGATAATGCCCTAAGATTGCAATGGAATGGAGATATGAACGAAATTGACCGAAAGAAAAAGGTATACCGCGACAAATCTGGTAATCGGCGTCCTCTTTCTTAGCAGTCCCCTTCGTCCTTCCCATCACCCCCTAACCTGGGAATGAGATGGGCTACAACGCTCTTCGTTGGGGAAAATGGAGCGGCGAAGAAAGTGCCCCAAAGGACCAAATCCCCCAATCCCAGGGAAATCTGGTCGGTGGAGGAGTAGATCGGAGGTGGGGGAGCACTTTTGATGGAGGAGGAGTGGTCGGAGGGCAAGGGAACGCTTGGGGCGGCAGCGGCGGCGTCATGGTGGCGGTGGTTTGGTCGGGGTCGAGTGGGGGCGAGTGGGGAAGAAGAGACTCTTCCCTGCAGCGCCCCACGACTTAAACCTGAAAGGGTATCGCCGGACGATCCGACAGAAATTATGCCGGACGGTCCGGCACCTGAGCCCTGACCAAAACACGACCAACACACACGCGCACACGCGAGCCCACACCCAGACGCCGGACGGTCCGGGGCAAGGTGCCGGAGGATCCGGCCCCTGACAGAAACTCTGGTCCTTTTCTGCGTATGTAATCAGGCGCCGGATGATCCGGCAAATTCGCCGGACGGTCCGGCGACCAATTTCAGAGCTGAAACAAAACTGATTTTCTTACAGGGACAGAACCAACCACGAAACTTTTGGAACAAAGATGTGTATACAGAACTTTGAGAAGTGGTTTATGGGATAAGGAGTGGCTTAGGTAGAGCTAATCTAGGGATGAAAATGTCCTAAAGCGCTCCCCCAAAAAGAAGCAAATTACAAGATAAAAATGTAGGGAAGCCATTCGGACAAGCTTGAAAAACAGAGCAAGATAGCTCAAAGGATTATTCTACACACACCTATTTAAAAAAAATAAGTACATAAGAGTTCAACAAGTGTGTTTCGAACCGGGGTTTTAGAAGAGCCAAGGTAACATAAATTGAGGAGAGAAAGGCAACCAATTATGAGAGGCAAGTTGGTGGAGGATTTCTCCCCCTATGTTAGAGCACAAATGCCAAGATATTGCGAAGAGACATTAGATGCTATAGGCATTAGATCTTTATGACGTAGCACTCATAGGTATGCATCATGCCAAGACATGGTATGATGCTATCCCCACAAATGTGTCACTTCTAAACAAGATAATATGATTAGCGAAATGGAAGTAGTGCAAGTTTCAGTCCAAGTTGTTAGGATCAACAATACCAAGTTCTCCTCTCAACTCCACAAGCCGGGGCTCATCCAAAGGTTTAGTGAGCATATCAGCCAGTTGAGACATGGCCATGCAAGAAGTGATGGCGAATGTCAATGTGTTTGGTGCGACAATGTTGGACGGGGTTATGGGTGATCTTTATTGCGCTTTCATTGTCACATAGAAGAGGCATCAGACCAAGAGACACACCATAGTATTTCAAGTTTTGCCTCATCCATAACAACTGAGCACAACAAGATGCCGCGGCGATGTACTCGTCTTCGGCGGTGGATAGGGATACGGATTTTTGTTTCTTGGATGACCAACTCACCAACGATAGGTTTCGAGAAACCTTTTTTTCTGGACTTTTGTACTCGCCGTTCTATATACTTTATACTTTCAGTAGCAGTTTATACTTCCAGTAGCAACGTGGGTGTACATCCAGTAGCAGACGCGTGGGTGTACACCATGTAAATTCAGTAGCAGCGTGCTTGTACACCGTGTACTTTCAGTACGTGGGTGTACACCCAGAAGCAGCGCGTGAGTGTGTGTACAGTACTAGCTTCGGTGTACAGAAACGTGCGTGTACTTTTAGGTACAACGTGTGTATACTTTCAGCATACACTTTTATATACTTTTAGATACAACATGTGTGTACTTTTTAGGTGAAGCGCCGTAGGTGCTTTGTTCGAGGCGAAGCCGAGCGGTAGCACGCACTACGACCAATGCACGCTTCGACCAATGCGCACAACGATCTATGTACCCCTTGAAGATCTTTATAAATTTTTATCGAGGCGAAGCCGAGCCGTAAAAAAATATCGAGACGAAGCCGAGCCGTAGCAAAAGGTGTACTTTCAGGCAACAAGGGTGTACTTTTTGTGTTGTGTGTACTTTACTACTTTCGGTAGTATACTTTCATTGTATTGCTGGGCTTGATACATCACATACGGTGAAAGTGCACTATGGTCGACTAGAGGGGGGGTTGAATAGATTGACTACCAATTTTCTTTCTTTTCCTTTTAATTATGGCTAAGCAAGATAAGATAAGGTTCTATAGATGTGCAACTAGGTGAGCAACCTAAGAGATACAGGATAAGATAAACAACAGAAGTAAAACGAAAGGCAACAAGATAAACCACAAGTGTAAATAAGGAGACAAGGATATGTTTCCCGTAGTTTCTTCTCAAGAGAAGTACGTCTACGTTGGAGAGGTGGAGAGCCACCTAGGCACTCCTCAATAACATGGTTGTGCACACCTTATTCTCCTTGAGTTTCTCCGGTGAGGGAGATTCTCGTTTCCACTATGAGATCGACTTGAAGGCGTTCACCAAACCTTTACACAAGGTTGAGGACACTCCACAAGTTGGATGGAGGCTCTCAACGGATCAGAAGCTTCTTGCAATAAGGTGGAAGCTACAAGCACAAGATTTACTAAGATTTCTAGGCCTCAAGTAGGATTCTAGATCTACTAGGTTGTGGTGGATGGATTTGAAATTCCTTTGGTGGAATCACAGATCTAGGTCTCCTCTAGCTCTCCACAAAGTTTCAGAGTGTTTGGGTGGTTGGAGAGGGAGATCTAGGAGGTTGAACCTTTCATTAATGGCTAGGAGAGAGAATGGACAAAGCTTGAGCATATATACCTTTAAATACCCCTTCACCTAATGGTAGGGGAAGCCTTTAAATACCCCTTCACCTAAGTGGCCGTTGTGCAGTCCACGCAGCACCGGAGGCTCTGGTGGTCTTCTTATACACGCACGCGCGCAGCTCGCTGTCTTCATACTGGAACCTGTAGGGCGGAGGCTCCGGTGGCTTTGGCGGAGGTTCCTCCCACCGGAGGCTCCGCTGGAGCCTCCGCTCTTATCCATCCGAATGGAGTTTCAGCGGACCCCGCACCGGAGGCGCCACCGGAGGCCAGCACCACAGCGGGGCAGTGGAGCCAGCGGAGGATCCGGTGGTTTCACCGGAGGCTCCACCCACCGGATGTACACCGGAGGTTCCGCTGGAGCCTCCGCTCTTATGCACCCGAAGGTTTTTATAGCGGAGGTTCCACCGGAACCTACACCGGAGGCCAGCGCCTGGATGTGCTGGGAATTGCATGGGGCGGAGGTTCCGGTGGTTTCACCGGAGCCTCCGCTGCTTGCAAAAATGGCTCACCATCTTTGTTTCTTTGAGCTTTTTCCATTCGAAACATTTTTGTAACCCATTGAGATTGTATAATTGTTGAACCTGGGCATTTTCATATGTATCTAATAGGACCTGGAAATACTCTCAAATAGTCATTAGTCCAATAGTTATGTTGTCATTAATTATCAAAACGGAAGATGATCTTTCATTCTCCCCCTTTTTGGTAATTGATGACAACATCCCTATTTGCATAACTATAACTTACACAACATGAACAGAGCTCCCCCTAGAGATATGCTCCCTTCATGTTGAGAGAAATTAAACAATCTGGATAAGTAAACACAAATATAGTAGTGAGCAAACAACAAGTGGTATAATTAAGGTACTAAGTTCACAAGCTCACATAATGCATTACGAGGTTCACAACACACAATAATTAAACAAACGAAGTTTCCAAATAACCAACTCTATCAAGCAAGATGAAAGATGCAAATCGAAAACACGCTTGAGAGAGATCCCATGGAAATGCCCGCTCCTACGTAGATAACTCTCCCCCTTTGGCATCAAGATGGCAAAAGAGGGAGGAGACCGATGCTAACGTCCCAAAGATCACTCGGAGGAGTTATCCATGCTCGGAGGGCGGGCACGGCGGCGAGAACTGGTGAACTCTTCTCCTGCTTCCTCGTGAGACCACTCGATGAGCTTCCCCGCGGAATCCTTGGCTTGCCACTTGCCCAGTTGGTGATGTTATCTTGCACCGGGGACTCCACAGATTCCCCACCATCACAACGAAACTAACGCTTTGCCTGTGCTTCCTTGTGATGCTTGAGCTCCTTGTCATAGTGAACTTCCCACTGATGATGCTAAATATTTTTGTTCACTTTGAACACTTTCTTGGGGGCCCTTGGCATCCACTTGAAGGCACTGTCAGAAGGAGGAGGACGAGAGGGACCAACTTCCTCTTCTTCATCTTCCTCATCAATGATGACCCGTGGCTTGGCCTTGCCTTTGCGAGCAGCAGGAGTGGGATGCACAATAGGCTCGGTGTGGTCCTTGATGAGAAGCCTCTTCTCCGTATGTGGGATCCAATTACTATCATCTAGAGGATCGTCCGGGAACTTGTTCTCCCACACATTCAAGATGATCTTCATGATGAAAGACCCAAAGCAAGCATTCTTCCTCTGTATAACGACATGCCACAGCTCATTCCACATATAATCAAGCACATCGAGCCTCTGAGTCAGACCTGAGAGCCGCTTCTCATGAGTAAGAAGCATAAGATTCTTGAGGAAGCCTTGGATCACATCAATGTTCCCTGCCTTTCGGTTGATGGTCTATTGATAGATGCGGAGCATAATATCATAAGTGGGGTAGAGACCTTTGACAAACCCTACAACAAATTTCTTCCAGTGATACAGAGGAGTGATTTGATCCTTGGAGAGTTATTGAGTATTGGTACCATGAACACGAAACCATCCACTGTCAAACTCCTCTCCACCGGCAAAGGGTCCATGATCCGGGTAGCCACCAAGGAGAACTCCAACCTCGGACCACTTGATAGTGAGCTGATGTCCCATGGTCATCAAAATAAGATAACGCTATGTCTGATTGGCGAGGTGTACGGTGGCCAAGAACTTACAAACCAATCCTTCATCATAATCTTGTTGGACTTGCATAATGGGAGCAAGACCAAAAGCATCAACAAGATGCAGTGCTTCCCCAAAGTACTCAGTCTTCCTCTCCATATGACCAAAGTTGATAGCATGTTGAGGAGCAACATTCTCCTTGGAATTCCTCATCAAGATCTCATGATAAATTTGGCTTTGAAACACGGTGTGAAAACAAGGATCATTACCCCAGAACTGTGGCATCAAGCGGTTGCATTCAATAATGTATGGGTTCTTGCGATGTTGTGCCAAGAACACTCCCTCGGACATTTGAGAAGCTGACTTTTCCTTTTGAGGCAAAGTTTTCTCGGGAGCCGGGAATCTCGTCTTGCGCTTGGGCTGAGATGGGTCCAATGTGAAAGTGCATTTTGTTTTCCCGGTGTTTTGTGTGTTAGTTAACAATACTAAGTACTTTATTTATCGAGGTGTTTAGTGTGCAGGTGTTATATTTAACATCCGCATCGATCACCGAAAAGTTCGGTGAAGTTTGGCCCAAGAGATTTGAGACAGATGCCAACCGGATATTTGGTACCGGATTATTCGGAGGAGCCAGATATTCCGGTTAGGAAAATTTCAAACCATTTTCGGGACACAGATGAGCCGGATATTTGGTACCGGATTATTCATCTCAGACCGGATATTCCGGTTGTGGAGTTTTTGCTCGAAAAACTGCCAGAGATGAACCGGATTATTGGTACCGGATTATTCCGGAGGAGCCGGAATATCCGGTACGGTTGCCTGCGCGGGACAGAGACGAGCCGGATTATTGGTACCGGATTTTTCATGGGCAACCGGATATTCCGGTTGAAGTCAACAGGGTTCGAGCAGAACAGCAGGCCGGATATTCCGGTCCCCAAATTCCTGCAAAACGGCTAGTTTTGAGGAGGGGGTATAAATACCCCTCCTATTCCTCCTTGTGCTCTAGTTCTCCCCCCTTGCATTCAATAGCATTTAAGAGCTCACCAAATCTCTCATAATTCCCAATCCCTCCACCCAAACTCGAAGATCTTTGGAGGATTGAAGGAGAAGGCCCCGATCTACATCTTCACTGACCCGTTCTTCATTTCCCCCTCTCTAGCTCGAGGAATCTAGCCTAGGGTTTCCTCTTGTGGAGAACCTAGGCATCTTGATACTTGTTGGTGATTCAAGATTATTGGGAGCCCCAATTTGGTTGTGGGTGTGTGCCCCAAGTTGTCTGTAAACGATTCGATTTTCGCCTGAAAGGGGATCAATAGTGGAAGGTGAACTAGGCCTTTGTGGCGGAGTTCATCGGAGAATAGGGTGAGGCCTTTGTGGCGTTGAGTAGGCCTTCGTGGCGAGCTCACACCCCTCCAACGAGACGTACTCCCTTAACAAGGAGGAACTCGGGAATACATCGTGTCTCCGCGTGTTTCCTTCGGTTATCTCGTTCCCTTATCTTTTACTCACTTGTACTTGTTGCATTAATTGTTGTACTAGTTTCATTAGTTGCTATCCTTGTCATATAGGTAAATTCACCGTAGTTGCACTATCTAGAGAATTTACCTTTGTGTCAAGCCTAAACTACAAGAAAAATTAAAATTGGTCGTCGCACCTATTCACCCCCCCCTCTAGGTGCCCATACTTTACTTTCAATTGGTATCAGAGCCTCGGCTCTTCTATCGGGCTTAACCGCCTAAGAGTTTAAGTATGGGAGAAGATTCGGATACCGAAACGTCCGTGGCTAAGGTGTCCATGGATGATCTCAATGAGTTGAGAAATTCATTGACCTCATCCATAGACACCAAATTTGATGAGTTGCGCCAAGTCTTGGCGGAACTCTTCAAATCCAAATGACCGGAGGTCGTCGACTCTACTCCTCTGGATGACAATCCAGAGGGCGTTAAGAAAGGGGTAGATGGTGAACCACATAAAAATGCTTCTGCCGAAAACTCCACTAAGAAGGGTACGGAAGGAGATGAAGAATTTCACTCTGTTCCCGGAAGTTATTATCCCGATCCTCCCGTCCCACATCCTCATATAATCCCTAGAGGAGATCCACCTAAAATTGATGCTTTTTCTTTTCGTGAATGGAAATATTACATGGAGACTCACTTGAACTCTTCTTGTATAGATCTTTGGAGGGTCACTCGTGATGGATACAAACCTCATGACCCCAAGAACCTTACAAGAAGGGAAGACGTAGATTGTCAACTCAACTACACCGCCTTGTCAATTGTTCAACAAGCCGTGGGTCCTAACCACATGCCGAATCTTCAACAATATTCCACCCCCAAGGAAACATGGCACGCTCTTGTCATCATGTTTGTGGGCAATGAGAGTATGCAAAGGAATAGATATGATGCCTTGACCAATGAGGCCGAAGGGTTCTATATGCATGATGGAGAGGACCATGTGGACATGTACCGAAGACTCAAGACTCTTGCCACCGCCTTCTCAAATGTTGGTTCCAAGTACATTGATGGTGCTTGGATCAAGAGGAAGTACATGATTTCCCTAATGCCATTTGAGGGCGCGGACTTGAAGAGCATTCAAGGAAGGCATGATTTCTCTTCCATGACCTCAACTCAAGTGATGCAAGAAATGTGCTCCTATCAAGTGCAAACCAAGAATGCTCTTGACAACCGTGCTAGGGCCATTGGAATGCACAAAGGGGCATCGGTTGCTTTGAAGGCCAAGGTTGTGTCAAGAGAGATTGAGTTTGAAGAAGAAAGAGAAGAGGCATTGCCTCCCTTGAAGGAACAAGACTATGATCCCGTGCTAAAGGATCTCATTGCCCTAACCGTGCAAAAGTTTTGGAGGAATCCTCCCAAGGGCAAGAAGTTTGTTGAGGAGAAGACCAAGTCTCGCTATGGCAATGATGGGGCTCAAAAAGTAAGGTATTGCTTCAATTGCCAAGACAAGCACCACTTCATCGCGGAGTGTCCCTATGAAAATAGAGAACTCCATAGTGGCAAGCTAATTCGCAAGGACAAGTCTAAGGTTGAGTACAAGAAACCTCATTTCAAGAAGAAACCATTGAACAAGAAGTCTCCCACCAAGTTTGTGCTATTGACTCAAGAGGAGTATGATTCCGAGAGTGATGAAGAAGAAGAAACCCCAAATGAAGTGGCCGCTCTTGCTATTGCTTCTACTCCATCATCTTCATCTCTCTTTGAATCCCCCAATGACAATCATCCTCAACGAAATGCCAAGTGCTTCATGGCTAAGGCCACGGAGGCATCACCTTCCTTCAACTCTAAGACCCCTAGTGAACTAGAAAATCTTTCTAGTCTTAGAGTAGAAGATGAAAGGCTCTCCTTGGAACATTTTATGTCTAACATGCAAGGGGAGACCAAGAAGTACTTTGAGCATCTCATTAGCCAATTGGGAGAGGCCCAAGAAGCTCTTGAGAAGAAAGGTGAGGTTGAATGAAGGGATGCAGATGAAATTGCATCCCTCTCTATGACTCTTGAGGAAGAGCATGATGGTAGAGTTTCTCTTGAGGAGGAACTTGAATCAATTGAAGAAACTCATAATGAACTTGTTTCTAAAATCACTAAGGAACGTGATCTTGCTATTGCTAAATGTAAAAAGGCTAAAAAGGATAAGGTCGAGTTTGGGGTTGGTCATGGTAAACAAACCGAGGAGTTTGAAAAACTAACCAAGGCTCACAAAGATTTAGAGAGTCAACATTCTTCCCTCAGAGAGTTGCATGAACAACTTCAAGCTCAACTTAATCAACTTAACAACCCTAGCATCTCTACTTATTCTTGTGATCATGCAAATATTATTGAGTAAAATGCTAGGTTGAAGATTGAGCTTGCAAGGATCAAGAGCAAAGGCCCTCAAGTTGAGAAGGTTGTTTTCTCTACCCCACAAGTGGTGGCCCCTAGCTGAAATGTGGTCATTGCTAGACCACAATTGAGTGCTCCAAGGCCACAAGTGGGCAAGCAAAGTCTTGGCTATGTTGCCAAGAAGAAGAACAAGAAGAAGAAGATCAAGAAGAAGACCAACAATGGTGCTTCGAGTGGTATTGTCATTAGGGACAACACTACTCAAAGCACACCCGCACAAGCAAGCAATGTTGCCTCGAGTAGTAGTGTCATGAGGGACAACACTACTCGTAGCACCTCCGCGGGAACTAACAATCCACACCATTTCTTATATGTTGATTATTATGGTGTTGTGCAAGCTAAATATGTTGGTCCTATTGAGGGTTTGATTGACTATGCTATTTGGGTTCCAAAGACCCTTGTTACTAACATGAAGGGACCCTCCTCGGGTCCTAACTCTAGTCAATAATCTCTTGCAGGACTATGCTTCCGGTGGGACTAAATGGATAATTGATAGTGGATGCACTATCCATATGACCAGAAGCAAAGAACTTGTGACGGAGTTGCGCCCAAATGACATACAAGCAACCGTCACTTATGGAGACTCGTCCTCGTCTAAGGTATCCGGGTTCGGCAAGGTTGTGGTTGCTCCCGATATCACTATCGTGAACGTAATGCTTGTCGAATCCCTTGGTTACAATTTACTTTCCGTCCGCTCTCTTGGAAAGATGGGTTTCTCTGTCTTTTTTGATGTTGATATTGTGGTCCTTTTGAGGAGCAAGACTCTTGACGTCGCTTACGTGGGACATGTTGAAAATGAGTTGTTCGTAGTGGACTTTTCAAAGTCTACCAACTCTCAAACAATGTGTCTTTTCGGAAAGACGGACGTGGGTTGGTTGTGGCATCGCCGCTTATCCCATGTCAACATGAGAACTTTGCAAAGTCTTCACAAAGGTGGCCTTATTGTCGGACTAAAAGAAAATATTTCCTTTTCAAATGATCGCGTTTGTAGGTCGTGTGTTGAAGGAAAGATGCATGATAAGGCGCACAAGGCCAAGACTATTATTTCATCAAAGAGGATCTTGGAGCTTCTCCATGTTGATCTCTTTGGTGCCGTGCCCGAAGCTAGTCTTGGTGGAAAGAAGTATTTCTTGGTCATTGTCGATGATTATTCAAGATACACTTGGGTTTATTTATTCAAGTGCAAGAGTGAAACTCAACAAACCATCATCGACTTCTCCAACGAAGTGTAACATTAACAAAATGTGCAAATCACTGCTATTAGGAGTGATAATGGTTCAGAGCTCAAGAACTATACTTTGAATGAATTCCTTAGTGAAGAAGGCATTCGTCATCAATACTCCGCCACTTACACTCCTCAACAAAATGGTGTTTCCGAAAGAAAGAATCGCACTCTCTTGGATATGGCAAGGACCATGTTGGCGGAGTACACTTCTCCCCAATATTTATGGGCCGAGGCCATATCCACCGCATGCCACTCCTCCAACTGCCTCTACATCCGCAAAGGCTTGGACAAGACTCCATATGAGATCCCCACTGGCAATAAGCCCAACGTATCCTACTTCCGTGTATTCAGTTGTAAGTGCTTTTATTTGATCAAGGGTGCTAGGTTGTCTAAATTTCAATCCAAAACTATTGAGGGTATATTTGTTGGTTACGGTGCCGAATCCCACACTTATAGAGTGTTTGACAAAGCCTCACGGATTATCATAGAATCTTGCAGTGTGGCTTTCGAGGAAAATGATGGCTCCCAAGTGGCGCAATTTCATGTTTCTAATGTAGATGTTGAAATACTATAGCGCCCTCACATTTAATAATGTAAGAACTACTGTGTTAAGTGCTAGTCCCTGGATCAATGCTAGCACCACAGAACAAAATGTAATTGTATCTTTGCAGAAGTATCAAAACTATTACAAAAGATCCAGAATAGCCAAGTATAGCTTTATTACAAAGTGCATAGTCTTGAAAGACTAGCAAAACTCAGAGTTCTAAACAGCAGAAATAAAGTAGCAATGAGCCTCCATCTTCAATCATGCGCCACAGGCATTACATGTTGGGTGTAGACTCGAGTCCAAGCACTTAACCAAACTTCATCCTCAGAATTTCCTGCACGTTGGAATATGCAGCCCCCGAAGGAGATTCAGTACAAACAATGTACTGGCAATTGACACTATGGTGGATATAAAATGGCAAGACTAAACTACATGCATATCTGGCTTGGTGGAGTTTAGGCTTTTTGCAGAAAGCAAGTTTTTTCCCTAACACTTTTGAAAAAGAGTTTTCTTTCAAAGATTGGCACCATGAGACACACCCATGAGCACCACAACTAATATTTCCTTAGCCAAATTTTACTTCTTCAAAACGGTGTTGAGATTCTTCTGTCCATCCTTGTCCAGCTGCTCGAAGTTGTCCTTTCCGGGAACACGGCTATGGTCATAGTTTCTAACTCTGCAGAGGTTGTGCACTTTCACCCTTTGTCTTCAATTAGCCCAAACATCCTACACACCCGGAGTGCATCATGGAAAGGAGAGAATTGAGACGAGATCTTTCAGAAGCAAGAATTCAACCCAACCAGCAAGACCCGTTCCACCTATAATTCTGCTACATCTTCATGTCAAGCATGGGTTGAACTCTCACAACTTAGTTGATCAAGACAGAGCCCATATGTCAAAGGGCTGCACGGGAAGCTACTAAACTTAGAGGGACTTAGGAATCTCTTTGTTTCCTGGGTGGCCATCCACAAGTGTACTCCTTCGGTGATAAACACCATTGATATGGCCCTAGGGAGCCACTCAACATAATCCAATCACATCCAAAATCCACCCAGGTGTTTCATTGGGAGTTTATACTTAGAATTTTTCCACAACATTTAGTAAAACAAATTTGTAGCAAGGCTAAGCATCTACTAAGTATAGGTCTCCAAAATAACAAGTCTAAAGGATGGCTACACACTACTTGGGATTTTGCATAGCATATAATAACTTAGTAAAATTCCCTATCATGCATACTACTCAAAAACACTAATAATGCATAGTAAAATATGGGAGATTTGATGGTGTGTCACTTTCCTTGGCAATAGGATGAACAATCACAACAATTATAACAGCAACAAGAGTAGTCTTGCTCCTCTTCACAATCTAATACAAGCAAAACATGGCACACATAAACATACAACACAAACACAACATGGAAAAACAAAATAACAATACAAAAACATGTATGCATGCTATGAAATGATCAAATTAATGCACAAAATTCACAACTATCAATAATTACCAGCAATGATGTTCTCTGACGTTAATAACATGGTTATGATGCATGCAAAACAAATTTATTATCAAATTATAACTATTAGTATTACTAGAGTTTTATTATAGGCCAAATCAACATTAAAAGAGTTTCTGTTACAAAGTTGTCTAAATAATTTTTCCAACGCATCTACTGGATAGAGGAAATCAAAACAAAACCATAGAAATTTATTTCACCTAAAAATGATTAGTAGATTAAAAGTTATGCCCAAAACAGTGATTATTAGAGATCTACAAATAACATGTGAGTGCACGATTCAAATTTGAAATTTAAATAGCCTAGATTAATCTACATGATGAGCTGATTTCAAAAAGTCCAAAATCATCTAAATCGGAGTTACAGAACGAAAGTTATGGATTTTACAAGTTTTAAACCAATTCTGTTTTATTTTGTTTTAATAAAAAAGATGACCGATCCGGGGGACAGGCAACGGAGCGCTCTGATTGGTTGATTTCTGTTTCGGCCGGATCGTGCACCTGGATCGTTAGATCTAAAGGGAAACGAGCGGCCCAGATTCAAAGTACCGCTTCGCCGCGGCCGTCTAATCTAGGTCGTTGGATTCCGATCGGATGGATGAGAAGAAAAGGGGAGGGGCTCACCGGAGTGTTTCACCGGAGTGGAA
Organism: Alopecurus myosuroides; assembly: GCA_028641055.1. Taxonomy (NCBI): domain Eukaryota; kingdom Viridiplantae; phylum Streptophyta; class Magnoliopsida; order Poales; family Poaceae; genus Alopecurus; species Alopecurus myosuroides. The sequence continues at coordinate 264,059,482 of CM054062.1, forward strand.
GAAGATGGCGGCGGCGCGGCACGGCGTGGATGGCGCGGTGTATACGGGGGTCCTCCGGCGACTCAGAGAGCACGGGAAGCTTCGTCTCGTCGCGCTCGTACTCCTCCTTGCCTCGGTCTTCCTCCTCGTGGCACGGAACGACGACGACGATCGGTTCCCGTGGACGTTCTTCAATGGCGATGGTTGCAGCGTTCCCGACGTTCCCCGGATGCGCTGAGGATGTAGGCGGTCTCGTAGTGATTCCGGGATCCTCCTGGTGCTCACGTATCCTCTTCCCGACAAGAAGATCGACGGCGACGAGGTAACTCCATCTCGGAAACGCGGCGGCCGGCGGCGGAAAGTGGCGAGCTAGGGTTTTCGAGGGGGAAGCAAGGACGCAGAGAGGTTTGGGGCGGCGTATATAAGGGGTCAGAAACGTGGGGGATGGGTTGGGTGGATCTCGTGTCCCTCTCGGACACGACAGCGGTGACGGCGTGCGGGAGTTGGAGTCCGTCCGCGGGACGACGAAGAGATGACGTGCGTGCGACGTCATGGTTGCGTCACAGGCGGGGCCTTGTTGACAGTGAGTCAGAGAGAGAGAGCCGGGGCGAGCTCGATTCTTGCTGGGCTGGGCCGTCGTGTTCTGCTGCTGCGCGCGCGAGAGATTAGAAAGGGGCGAGTGGGCTGGGCTGAGCGAGAGATAAAGAGAGGGCTGGGTGCTGCGTTTTCTGTTTCATTTTTTTCTGTTTTTAATTTAATTGATTCAAATTCATTTCAAAACCCCACCAAAACAAAACAGAAAAATGCAACAAAATATGTTTTGGAAAGCTTATGAAAAATATAACATTTTGGTACTAATATTGCCAACAAATAAAATACTTTACTTTAGAAAAAGATTTAAATCCAAAATGTGGTTTAATAGGTAATAATACCTAAAATTTTGTGTTTAGCAAAGTAAAAACCAATCCTTATGCAAACAAGATGCAAGTACTCTATGATGATCATGAATGCATGATGGTTTTGAATTTTTCAAAATTTTCAAAATCCTGGGATGTTACAAATACCTCAAGAAGCCATAGGAAGGATGGGTGTGGGATTTTTCCGCCCCATTGAGGGACACCTTATGGAGACTCGAGAAGGACTATGCTCTACTCAAGTGGAGCCCTCCTCTATAATAGAATAACAAGCCAAGGAGCCAAGTGCTACACCTAACCAAGAACATGTTGAAGACCCTCCTCTTATTGACCAAGTTACTACGCAAGATGCAACCACTCTTATCATTCATGCTAGTCAAGGTCAAGGCCAAGATCAACCATCCTCTTCATCCTCTCCTCAAGTTGAAGCTAGTGTTGAAAATATTGTTGATGATGATGATGATGATGATCAAGGCCAAGTTGGTCAAGATGGGGACCCAAATGATCAAGATGATCAAGTGATTCCTCCGCGCAATAATGCGGAGATCGAAGTCCGTCGTGCTAAAAGGATAAGGAGTGCTTTGAAGCATATTGATGCCCAAGACAACAAGGTCTTGGAAGATATTCAAACTAGAAGATCCACAAGAAGGCAATTGTCACATTTTAGTGAGCATCAAGCTCATATCTCTATGGTCGAACCAAAGGAAGTGTTTGAAGCTCTCGAGGACTCTGATTGGGTTGAAGCAATGCATGATGAGCTCAATAATTTTGAGCGCAACAAAGTTTGGAGATTGGTTGAGAAGCCCAAAGATTGCCACAATGTTATTGGCACTAAGTGGATTTTCAAGAACAAGCAAGATGAGCATGGCATTGTCATAACAAACAAGGCAAGATTGGTTGCTCAAGGTTACACTCAAGTTGAAGGCATTGACTTTGATGAAACCTATGCACCCGTGGCTTGCCTTGAGTCCATTCGTATCCTCCTTGCTTATGCATCTTCGCATAATTTAAAATTGCAACAAATGGATTTTAAAAGTGCTTTCTTGAATGGTCCACTAAAAGAGGAGGTATATGTTAAGCAACCTCCAGGGTTCGAGAATCTCAACTTTCCTAACCATGTCTACAAACTTGACAAGGCTTGCTATGGTCTCAAACAAGCACCACGTGCTTGGTATGAGCACCTTAGAGAGTTGTTAGATGACCGTGGTTTCGAAGTTGGGAAGATTGACCCCACTCTCTTCACCAAGAGAGTAAAGGTAGAGCTTTTCATATGCCAACTATATGTGGACGATATCATCTTTGGCTCAACTAACCAAGCTTTCAATAATGAGTTCTCTAAGCTTATGACTGACAGGTTCGAGATGTCCATGATGGGAGAACTTAAATTCTTTCTTGGTTTTGATATCAAGCAATTGGCTCGTGGAACTTTCATTTCTCAAGCCAAGTATACCCAAGACATGATCAAGAGGTTCAACTTCCAAAATGCAAATATCAAGTCTTCTCCCATGAAAGTCAAGTGCCACCTATCACGTAACCTGAAGGGTAAAGATGTGGACCAAAAGTTGTATCATTATATGATTGGTTCTTTGCTCTATCTTTGTGCATCTAGGACCGATATCGTTTTGAGTGTAGGTGTGTGTGCAAGGTATCAAGCGGCTCCTAAGGAAAGTCATCTGATGGTGGTCCATAGGATCTTTCGTTATTTGGTTCATACCCCAAGATTTGGTTTGTGGTACCCAAAGGGGGCACAATTTTCTCTCAAGGGCTACACGGATTCCGATTGGGCGGGTGAACAAGATGATAGGAAGTCTACTTCCGGGGCTTGCCAATTTATTGGTAGGTCCTTGGTGAGTTGGTCTTCCAAGAAGAAAAATTGCATATCTCTCTCCACCGCCGAAGCCGAGTATGTAGACGCTGCAAGTGCTTGCACTCAATTGCTATGGATGAGGCAAACTCTCAAGGAATATGACATTCATTTGGATAAGGTGTCTCTTTTGTGTGATAATGAAAGTGCCATCAAGATCGCCTACAACTCCGTGCAACATACAAGAACGAAGCATATTGAGATCCGCCATCATTTCATCCGAGACCATGTGGCGAGAGGGGATATTGCTCTCTCATATGTGCCCACCAGGGATAATCTTGCGGATATTTTCATGAAGCCACTTGATGATGCAAGATTCATGTTCTTGAGGAATGAACTAAATGTCAATGATTCTAAGAGTTTGACTTGAGGATCTTGCACGCACCCCTATAAGTTGAAACGTGTTTGAGCTTAGGTGTAGGCATGGACATAGGGGGAGTGTTATCCTAACACATTGGGTTCTCCCTCCCCCCATTATGCCCAAAGAAAATATTCATTGTTATCTCTCTTTTTCTAATGTTGAATTGCGAGCTTCAATGTTGAGAATTGGCAATGCACCCAAGATATATCTTCGCGGTTGCATACCATGATCTCTTACATGGTGGCCTCGGCCACCAACCTCTTCTTTTCGAAGAGTTGGATCTTAGTTGGGATTTATTTGATATCTCATTGCATTTCTTGGTTTTTCCCTTCTAAGTGTTCGTTCATAGGAAAATCTCACTCAATTGGTCTTTTGTTTGTTTGATTCTTACTTTTCAGAGGGATAAGTACTACTTTCAGTTTGGTGTCTCTATCCTAAGCCATTCTACCTCAAAGCCAACTTCATCTAGCACATGTGTCGTTCCATTGAAATGAGGAAATTTCGAAACAGTAGGCAGCCAGAATTACCGGTCCAGTTCTGGACCAGAATATCCGGTTGTACCAGAATATCCGGTCCAACGAAAATCACTTAACCAGGACAGGGACGGGGAAGGGGCAGTTCGTGCCCTTTCTTCCCCAACTCCTCTCCTCCACCCCCAAACACCGCCGCACTGATTCTTGGACCCCCAGGCCGTTTTCTCCGCGGGATCTTCAAGCTTTGGCTCATATCTGATTCCCCTCGTCCTCGGGAGCATTTCCATCCAAGTATCTTCGTCCATGGATGCCGATAAAGTTCAATCTCATTGAATCTTGGTGCCATAACCATACCACTCCATGGACTTGTGTTTTTGTTGACAATGCTTGGTAGGAATTGTTCCCTAGGGTACCCTATGCATGCTAGATACAATAGTCTAGATTCACTTGTCACCGATCTAGTTTTGAACTCTAGATTAGGATTGATTTTGTGTCGTTTTCGCAGTACCGGAATATCCGGTCCATGTTTGAACCGGAATATCTGGGCGCACCGCAATATGCGGTTCAGATCTAAACCGGAATATCCGGTTGAGTGCAGTACCATTTGAGAACAGCCCAAAATTAATCCTTGCTAGAATTCTTATTAGATTAATACCTGGAATCTTTTCTATTGTTTTTATGCATGATTCATCTGTTGCTTGACATATGTGCACTCATCCCCATTGCTTTCCATCTATTGTCTCGTTCACATGTGGTTCCGGTATTGAGAAGATGATCACTCGCAAGCGCCCCTCCTACAAGGAGACTAGTGATGAGGATCAAGGCGTCCAACACCCTCCAAGGAAATCTGGTGGGACGAAAGTTGTCTCATCTAGGCCCAAGAAGAAGACCTCTCGGCTCAACTATAAGTCCGATATTAGTGTCCCTGATTACATCGTGATAAGGCAGGAGGATTGCTACCTCACTCCACGGGATGTTGCTTGTGATCCTCGTTTCTGGAACCTGGAGCAGTCATACATCTATTGTAACATCCCAAGTATGAAAAACCACCTCTAGAATGTTTGATTTCTTGTTTTATTAAAGTTTTGCATCATGTCATCATATTCCCTGAATTGTTTGCATTTGTTTTACCTTGTTTTCCATTTGTTGCTTCTGTTTTACTCTGTTTTCACAATTCAAATTCAAACTTTGTTCAAACATTTATTTCATACTTGTTATGTTACAACCTTTTAAATAAAGAGTTCAAATAAAAACAACCAATTTGTTTTCATTTTATTCCATAATGCTCAACTAATAAAATGGTGGTTTTTATTCACTCATTTACTTCCAATGCTATTTCAAATTCAAATCTCATGTTACAACAGCACCCAATATGGAATTATGAAATTGCCAAAACATTTTAACTCATTGTTTCAAATTAAACAATAGGGTTCCAATTAATTAAATTCTTGTTTTCAAAAATTCAATCACTACTCAAATTAATTCAATTTTAAACCATTTTGCAAACAACAAATTATTTTGTTATAATTGTAAAATAAAACTTGGAAATTGGTTGCTTTTGACCTAACAAACTCACCCTAATTTTTCTAAGAATTTTACTAACTTAAAAATCCCATTTTTCTTCCTATTCTATTTGCTGCAAAAAAAAACAGAAGAACAAAAATAGAAAAAGGAACAACAGACGCGCGCGCGGCAGCTAACCTACGCAGCCCAGCCCAGCTAACCTACCCGCACGGCCCGGTACCGGTTCACCCCCGCGCCTCTCTTCTCTCTCGCGTACGGCAGCAATCCCACCGGTGCCACGTCGCCGCGGTAGCGCAGCGACGGCCAACAGTGCGCCCGCAACCCTATTTCTACCCCCCTCGAGCCCCTGGCGTAGCCCTAGACCCTAGGTTCCCTTTCCCCCTCGAGCTCCGCCGCCGATCGCCACCTCTCCGCCACGATTTCCCCTCTCTGAACTTCCTCACCGGAGCGTCGTCGCCTGAAACTCCGATGGCCGCCGCCACCTCGTCGCACCACCACCCAACCTAACCGCTGGAATCAATCCGTCTCACCTCCCTCGACAACGTCGACACCTTCTCGGCCACGGGGACGCACGGGATCACCGCCGCCATCCTCGACGTCGCCGCCGGCAGCGCTCCATCGACCCTCTGCTTCACCTTCAGCCGCGGTGAGCGCCACCGTGACCTCCTCCTCCTCTCTGCTTCATGCTCGCAAGCACGCGCACACTAGCGCCACACCAGCACGCACACGTACTGCATCGAGCACAACGACGATCGCCGCCGGCCACCGTCTGTTGCTGTCAAGTTGCAGATGCGTTCGGTCGTCAGTAAAATTCAGAAACGGGCCCGAACGAAACCTTACCTTGTGTGCGCGCTGTATACTGACAAGAACCGCTCGCTCGCCCCAGTGGCAACGCCACAACACGCGCACGGGAGAGGCCAGGGTTCGAGCCCTGGCTCTCGCTCGGGATTTTCCCAACCTTTTTTGCACCGAGCGCTGACAGGGTGGCCCCCCTGTCAGCCACTGCGTTGCCACGCAAGCACACACTGGCCCAGGGCCCATCTGGCAGTGCCTTGGGCTAGCTCTCTGTGCGGTAACAAAAGTTTTCAAGCTTTTCTGTTTAAATCTAAATCTTTTTAAATTAACAGATTGGTCCCTAATTTGGAAATGCAAATAACTTTTATTTTAAAAACTCAAATAATAAAAATAAAATATGTGCACTGCTCTAAATTAAATTATCTATCTATTGGTAACATTTGTTTTCTGTTTTGAATTTTCCAAATGCAATCAAAATTTGAATTCAAACAATTCATTTGTAATTTGCTAAAATCCATAACTAATTCATAATTAATCCAAATAATGCAAATAAAATATGTTTTCCATACCATTTTGAACCACCTATTCAAATATAAATTTTGTTTCATGGTTTGAATAATTAAAATTGCTTAAATAATTTAAACCTTGTTTAAATCATTTAAATTTGCTAAATTCATAACTTGCTCAAATTAAATTATTTTTGAACATGTAAAATATGTTTTCAAGCTAGAAAAATATAAACTTTTCAAATATGAACTTGAATTTATGTTTGGAACAAATAAAATCCAAATAATATTCCAACTTGTTTTAAATTCATTTAAAACTTGTTTAATTTTGTTTAAGTCATAATAAATTCATCCTAATTCCTTTTTCAATATTTAAAACATGTAATCCACCCAAAATTTTATGATATTTTCAAATATTAATTTTGTTATTTATTTTGCACAATTTAAATTGGTGAAAACAACAACTATTTGTGTAATCCCTTTAAGGAAAAAAAAATTCCCTAACTTAATAAATAAATTTCTAAATTGGTAAACCCTATTTTAAATTGGTTCTATTGTTGTTATTTTGTTGTTTCCCTCATCCATGCATCATACTAATCCACCTTCCCCTATTGGTTAATTGGAAAACAATTGTTCCAACCAAAATTCATGGGCTTTTCATATGCAACTCAAAATTGCATATGTGTCCATTTAAATTGTGTTACCATGTCAACTAGTTTATTTTGATGCATCCATTAACTTGACATGCATCATCCCAGGATTGTGCACTATGCCATGACATTGATTGTTTACCTTTCTGTATTGTTTGTTTGCTTCTTCTCGGATAGACGACGACGTTGAGACCGACGATACTTACGACACCCCTTCTGAGGATCTAGCCCAGTACCAGGCTACTGAGTTTGCAGGCAAGTTATCACTCACATGAACCATTGTGTTCCTTTCAACATTGGTTACCGATACTTTCCGTTGTCTATTTATGCTAGCCATATGTATCGTTGCTTCTGTTACGAACCTATCACATGATACCCTGAACCCTGATATTGCCTCACCTCCACTCCTATAACCCCGTTGCTTGGGCCCGTGTCTTACTAGCATGCTTAGGGTTGTCTTTGCTCGAGTCTGTTATCAGTTACTTTCTGTTATCATATTTGATTATATTCTAGGGCTCGATGTTAAACTACAACCTGTTAATTTGAGGTAATAATAAATTGCTGATAAGGCACCGGCAGGAGGCCCGGCGTGGTTTTGAGGCCTGCTAGTGTCGACCCTAATTAGGAAAAGGGTCTTGTCTACTGATCCATGATGAGCGCACTAACCGCATGTGGGAAGCGTGTATGGGCGCCCCCCTCAATTTGATTCGATTCGCATCTCGTCCAAATCACCACACTTAGTTCGGGCTTTCCATTTGATGCACGCATATGCAGGTACGAACCCCCGGCCAGGGTGGAACTTTTGTAGTCGGCATTTAGGGCGGCGTGGTCTTCCAGTGCTATGAGGGTCCCCTTTTCTTCGTGGGGCTCGATTAGCCGCACACGCACAGCACGTGGTGCTTTGGGCTTGATGCGAAGAAGAGTTGAGTTGTGTTGAGTGCCCCGCTTGGTGGGAAAGGCCTTCCCATCTGGCGGGTTATTCTTACGTGTACGGCCAAATTGGTGCACCCCTGCAGGGATAAAATCTTCTCGAGAAGCCGTGTTTTCCGCGGTTATGGTTGACTTGGTGAAAGTACTGGCTTACAAGTACTCAGAACAACTTACACCTAACTAATGATAACTTGACTAGTAATAGTCTTATCGACACAATAACTTGATCCATCATTCCAACTGTGTGAGTTTATCCTCGGATTGCTTCTTTGGATAAGGGGCGAGATCCAGGATGGGTTTGTTTGGTGGTTAGTTATAGTTGGTTACGATACGCTATCTTATCCCCTTTCTGATAGCCGGAAGTTGTAGTATGTTCTGTAGTTGATTGGTGCAGCCAGTTGCAACATCTTTTATATCCGTTTCTTTCCGTTGAACCCAAGGCATCTGTGCTTGGTGTTGACGGGCTACACTTTGGTGAACTGTGAGTCTTGCTTGCCAGTACGTTTATGTACTGACCCCTTTGGGGTTGTGGTTTCCGCAGACTACGCTTACGAGGATCCCCGTGACGGCTACTACGTGGAGTTTGACGAGGCTGCTGACGAGTAGGTAGCGGACACGGGCAGGATCCGAGACATCGTGGATGGGCTCCGTTTTCTTTTCATTCCCGGCTTCTTAAGCCTATTTGGATTTGTCTGTACTCAGACCCTTTGAATGCTTCCGCTGTGATGTAATGATGTTATGTTGGGACATGTGTCCTCTGGATGATTGTATTTGCTATCTCTGCTCTAGTGAGAGCTATTTGCAACTTATTTCCATCTTTTGTGTCTTAGAGCTCTGTTGTGTTATCATTTTGTTCAACGCCGTTGACGTACCATGTGTGTATGGTATGAAGTACGTCAATGGTAGTATCCTGATTTCTATGGGATGGTTTACGTAGACGATGAACAGATAGTGGTTGGTTGTCACACATACGTGTGTTGGCCTACTCGTAAGAGATGCGGGTGCCGGTAAGCCCCGTAATCCAATCCACTACTGTTCAACGGAACTGCGAGTATCCTCTAGAAGTCCGGGTGCGACATCTATGCAGATATCTACTGTGACTTCAGATACCCTATCCGTGAGATGCACCCATTTGAGTTTGCTGCAATTAAGGAGAAGGAGGAGTTTGCTGATGTCGCGAGTATTGTTGAGAGGTTCGGGCTTGTGAAGCTCATGGAGACCCAGTGCCCGTACAACACCCAGCTCATTACTCAGTTCATGTCTACTCTGGTATTCAGCAAGGACTCTGTTTGTATCCTTAAGTTGATGACCCAGTCCACTCCTTGTGAGATTCCTTTTCACAGACGGGCTCGTCTTCTTGGATATCATTACAGTACTCATCCTCCTGTTGGTCTCCATGTGCACGAGGTGGAGAGACCTCGGAGGGAGAGGTACATGGCAGAGTTATATGCCCCAGGCTTTACTGTTGGGGGATTGGAGGGACTTCTTCCTCTCTATGATCAGTTGGTGCGTATCTTCAGATCTTTCTTGGTGCCGAGTGGAGGTAATAATGATGCTCTCACCACTCCTCTGTGCAATCTTATTATCTCGGCAAAGGAGTGCATGGAATAAGAGGATCCTTCTGCTTCCTATACTGTGGATGTCATGGATATTATTTATCATGAGCTGTACTCTACGATGATTGGTGGGAACACCATTCCCTATGGTCCTTACATCATGATGCTCATCAAGGATGTGATGAAGAAGGATTTCTCTGAGCTACCCATGGAGCCTCACAAGGTCAAGAAACTGTACATCAAGAGGAAGAAGAAGGCTACTCCTGCTTCTCATGTTCCTCCATATGAGGGTGGTACCTCGATGGGGGGTGGGGTCTCTTCTAGTGCTCAGCCTACTTCCACCCCTGGTTCCAGCACTCTGCGCCATGTCAGGAAGCTCTCCTGGTTCCAGCGTAATGTGTTGTGCATGAAGGTGGACATCCATAAGGAGCAGTACAGGGCCTACTGCAGGGACACAGCTATGTCCAGTACCCAGAGTCAGATTCTTCACCACGTGAGTGGTGCTACTGGTGATCTGCCTGCTCCTCTTGTTCCTCGGTCTTACACTCAGTGGTCTGCTGATGATCGCACTCCTTGGGAGCGCATTGAGGAGGCTCTCCGTACCACTTCTGCTTCCACTTCTAGGGCTCCAGTTCATGAGTATGATGATGAGGAGACCGATGATGATCTGGAGAGGGCTGCTGAGGGAGCTTCTGACGCGTCTGACGAAGAGTCTTCTGAGCATTCAGATGCTTAGACCTTGTTGGGACGTTAGCATAGTTATTTCTCTCCTTTTTTGTGTCTCGATGCCAAAGGGGGATAAGTAGCTCCTAGATCACGGGAATTGCATGGTTCGGGCACAAGCGTATTCTTTTACCATTTCGTGAGATCTTGTGTCCATTTAGTCTTTATTTTCGTGAACCTTGCTCGTTTTATTGTCGTTTAAAACTATATGTTATTGTGTTGTGAGACTATGTTGGTTATCATGGATGTTATCATGGATTATCTATTGATTAGTGGTTATCTGGATTATCTATCTTATGTTGAGGATATTATCGTTATTGTGCTTGGTTATTTTTGTTGTCATCTCTACGCACAAGGTATATATTTCCATCTTATTCTCAACATATATGTGATATTGTTACTTTGGCATGTTTGCTACTTGTTGGAAATTGCTCCCCGTATATTATTGCATCTATTTGCATTTGAGGCAAACAAAATATATGCATATAGATAGGGGGAGACATTTCCATTTTGTTTCAAACATGTTCTCGACAAGGTTTTATTGCAAATCTTAGTATTGTCATCTAACACAAAAAAAGGGGGAGATTGAAAGTGCATTTCGTTTTCCCGGTGCTTTGTGTATTATTTAACAATACTAAGTACTTTATTTATCGAGGTGTTTAGTGTGCAGGTGTTATATTTAACATCGGCATCAATCACCGAAAAGTTCGGTGAAGTTTGGCCCAAGAGATTTGACACAGATGCCAACCGGATATTTGGTACCGGATTATTCGTAGGAGCCGGATATTCCGGTTAGGAAAATTTCAGACCATTTTTGGGACAGAGATGAGCCGGATATTTGGTACCGGATTATTCATCTCAGACCGGATATTCCGGTTGTGGAGTTTTTGCTCGAAAAACTGTCAGAGATGAACTGGATTATTGGTACCGGATTATTCCGGAGGAGCCGGAATATCCGGTACGGTTGCCTGCGCGGGACAGATACGAGCCGGATTATTGGTACCGGATTTTTCATGGGAAACCGGATATTCCGGTTGAAGTCAAGAGGGTTCGAGCAGAACAGCAAACCGGATATTCCGGTCCCCAAATTCCTGCAAAACGGCTAGTTTTGAGGAGGGGGTATAAATACCCCTCCTCTTCCTCCTTGTGCTCTAGTTCTCCCCCTTGCATTCAATAGCATTTAAGAGCTCACCAAATCTCTCATAACTCCCAATCTCTCCACCCAAACTCGAAGATCTTTGGAGGATTGAAGGAGAAGGCCCAGATCTACATCTTCACCGACCCGTTCTTCATTTCCCCCTCTCTAGCTCGAGGGATCTGGCCTAGGGTTTCCTCTTGTGGAGAACCTAGGCATCTTTCTACTTGTTGGTGATTCAAGATTATTAGGAGTCCCCAATTTGGTTGTGGGTGTGTGCCCCAAGTTGTTTGTAAAGGATTTGATTCCCGCCTCAAAGGGGATCAATAGTGGAAGGTGAACTAGGCCTTTGTGGCGGAGTTCATCGGAGAATATGGTGAGGCCTTTGTGGCGTTGAGTAGGCCTTCGTGGCGAGCTCACACCCCTCCAACGAGACGTACTCCCTTAACAAGGAGGAACTCGGTAATACATCGTGTCTCCGCGTGCTTCCTTCGGTTATCTCGTTCCCTTATCTTTTACTCACTTGTACTAGTTGCATTAATTGGTGTACTAGTTGCATTAGTTGCTATCCTTGTCATATAGGTAAATTCACCGTAGTTGCACTATCTAGAGAATTTACCTTTGTGTCAAGCCTAAACTACAAGAAAAATTAAAATTGGTCGTCGCACCTATTCACCCTCCTCTTGGTGCCCATACTTTACTTTCACAATGTTTCCTCGATTTCATCAACCCTTGGAGCCTTGCGACTAGCCACGCTCTTGGTGCGAGTGCCCTTGCCCTTGGAACCGGATGCATCTATGAACAACAGATAGCAAGAAAAGCATGAAGAAGAGGTAATACTCAAGTTTATGTGACGCACAAATCCAAGAAACAAAGATATGAAGAACATTAGGGTTGAATAACAAGGGGCAGGGCACATGAACAAATCCACCCTAAGAACCAAAGTGATTCAATCCTAATACTCACAATCTAGGTTTCTAGGTTTTCTACTCGTGATTTCCTATTCCAAAACCTAAATCCATGCATCTAGATGTGAAGAACATGTGGCTCCTAGTGCTTCCCCATCCATCAACTAGATGAGAGAGAGAGAGAGAGCATACATACCCGCATCCATGGTGGAAGGTGAGGAGGAAGAAGGTCCCGGGGTGGTCCAAGGCAAGGAGGAGAGTCTCCCAGCGGTGGAGCGCCCTTCCCGGTGGCGGAGACGTGGGGGGCGGCGGCGGTTTGGAGGAAGAAGAGGGAGGGCGAGTGGGGGAAAATGAGATTGGGACCTCGTTGACCCTGCTCGCCCTAGATCTTATCCCGCAGAACCGCAACGGGCGGAGCCTCCGGTGGTTTCACCGGAGCCTCCACCCCCTGTCCATTTAGCACAGTGCATTACGAATCCGCTGGGCGAATTTCGCACCAGCGGAGGTACCGGTGGCCTCCGGTGGACAGGCGTATCGGAGCCTCTGGTGGTTTCACCGGAGCCTCCACCAGACCCAGTTTTCGCGCGCCAAGAACAGAAAAACGAGAGCATTAAGATTTGAATGGTTTTGGGGGCAAAGGGAGCTTGGGTTGGAAGATGGTAACTGTCATACGAGATACATTACTCGATGGGGTTCGCAAGATGCAAAGAAATAAAATCCGAACCCGCACAAGTTGTCCAGGGGAAATAGGATATTCGTGAAAAGGCAAAATAAAATAAAATAACAACAACTCCGAGAGGAGGAGGTCGGTGGCCGAAGCCACCATGTTTGAGTGTGTACTTTGGCACCGCGAAGATATATCTTGGGTCCAAGAGTAATACTCACAATTAAGCATAATAAGTCACAAATTGACTAGATATGCAATGATGAATTGATTTTTGCACAATAAGAGGAGTGTATAGTCATGTGTTGAGTGACGCTCCCCCTATGTCCATGCCTACATCCAAACCTAATAACACATATAATGAAGGTACATATTCAAGGTCTCAAGTGAAGTTGGAGGAATCAATGACATTTAGTTCATTCCTCAAAGCTCGAAATCTTGGTTCATCAAGGGCCTTCGTGAAGATATCGGCAAGTTGATCCTTGGTGGATACATATGAGAGATCAATATCACCCTTCTCAACATGATCCCGAATAAAATGATGAAGGATCTCAATGTGCTTCGTCTTGGAGTGAAAAACGGGGTTGTAGGCGATCTTGATGGCACTCTCATTGTCACAAAGAAGAGGCACCTTGTCAAAATGAATACCATAATCCTTCAAGGTTTGCCTCATCCAAAGCAATTGGGCACAACAACTTGCCGCGGAGATATACTCGGCCTCGGTGGTGGAGAGAGCAATGCAGTTTTGCTTCTTTGAAGACCAACATACTAGGAGCGGCCAAGGAATTGGCAACCCCCAGATGTGGACTTCCTATTCGTCTTCTCTCCCGCATAATCCGCATCCGAATACCCGATGAGCCGAAAGCTTGAACCCTTGGCATACCAAAGACCAAAATTTGGGGTATGAACTAAATATCGAAAGATTCGTTTCACGGCTTCCAAATGACTTTGCCTAGGAGAGGCTTGAAACCTTGCACATTTACCTACACTATACATGATATCATCTCTACATGCACAAAGGTAGAGCAAAGAGCCAATCATAGAGCGGTATACCTTTTGATCTACCTCTTTACCGTTGGGGTCGGGTTTCAAGTCAGTGGTTGTGGACATGGGAGTCTTCATAGGTTTGGCATCATGCATGTTGAATCTCTTGAGCATGTCTTGAGTGTATTTGGATTGTTTGATGAAGGTTCCTTCATGATATTTATTCACTTCAAAGCCAAGGAAAAACTCCAATTCTCCCATCATAGACATCTCAAACCTATCGGTCATAAGCTTGCAAAACTCTTCATTGAACAAAGTGTTAGTAGACCCAAAAATGATGTCATCCACATAGAGTTGGCATATGAATAAGTCACCTCCAACCGTCTTGGTAAAGAGGGTGGGATCGATTAAACCAACATTAAACCCACAATCCACTGGGAACTCTTTAAGGTGCTCGTACCACGCACGTGGAGCTTGTTTATGTCCATAGAGTGTCTTATCGAGTTCATAGACATGATCGGGGTGGTTGGGATCCTCAAAACCCGGAGGTTGCTTAACATATACTAACTCACTAATTGGACCATTTAGGAAAGCACTCTTAACATCCATTTGTTGCAACTTAAAATTATGATGAGATGCATAAGCAAGTAAGATGCGAATCGATTCAAGACGAGCTATAGGGGCAAAGGTTTCACAGAAATCAACACCTTCGACTTGAGAAAACCCTTGAGCCACCAATCTTTCCTTGTTGCGAATGACGATACCATCTTTGTCTTGCTTGTTCTTGAACACCCATTTGGTGCCAATAACATTCTTGCAATCCTTGGGCCTTGGCACTAACTTCCACACTTTGTTGCGCTCGAAGTTATTGAGTTCATCATGCATGGCTTCAAGCCAATCTTGATCTTCGAGAGCTTCATAAACCTTCTTGGGTTCAATGAAAGAGACAAGAGCATGAGCCTTGCTAAAATCCGCCAATTGCTTCCTAGTGACAACCCTTCCACGAACTTTCCCAAGTATCTTGTCCTCCGTGTGACCCGCTCGTTCAAGGTTCTCTAGCCTTCTCTTTGCTCTAAGAGCTAGTATCTCCTCCAAAGATTCTTTGGATATTGCTTGAGAATCACCTTCTTCATCGGATACATGTCCATCTTCATCTCGGTCTTGATCATTAGTGGGTGAAGGATCACCACTAGGTTGAGCTCTCTCAACAATGATGGGACTTTGATCATGACTTTGATGAGAAGTTTGGCCTTGATCATTATCTTGGCCTTGATTACTTGCTTGACCTTGATCATTAGCTTGAGGGCTTGGTGCATCTTGTTGGTTAGCTTGTGTATCAATGGGTGTAGTCAATGGATCCACTTGAGTGGGGCATAGTCCTTCTCCCTCCATCATCCGGTAACCCTCAATGGGAATCATTTCACCAATCCCCATTCTTCTTATGACGATGGGAGGAAATGCATCTCCTACAACACCATGATCTATACGCCCCCTTGGGAGCCATTATCCCCATCAAACACCACGTCTATAGCTTCTTCAACTTGTCCGATGGACTTGTTGTAGACTCTACAGGCGTGAGCATTTGTGGCATAGTCAACAAAAATACCCTCATAAGATTTGGTCTCAAATTTTGACAAATGTTTACCTTTCTTGCGAATGAAGCACTTGCAACCAAAGACCTTGAAGTAAGATACGTCCGGTTTCTTGCCCGTGAGAATCTCATAGGGAGTCTTGCTCAAGATCTTGAGGAGATATAACCGGTTGGTAGCATGACAAGCGGTGGAGACGGCTTCGGCCCAAAAGTTATAGGGAGAAGAGAACTCCACAATAATTGTCCTAGCCGCATCCATCAAAGTCCTTCCTTTCCGCAACACCATTTTGTTGAGGGGTGTAGGGAGAGGAGTATTGGTGAGCAATACCTCTTCACTAAGAAATCCCTCAACGGTATAGTTCTTGAACTCCGTACCATTATCACTCCGAATGGCCAATATGGAAGCATTGTGTTGGCGCTCCACTAGAGTGATAAACTCGATGACTCTCTTTTGAGTCTCGCTCTTTCTCTTGAAGAAATACACCCAACAATATCTTGAATAATCATCCACAATCACCAAGCAATACTTCTTTACTCCAAGACTATCATAGGATAGTGGACCAAAGAGATCTAAGTGAATGAGCTCAAGGATGCTTGTGGTGGAGATATTAGTCTTGGTTGGGTGGAATTCTCCATGTTGCTTTCCAAAGGCGCAAGAACTACACACACGATCTTTAGCAAACTTAGCCTTGGTTAGTCCTAGAACATGATTGCCACTTTGAAGGTCATGCAACATTCTCATATTGGTGGGGGATAACCGGCGATGCCAAAGCCACCCCACATCAACTTTAGCCATTAGGCATGTCGCGGAACATGTGTATCCTTTAGAGAAGTCCACTACATACATGCCGTTCTCGACAAACCCAACAAAGGCTACTTTAAGAGTTGTTTCCCAAGTGACAATCACATTCTCTTTATTAAAGAAAGAGGTAAAACCACAATTTGCAAGTTTAAGAACGGACATCAAGTTATAACCAAGGGACTCAACAAGGAGAACATTCTCAATTGATACATCATTTGAGATGGCAACCTTACCTCGTCCCAATACCTTAAGTTTGGAATTGTCACCAATAGTGACGTAATTGAGATGAGATAATGGAGGTTCAATATTGCTCATTGCGTCATTTCTTCCGATCATATGTTGGGATGCACCACTATCCACCGTCAGTCTAACCGACCCGGAAGCACTTCCCTGGAAGAGATCAATTTCTTGATTTAGGTACCCATCCTTCAATGGGTCCACTTTTGTTAGTAATAAGGGTCTTAGGATCCCAAATAGTCCAATGATAGTCATCACCATAAGAAGTACCAACATATTTAGCATAAACATGACCATCTCTGGATTTCATAAGAACATAAGAGGGGTTATATTTTCCAGAAAGGTCGTTGTGAGTGATGCTCCCCCTAGAGGTATCATCACCCACCACGGCGTTGGTATCCTTCTCCTTGGTCACCTCTCCTTCTTTCACAAATACAACATTCCGAGAGGGAGAGGTGGCATTCTTGGTTTTCTTCTTTGACTTGGCAACGAAGCCAAGTCCTTCCTTTCCTTTCTTGGCTCCTTGAGAGCTTATGGCGTTGATGCATGTAAAATGCATAGATGAATTTTGCATATTTTCACATGGTTTTCTATTACATATTTCATCATATAAGGGTATAATTCAATGTTTTATAGTATTTTGGGGTTAAATTACAAAGTCCCCCAACTTTTATGGAATTAACCCTGCCTGTCAGAAACCCCGTTTTCTATATTTTTGACGTTTCAGGGGGCAAACTTCCGCGAAATCACCTGAAAATATGCGGGGGTCATTTTCTTGGAAGGAGAAGACTTGCGGGCGAAGGATCCACGAGAATTGGGCAAGGAGGCCCAAAAGAGGACCCTCCATGCGGCCAGATTCCTTGGCCGCGTGAGAGGCCCCCTTTTGGCCCCTGTGGCCCCAATTCCTTCCATCTTCGACTTACCAACTCCGTCTTGACCTAAAACCGACTATAAAAAGGGTCCCCCGTACCCTTACGGAGGAGAGCGCCGCCGAAACACCGAAACACCGAAACAGAGACCTGGAGTTCCAGATTGGAGGGGGAAAACTCCGGCGGTGCGCCACCGGTGTGATCTCCTACCCCTCCAACGTCATCTCCATCGACATCTCCATGTAGAGGGAGTAGTCCACCCCAGGGCTATGGGTTTGTGGAAGTAGCACTTGTATCTCTCTCTCTATGTGCTTCACTAATTAGATCCGTATAAGCTGCCTCACATGATTACGGGCACCGTTGTAATTCCTATGTGGTGGATCTTTTCTACGAGTTATTGAATCTGAAATTGCAATTGTTTCTCTTGAGTTATTTGAGTAGATGTATCTTATGTACCCCGTTATTATTTGCTAGCTTTGATCAATCTAGTTCTTGAGAGCGTGTGTGGGGTGATGGGTGCATTAGTTGGAGTAACAGGGGGGTGGCTAGTGCTGTGAAAGTGACAGAAGTTCAGCGATCCACTTAGGTTTTGTTAAACCTTTCGTAGTTACCTCACTAGGGATAAAAAGGAGTACATTGTTACCGGGGATTTGAAGTGACACTAATAAATCTCCATGACTAGATCTAGAAAGTTCTTACTTCAACTTCATGTCACATTGCTTAAAGCTATACTCTGGTTTTTCCTTAATTATCGAGGTGTTATGATTTATTTCGCATCTTGGTGGAGTATAAGAGGGAACAATATGACCGTAGATATCTCTATGCTAGGACGTGATGCCCATATGAAAGTACTCAATGTTAAATATGTTATTGTAATCTCACATGTAATTCTTTATGTCAACCATCTACTACTTTATTTGAGAGAATGCGAGTGTGAAACCATGAACCCGGTCCTATTTTAATTATAAGAAAACACTCTAGTTACTTTGCTGCAATTTACTTTACTTGCACTTTACTTTACTTGCATCTCCAATTCGAATTTACATTATCTCCATCACCACTTGCATCACAAAAATACAAAAACAATCCATTGCATATTTATTTTCTCATTTGCATTTAGTAGTACATTTAATTATTGCACATTTACTTTCAGTTTTGCATTGCAATTTAGAAGTCTCACACCTTGTGCTTGACAACCACTTGGTGAGGTTGAGGGCACAAAATTCTCTACTTGTTTGTAGGATCCTTGAGGAAGCTTGGAAGACAACTGCTGAAATACTATCTCCCCGAGAGTTCGATATAAACCCTCGAGTCACCCTCGTCGGGAAGAAGGATTGCCACTAGCTACACACTCTGCACTTGGAGTCTCAACCTAGCCATCAAGCGTTTTTCTGGCGCCGTTTCCAGGGAGCCATAGGTGAAGGAGTTGTCCAAGGGAGCTCACAAGAAGTCTTCATCACCAACAAGGTGTGCAAACACCTAAGCTTGGGGAGGTTGCACCTACGTGAGTACCGTCCTTTCTATCTCCACCTTCTTTCAAGTAGATTGTTTTGTTTCTTGTCTTGTTTTTGTTTTTGTTTTTTTTTTGTTTTGTCTTGCATATTTTATTTTAGTTTGCATTTTAGTTTTGCATTTAGTTATCTAGTTTATTTTAGTATTTCGAATTTGCCTAGTTACTTTACTTTTGTTTTGCATAAAAAATTAAAAATTACATAAAAACTGTTAAAATGGGCGATAGAACTAAATTAAGTGACTACACAAATACACCCAATGACCAATTCATTGCTAGGCCAATTACTACACCTGAAATACAAGCTGGAAGCTATGAAGTAAGTCCTAGTTTATTGAATTTAATTACTAGAGAGCAATTTGGTGGTAGTGCTATGGAGGATGCCTCTATGCATCTTCATGATTTCATGGAAATATGTGATATGCAAAAATTTAAAAATGTGGAAAGTAGTGTTTTAAAACTGAAATTATTTCCTTTTTCACTTAGAGGAAAGGCTAAAGAATGGTTAATTTCACTACCTACAGCTAGTATAAAGTCTTGGGATGATTTAAAAGAAGCTTTCATTAAGAAATATTATCCTCCCGTTAAAATTTTGCAAAATAGGAATAATATCCTCTCATTTAGTCAAACTGATAATGAACATGTAGCCATGGAATGGGATAGAATTAAATTAATGATTAGAACATGCCCATCACATGGAGTAAATGAATGGATCATACTACACTCTTTTTACAATGGTCTAAACTACATGTCTAGAAATATACTTGATTCTGCTGCTGGAGGTGCCTTTATGAGTAAAACTGTAGGAGAGGCTAAGAGCATATTAGAAAGCATATTGAAAAATTATAGTCAATGGAGTACTGAAAGAGCACCCAATCCCACTAAGAAAATAAACTCAATTGAAGAAACCAATGATTTGTCTTCTAAAATGGACACTATTGTTGCCTTTATTAATAAACAAAATATGGAGAATGTGCCTTTGCAGGAGCTAGTTGGTAGTAATTCTGAAAGTGTGGATGTTAATTTTGTTAGGAATTATGGTAGCAATGGTTTTGATAATTCTTAGAATTCATATAGTAAACCTCCTTATGTGCCAAATAAACCTTTTGTTCCATATCCTAATGCTAATGAAAATAAGTGGAAGCCTTCTAGTGAAATTTCTGAATTTAATAAATTGCTTATGGAACAAGTTGCTAGTCACAATGCTATGATACATGAGTTAAATAAGTCTATTGCATCCATTAGTAGTGATATTAAAGGATTGCAACTTCAATCTTCGAATTTAGATAAAGCATTGTCAAAATTAGCTGATAATCAAGCAACTCTATTAAGCATGTCAGCAGGAAAGCCACAAGCACAACCTAGTGTAGGAATGAATTCTATTACTATTGCTGCTCCTATTATTGAAAATATTGATCATATTGCTGAGAATACAAGTGAGCATGTCCCTACTAGCTTAGAAGAAACTTTGAATGAAATAGTGAAGTACCCTGAATATTTACTTCCATATATGTCTTATCTTGCTAGCAAAGATGAAATTAGTCCTCATGAATCAAGCATGATAGCTAAATTAGAGAGTAAAGTAGAGGAAATTATGATGCTTACTGAAATTAAGGATCCATTGCTTGATTTAGAAAAAAGTAGCTTGCAAGAACTTATTGCTACTCTACAAAAATTTGCTAGTGATCCCACTATAAATGTTAATCAACCTGGCTTTGGATCTTATATTGCTAATCTTGTCTTGCAAGAAAAAATTGCTAGGTACAAGAATGAGGCCATGATACCTCCTAAGTTTGGGGATGCATGGATCCCCAAGGTGCTAGTTTCAATTGGAAAAGAAATTCACCATGCTATGTTAGATCTAGGTTCTAGTGTATCGGTACTCTCTATAAAATTATATGAATTGCTAGAACTAGAAAATTTAGAAAAGTGCTCAAGTGAATTTGTCCTTGCTGATAACTCTACTAAACATGATGTAGGACAAGTAAAAGATGTTATGATTGAATTGCACATGACTTTCGTACCTGTTGATTTCATTATTGTGGATATGGGGGATAAATCCCCTAGTCCTATTATTTTGGGTAGACCTTTTCTTCGTACTACAGGTGCAATCATAGACTCCAAGGAAGTGAATGTCAAGTTTAAGTTCCCTCACAATAAAAGCATGGAGCACTTCCCAAGGAAGAGGGGCACGCTGAAGAACAAGCTCCCTCATGAGCTTTATCCCTCTTGATTATCAAGTAAGTAAAGCCTAGCTATATGGCTATAAAGAAAGCGCTTTACGGGAGGCAACCCGGTTGTTTTTGTTTGGATTTTCCTAGTGTCCTCTTGCTGTCTCAAGAGATTAGTTTTTTTTTGTTTTAATTCTGGAGTTTTCAATAAAGAGTCAAGTCAAACCCATTTGGACTTATAAGTTGCTATCCTAGTGCATGAAATTTGTGTTTCAGCACGAGTCTGCTCACCGTATGATTTTACGTTTTTTATTGGTATGTCGGATTGAGCTAATTTTTTAGTATGTTCTGCAAATTTTCGTCCTCTGTAAGCACAAAAATTGTCTTAATTTTTTGACGAGTCTAGCTTAGGGAAAAAACGTTCGTTTTGCTGCTGCTGCTTTTCTGGACAGATTCTGTCTTCTTTTGTTTTATGCACTCTTTGGCCTTGGGAATCGAATTTCCATGATTCTTTCAAGCAGGAGAGTGAACATAAAACATAATGAACCTTATTTTCTATCTACTGGAGCATTTGATTTGGAATTTTGCACAGCAAGCATGTGATTTGTTTGTCCTTGCTAATCTCACCCCACAGAAAAAGAATGGGAGAAACATGTTTTGTGAAGTTTTTTCACAGGGAATAGAGGAGCTGCGCCTCAAGACATCCAAGAATGGTGAAAGCCATAAGCTTGGGGATGTGATGAACACCCCACTGGAGCTACACTCTTTTGGTTAGCACACGTCTACTTTCTGTTTTTCTAAGCAAAACATTTATCGTAGAGACTTGAAGCGTTTAGTTTTTATTTTTATTTTTGTTTTGATAAGACCACCACCATCATTTTATATGAGATTGAGTTACTGGAGTTTGGGGTTGGAATGTATTGGATGCTAGTATTATGACTTGTAATAGGGATGCCATGGTTGATTTGAAGAGCATATGTTTGCATGATTTATAGGCTTTTTATGTGTAGAAATTTGCAATAATGTTGTCTTGAGCTATCTCTTATTCATGTCCTTGATGTTAATTGCTGGTTTATTTAGTTTGTCATGAAATGAGTAGTTCTATGGACATATGCATGCATAGTAGCTGGTCAACTATCTCCCTCTTGCTAGCCCAAAAATTTAAAAATTCCAACAAGTAAAAACTTGTTTCCAACACCCCTTGGCCAAGTATTTCCAGTGAGTCCACCATATCTTCCCATTAGCTTCATTGCTATTCCGAGTATGTTCACCATGTTATTGTGTTATTTATGTTCTAAATTAAGATATTCACTTTATTAATTGTCATGGGTTGAACTTGGGATAGGACTCTCACGAACTTTTGAAGGTACACTTTACTTTTTATGCATCTAATAAACATGACCCAATAATGGGAGCCACAAGTTTTGCGTTTGAAAAGTGTGTGGTTGGGAGCTAGCTATAAACGTGTATCACCGGAAAGCTTTCAACATTGCACAAATTTTTTACATTTGGTTGATATCATGTACTTTTGTTTTTGGACTCCTGCCATGCTGAAATGAAATAGAGGAATAGTAAGTTTTGATGAGTTAGTATCTATATGACTAGAGAAACGCATTGGGACGCTAACCCAAGCCATTATCATGGTGGAAATTTACTTACAGCTTGAGTGACTCTACAACACATCCTATAATAAAATAAGAAGCTATGCATAATAGTGAATGAAAATAAAAAGGATGATGAGTCTACTCCGTTTGTTCATCTTGTCATTGTAACATGGGCTTGTTTCCATGTCATGGGGCAAGAGGTACCTCTTTGCGGTTCTCTATGATGTCATTAATACTTATTATGATTGTACAAAGTTTATTAGGAATCTTAAGTTGAGTAATCATGGAGTAGGTTTTCACACTCACGGGGCATGAGGCTTTCAACCACCTTGTCATTCTCATTACTTCAATACTCACAATTTTAAGATGCTAGTGATAAAGGGGCAATGATAGTCCTAGATCAATGGATACCACATTTCAATTAGTAATTTTAGTTGAATAATTTAGAGGCTAAATAAGACTTGATCATGTTTTACCTCTACTCAATTTTCTCCAAAGTGTCCACCATATTTTCTATTCTCCATTATGCTATTCTTTGACCAATATAGGATTTTATTTTTCATTTTGTGTATGCATTTGGTCCATAGTGCTTTTATTTCATTATACACTTTGTGAACTTTCATGAAGCATCTTTGCTTCCATATTTGATATTTCTTACAACATGAATTGTATATTGCTACTCATTTCTAGTATTAATCATTTGAATTTATGTAGCATGAATAATCCTCCTTGATATCCCATGATTGTTTCAATATGCAAAACCCATCTTAGTTTTATCACCTTCATACTCGAGGACGAGCATGGGTTAATCTTGGGGATGTTGATGCATGTAAAATGCATAGATGAATTTTGCATATTTTCACATGGTTTTCTATTACATATTGCATCATATAAGGGTACAATTCAATGTTTTATAGTATGTTGGGGTTAAATTACAAAGTCCCCCAACTTTTATGGAATTAACCCTGCCTGTCAGAAACCCCGTTTTCTATATTTTTGACGTTTCAGGGGGCAAACTTCCGTGAAATCACCTGAAAATCTGCGGGGGTCATTTTCTTGGAAGGAGAAGACTTGCGGGCGAAGGATCCACGAGAATTGGGCAAGGAGGCCCAAAAGAGGACCCTCCACGCGGCCAGATTCCTTGGCCGCGTGAGAGGCCCCCTTTTGGCCCCTGTGGCCCCAATTCCTTCCATCTTCGACTTACCGACTCCGTCTTGACCTAAAACCGACTATAAAAAGTGTCCCCCGTACCCTTACGTAGGGGAGCGCCGCCAAAACACCGAAACACCAAAACAGAGACCAGAAGTTCCAGATTGGAGGGGGAAAACTCCGGCGGGGCGCCGCCGGTGTGATCTCCTACCCCTCCAACGTCATCTCCATCGACATCTCCATGAAGAGGGAGTAGTCCACCCCAGGGCTATGGGTTTGTGGAAGTAGCACTTGTATCTCTCTCTATGTGCTTCACTAATTAGATCCGTATGAGCTGCCTCACATGATTACGGGCACCGTTGTAATTCCTATGTGGTGGATCTTTTCTATGAGTTATTGAATCTAAGATTGCAATTGTTTCTCTTGAGTTATTTGAGTAGATGTATCTTATGTACCCCGTTCTTATTTGCTAGCTTTGATCAATCTACCTCTTGAGAGCGTGTGTGGGGTGATGGGTGCATTAGTTGGAGTAACGGGGGGTGGCTAGTGCTGTGAAAGTGACAGAAGTTCAGCGATCCACTTAGGTTTTGTTAAACCTTTCTTAGTTACCTCACTAGGGATAAAAAGGAGTACCTTGTTACCGGGGATTTGAAGTGGCACTAATCAATCTCCATGACTAGATCTAGCAAGTTCTTACTTCAACTTCATGTCACATTGCTTAAAGCTATACTCTGGTTTTTCCTTAATTATCGAGGTGTTATGATTTATTTCGCATCTTGGTGGAGTATAAGAGGGAACAATATGACCGTAGATATCTCTATGCTAGGACGTGATGCCCATATGAAAGTACTCAATGTTAAATATGTTATTGTAATCTCACATGTAATTCTTTATGTCCACCGTCTACTACTTTATTTGAGAGAATGCAAGTGTGAAACCATGAACCCCGGTCCTATTTTAATTATAAGAAAACACTCTAGTTACTTTGCTGAAATTTACTTTACTTGCATCTCCAATTCGAATTTACATTATCTCCATCACCACTTGTATCACAAAAATACAAAAACAATCCATTGCATATTTATTTTCTCATTTGCATTTAGTAGTAGATTTAATTATTGCACATTTACTTTCAGTTTTGCATTGCAATTTAGAAGTCTCACACCTTGTGCTTGACAACCACTTGGTGAGGTTGAGGGCACAAAATTCTCTACTTGTTTGCAGGATCTTGGAGGAAGCTTGGAAGACAACTGCTGAAATACTGGCTCCCCAAGAGTTCGATATAAACCCTCGAGTCACCCTCGTGGGGAAGAAGGCTTGCCACTAGCTACACACTCTGCACTTGGAGTCTCAACCTAGCCATCAGCTATCCCTAGCTTCAACTCTTCTTCTTCAAAGATTTTAAGTATAGCAAGAGATTTTTCATTATCCTTCCTAAGTTTGGAAACACTAATAGCATAAGTCTCTTCTAGACTAGATAGTCTCTCTTCAAGAGAGGCTCTCAAGGATCTTTCTTTCTCAAGAGCTTCTATAAGCTCATTGTCATGATTCTCATGACCACCACAATAGCTCTCCAAGGTCGTGCTGATCTCTTCCTTCTCATCTATGAGAGAGTTAGCATCATCAAGTTGCCTCAAGACGGCCTTTACCTTTTCCTTGGTTTCACCTTCAAGACTACATAGCCAAGAGCTAAGATTCTTGGTCTCCTCATCATCCACAATGTTTTCAACACAATCCAATAATGAGGGAGAACTAGTAGCAATTGACTTGGAGGTGGAAGATATTACCGCGGTGGCTTTTGCCATGAGACATGTAGGTCGGATTCATGCCTTCTCATTGGGGGATTCGAATAGAGAGACCGATGAAGAGGAAGTCGTAGCTATGGCGACATGGGCCACACCTACCACTTCATCTTCTCCTTCATCTCCGGAGTAGTATGTTTCCAATGTGGAGCCTTCTTGAACATATAGGGCCCTTGGGACTCTTCTAGCGAGATTCTTGTTTTGTGGAGCTTTGTTCTTGTCCTTGCGAACAAGCTTACCTTCATTCTCTTCTCTTGGCTCAAAAGGACACTCCTTGACGAAGTGATTTGCACTTCCACAATTGAAGCATGTCCTTGGCTACTCCCCCTTCTTCTTGTAGATCTTGTTTCTTGAAGGTCTAGGAGCACCGGCCTTGTGAGCATCCCATCTCTTCCAATAATCGTGCATGGCAAGAGCAATGCACCTCTGAGCACCCTTGTATGTATCTTCATAATCCTCATCATCCTTATCGTCCTCATCCAGTTCTTCTATCCGAGAAACCGCCTTAGACATCAAGGCAAGGTTGGGAGACTTTCCAACTCCTCTTGAGCGAGCAAGAGCATCATCCGCGCTCTTGTGAGATAGGGATATGGCTATGAACTCACTAAGAACACCAATGGAGTTGAGGGAGTTGTAATCCGATCTTGTTTGAATGCTAGTGGAGAGGTTCTTCCTGAAAGGAGTTATGGCCTTAACAAACTTCCTCTTGATCCACTCATCGGAGATCTCTTCTTTTCCGAAGTCCCTCAATTGGTTGCCAAGAGTGACGACCCTTCTATATAGTTCTTCGGGACTTTCATCTTCAAGCATAACGAATTTCTCGGACTTGTCAAGAGCCACATCATACTTGGAGGATTGGATGCTAGCATTTCCTTGAAACAAGGTGTCATGTTTATCCCAAGCCTCCTTGGCGGTCTTGATACCGCGTATGTGTTCAAGATGTTCTCTTGGGAGAGCCTTCTGGATAGTGACAAGAGCGGTCTTGTTGAGTTGAAATTCCACATCTTCTCTTGGAGTCAAGTTGTTTGCATCATGAGGATGAAATCCATGGAGAACACTTCTCCACAAGGCGGTGCAAGACCCTGAAATATGAGACTCCATATCGAACTTCCAAGAAGAGAATTCGTTAGTGTTAAGCATGGGAGGAAGTCCAACATTTATAATGTGTGGCATTGTGACAATAGGATGAATAGTGTCATAATTGGGAGGTGGTGGTACTTTTGAGTTAGACCCCGAACCGTTAGCCGATTGAGACTTGGAGCCTTCGGAGCTCCCACCGCTCTTACCCTTTTTTACCGACTTTTGCCTTGGCTAAAGCAATGTTAGCTTCCATTTCGGCGATGTCCAGAATGGACTCATCATCCGAGCTAACATCATCGGCGGTGAGAGGTAGTTCCTTGGACTCCTTGGTTTTCCCCATCATGGCCTCCAACATTTTCTTTATGCTAGAAACCTCCGAGCCAACGCTAGAGCTAACCTTGGACAATTCGGTTTGGAGGGTTCCAACCGTTTCTTGTAGGTTAGTTATAGTGTCGGCCATTTTGGCGATTTCCGCACTAGAACCGTCGGCCATTGTGGTGGATGGATTTGAAATTCCTTTGGTGGAATCACGGATCTAGGTCTCCTCTAGCTCTCCACAAAGTTTCGGAGTGTTTGGGTGGTTGGAGAGGGAGATCTAAGAGGTTGAAGCTTTCATTAATGGCTAGGAGAGAGAATGGGCAAAGCTTGAGCATTTATGAAGTAGGGGAAGCCTTTAAATACCCCTTCCCCTAAGTGGCCGTTGTTCAGTCCACGCAGCACCGGAGGCTCCGGTGTTTCCACCGTAGGCTCCGGTGGTCTTCTTATACACGCACACGCGCAGCTCGCTGTCTTCATATTGGAACCCGTAGGGCGGAGGCTCCGGTGGCTTTGGCGGAGGTTCCGCCCACCGGAGGCTCCGCTGGAGCCTCCGCTCTTATCCATCCGAACGGAGTTTCAGCGGACCACGCACCTGAGGCGCCACCGGAGGCCAGCCCCACAGTGGGGCAGTGGAGCCACCCGAGGCTCCGGTGGTTTCACCAGAGGCTCCGCCCACCGGATGTACACCGGAGGTTCCGCTGGAGCCTCCGCTCTTATACACCCGAAAGTGTTTTTAGCGGAGGTTTCACTGGAACCTACACCGGAGGTCAGCGCCTGGATGTGCTGGGAATTGCATGGGGCAGAGGTTCCGATGGTTTCACTGGAGCCTCCGCTGCTTACAAAAATGGCTCCCCAGCTTTGTTTTTTCGAGCTCTTTCCATTCAAAACATTTTTGTAACCAATTGAGATTGTATAATTGTTGAACCTGGGCATTTTCATATGTATCTAATTGGACCTGCAAATACTCTCAAATAGTCATTAGTCCAATAGTTATGCTGTCATTAATTATCAAAACGGAAGATGATCTTTCATACGGGAGAAACGAAAACCGATCGTTAAAAGGAAAACTCACGTACTCTCTCCGTCATGGTTTGCACGACGCGCTACCAGTTTCTCTGGGACCGTGAATTGTTTGCCTTGAACGGGAATTTAGCGATGAAAGTTAAAGCCTGGGCGCCGTATGACGTGCGAGTTTAACGCTAATTAAGACGCTCGGCCAGTAACCGAGCCGTCTATTGTGCATGCATCGGACGGGAATCCTATTCACACGACGCATGTGCTGTCCACTCCACGTACACACCATCAAAAGGAAACGAAACCAGAGAGAAAAAACGGGTCTACACGCCACAATTAATTGCGCCATTAAAACAGATGCGCCTAAATCTCTTCCACTTGTGGAAATGCATGAATTTCGAAGGGCGTCGTGCATACTGTGACAGAGGGAGTACGTAACATGGTAGGCCGCTCACGTACGTAACTCCAGTGAATCGGTCCACGTGATGTCTCCCGCAACCGACCTCCAGGAAGGATAGCGAAGGGAAGTCTTTCCCTAATCGCACCCACGAAAAATTGCAGGATACGAGAATCAATCTTAGGATGAGTTCATAACAAACTCGAATCCTCCCGTATTGAGTCCATAAAGATCATCCTTAAATTTCTTGCCTCCTCGCCCACAAAAATCCACCCATATATAGCCCCTCTACTTAGAGCCTGATTCCAATAGAAACAGTAAAAAATCCGCATCAAATCGATCGCACAACCTCTCTGGAGTTTGCTCGCCACGGAAAGCTCGAAATATTTCCGTCGGAAACGGAGCGACATATCGTCCTCTAATTGTATTCAACAAGTCAAGGCAGCTTCTGGGATCTTTATAATTTATACAGGAGTGGACGAAGATAATCTCGGCAATTTTCGAGAGCAGCGGAAACAATATCGTAATTCTCAGCTTCTGTTCTCTTATCTAGAATCAAATCTTACTTCAGTTTGCTGTTACTTTCGGTTTTGGTGAACATATGAATTGGCGTGTGGTCGGTTTGCCGTTTGGTGGCTATCGCATAGTGTACAATCATGATTTTGTCAAGTGATTGGAGCGAAATAAGGCCATCTATTAATTTTAAGGGTTGACGTAGCACGCTGGTCTTCATACCGTTCAGTTTCTAGTTTAAATTCTAAACATTAAGAGGTTCATTGACGAGAACCTGTTTGGGTAAGGTGAGAAGGGATAAGATGATATATTTTTTTCACCACGTGTGGAGGTTACTAAATATTACATTGAATTTAGCATCGGTTTGCTTCGTATGAAATTGCAAGTTCGAGATATAGATGGTTTTTTCTTAATCTAAACCAATGTTTTAAATAGCGGGTTATCCCATAGTGGCAACCCTTAAAAACACCTATAGCGTGGCTTTAGCGGTCTATAGCGAGGATATAGCGGCAAATTGTACATGGAATTATTTAGCGGCAACATATTCAAACTGCAATAGCGTAGCTATAGCGAGGATATAGCGGCAAATTGTAAATGGAATCATTTAGCAGCAACACGCTCAAAATGTTATAGCATAGCTATAGCGGACTATTTAAAACTATGATCTAAACTCTGAACAACCAGAGGTCCATTGACGCAGTTAGCAAGAAAGTCGAAGAATGAGATGACCCAACCACGAAGCAGGCAATTTTTTATGTTGAGAGGAATTTTGTTATTCATATAGATGATGCTTAATACAATATATTGGTGTACTGGTATTGATCTACATATCCGCAGAGTTACACAGAAGTTCCTTACTTTCTTTAAGGACAGCACTGGGCGTCCCCGGGGGATAGAAATTTTCATCCCCCGGGTCCCCTGCTTGACACGTGTCATTTTTTTTTGCCTAACCTCGTATTTGCTCTGTGTAGCAAAAAAAACACCCCGCTTTTGCTCCTATGTAGCAAAAAACGTTTCGCCCAAAAAAGAACAGGAAAATACAAATCTCGCCGGAGACTCGTCGGAGGTACTGTAGCAATTTTTTTTTTGCTACAGTAGCAAAAAGTCAAATTTCACCGGAGCCATCGCTGGAGACTTTTGCTCGCCGGGGGGATAGCGGAGCAAAAAATTTATTCTAAAAAAGCAAAAATATAACCTTACTGTAGCAAAATATTTATGCTATTAGAGCAAAAAAATTGGACCTCGCCAGAGTTAAGGTAGCAAAAAATTTGTAAAAAAAAAGCAAAAGAAAAAACCTATTGTAGCAAAAATTTGTACATGGAATCCCGTACGTGGCACGTATCAGCACGCCCCAGGCGATCGGATCAAAGCCTCACGAGGCCAGCAGGTACCTGAACCTGAAATCGTACGGCAGCACCTGGACGCGCCGCGCGTGGACGCCGGCCAGGGCGCCCCGTCGCCGGCCTTCGTCGACGGCGCGCATCGCGCTCTGGCGCAGCTCGGTGGGCAGCTGCAGGCAGACCCAGTCCATGAGAGAGTCCACGTCCTTGGCGAAGTCCAGGAGGTACCAGTGCAGGAGCTTCGGGATCGCCAGCCGCTCCGGCGCCGACACGCCCACCGCCGCCTGCAGGTACTCCCTCTTGGCGCCCTCCAGCTCCTCCTCCACCCGGGCCGCCGTGTACACCCTCACCTTCATCACACAAAGACAAGACATCACCATCAGGCGTGTCACCGTCGGTACAGGAGGCAAACAGCGGATCGAGCCAAAAACGGTGCGCGTGCCACTGTGGGAACCAAAGAGTTCTTACGGCGGGGGAGGACCAGCTCCCGCAGGAGAGCGCGAAGGTGACCAGCGGCTCCGGCCACTCCAGTCCGAACGCGCCAGCTCGCGCCGTCGCGTCGTCGTCGCCGTCGCCGTCGCCACCCTTCGTTCCCTCCGATTCACCTGCGCACGATCCGTCGAGGACGAGGGCGGCGCAGCCGCGGCGAGCTGACGGTGGCACGCGCGGAGCTCCGTCTCCGGCCGGCGCGGATGCTACTGCGCGTCCACGACTTTCGGGTGCTCCACCCGGCCGCCGGAATGAGGGGAGACGGAGGAGGATCACCGGCGAGCGCGGCCTTGAGTTTTTCCATGGCTGAACCAGAGAGCGGACGGAATGGGGAATTTGTGGTTGAGGGAAGAGATAAGGTGTGGGGGCCACCATGACGTGGTGTTTGCAGCAGAACACGCGTCTGACGCGCGACCCGGAGGATAGATGCAAGGCATCCTCCGGGGGATATTCAGCGTTTTCCTTTCTTTAATCGGGTGGGCTTTTCAGAAGAATAGAGGACATCTTGCCCTTTTGAAGATGTCTATTATTTTCAGTAATAAATAAATCACAATTTTGTACTCTATATCTTTTAACAAAAGAGTTACGTACTTGGATCCAATTTAAACTGAAGCTCCCGCTACACTACATGTTCATGCAACCAAATTTACGCTAAATCATGTTTTTTTTAACTTAGTGTATTAGGTACAAGGTGGGAGTCATTGGTCCGTTGTTGTTGCCGTTCAGTTCAATACTCCATCTTACTCAAAATAACTGTCTCAAAGTTGAACAAATGTAGATATATCTAGACATGTTCTAGTGTAAGATACGTTCATTTTTGTTCAATTTTGAGACGGTTATTTTGAGACGGAGTACTAACTTATATATTGATTTGTTTTGTGTAAAATTTAGAGACAGACAAATCGCACGGGCACGTTTACTAAGATTGATGGTTGGAGTAAATTTCTCGGACGCGCTAAAAATACAGAAGACGCTCGTATCAGGTTCACGCAAATGCACCGCGGTTCCGATGCCGCAACCTGGATGGAATCTAAAAGACTCAGGATTAACCTGACGCCGTCTGCTGACGTCAGATCATCAGGATTCAGGAACCAAACCCCAGAGTACGTGACGGGTTGACCCGGACCCGGAAGCCACTCACACATCGTCTCCACTTGGAGCACGGGCCGTGCCCGACCGCGACGCAGCCACGGTTTCGTCGCACACGACAAGCGAGTGCGGACAAGACAAGGGCGCCCGGACAGGCCAGGAGCCGCGACCGCATCAGCGCGAGCGCACGGGCCCTGCTCCGATCAAATCCTCCATCGAAGCGGCGGACGGCGTGTAGTCGCACTGGCAACGGCAGCTTCCGCCTGCCGCTCGTACGCTCGCGCGTTCGCGTCGAAGGACTGAGCAGCGAGCGCCGTGGTTCCCGCCGCAGGCCGCACCAGCCTATTGCCCGGACACGGCTTGCTGTACTCTGCCGTGCTGCGTGTAGACTGGAGAGCTCCATTCTGGGACGATCCCATTGTCCTTTCCTTTCGGTGAATTATGTGCAGTTATGAGTGACGGTTTGGGTGAAATGTTACCACTTGGCGGATCGGTGCAAATAGAAATAGGTACAGGCACAACACAAGATCTTAGATCTAGGACAAGCAGTAGTACGTGCAGTGTAGTGAAAGCAGAGAATTAAACCACCATGGAATGGAAGCCGTTAAATTTCAAAAACCATCTGCTGAGCTGTAGTGGTAGTAGACGATTTGCCGCCGAGGCAATCCGGATTGTCGTGCAGACGGCGGAGAGCGAAGCTCAGCTCACGGAAACTGGACCATTAGTGTGTCTGTGTGTGTGGCAGAGTTGGCAGGTAGCATAACAATTCGTCCAAGGCGAGTAGATCGTGAGTTGCACGGAAACTGGACCACAGCTCATAACAAACGTCCAACGATGTCTCGCTCTGTGGCATGATGGTAGGACGCTCCTCGTCGCGAGGACGGGAACACCGGAACAGGACGTCGTCGTAGTTCGCAGGCAACAAAGCTCTTTCAGCATGGAAACAGGACTGGTTCTTGCAAACAACGATGACACCGGCTCACACGATAATTCTGCTGGTACTAGTATTTTCTCAGTTGATTCAGTCAGCGGTTCCACTCAGCTTCTTCTCATCGGATCACGACTGGCTTTCGGCAAGTGACTGCAACTGATAACATTAGGAAATGCAAGCTTTCTTTTGCATGAATCCAGCTGAAAAGAGGCATGCAAGTAAGGAGGAATCACATGCGTCAGATTCTCTCCGCCCAACTACCGGTACCAAGACAATTGAGATCTTTCACCATACAGGTGGTTCTTTTTTCCTTCGCCGGAAGCATATGCTACCGATTTGTAAAACGTTTTTCAACGCAGTTCAAACATCAGGCAGATTGGGGAAAACACGTAAATACCGATATTCTAGGTGTTCCCAAATTCGTTTTGCAAAAAACCGCTTCTTTTGTCGTGTGTACAAATGACAAAATTCAGTGCTAAAGAGGGCTTTCACGAGACATTATTTTGTCTTTTTACACGGGCCATAAGAATATCAATGTTTTCGTGAAATTTCGCGGGCGCACATAGAATATGGAATGCACGTGCCAATTTTTCTTTCAGTATTTTTTATTTTGAAAAATATTATTTCCCTGCGACACGAGCATATGCTTCCACATGTCAAATTGAATTTTCCCCATTTTTGGCTGCAACTTTTTGTTAAGTCATGACGAGCAATGCTACACTTATGGACAACCTTTACAGAATTCACTTAGGTAGAGTTAACATGTACTCACTCCGTTCAAGAATAGATGACTTGCATTCATCTACATATGGATGTAGAGAACGAGAACATGGCCCAAATTTTCAGCTCGGAATCAACACACAGCCAATCAAGTCACAACACACTTGTCTATAACAATTTCCGCAGGCTAGGCAGTCCGTAGGTGTAATGTTATTGAACCCAACCCCTCCTCAAACGTCTCTTCAAACTTTAACTACTCCTTCCGTCTCAAAATAATTATCGGTGAAATGAATTAAAATATATATATCTAGCACTAAATGTATGTAGATACATCCATCTCAGTGACAATTATTTTAAAACGGAGTGAGAACTAAAATATAAGGAATTAATAAACGCGGAGGTAATCAAACCCCTATAACTTAACTCTCTAGAAAAATCTTGGCCAATTCTTCAGTATTTTGGTTTATATGCTCTAGTTGAACTACTCTACAAGTCAAAAATTGTAAGTTAACTCAAATTATTCAACAACACTACAAAACAATGATTACAAATTCAGTTATTCAAATTGCAATGTTCATCCCAAAGCATCCGCTTCTTCCTCCTTCTCGTATGAAGAGTGGTCGAATGACATCTCCTCAACCTCGTAAACTAGTAATTACAATGTTGAATGGTCAAATAATTACAAAAAAATGTTAATATGTCAAAGAAAAAAGAATACCTAGGAAATTCCTCGAACACTTGGTGGACAAAGGAGGTGAGACTTGCGAAAACTAGCATTGCTACAACGTCAAGGTTGCAGGATGGCCTAAAGGTGTATAGGAGCTCGATTCTCCCACCGAAACCATGCCCACCCTTCGCCGAGTAATCCCGCCTTGGTCGAACTCTGGCATTCCAAATGTTGTCGGCTCGACCATAATTCCCACGCTATTTAGCTAGCTCATGTGCAGGAGGTGCTCTACGCCATCAAGCTCATTCATTGTTCCATTTTCGACGAAACAAGGCTCCGCCATGGCCTTGGACGTTTTTCGGGAGGTGGTGGCAAAGAGATGCAGGGATTCCATCGGCAGCGGCCGACGAACAAATCAAAGGTGCGATGGGAGGTAGGTGGGGTTGTGGGGTGTCAGTGGGAGTGCATGATGGATTGTGAGGGCTAGGAACATGGAATAGGTGGAGAGAGAGAGAGAGAGACGAGCAGGTGAAAACAAATCTTTTGCATATAGCCGGGGTGTCGGATGCATAAATTTAAGCCAACATGGAAACTTCTCTAAATTTTGAGAGGCTTAACCAAATAGGAGTTTGATTAGAGTGGGTAACTCCTCAAAATATTTGATTTGCGGATTTAAATCCTTTTAGGGGTCCAGCTAGAGATTCCCTTAGCATTAAATTGGCCGCCACATTCTGGGAGCCTCTTTAATTCTAAGGATTTTCATATAAATTATAAAGGATTATAATCCTTAAGAATTTTTCCTAGTGTTGTTTGAGTTATAGGATTGGATCCTATATGATTTTTGCTAAAATTCTGCTGCACTAAATTTCATATGTAATCTAACATCAACTAATTAAAACCTATTTTCATTAATTCTTCGTTTTTCTGTAATGAAATCAACATAATTTGGTGCATATGAAATAAATATGATTATAGCGGACATGCCATTGCAATCATGTGTTTTTCCTGTTCCTACATTTCAGAATCCCGTGAATCAATGAGCCCTAAATGTACGATATATAATTTTCTAAAAAAATTGTGGCTAATGTTTGGTCTATTTAGGAAATAAAATAGATTATACTAAGAAAATAGCACAATCGTGCCCAAAATCGGTCAACTATTAATAATCCATAATCATTGGGACGACGAAGCAACTAGAATGGTGAATTATTAGGTACAATCAAAGGATACATGTCATAGACAAAACATACATGTGATCCTATGCAAAGTTACATTTCTTCATGGATAAGAAGGTTTAGTCATGTTTTAATTTCTCGTTGCTAACGCCACAACTGAATAAATTTAGTGCATATATTTTTATATAATATATGAGCCATATTTGCATATATATTATGAATTATAACTAAGTTTGGTTTGAGTTGGAGAATTATGTTGTGGTAAACATATTTCGTACGCATGACTACACAACTTATCTCTAGATAACTACCGCGGTACACATCTACCACAAAGGATGGCTGCGTTTTTTTTTCTTCCTGCTTTTCTGTTAGCATGGATGGGAATTCGATTATTTTATTATATATTACATAAAAAGGAGGAACAAATTTTAAACTTACAAGAATTGTTTTACTAAATGAGATTGCCTTTATTTGCATTAATACTCAACATGGTCAAACTGTATTCCTTAGTTTCGTGGATGACCAACAACTTATGTGTTAAAACCCGGGCATGTCAACCGATAAAGTAGACACCAAGGCCCATATAGAGCCAAGTCTTACACGTGTTATGCACATAGCCCTCTTATTAACAGATGTGCTACCCCATTTTCCGTGTGTCACGCACCTCTCATAGAACATCGCACAAAGAATTGAATTGAATGCACAGTCCAATCCAGTCAATCCAAAAACTGAATTGTTTGAGAAGTGTGGGCAATATATTTAACACTTCCACCGATGTCTAGGTTTCTTTATGGCTTAGATGTAGTGTGTTGGTCCAGCCTTGAACAAGAAATCTTAGTTTTTATGTATATTGAATTGAATGCCTTAGAAAGTTCTTCCAACAAACGGGTAGAAAAGGGTGAACCATACGTTAGAATGTGAAGTCACGGAGAGATTTCTCAAGTTCTTCAACCAGGAGGATGTAGATGATATGTCTTTCCTATTCCCTTGATATTCATTAATTAATTACCTTTAAAGAAATTACTTCTAAACTGAGAATTAATAAATCTTAGATGCGTGAAACTCTCATAATCTTAGTTACCCAAGGCATGATCCCCATCCTAAAATGATCCACATAAAGAATGGTAACTGTATCAAAATGAGGTTGCAATGTTCAAACTTTTATTGCCAGATAGGTTCATACTCTCCAAGTATTCATTATTTTCTAGTTTTAATTTCATTTCCATTTGTTGGGGATAGTGGAAGGACATCTTTACTCGTAAGTGCATTTGGTGTTAACGACAAGTGATTTGGTTACAAAGTACACATGATTTCATGATACATTGTCGTGTCATCTTGTGATTTCATTTTAATTATGTCTTTCTTCTTTGTTACTTGTCCTTGGTTTTCTTTTAGCTAGTTTAACATGCTAGAGTAACCTTGCCATATAGGTTGACTCACATAGTTAAATTTTTGTGAAATTATATATCCGCACTTTCCTATTATCACGAAACTGGTTAAGTTTTATAATCGCCTATTCACCCATGTTGGATGTTGACCCAAATGCTAATAGACTATGTTTGGTTTTTCTTAAACAATAAAAAAAAAAATAAGAAAATGCATGGTCGAAATGAAACTTGCAACATCCCAAAAGATCTATGAAATCAACTACCATTCCCATAAATTGTATTGCTCTCCATGGGGGTTAATTTTCTGCAGTGAGAACAAAAACTGGGTTAATATTGAAATTGGTTGTGATAATATAAATATACAACCGACATCTGCCTATTTTTCCCCTAAGGCTGACCTACTTTTCATGTTTTTTGTGACTATTTGTTCGAATTCCATTATAAAATAAGCTTATTTGTACACAATTTGGTAACCCCAAACTAAGTCCCGAAGACCCCTTGGTATATTGTGGGATTTCCACAAAAGAAACGGAATACATTTTTTGTGTGCTTTCTATTCTATCAAAGCAACTTTTTTTTTAATTTCCTATGTGATATACTTGAATATTAATAAGTCGTTGTGTTTTTTTTAATCGGGCTATAAGTCTATGATTTTTGTGAGCTAGTTTGTTGAAAGAGAACCAAGAGTTTCATACATCGGTGTAGGTTACACGGAACGCACCTACTAACTTTTAATCCAAGCTTTAGTCCAACATCTTAGGAAATGTTTGGTTTGCAAGATTCTAAAATCGTAGGAATCAAGAAAACAAAAAAATATAATTTGGAATACATGGGAAAATTTGATGATTGAAGAACGTAAGAATTTTGTAAATATACTAATAAACACGGTCAAGTGAAACTCAAACGATGTGAGAAAGTATAATTATAAAGACCTTTTGTGAGCGGAAAGTTGAAAAAGACAGTACATGTGGATTGTCAAATACTAACATTTTTCTTCGAAACCTGAAACAAAGGAAATTTTATCTAATTTTTTTTTTTACTTTATATTGAACCAAAAGTTGAATACTGGTATTGTAGGAAATTTTTCTATTCATTTGTTATTATTTCACCGTTTAACCAAACAAGCCCATGTATCTCACAAATATGCACATTTTCTAGTGGAGTAATGCTATGCGTACGACACTTTTGCGTACGATCTGTATCCGACACAACTCCGTCCGTTGGCTGCTTAATGCATAGCTAATCCAATGGTTTGAATCAGGCATCGGACAGAAGTCGTACAGAGAACGTCGTACGTGAATCATTTCCGTTTTCTAGTGGCAGATGGTGTACCACCACTGGGAATCTGGGACGTAACGTCCATATTCATCAATTTCGAGTATTGTGACTCTATTTTTCCCAAATATAATAGCGTATAGCATACTAAACCAAACAACATTGAACTAATTACTAATAAAAGCGTGAATTTCAACAATCAAAATACGACATGTATTTTGAAACAGATGTTGTACATAAGTGCGTGCACGTACTCACTGTACTGTTTTTCAATGACTCAACATCAATACCAGCAAAAATCGCCAACATTTTTTTTTTTGCCGGGAACAGTGAACAGGCGAAGTCGCTATCACAGATCACTTCCCAGTTCCCCCACAGTGCTACGGAGACCATGCCCCCCTTGCCGG
Source organism: Alopecurus myosuroides (assembly GCA_028641055.1). Taxonomy (NCBI): domain Eukaryota; kingdom Viridiplantae; phylum Streptophyta; class Magnoliopsida; order Poales; family Poaceae; genus Alopecurus; species Alopecurus myosuroides. The sequence goes on from CM054062.1 coordinate 264,097,986, forward strand.
TTCCTCCCTCCCTCCAGCCCGATCCTCGCGTCACACATTTCCCAATATAAACTCGCCACTCCCCGCCACATTCACACCACCCCCGGTAGCTGCACTGGTCGCGTCGAACCGTACCACCGTGTGCGTTGCTCATCCCTCACCCATGGCCAAGCGCCTCTTTCATTCTTGCCGCTCCCCCTCCTCCGCCGCCGTGATCATCCCAGCAAACAAGCACCAATCACCGGTCTTCACGCCCCCTGCCACCGCATGCTGTCCCCGCAGCCTCCCTCGCCGGCGTCCCCTGCCACCGGAGACATGCGGTGCCAGACGCTGCGCCGCTGACTACTCCGCCGACGATCTTCCTCCGGCTCCCGGAACACCCACCTACCGCTGGCTGAAGAGCTCCCGATGGCACGTCATCGAGGCCGCCGCCAGCGACGGCGACGCCACGCCCCGCCTCAAGATCGACGCGCGTCGCCAGCTGCGTCGCTCCCGCCGCCGGCGCCGGCTCCACCGCAAGGCTGTCTTGGCGAGCTTCTCGTCCGGCGACAGCGGCTGGTTCAGCAGCGACGACGACCCCAACGCGTACAGCCGTAGCTTCGTCGGCGGAGCGGAGACGACGACGCTGGTGACGTCGACGGCGACGGAGACCTCGTCGGGGAGCTCCGGCGCCGTGGCAGCGGCGGAGGCTGAGGCGGAGGCGTCCGTGGCCGGGAGCTTCGCGGTGGTGAAGCGCTCCGACGACCCCCGAGCGGACTTCCGGCAGTCCATGGCGGAGATGGTGGTCAGTCGCCGCATCTACGACGCCGACGGTCTGGAGCGCCTGCTGCGGTGCTTCCTGGCGCTGAACGACCAGCGCCACCGCCGCGACATCGTCGACGCCTTCGGCGACGTGTGGGAGGCCGTGTTCGCCAAACCACTGTCCCACGGCACCGTCGCGTCCGCCCCTGCGGCAGCGCCAGTGACGTCTCGTCAGTAGAAGTGCAGAGCACGCATGTTTGCCCTGTATAAAATGTGATTATATGTACGTACATGTTGATGTTGTAGACTAGACGCGAGTATGTAAATTATGTTTTCTTCTTTGGATTTGCGGGAGTTGCCACCTTTCGGTTCCTTGCATGCCACTTCTTCTTTGCAGTATGGCAATGCGTGCCACTCGGATGTGATAGGACGTTCGTGAACAGAGCCTGTCTGCACACACGCCTGCTTCTCCCTCCCCGACTCGTTCCATCTCTTCTCAACTTTCTCGCAGAATTTTATAAGAATGTAAATTTTCTCTAGAAATCATATTTTATGGAGTACTACACCGTATCTCGCAGTTGGGTTCAAATTTTATTTTACCATAGTACTATAAAACTTGTTATAAAACTTCATGCATCCAATACTCCTACACGACACGAGAAGATATATAAATACTACCGTATGCTAGAAGTATTTGTGTCTTCATATAGTACCAATTTGGCTTCCGTGATGGGGACAGCGATAAGCCATATGACCCAAAGTGATGTGATGTGCAATCACTTGCACCACGGAATAGACATGGACAAACAAAGAAGCCAATCCCCAAGGAGGATTTCAAAAAGATTTAGCTGACTATTTCCCACGGCGAATGTGCTGTTGGCTTAATCATACCGAGCTTAGTGTTTGTCCCATTTTTGGCGCTTTGCTAACTTGATTGTTTAAGCTCTCCTGACCAGTGCATCTCCCTGAACATTATCCAGATCAGAAGTGCTCATATTATCTCTCGAAAAAGTCCGTGTACAAAAAAAGCAAACAGTTGATTTGATATGAGTTGATGCGACATACATTTACAGAGTCTGGTCTCTGTACCCTTTGAGCGTAGCGTTTGAAGATCTCAAAGCTTCTTTATTCACGCGCCCATTGACCTAGAGTTCTGCGTTACCGTCGCGCTTCAGTAGTCTCATCTTTTCTTGTCAGCAAAATGCCAAATTAAGATTTGCAGATTTTGAAATTATGCATGTCATGTCTTTCAAATATGTAAGTACAAATTTGAACACAAACAATAGTGCTGATAACCCGCTGCATTTCTTCCTAACAAACAACAGGAGTGATACTTGAATATATTTACAAGCATGTAGTGTTGTTTTTAGAGGAAACATCCGTGGAACCCAAATTAGAGCTTCTCTAGCAGATCACTTACATATGGCTCACGCTTCAAATAACCTTTTTATTTTAGATTTTGGAGAAGAAAAAAGTGTCCCGCGCGGAACTCTTATTTCGACCCAACTAGCGGGTGAGAACTTTATATTCGGCGTTTTAACTCACTCTCTCCTCACTTCTAGCCTCTGTTGGATTTGTGTGTCGTATGGTCGAACGGTGTAACCCCTCTCGGGCACCGGTTACGTGTTGATATAGGTGAGGAATAACCCCTCACGTGGCTTGTACAAATAGGAGTATGTATACAATTGGTGTCCTACACCATATTGTATACATACGGTATTACATCTCCAATACCCCCCTTAATCAAAACCTGGGAGAGGTTTAGATTACGCTTAAATTCATCTAGTTTCTTAGTACACAAAGTTTTAGTGAACCCATCAGCTATCTGATCATTGCTAGAGATAAACCTGATATCAAGTTGCTTGCTAGCAACACGTTCTCGCACAAAGAAAAAGTCTATCTCAATATGCTTGGTGCGGGCATAAAACACTGGATTAGCAGACAGGTAGGTGGCTCCAAGATTATCGCACCATAAACACGGTTTCTCCTTGAGAGTAACTCCAAGTTCAGAGACCAGAGCTTGTACCCAAATAAGTTCAGCAGTAGCATTTGCAAAAGCTTTGTATTCTGCCTCTGTGCTAGAACGAGACACAGTGGGTTGTTTTCGAGCACTCCAGGAAATAAGGTTGGGCCCAAAAAATATAGCAAACCCACCAGTAGAACGTCTATCATCCAAATCACCTGCCCAGTCTGCATCAGAAAAGGCACTAAGGAGTGTCGATGTGGACTTCTGAAAAGTAAGCCCCACTGTGCGTGTACCATGGATGTACCGAAGAATCCTTTTGACAGCTGACCAATGAATGGTTGTAGGAGCATGAAGGTATTGGCATACCTTATTGACTGAAAACGAAATATCAGGACGTGTCATAGTCAGATATTGCAGACCGCCTACAATGCTTCTGTAATGAGATATATCATCAGGTCCAAGTGGAGTGCCAGTTGTAAGGGCCAACGACTCTGTGGTGGAGAGAGACGTTGGATACGGTGTACAAGAGGTCATACCAATTTTGGCTAACAAATCATTTGCATATTTTGCTTGATATAAGAGCAGTCCATCAGCCTGCTTATGAACTTCCATACCAAGAAAATAATGAAGATCTCCTAAGTCCTTGAGGGCAAAATCCGAACCCAAGTGATGACGAAGAACTTGAATAGCTTGATTGGAAGAACTAGTCACAATAATGTCATCAACATATATGAGAATGTAGATAGTTATACCTGACTGATCATACAGAAACAGAGAAGTATCTGCTTTGGAAGGTTTGAACCCAAGTGTTTGAAGTTTATTACTGAGCCGAGAGTACCATGCTCGTGGAGCCTGCTTCAGACCATATAGAGCTTTATCAAGTTTACAAATATAGTTAGGAGTAGCGGAAGACTCAAAACCAGGTGGTTGTTTCATGTACACTTCCTCTTTCAGAACACCATGAAGAAACGCATTCCTGACATCTAGCTGCCGTAAACTCCATCCACGAGAGACAGAAATAGAGAGCACAAGTCTGATGGTAGCCATTTTGACAACTGGACTGAATGTATCTACATAATCAATACCATACCATTGTTTGAACCCTTTAGCAACAAGACGTGCTTTGTATCTGTCAATTGTTCCATCAGCATTTTTCTTGATGCGATAAACCCATTTTTAATCAATAACATTACTGTGTTTGCTTGGGGGAACAAGATACCAGGTATTAATAGCAATAAGAGCATCATACTCGTTTTGCATAGCATGTTTCCAATCATCATTTTTCAAAGCCTCGGAAAGATTCTTGGGTTCTCCTGTAGAGGTGAGAAAAGCATAGCGAATGGTACCATCCGTAAATTTTTTCGGTTGTCGTATACCTTTTTGTAGTCGCGTTTGTACTCTAGCAACACGAGGAGGTGCAGGCGGAGAATGCACAGAAGATCCAGGCGAAGACAAACTAGCATCCGAATCCACACCGGGATCGGTGCCAGCCAACAGCGAGCTATTGGGCTTGCAGCCGCTGTCGAGCGCGCGGCGCGTCGTTGTGGACGTGGCAGGAGGCGAGTGGCCGGTCGCGGCAGATGACGACCCGCGCGTCTGCATCGTGGGGTCCAGGTGCGGGGACGACAGCCCGCACATAGGTGCGACAGGCGAGGACCCGCGCGGTGGAGATTCCTCTCTGCCTGGCGACGTGGCGCGACCCCGTTGGCGCGGCGGGGACTCATCGTCACATGCAGTGGCAGGGCTGGCAGGGACGTGATCCGAGGCGGATTTTTGCAGGAAATCGTCCTCGGGATCAGTTTCAGCAGCACCTGGTCGGTTGTCTTCTTGTGAGGGCATATTTGATGTGTTATTTTCACCATTTGCATCCGAATTTGATTCTGTTTATTGGTGCGAATCCGTGGCAGGCTCGGGAGCATTAACCTGTGTAGTAGGAACAGTAGGAACAACATGCAAATATGGTTCATTAGCGTGCACACCCCTAGGAGTTCCCGAGGAGGAATCATCTAATGGAAGAAGGAGAATTTCTTCTCGAATACGACGACCTGCATTTGGATTCAAGGATGCAAAAGGAAATATATTTTCATCAAAGACAACATCTCGAGAAATATAAACACGACATGTATCAACATCTAAACATTTGACTCCTTTATGACGGGAACTATATACCAGAAAAACACACTTCTTGGAACGAAAGGATAGTTTATTTTTGTTGTATGGACGTAGATTGGGCCAGCAAGCACAACCAAAAACACGAAGAGGCTCATAGTTGGGTTTAACTTGCAGGAGTCGTTCAGTGGGTGTCTAAAAGTTCAAAACTTTGGAAGGAAGCATGTTAATAAGAAACGTGGCTGTAATGAAGGCATCATCCCAGAATTTTAGGGGCATGGAAGCATTGGCAAGTAATGCAAGACCTACTTCAAAAATATGTCGGTGTTTGCGCTCAGCTGAACCATTTTGCTGATGAGCATGAGGACATGAAACATGATGGACAATACCAACACGTTGAAAGAAGCTATTTAATTTCTCATATTCACCACCCCAGTCTGTTTGCATAGTGAGAATTTTGCGACCAAACTGACGTTCAACATATTGTTGGAAGTCAAGAAACACTTGGAAAGCCTCGGAGCGTTTCTTAAACAAATAAATCCATGAAAATTTACTAAAATCATCGATGAAACTTACAAAATATGCATGTTTGCCTACAGAAAGAGGAGCTGGCCCCCATACATCAGAAAATATTTGTTTCAATGGAGCTGTTGAAACACTAGTGGAGACAGGATAGGGTAGCTGATGACTCTTGGCCTGTTGACATGGATCACAAATGTAAGGATTTATTTCTGGGGATATAAAAGTTTATTCTTCCTAAGAATTTGCTGAACTATAAAGGATGAAGGATGGCCTAGACGACGATGCCATGTAGAGGATGAATGTTTGATGGTGGCGAGGGCATGCTTAGATGACTCCGAGACAGGAACAAGAGGGTATAAGCCACCATAACAGGGACCTCTAAACATGACTTGCTTCGTTACCTGGTCCTTTATCAAGAAAAATAATGGGTGAATTTCCATGAAGGCATTATTGTCTAGTGTAAGATGATGAGCAGAAAGTAAATTTTTGGAAGCCTCGGGAACATGTAAAACATTACGAAGTTGAATAGAGCTATTAGGGGTGTGCAAAATAGAATGACTAATATGTGCAATGTTCATACCTTGTCCACCAGCAGTGTGGACTTGATCACGACCTTGATAATTTTCCTGGATGGCGAGCTTGTTAAGTTGTCCAGTAACATGATTTGTGGCTCCTGTATCAACATACCAATTTGTGTCTACTCCATAGGCACTTTTGGACTCCTTAGGTGGCGGCGGTGGTGTATCATCATCATCACCGTAGCGCCACCAACAATCACCTGCAGAATGTCCTTCCTTCTTGCAGATCTGACAGTAAACCCCATCTTGCCATGGTGATGCCACACGGTCCTTCTTTCCCCCTTCCGCCGACGCCCTTGAGGACGTTGCTGATCGGGACGCAGCTGCTGAACCGGCTGCTAGGGACGGGGAGGACGGTATGGTTATGGTGTTGTAGGGTATACATGCGGGTTGTAGGGTGGTGGCATCGACTGATAGGGATTGTGTGGAGGTGGGTATGGTTGCTGGGCGTATGGTGGGGCATAAGGAGGCGGTGCATATGGAGGTGGAGGAGGAGCATAATGTGGTGGAGTATATGGGAGCTGTTGCGGTGCATAGGGTATGTGTTGCGGTGGTGGCTGATAGGCAGGTGGCGGTGGTGTATGTGGACGAGCAGACCCTCCCCCATACTAGTTCGGATACCTCGATGCCACATTGACCGATGAGACAAAGGAGCCACCAGGAGCTTGTCCAGAATTCTGCAACATATGACCACGAGTCTCACATGATAAAAGCTGAGAACACATATCAGTGAGAGAGGTGGAGGGAACAACGTTAATAGCAGCAACCAAATTGTTAAACGAACCATCAAGACCATTCATAATATAATATTTTAGTTCATCATCATCCACCGGTTTCCCTGCAACAACAAGTTGAGAGGCAAAACCCTTCATCTTTGTGATGTACTCATGCGCCGTCATGTCACCTTTCTTGGTATTTGTGAGAGCACCACGAATAGTGGACACACGAGACTTGGACTGAGATGAGTACAAATCATTGAGAGCATGCCAAACCGCAGCAGCAGTGGAGAGCCCAAAAACATGTGGAAGCACATCCTCGGCAAGAGAATTGACGAGGAAACTGACTACCAGTTGATCCTTTGTGATCCATGCATCATAGGCCGAGTTAGGGACAAAGATCTTCTTGTGATTTTCATCCTCAACTTCATTCAGTTCGGGTGGACATTTGTCAGATCCATCCAGAAGGCCCATAACGCGTGCACCTCGAAGAGTGGGAAGCGCTTGGGTATGCCAGTACATGAAGTTCTCCCTGTTGAGCTTGATGGATGGCGGCGAGCTAATGGAGGCTGCAGCGGGTGGGGTAGACGAGGAAGCCATGCAACAAGTTGAAGGGGTCGTCGACGAAGCAATCGATGGTTGTAGTCGTAGAGAAGCGACGATGTCCTGGTCCTTGCGATCGAGAAGACAGCGATCACGGTAGTCATAGGTGTAGCGATCTAGGGTTTAAGGGAACGGGATATAGGTTGTGGATATGGGAAAAGTAGGCTAGGGAATTGAATCGGGAGGAGTAGAGGAGGGTCGTGGAGTTGTTGTGGTGTTGTTTTGCTCAAGGAACGGCCGGCGGCGGCGGTGGCAAGGAACCACGGCGAGGACGGCGGCGGCGGCAGCTAATGTCGCGGAAGAGCGAGGCCTGATACCATGTTGGATTTGTGTGTCGTATGGTGGAACGGTGTAACCCCTATCGGGTACCGGTTACGTGTTGATATAGGTGAGGAATAGCCCCTCACGTGGCTTGTACAAATAGGAGTATGTATACAATTGGTGTACTACACCATATTGTATACATACGGTATTACATCTCCAATAGCCTCTACTGCCGCCGGAATAGGCTTTATATACCCCTTGCAGACCGCTACCAACGGGCATGTCGCTTCTCCCGGCAATGATACCGCTTCTTCGGCTGCTACGCCGGGATCTTCCACGCCTCCCGTTGACGGGTGTAGCCGTGCCTCTCCGACGAATGTCGCTCCTACCGATGTCGCGCCTTTACCCCCCCTCCTCCCCAGTCATCGAGCCGGGGAGGCCACTGGTGCAAGCAAACTCTCGGGCCCCTGTTACTACCCGTCCGTCGCTCGCACCCGGTACAACATCAAAAGGCCGGTCTTCTATGGCGCCACGTCTCCCCCGTCTCCAGACGGTTATAGGGTTATCCCTACCGCTGGTTTCGCGTGCGGCATGTATTCCCACGACAAAGAGAGGGAGAGGTAAAATTTCTCTTAATCTATTCCGATTTCGTGGGGATTTTTTTGCGACTATTTAGTATTCGTGTTACCGTTGTTTAGGCTGCAAGAATTATCATACATTTGGGATTCCGTGGAACAAGCGGATCCGACCGGGGAAATTTCTATAATGAACATCTATTAACCAATGATACGAGATTACATGGACCAGGAAATGTTTATAATTGATACGTGAGAAGAATTGAATTCTCGAGGAGGTGATGATGATGCTGCTGCTGCTAGTAGTAGTAGTGGTGGTCGTGGTGGTGATGGTGGTGGTGGTGGTGGTGGTGGTGGTGGTGTTGCTTGATTTGGTGATCCGTGACGATTATGTTTGATATTGTTTTGCTTATTCGTCATGAACATTCTATTTGTCGCACTTGAGCATTCAAAGTCTTTTAATTGTCAAACATTTCTCGAAATTGCGATGAATTGTGCTAAATGTTCGCAGTTTCAGTTTTTCAGTTTACGGGTTGAAAACTGATGCGCCGTATCAGTCCCCGAAACCCCAACCGCTAAAAGCGACGCAACCGTTTTCAATGTGAAAACTATTGATCCCTAATAATTGTTGTATATTGATTTGACCCTCATATGTGGGTATATAAAGGAGGTACAAGGGGTAGAGGATTGGAGTACAAGGCAAGTCTTACAAGGTTTAAATGAGTCTATCTCTAACTCTAGAATATTCCTATACCTATACGTATTGTACTCTAACATCCCCCCTCAGTCGTAACGGGAGTGAAACGAATGAATGCGACTGGATTTGAAATCTTGTGCTTTCGTCGTTCCTCCTCTCCGTCATCATCATCTCTCCTCTCTTCCCTCCCGCACTCACAGCGGGAGTGGCATGGACGCAAGTGATGACGCAGACGCTGATGACTGGAGTTGTTGCCGATGTGCTACTGTAGACGTAGCCCGTGATGTCGATGTCGTGGTAGCCGAACGTAATGTAGCCCTAGTCGAGGTAGTAGTGGTCGATGTAGTACTCGTCGTAGTTGTTATAGCCGCAATGCCGGAGGCGCAAAAAATTGCGCGATGTATATGACGGTGCTGTAGTTGTGTTATTTTTTTACGATGTTTCGCACCTTGAGAGGTACCGTCGCGGGGTGACATGGTCGTAGGTCATAAGTGAGTCCACCAGTTTTGCCAGGACTGGGAGAACCTCACCAAGCACACAACGGTTTTGCCAGAACCGTGTGCGCGGTCGTAGGGTATTTCACAATAGTGATGCCGGGTTGTCGATGCAGTTTTAGTCGTCGAACGTGGTCAATGCCATCGTCGGTGTCGTGGCATCTTGCAGTCGTACTGTCAGAGGACGCGTGTCCAATCTTGTGGACGTTGTAGTTGTAGCGGCAGCGGCGGTGTGTTGACGAGATTATCGATGAAGACCACGTGATGTAGACCTTGGCGATGTAGTGTCAATGATGAGGCGTGATGTAGTCTGTCACTTGGAGGCGTCCCTCATGGCGACGGTGATGTAGATGCCATGGTGTCGGAGAAGTGGACAAAGTTTCACACTGGCATCCGTGTGGTGTCGCTTCTCACAGACGTAGATGTGCTCGACGAAGATCTTGAATTGTAACCGGCGTAGTCGTACGACTGGATGTCGTGGTTCAGCTTGGTGTAGTCAAGCTTGACTCGGCGCAGATCGATAAGACTTATTGCAGATGGCGGTGCAGAGGCTGGAGTCGTGGCGCTTCTGTGTTGTATCCGAGTGCTCCCGTGCAATGTAGATGCTAGCTCGTCCACGTGAAGCAATCGGGATTAGCAAAACTTGCATGCGTACCTTCAATGCTTGGCTGATCTCCCGATCAGATTTTTTTTTTTTTTTTTGGAGTTGTTCTCTGCCTCGCTGAGCACGAATGCATATGCATGGGAGCTGGCTGACGGAGGAGACCTGCCGCATGCACGCGGCAGTAGAAGATGGCTCTAGATTTCTCTGCCTGTGTTACCACGGCGCGTGGGTGACATGCATACCGTGAAAGTCACGCGCCGCCGCCGCACTGGTTTTTGGCGGAATTGGAGGGCAGTGTGATCTAGGGATTTATTTTGGAGAGAATTCTTTATTTGGTCATTCTTTAAAATCTTGCTCTCTATTTGATCCTAAAAAAAATCTTTTCTATCTGACACCTTAAATTCATTTTCTTGCTAACATGGCCCTATAGTGCATTCTTAACACAAATGGGGATGTAAAAGGTCTCTTTTATCCCTGATGAATTTTTGTACAAAAATTCACCATAGAAGTTGAAAATAAGCAACAAATTACAGGAAATATTTCGACGCCGGCCCGCTTTGCTCTTGTCATTGCGCTTTGCAGAAATCCAGTGTCAACGTGCGTACGTGCACGTACACGTATAACTGTTGCTCTCCCTCCACCGTGAAGAATCAAGCGCGTGCTCCGTCCAAGCAACATATGCCCGTCAATGGAGGCAACCATATTCTCGAAAACAATACGTGCCGGGTTTGACCCAGGAAAAAAAAATCCATGTCAGGAATTATGCAATTCCCGTGCACTAGACAATTACAACTAGTGCCGCGTGCGTGTGTGTGTGTGCGTGCCGTGCCGTCGTGCGTGTTGTGCCGCCGTGCGGGCTGTGCCGTGCGTGCGTGCCGCGGCCACGTGCGTGCGTGCTGTGCCGCCGCCGCCGTGCGTGTGTGCTGTGCCGTGCATGCGTGCCGCCGTGCGTGCTGTGTCGTGCCGTCGCCGCCGTGCGTGCGTGCGTGCCGTGCCGCCGTGCGTGCGTGTCGCGGCCGCGTGCGTGCCATGCCTCCGTGCGTGCTGCCGTGCGTGCGTGTCGTGCGAGCCGCTGCCGTGTTGTGCCGTGCGTGCGTGATGTGACGTGTGTGCTAAATATTAATAAATATATTAGTACATAAAAAAAGGAAAAAACATTTGACCGCGGTCTAAATAACAACCTTATTTCATTCGGCGGCCCTATTCGGTTACCTATTTTCGTTTATTTTCAACTTCAATTATGAATTTTGGTACAAAAATTCATCAGGGGCAAAAGAGTCTTTTTACGTTCTCTTTGTGTTTAGAATGCACTATAGTGCCATGTTAGGAAGAAAATGAAGTTAAGATGTCAAATATGGAAGAATTCTTTTTTTAGGGCCAAATAGGGAACAAAAATGTAAGGAAGGGCTAAATAAGGAATTCTCTCTTTATTTTGTGGCTAATAACTGATCTAATCTTCGGAATAGAAAGTTTTGAAATTGATTAAAAAAACCTAAAAACCTAAAGAACCGACTAGATCTTTGATCTAGACCGGGTGCGGCGCCCCCGAGGAGAGATCTCCCGGGGGCGGCGCGCTGCGGAAGTGTTTAGAACCCTAGGATCGACGCCGTAAGCCTAACCGCTCTGATACCATGTGAAAACTATTGATCCCTAATAATTGTTGTATATTGATTTGACCCTCATATGGGGTATATAAAGAAGGTACAATGGGTAGAGAATTGAAGTACAAGTCAAGTCTTACAAGGTTTAAACGAGTCTATCTCTAACTATAGAATACTTCTATACCTATACGTATTTTACTCTAACATTCAACCCGCAGAACACGCTTTCCGCGACTCCTATTTCGCGTTTAACCGCGACATAGGGTATCTGCTAGAGATGCTCTTGAACTTCATCACGAATCTTCCAAGCATTAGTCGCGTATGAAATATGTGTAGAGGGCCGATGTAATTGTTTTCAAAGAGTTGGACTCTGATGTTGTTAACTTCTTGCCAGCACGAATATATGAGATTTCCGTTACATATAGGTTTCAAATTCTTGTCAGCTGTACTCGGAGATACCTCCCACCAGAGTCGATCCACAATGTCTAGATTATGCACCACGGAGACGTGATCATCCATGGATTCATAGGGTACTTCCGATTCTATAATTTAAAACTTCAATAATTGTAAGAAAATATGAGCAAGTCAGGCCAAAAACTGCAGTTAAACTTCAGCGCGAATCTTCCGAGCATTAGACGCCTATGAAATTTTTGTAGAGGGCCTATGTAATTGTTTTGAACAAGTTGGACTCTGACGTTGTTAACTTCTTGCCCCACAGGCCCCCATCTGTCTCTTTGAAGCAACAACATTGGCGAAGCAAAACTGTATATATTCTTCCATGTACCGATCAACAATTATGCGCTCGTACTCGCGACATTACTGCATGCATGCGCATCCCCTGAGCTCGTTCCAAGTTTACAACGGCCGAATACGAATTCAAAATTGAACTGTTTTTACCCCCGGTTGACTTCATCCCGCTGTACTATCTGTCTAGCTAGGCGTCTATCCTTGGTTCAGTATATACGTTATTCATTGATGCAGTATACGTACAACGCTACGGTCAATGCCCGGCCCACAGTCAATGTACTCCCTCCGTCCGGAAATAAATGACGTGAGCTCTGTACAAATGACTTATGACAAATAAACCCAAACGTATCTCTAATTTGTAAAATCGGTCCCTGAATCAAATCAATCGCGCGATCTCCGTCGCAGCGTGCGCGCGCCGATCTCCGTCGTCGCCGTCCGCTCCCGCCGATCTCCGTCGCCGTCCGCGCCCGCCGATCTGCGTGATCTCCGTCGCCGTGTGCGTGCGCCTATCTCCGTCGTCGCCGTCCGCGCGCAGGACCTCGCCTTTGCCGTACTCGCGCAGGACCTCCGGGCCGCCCATCCGCGCCCGCCGGACCTCGCCGTCGTCCTCGCGCAGAACCTCGCCGCCACCCGTCCGAGCGCGCCGGACCTCGCCGTCGCCGTCCTTGCGCAGGACCTCGATTTCCTCTGCTCCTAGCTCCGTCGCCGTCCTTGCGCAGGACCCAATCTCCGTCCGCGCGCGCCAGACCTCGCCGTCGCCGTCCTCGCGCATGAGGGAGTTTGGCCTCGCCGTCGCCATCTGCGCGCACAGGAGGATAGGCGGGGCCAGAACTCGTTCTTCTCCTTCGTCTTCATTGGAGTTCATCTGAACCTGAACCTGCAAGAACTTCAGAAAATCAGTATGTAACCAGACCTCTACTCAGCCATGAAACAAGTTGAAACAGAAGTAGATATGCAGAAATTCGAACTGAACTCGATCCCAGAAATATTGAAACAGAAGCGTGGCGATGTCAGCCAGTATGAGAACTCAGCTACTTTATGCTCCAACAAAAGCGAAGCCGTTCTGTTGGGAAGAAACAGCCAGTATGAGAAAATGAATATGCCGGTTTATGTGTGATTGAGGGAAGGAGGGAGCAATAAGTTGGGGATAGAAACATACATTGCTCCAACAAAAGCGAAGCCGTTCTGTTGATTGATTAATTTCAGTAGTCATAGCGGCATCCATTTCATTATACTCAACCACGGAGAGAGGTCCACCACGACCTCGTTGAACAAATACTCCAACATTCTCTTGCGGATAAGCCTGTTCAGAATACACTTGACTATCAACAAGGTGCATAGTTTGGTAAATGCCAAGGCAACCATGATAATTTTCTTTCTCCGAGCTCACGAGATATGTGAATTTACCTTCCTGACAACCTTGTCTATAAATTATCATGATTTGAAAGGCAGAAGATACACCCTTGTCTATAAAGTACCCTAGGAAAGTTGGATCTGAAACACGTACCTGCGTATTATAAGACATCGATTAGCAAATGAGGAGGTGCGGAAATCTGATGTCATCTCAAAGTGCATGTTCTCCATTTCCATCAGGATAAAATAGAACTACTGCACGATACATAACAACTGTTCCATATTTATGGTGGAATACCGGAATAAAGTCCTCCATTTCCATCAGGAGCCATTGCTACCTGGTTTTAGCAGATCATATAAAAACAACCCAATCATTTAGCATTGCAAGATATGCAGTATCACAGACTCACAGTAGCTTTGCAGGCATAACAATTTGCATTTAAACCGTGAGATCTCACACCACGGGTAATAAAACTAAGAAATGGTGTTGCAACAAACCACAATTCTCAGATGACCGGACAGTAAAAGTAAGAGAGGTGCAACATGGTACCCTGTATGGCGTCTCTAAATCTGCCATCATGGAAGGGTGCCTTGTTGGGCCGGTCATTATATACCAGTACTCATATGTATGATACTGTAATTTCTAGTCCATTCCAGTGTGTTGTGTGTATACAGAGACTTTTCGTGATGTTCAGTAGCTTGTGGTTAAACTGTATATGGTGTATGCATTTCAAATCAATTATAGAATCAGAGATCTTAGTGTACTTACTATTGAGTTTCTGCAACTAGGTTAGCACATGCCTACTTTTTTCCTAGTTGATGACAAAAAGCACTACATATGGAATTTGATGGTCAAATATTGCTCAGTACCTTTTTACCTTTTTACCTTTTTACAAGCTGTATACTGGAATTCCCTGAATTATTGTTACCATGCAGGTTAACTTAAAGTTGTCTTCCGGCTGGTATCGAATCAACTGACCCATTTGACACCAATGAGAAATACGATGCTGAAATTTGATGGTCAAATATTGCTCTCCAATGAGTAAGTTTCAGTTGGCTTTTACCTACAAAGACAAATATATCATGTCAATGAGTATAATTTTTCCTTTGCACAGCTATATGAGAAGACAAATTAATGAAAACAAGCACTGTAAGCTTTCCAAGAGGAAGAAGCTACCCCATAAAGCACTACATATGTGGAAATATAACAGGATGCATCAAAAGGACATCTTCTGTGAACCTTTGGTACACGGTAAGCTAAGTTTGATTCAACTGGTGTTTTCTTGTTCTCGAAAGAAACAATGTCATGATAGTTGCAAGCTTGTTGAACACAACTTTACGAACGGTGGAAAGAATTTGGGAGGAAGCAAATAAACAACTTGCTCAAGGTGAAGAAGTTGATGTCTCAAGCAAGAGGAAAGGTCGAGTTGGTCGTAAAAAGAAAGATCTAGAACTCGAGAGGATAGCGACAGTGCCATTGAACAAGAGGAAAACAATCCGAGCTCTATCAAGGTCTTTGGGTGTTTCCCGCTCAACCTTGCACGAAAGATTCCTTTTGGGCGAGGTGGTTCGGCACACTAGCACCATGAAGCCGACGATGTCAGAAACTAACAAGATTGGTAGACTAAAGTTTGGAATATCTTTCGTCGATATGAATAGTCTTATGTTCAAGAAGATGAATAAAATCGTCCACCTCGACGAGAAGTGGTTTGATATGACAAAGGTGAAGAACACATACTACCTCCTACCCTGTGAGCCTCGACCCTTGCGCACCGGAAACAGACAAAGCATCAGAAAGGTGATGTTCCTAGCCGCTGTGGCGAGGCCCATATATGGTGCTGATGGTGAAGTAACTTTCGATGGCAAAATTGGCATTTGGCCCTTTGTCATAGAGACTCCAGCAAAGAGAAAGAGCCGACGCCGAAAAAAGGGGGCACTTGAGCTGAAGTCACTAAAAGTTACTCGAGATGTCATGAGGACATATCTCTGCGAAAAATTGATTCCTGCTATACAAGACGTGTGGCCCGACGAAGATGAAGGAAGCACAATTTTCATCCAGCAGGACAACGCAAAACCTCACGTCTTGCCCAATGACGAGGGTTTTGCCCATGCCGCAGAGCAGACTGATCTGGACATTAGGTTGATGCAACAACCACCAAACAGCCCTGACATGAATGTTCTTGATCTTAGCTTGTTCCGATCCCTTCAGTCACACACAGACACAAGAGCACCGAAAGATATCCGAGAGTTGATAGAGGGTGTGGAGCAAGAATTTCTGGAATATGATGTCGACACCCTAGACCGAAGCTTTTTGACACTGCAGGCGTGTATGATTGAGGTCATGAAGAGAAAAGGAGGAATTGACTACGATCTCCCTCACATGAAGAAGGATCAAATGCTGCCAGGAGAACGGCATGGCCTCGCTCTACCTATTCCAGCTGAATTAGTTGCTGAAACAATTGCCCATATAGAAGCAGCTCCCCCCGAGCCTCCAAGAAGAGAGAAGAAAAGAAAAGAAGCAGCACCATCCAAGATAAGAAAGGTAAAGAAGAGCAGCAACACCCATCAACCCTCTGAGCATCAGGTCCCTCCAAGAAGCAACAACAACAATCTCCAAGCAACGGCATCACCCTCTGAGCACCAGGTCCCTCCAAGAAGCAACAGCAACAACAATCTCCAAGCAGCGGCATTAACCTCCAAGCAAGAAGAGAAGCATCACCCTGCAAGCAACGGTAACCTTCAAGGAGAAATTCCGTTGGTCACGTGCGTCCCTACAAATGTTGTGTTTAGCAGGATACTGGAAGCACTTAGCAGACCATCTCAAGCTCTTCCTCGCCATTAGCCGATGTTGTGGTTCTGAGGAGTAGGAATAGGAAGGAAAGAGAAGTTCGAGAAAGGATTGTGCGTGTGACCATAACTGGATAATTTGTACTGTGATGATTGTGTTGCAATCATGATATCTAATGGCTTTGTACACACTTGATGTGTGTGCCACTAAATACTCAAATGCTTTCTATTTATTCTATCTACTACAGTCCACACCTAACTACTTACACCAGCACGTACAATATCATCTTCTTCACCAATGCTACTCCAAACTAAGCCAAAATATGAAATTCATCTAGATATTTTTTTTAAACAGGGCAGCAGTGACCTATACTCATAATATAAGTGTGGAAAGAATAATTAAAGTTGAGGGTTACGTGAAGCCACCACAGTAGTTATTAAGGATTTTTTTTAGGTAAAAACCCAAGGTTCAGAAATCAGAAACAATCTAAGAACTGCTACAACATGAATTATTCGGAGTTCTATTAAGAAGTTCAAAGTGTGTACAAGGTTTTGTACAGCAACACCGAGATGACATCTGACAGCTAAGGCTCTACGACAGATAAAACAAGATAGCAGTGGACTGTAGGAACATGAAATATTGAAGTGCAAACTTTGCGGTATTGAATCTGAGTTCTGACAGTCAAAGTTCACAATTGAAATGCATGTGAAAATTCTACTGGGCTAGAAATAATAGCAAAATTATGGATGGCCTTGCATCTGTCACGCAAAACAGAGCCATAAAGATCACATGAATGTTGCTAGCTGCTGATGCTTCTACTCATTAGTCTTAGGCTTTACGCCGGGTGCTAGCGCTGGATTCTCAGCGATTTGGCGTTCCCGCTGTCTCTGCTCTGTGGGCCTATGTGCGCAGGAGCGGTCGCCCGTGTCCTTTTTTTCTTTTCCTCCTGTGCGTTCTTGCTTTACGTGTGGCTGTTAGGTGGACCTGCCTCTGCTTGGGCCCGTTTGTCTGTCCGATGTCTTCTGGTTTGTTCCGTCTCTTTATTTGTTTGCGGGCGGTGAGGAGGTATTGAGTACGCGTTTCCTGTCTCGGGGTCTCCGGGTGCTCCACTTTTCGGTCCCTCTCCTGCTTCTTCTTCCTCGCCGTTTTCGCCGCCGTCGTCGGCGCTGCTTCCTTCTCCGCCGTCCTCTTCTGGTGCGTTCTCCTGTTTTGTTTGTGTTGTTGCGCTGGGGAGGGGGGCGGGCTGCCGTGCTGGGCTGCCGATTTTGGGGGTGATCCGGGGAGGGGGGGACGCTGCGTGCTCGTTTTGGGCTGCTTTGCTGCCTGCTATTCGGAGTTGACCGCTGGCCTGATTTGTGTTTAGGGGTGCTGGCCTGATTTGTGTTTGGGGAGGGCCTGATTTGTTCTTACGAAGATGTGTCTGGGGGCTCTTCCGTTTTGATGTGTGAGGTCAGATTGGGATTTGTTTTTTAGGCTGCGGTTGCCGGGGGCTCGGGCGTGGGTTTTTTTTGTGTTTCTGCGATGCGTGCTGTAGCCGGCCGCCGGCGGATGGCGGGCGCTGTTGGTCAGATGTGCTCACATTTTTTTTCGGTGTTTCCTCTGCAGGTTCAAGGCTGGATTGCGCGCCTGGTTGCCGTTGGGGGGGGCCTCTCCTCTGGTTCGTTTGTTTGCCTTGGGTGGAATCCTTTTCGGACTTGCTTGCGCGCATGCTCTCATGTTGTTTGCCTTGTTTCTGTCGTTTGATTTTGTTCCCTTTTATTCGGGATCTTCGTGTTTTCGTGTTGGTTTCAGCCTGGGGTTTCCTTTCTCTGCATGATCTTACGATGTGTTGTCTTTTCTCTTAGTTTTATGCCCTGATGAGCGACGTTCCTGGTGGGTCGAGATTGTCTGGCAGGAAGCGCCCTGGTTTGTGCTGTTTCGCTGCTATTGTTTTAGTGTTTTTTATCGTTGTCTTACTCTGGTTTTTCGTCTGCTAGCTGCCAGGGTTGGCGTTCTACGCGCCAGCCGTCACGGAGGCGTGCTCGGCCTGCTGTTGACGTTCCTGGACATCCCTTGCTTTCGGTGCCCGGTGTTTCTTCGGTTCTTTCTTTGGTCCCAGGCCAGCGTGTTGGTATGCTTTTTGTCTGCCTTCTTCTCTCTTGTGTTTGCTTCCTCCGGTTTTAATGGTTTCGCTGTTGTTGCAGTGGATGGTTTTTTTTCCTTGTTTGTCTTCTGCTTGGACGTGTGAAAATCGTAGGAGGCGGCGGCTTCGGAGGAGGCCTGCTTTTTGGTGATACGGATTTGTTGTTTTGTTTTTTAGTTAGCCTGTTTTTATAGATTAGGTTTGTTTCTTTTCGTCTTTCTCAGTTTTCCCCCCTGTGCTCTTGTTTTAGGTGTGAAGCCTCCCTCCGTGGGCGCAGGTCAGATCGACTTCGGCGCTGTCTCTCGCGACATGCCTCGGCCCTGCTTCTTCCCGACCTGCAAGGCGAGTATGTTGTACACGGGCCGCTCATCTCTCTTTTTAGTTTTTTGTTTGTGGAGCTAGCACATTAACCTGTTTAAAAGGCTGCACATCCTTGAGAAAATTAACATGTTCAATCAATCCCGGTGCGGTGGTGGAAGAGATGGCGAGGGAGGCGGCGGAGAGACAGGCCGGAGAACACCCACGATTTGGACATGTGCACTGGCACTTTCTGCCATCTGCGGAGATTGTGGTATGAATACAGTGTTAGCACAAGTGGAGCTTCCTGCATGGATAACCCAGTGAGTGGATGAGACTTGTACATAATTGAGGTCTGCTGCAAACTAGGAGATTAGAACAACATGTATTGAGGAGCTTAGGTATATTATTTCCGCTGCTTTGTATTGCTCGTTTCTTCGTTGACCATATTGGTATTGACTCATATGTACTTGTTTTTTTTTCATATAGGAATGCTATACATGTTGAATTGTCCTAATATGTTTGCGGATATTATCCAAAAGGTGTGCCAGCGGAAAGGATATAGAGGAACTATGTGCTGATTTTGGTTTGGCAGTAGTAATTTCCGCTGCTACACTCGGCCCATAAACTTCTGGGTTTTTTCTGGCTTGCGTCTGTTAACTCTTTTTTTATGAGGAAATTACCTTGTTCACTTTAATACTGCACGTATGATCCATGAATATTTGGTCTTAATTATGATGACGCCTAAAGGTTATGTTGGTCCGATTTAGCACTAAATTGTTCTTTTGTTTCCAATTCCTTGTCTACAGAATCTAAGATCTCTAACTATAATATTTCTAGGGAATTTAATATTTTTTCTTAGGGTCCTTGTATTGCTTTAGAACAACTTTTGATTGTAGATTTACCGCTTTATGGTTTTTGGTTTCTGACTAAAAATTAAGCATATGGTTTGTGCATATACTGTATGTCATCTTCTTAGTTGTTTAAATGTACTTGCTTATGATTTAGTACTTGTGCTGTCTCTGAACACTTGTTTCACATAATCTGTGATATAGTTGGAATTAATTACAGAGGTCATAACATTGAACTTTTGTCTCACATGTTTGGTCAAGGCTTCAAAAGTAGCGAAGGTTGTACCATTATTGTGAGTCGAGAAAGAAAATTTATCCATACGTGGTGGCTTGTTTTTCTGTCCTCGCCATCAAAACAGAGACAAGAGGAGAATATTAGTTCAAGAAAAACATCATGTTAAGTCAAAGCTCGGGCAATATTATTTGGAAATAAAATTAACATAGAAGATACAATACATACCATATCTCAAATTATTTGTCTATATGGTTTGCTGCCAAATGTATGAAATGTTCCGGTTTGCTCTGTTTTCCAGGGGAATGGCGACGCGAGGAAGTTGAGATGTGGGATGGAGAGTCGTTTGACTTTTTTTTTCGGGGCTGAGTTTCCTTCAAGACATGGGCTTCACGAGGATGGGTTCTTTTTTTGCTCAGTCTGAGCCAGGTCGAGCGACCCTCCTCGACTTCCCACTGGCGCCGCCCCTGGTTTCCTGCATATTGAAACTTGAAACATGAATACTCTTATGTTGTGTTTCAGACTTATTGTTTCTGGACACTCCTTGAATTAGGTCAAACACTATGAACATGAGATGGAATGTACATATCAATGGATCAAGGTTTTCCTTTTTTTTTCTTCGCATATGACCTCACTAATATTTTATTCAAAGATTCAGTACTAACTCCTACCCATACGTGGTTTAGCATTAGGTATATTTCCATATGTTTTCTTTTTATTCCTTACGATTTCCTTTTTTTGTCTTTCATCCATTAGAACCTCATATTATTTGTTCATGTTCCCCTCTGTTGCTCTCCATTAATATTACATGTACAAAGCAGACCAAGAACGAAAACAAAGCATATATGATGCAAAGGTTTCAGTGTATGTATAACTAGGTATTTACTGCTTGTTCTTTTTGCTAATCCGTTGTGTACTTTCTATTTTGTACCTAGCTTGTGCATATAATCAATTCCATGGTTGCCATATTGTTTCTTACTTGCAGATGTCAACGGAAGCACCTCTCTCGGAAGGTGTCCAAAGAGTATCGTAAGTGCTCTTTCTGTTTATCTTGCTTTATTTTATAGTACAATAAGTAATGAGAGGAATCAATTTGTGTGTGATTTTTAGGAAAAAATACATACCAATTATTTGATATGAGACTTGCTTCTTTAATTTGGGATACTATGGTTGCGCCCACATACTAATATGGCCCTTAAAATGGCTGCTTGCCAAGTTGCAAATACGTTCTTTTTGTATCAGAAATTAGTTAGGGATCGAAGAGACAAAATTGTTGGTCAACAGAGCCTCGTTTGTTTTTGAGTCTATTGGCTTTAGATGCATGTCAGGCAATATAACTAATACATTTATTATTTAATATCTATTGTTCTGTTGCATGAGCCAATTTCTCGCCGTTGGCCTGATTGTGGTCTTTTCTGATTTAATTATCCATGGACGACCCAATTTGTATAGTTTTATCATCTGTTTTCTTACCAGAGTTAAATTTCTTATTTTTCAGTCTTTAATTTGTTGGATCCATTTACCGCTTAATATTGTACTTCCGCTTTTATCTGTTGAGTAGATGTAGTAGTCAAAATAGTATAAACCTGGCATATCTGGTTTTGTAGGCAAGGAATCTTTATCTTTTGTCCATGCTCACTTCCGCTTTCTCCTATGTTGAAAGCTATTGAAATATCCCTTAATTATCTGTTGACGTGAGCCAGTCCCTCTCAGTTTCTTATGTTGAGGCCTGACCAATCTATCTATGCTTATTTCCTCTTTTACATATCGAGCAATGTCTTCAAAAGATTTATCTATTATTTCAGGGACAACTCCCTTGGGAAGGTGGTGGTGAAGCCTTATTTTCAACGGCTCAAGTTTCTAATGAATTGTTGCCTCTTCTTTGTGCCACACTGCTCGAAGAAATTACACGAAAGTGGTGAGTGGCCTGGTCTCGACTATATGACATCATGTCTTCTGTGTTTTATATTTTTTCTGAAGAATCTTTGTTTGAAGCGTAGAGCTGCACACTTCTCTTTTGTATTTAGTTGCAACTTGGAACATAGGTAAGTTTCTGTAGCTATAATGCATTGGAAAAATGGTGAATCTATTTGACCTCCCTGTTTTGTAAAATCTCTTGCTCTTGCTTTCTAATATTCAAGACAGATTACATGTTGCTCTCTAATAATCAATACGGATTACATGCTTTATACTCCTTCGGGTACATGTATGTACGGATGGATTTGAGTGCTAAATAGAAGCAATTGAACAGGCACGATTGAAATATCTATACATTCCAGGTCATCAAACCCAATCCTTTATCATTTAAAATATTTGCGGTAAAGTTTAATATTGATCTCGCCTCACACCATAATATGCCTGAATGTAAATTAAGACCATATGGTGAGTTATTTGGCTCCTCTTAGTGAACTATGTATCATTTCTAGCTTGTTTGTTAAGTTTTTAACATTAAATACTCAATATATATTAAAGTTTGGCATATCGCTTATTTACAATGGATATCTCGTTTGCTGCCAATATTGGAATAAATTAACAGGATTTACAACATAGTTTAACTTGATGTTGCAAGAGGAAAGGCGTTTTCTTTGTCATGTTGGTACCGGATAATTTTATGAAAAAATCATGTGCGAACTCAGTGCATGAGAATTTCAAGGACACTGTCGCACAAATTCGGTTTCTTACCAGCTGAGAAGCTTTTCAACATAGCTGTCTAAACACCACCCATGTTTACTTTACAGGCTTGGCAATCTGTATACGTCAGCATGAAAAACATTTTGCAGCAGACAAGCGTGGCATTACAGCTTCCCATATATACCAAGCATACATAGTTCAAGAAGGACACAACTAATTTCACGGCTGTGCCAAGATGGAAGTCCTACCAGAAGACATATTTGGATATCTAGAGCCAAACATTTTTCACGGAGATATTGCGCTCACAGAATACAGTGCAATCGAAAGTGCCGCAACCATTAGAATATGTCCATCAAGGATCTCAGTCACAAGGCGCTGGTCCGTGCAGTGAAAGACAAGAACATGGGTGAATGATACCAAGAAGTGTACAAGGATGCGCTAGAAGCAACAAACGAATACGACCAGAAGATGTGGCATAGGTACGATCATCTGATGGAAGCCATACCTGCCATCTGCGCTCAATATAGCCAGTTTCTGGTAGTGCCAGCAGAAAAATTTGTAAACATGTCTGTATCGTGTTTAGCAAGAGATGAATTTTCCTTTGCAATCACACAGCTCCTGCATCACAAAGAGGCAACAGAGAACCTCCTACGCCGAAAGGTACATCCGTAAAAACATAGACACATGCTTACTTCTGACCACCCAATCTCCAAATTACAGACATGCCAAAATTTAGTTGCTGATATATTGCCATCTCCTTTCTAGAAAACACATGACTAAAGAAATTCAGTCTCAGTGAAACATGTCAGTAGAAAAGGCGGCAGAAGAAACCAGCAAGATGTTCTGACAGAAAGTCCGGTTATACTATGAGCGATCAAATGTTGCGACGAGCCCCAGCAGGATTATTATCGGACCGATCTTATATGTACATAGCTACTACCCTGAAGAACAAAGAACCTTGCCATGATGTTTAAGCTCCTTGCTATAGTATCTGTTACCAGATTTTGCTTCCACATACCTGCACCCTGTAAGATAAAGAACCTTCCAAACACATTTATAGTCTCTAATACCCACTTTGTCCAATGCAGCATGTCCAGACGCTATCTGTTGCACACATGGACAACCACGAGCTGTCAAAAATGGCGGCTAACAGTCCCAGCTAACAAACGCGATTTTAGAACAAAAAAAGAAGACAAATCATTCTCGGCGTGAAACAACCGGAACAAGCCTCCCGTCTACGCAAATAGGAATCAGATACTAAGAACAAATAGACCGACAGTGAAAAAAAAAAAACGCGCCAACAGTACAACACAAGCAGAACGAGGAAACACACCATCGAGCGCAGTGGCCACTCCGTCGGACGGAGCCGCCACAGCAGGCCCGCCATTCACCGCTCACACCCAGGGCCACTACCCCACCCGCAACAGTTTTAGTGAGAGGAGCAACGACGCCTTCAACAACCGCCTGCCCGCCTACTGCACCACTAAATGCCTCCCGCGAAGTGACCACCTCTCCTCCACCCACGTTAGCACCGGAGCTACCAAGGACCACCTCCATCGCAGACACAACATTCCCCGATGGGTCCATCGACTACACAATGACAGCTACAAAAGGTGAGAAGGAAAGTACAAAGAACGAGAGGACACGGGGATGGTTAGAACTGAGGAGCCGAGAAAAGCAATCTATACTAGAGCCCGTCCATCAAGCCGCGTCGAACAAGTATGCAACATAACCACATGCACACGATGCGCAAATGACACGTCAAGCAAAGCCTCCCCAAATGACCTACACATGCACACAACACACATCAAAGTTACAAACATGCCACACCGACCGTCTCGACCACACCGGCCATCACAACGACTTAATTCATACACACTAAGATAAGCCCACACCAGCACAGAATACACAACGCATGGTCGCCGGCGCAGCGAAGCGCGCGACCCCGTCTAGTTCAGCTTAAGTCTGAACCTCTACTGTAATTGGTTATAAACCTCTAACCTTTACTTTATTTTGTTATAAACCTCTTAAGTTTGAACCTTTACTGTAATTGGTTATAAACCTTTAAGATGGCAGTGTGTAAATATCATTCAGCTTGAAAATTCAGAGAAAACACTGCAATTACATCTATCTAAACTTAATCCTATGTGCCATCTCAGTTAGCTAAACTTAATAGAGCTAACAAAATTACATCAGGTTACTCATTTCTGAAGAGTGCTGCTCGAGAAAATATGTGCAGCCAAATCAAACAAGCGAACCTTGGAGTAAGCCTTGGCGTTGTCCTTCAGAATGTGCTTGGCTACGGCCGGATCAGACACGATGAGGAAAGACTGAGGCCCCGCTTGGATTGTTGGATATTAGCCCAAAACGGGGGTATTTCACGGTTCCCGGATTTTTTCCGACGGAGCCCAGTTTCGCCACTTGGTTGGCCGTTTTTATTGCCCGTTCCGCTAGTTTACGGCCCATTTACCCCCGTAAAAGAGACGGACCATCTGAGGTCCTTTTTTCTTTCCGGTCAGAACCCATCCACGAATAGATCGAGCGAGAGAGGGGAAAGGAGCGACGGCGGCGGCGGAGGCTCAAGATCCGCATCTCGACGGCGCTACGGTTGGAGCGTGCCGCCGCAGCGAGCACGTCGGCGGTGCCTTGCCCCGTGTACTTCCACGCCGACGACTCCCCACCCCCCAACTCGCGTCCTCTTGGCCAGCGCCGCAATCGCGTCCCCAATTCTGCCCGGCTCCGTCGCGGTGGTTGCGCATCCCCGCCGTCGACGTCTACCTCTTGTCTTCCCCGGCTCCTCTGCAGCTCACCCTTCTATGCTCTAGGATGGCCTAGAGTTTCTACTGTAAGAACCCTAAAATCCCTTGCTTACTTCTGCCTGCAAGAATACAAATAGGGAAATATATTTTTACAGAGATGTACAGTGTGAAGTTATTGATCTCTAGTGTCCATACTGGTTTTAGAAGCTTGAAATCACCTTGAACAAATCCTGCAAGTAGTTCATTGGCCATTTATATGTTGGTGACAATTTAGCCATGCTTACGTTTACATCCATGTGCTGGAGTTCTTTAAAAGAAGCTTCTTAACGCTTGCTGGAGTTCTCTCTCAAATCAGCTGTCAGGTCAGCCGGAAGCAGCAGCCGGCCAATAATTATTGAAGCCAATCGTAGCTGCTCCTGTTTTGTAATTGCTAGTACTCTGCTAGTTCTGGTCCTTGCAGGGAATTTGTATCTGCTCTTGCAGGGAGAGAACGCTTCAAGTGTCTCCACGTGCGTTCGTTTTGTTTGCTTGTCCGTGCGTGAAGTAAAACCTGCAACTGTTGCTCGTGTTCACAAGAATCTTCTGTGTCGGTTGTGTACTCTCGCGGATCATACAGATGCCTGTCTCGAAGCATCGTTATCGATTCACCAGGATGACAAATGCGCGCACATTGCAGGAACATGAATGCTACTAATTCGAAACTTTATTAGATTCTGAAACAGAAACATGGAAAGGAGGAGTCAGGAATGCCTGTCTCATTGTCCTGACAAGCTACAGCCTCGTAAAAATTAAACTACCAAGCTTCCAAAGATACATCAGGGTGCTTTCATGAAAATACTATGAGTTAACTATAGATTAGTTCCATTCTAGATTGGAACGGAAGATATCAGGAACTCGTCTACTACTTTGATAATGTTCCCTGCCTTGAATATTGTTGCTTGAATACATATCATCATGTGTGCAGTAGCTAGGACAGCCTAGGGATGTTGTTCCTAATTTCTGAATATAATTTGTTCTCTAAATTACTGGTTTGTCTCTTTACTGGGAATGGTCCAGCTGACTCAACCATGTTCCTGTTTTGTTTTGTTTGCAGGTACTGAACAAAGCCAAACATAGCTGCTCCTGTTTTCTATATTCAAGCCTTTTCTGATCTTAGATTTGTAGACTTTCAAGAACAAGGTACATCTTGTTGCAGCTCATGTTCTTTGAAACAAGCACTAGTACATTTAAATTTATATTGAAGCCAACCGTAGCTGCTACTGTTTTGTATATCTCTTCCCAATATTATTTCTTACTGTCATACAATTTGATGATTGCTTTCTTAGGATAATATGAGTAATTTGGAAATCGCGGTTATTGATTCCGAGGAGGAAGAGGATGAAGAGATGGTTTTTCTTGTGTTTCCTGCATTATACTTATTGTCCAAGAAAAATAAAACTCCAGTTAATACTTCCGTCCTCACGGGTCCTAAGTATATCCAAGAGTTGCTGGATGGTCACCCTACTAGATGTTACGATGTTTTAAGAATGGAGTCCCATATTTTCCAAGAACTTTCTGATTATCTTAGGTCTAGAAAACTTTTACAAAATTCTAGAGGGGTTAGTGTCGAAGAACAACTCGGAATGTTGATGTATATGCTGTCAAGGAATGCTAGCTACCGTACATTGACCGATAGATTTCAGCGTAGCCCTGAAACAGTCCATAGACATATCAATGCATCCATTGATGCAATCACTTCACTGGCATATGATTTCATCAAGCTCCCGTCAACGGATCCTCACTTCAAAATATCATCAAGCCCTCTATATTGGCCATATTTTGAGGTACAATAGATCTATGCAACGTATCTTAGAAATTTATATCCTTTCATGGCACATATAAGTTAGTGATATGTCGTATTATTGCAGAATTGCATAGGGGCCATAGATGGGACTCATGTCCCTGTGACGGTAAATGCCAACGAGGCTGCGCCTTATAGGAACAGAAAGGGGACGCTATCTCAGAATGTCATGGTCGCTTGTGATTTTGATTTGAATTTTGTTTATGCTTCAAGTGGTTGGGAAGGGTCTGCATCAGATGCTGGGGTAAAGAATTCTGCTATCCAATCTGGATTTCGCGTACCCGAAGGCAAGTATTATTTGGTTGATGGAGGGTACGCGAATACACCAAAGTTTCTTGCCCCATACAGAAAGGTCCGGTACCATCTAAACGAGCAAAGTCGTGGAAATTGCCGACCGAGGGACTATAAAGAGCTGTTCAACCTTAGGCATGCCCGACTAAGGAACCATATAGAGCGTGTAATAGGAATCTTAAAGATGAGATTTCCTATTCTAAGAGTTGCATCGTACTATCCAATAGATACTCAAGTCAAAATTCCCGTGGTGGCAATGGTATTACATAATATAATCCGCAGTCATAGTGGTGATGAAGAGTGGCTCAAAACGCAAGAGATGCACATTGATGCTAGTAAGTTTGTTGATCTTCCTAGTGGAGACATGACACCTCAAGATGATATAACAGTTAGTATAATCTTGCCATGTGATTCCTCTAGTATGCAGACTTTGAGAAAATATTGTAACTAGCTGCAGCCACAAGTTGTCTTTGGAGCAAAATTAGATTACTGCTAGGCTGCTAGCCCACCTACTGTCATGTTGCTCCCATTAGCATCCTTGTCTCCATTCTTTCCATCCTTTTCTCTTTCTTTCATATCCTGCGGCTTCTTGGTTGGATAACCATCTCAGTAGTTAGTACTAGTTAGCTGCAACCTTGCAAGCAATTCGTTGAGCTCCCCTGTTTCTACTCTCTGAACAGACTAGCTGCAGCCAGTTGTACCCTCCTTTTTTCCTTGATGAAAGCTTCACACATTGACCAAGAGATGAAACTTATAGCTTCCTGGAAGAAAATTGTACAATTTGCAATCTGATGGTTCTTCTAGCATGATTGGTTATGCATGTATTGCTCTGGACAATTTTTTAGCTGCTGAAATCCGTAGTATACAAGTAACTATACATTCTATGCCTATATTTTTAAATTGTTCTGCAAAACGCTATTTTGGAAAATAGCGCGATAACTTGCATAGCTTTTGGAGAGAGGCCACGCTATTTCGTTTAGCGCGCTATTTTTTTCGTAGATGAGAATTCCTTTCTATTTGCAAGAGAACCGTATTTATCGACTCCGTTTTTTCTTGTTCAGGATGCTATTGGCTTATGATTTCCGGAGTCACTGCAGTATGAAGAATCTATCTCAGAATATGTCTGTTAAAACTTGCCACGCTGATGAGACACGAGAAATGAGTTTCAATATTTTGTAATTTAAATTGCTGAATTCATACTTTTAAATTATTATCTGGATGTAAAATATCATGCTGTACTTATATATAAATTATCTGGATTTTTCCTGATTGGTAAAAATACAAATATTATGTATGATGCTTTAGTACTCCAGTTTACATATTGAGTGCAAATACGCTAGCATGTGGCACGTACATGTGCTCAAAATTATTTGTTTTTTATTATGATAGTTTTCTCTGTGTCATATGCTATCCGGATGAATGTGGCGTATGCTATTTTTTTTTTACGTAAACAAACCTGAGGCAGACAGAAGGGAGCTCTCACCGACCCCAACAGCTGAGCTCTATCCGGATGAATGTGGCATGTGCTATCCAAACAGCAAGTTACAGCTGTGATGTTTCACGGATATTTTTGGTGCACCCGCAAGTTACGGCAGTGAATAATCCGGGTGGGAAATGTTCCCCAGTTCCCAAGCGGGGCCTGAAGGAAAGAAAAAAGTGCAGAACATTAGCAGGAGCATAGCAGCAGGGTTGAAACTTCAGAAGGCTGCGATTTTGGGAGCATTAGCAGAAGAAGCTACAGAACATTGGCAGCAACGTGGTTGGGTTTTTCAGAGGTCGCAATTGGGTTAAGGGCGTGCTCACCTTGGGCCCGAAGTTGAGGCGGAAGACGCCGCCGTAGGTGAGGAAGAGGTCGTAGAGCGGGATGAAGAAGGCCTCCCCGACGACCGAGCCCAGCGACCCCGTCGCCTGCGGCAGCTCTGGGCCCCTGCGCGCCGCGCTGCCGCCCGCGGCCTTGGTGAGCAGCCCCGCCGCGAGCTCCCCTGGCGGACCGAGCTTGGCCAGCCTCGCCGCGAGGAAGGCGACCCATCCGACGAACATGACGACGCTGCGCTTGCCCTTCTTGGGGATGAAGGCGGCCTTCCCGGGATCCAGCATGTTGCAGAGCTCGCTGAAGACGGCCTGCAGAAACAAAAACAACAAAAAGAGCATCAGCTCCTTGCCTTAATTTTCTCGATATTGGGGCTTACCGAAAGCACAGAGGGGTGGGAGGTGAGCGGGGCGTAGGAGGCTGGCCGTGGTGACGAGCTCGAATACCCGAGGAAGCCGACGTCGTTGAGGGACTCGGGGGCACCATGGATGCAAAAGATTGAAGCTTTCTCCATCTGCGTTGTCGAAGCTGGCGTCCAACGCTTGCGGCGGTGAAGGGCGCGCCCAGCCTCCGCGGCACCCATCTGTGTGGTGGTGGTCCGGATCCGCCGTTTCCGGCCTCGCAAACACAGGATACGGGCTCGCCGATGCCGGATCCGGCATTCGTCGCCGCCTTGCACCGAAAGCTCGAGTCTTTCGAGAGATTTGCCACGAGCGTAGCTCGCTGAAGCAGCTGAAGGTGGAGGGGGCGTAGCGACGCGAGCGAACATCTCCGTCGACGCGAGCATAGGGCGGAGGCGGAGGTGGGGGCGACGAATTGAGAGAGGGGAGCTGGAGCAGATGGAGAGGGAGAGGGTAAGCTGCATCCAGCGATGTGTCCGAGCGAGTCGCGACGAGGCGTGGACCTCGGGTTTGGTCGGAAAAACGTCAAGGGGATTTTCGCAAAAACGTCCGCGCGACATTTATTTCCGGACGGAGGGAGTATAACGTACAGCAGTACACTGGCATTTCGAATGCGTGTCCATTTGCCCAAGGGAACAGGGGACGACAGGACGACGGTGAGGTCGAGAGGAGGACTGTACAGCCCGGCATGGCTTTACGTCGGAGCCGTGCTGAAGCCTGGAGATGATAATATTGGTCGGCGGCAAAAGAGAGATCCTGTAGCCACTTCAGGGGACCCATCCACGAATTAGATTCTACCGCATGGTCGCTAATACGAGGGCGGTTTCCCTGTTCGTCAATGCACAAAAGTATGGAAATCCGCCCTGATTTCGAGGAACGCTGTAGGGCGAGGCAACATCATGATGGCTTCATGGTTCAGCAACTCGTTTTGGAAGATAGTCGGTAGGTATCATGACCTTGTGAGGAGGCCGACCGCATGCAGCCGGCCTATCGCGTGATCGAAGACGATGACTCCGATCGCGGGCAACACATGCAGCTTATTGACCTTGTGAATTGCCGGCCTATGGGTATGGGGTTTTGTCTTGGGTTGCAACAGAATGCCACGACTGTTCCGGCCGGCTGCCGTGTCGACCGAGCAGTGGATGAGGATGAGGCTGGGGTATCGCCGTATCGGCATGGGCCGCAGCAATTCATGTTGAACTCGCATCCGTTGCTCATGCCTCTAAGAGTCACAGTCGGGGATTCTTTTTTTTTTTAGACGAGGTCCAGATCGTGATTTGAAACTTTTTTTTATGCGAAACCTTTTTTTGAAAAAAACAAAATGATGCGAAACCAATTGGAGTATCGCGGTAGCCGCTACTAACATGCCCACTGGCCAGCGGCCAGGAAGGCCCAGCTTTATCAAAGAAGTGTCACTCCATACTTGGGCCTTTAGGACATGCTCGACAAACAACGTTGGGCCTGTAGGTTCCATGCGGAAACCGAGCAAATACCGGAAGAGAAGCTAAACTTGCAAAAATTGGGTGATCCTTTTCTCACAAACAATTCTTATCAATACGTCCGCAAGTTGATAGACATGGCCACAAGCAATTCTCATATATACGCCCGCTAGGAGAAGCGGGAACCAAATGCAACTGAGCTGATTATGATTGCATGTTGGTATATATGGTGGGAACATCGTTGGATTGTTCATGAAGAAAGAGATGGGAAAACAGAAAGATCGGACTTAACCATTCGAGTAACTGTGGCTAATGCTTTGGCAAGGAAGAATAATTCACCTTCACTTCTTCCTCGTTGGACAAGACCTGCATCGGGTGTTATTAAGTTGAATGTTGATGTTGCGTTCGACGAGAACTTGGACGTTCGATCCTTGGGAGCAGTCTTGCGGGATTCGAAAGGTATGTTTATTGCAGCTAAGAACGAGTTCATACAATTTGCGATGGATGTCCCGTCAATGAGGCGTCGGCCCTATGTATAGGCCTAGAGATGACGGTGCTACTGGAATCCAGTCGATTATGATTGAGAGTGATTCAATGGAGGTGGTTATGATTGTGCTAAACCCCTCTCAGTATAGAGCAACTTGAGCGGTGGTGATTGACGATTGCCGAAAGAGGATGACTGCCTTTAGCATGGAGACTATAGTGCACTGTAATCGAGAAGCTCATGTAGCCACCCATGAGCTTACTAGCGTTTCCCTTATAAAAAGGTCTCGGGAGAGTTAGTTTGATCGGCCTCATGATTTCCTTGTCCCGTTGGTTGTGTCAGACATGATGGTGATTGAACAAAGTCGTGTAGAATTTCAAAGAAAAAAAAAAGACAGGGCCACAAGCACACACACACAGACAGTTCATATGTTTACTGATCAAGATTGACACGCTGACACTGTTCTTCTTCATGTTCATTCGTTCAAACATGAAAGGAATGAAAACCCATCCCTGCGGCCAACGGAATCGTGCAGAATTGACGCAAGTCTAAGAAGCTTGAGTGCTTGACTTACATGAGACAGGCCCAGAACATTTAGCATGAAAATCCTGCGGTTTGACAGTGCCGGTTGAACAATACTAGACATGGCGAATTTCCAGGTACAGATCAGGTTAACAAGTGATGTCAGAAAGCGTACTTGCCTAGCGCGCCGAGGAGCAGATTAACGAGTTTCACTGCCTCGCAGGCCATGCTCACAAGGAGATCGCGCTTCCGGGCACGGACGACGGTGGGCACGAGCTCTACGCGCACCGGCGCCGCGGGCCTCCACAGGTTACGTCCGTGCCCGTTCGCACGGACGGCCGACGGCAGCGCCACGCCCAGACCTCGGGGGACGGCTTCCGCGTAACGCCGACGCTGCTGTTGACGGCGACATAGGTGCCACCATCGGCACGGCCGTCGCAACTGGAGGCGGCCTCCTCCGTCCATTTGCTCCGCCCTGACGGAGAGTGGTGCAACGTAATGCCCGAGCGGTTTGGCGCATACTGAATTGCGGTTCGAGACACCGGAGAACTTCTTGGGTCAGCGGTTGCAATAAGGCGTCCTTCGTTTTTGGGCCGACTGTCTAGCTATTCTGTTATGGGCTGAGATAAAAACGGCCTATTTTTACGAGGAAGAAAATGCTAGGCCGATGATGAAATATCCACAGCGTTCCAAATTAAAAAATAAAAATAAATGCGGTGAGGGTGGATCGAACACCCGACCTTCAGATCTTCAGTCTGACGCTCTCCCAACTGAGCTATCCCCGCTGTTGTGCCTAAATAGCATTTGTACTTTATTACTAGTATACAAAGCATAGAACTATCGTTTACCGTTCAGTCAAGAATTCAGTTTTGAACTCTGAATCCCAACCCCTGGATCGACCTGCTGATAACGCAACCGCACCAGCGCGAAGATGACTATTTCAGCTTGAGCTGTAGGATGAGGGGACTAGGTCCAAGTTTCAACTTTCAGCGCATCGAAGAAAGTAATTAGTAATCCTGCTATAGCTAGCACGAATGACGGTAGAAGATTGATGCAACAAAGTCAACTTCACGTCGACGAATCTCGATTAAAAAATATGGGTCACTTCTATATATATTCTCATAAAAGCATGCTGTGCCGACCGCTCGTCCTGACTTTCAGTGCAATCGATCGTGCACCTACAGGCCTACAGCCTACAGACGTACAGTGGACCTTCAACTGTCGTGGGCACCCATTGATGGTAATCACAGTACGGGGACATAGAGCTTGCCGCTTTGAGAGTCGTAGCGAGTTTTCCCTCTGCCCCGCCGGCGCGTTCCTTGCCTCTCTCCGACGGCGATGCCGCTCGGCGTGGTTGCAAAGGCGCTGCTAGGCTTGTGAATACTAGAGTTAGGTGTTGGTTTGCCTTCGTGCTTGTTTTCGTCGTTCTGGCGCACGACGGCTCCCCGGCGACTCGCAGGGACGCTGGGCTCTTGTTTCTTTTTCCTTGCAGGTCAGGTCCATGGAGGGCAGCTTGCAGGCGAGGGGAAGGCAATCGTCGTTTCAATAAAATCGACTGCCTTGTCCTCCACTTTGCAAATTGGAGGAAGAAGCATCGACGGTTTTCCCTGGCCGTCCGTGGTGGCATGGGGGGGATTGCTGCTGCTGTTTCTTCATCAAGTTTGTGGCAGTGGATTCTGCTGCATACCGAAGCAAATCACGTGAGGATGAAGTTCATCGTCGCGATTCAAGGCCAGGCTGGTGGCCTATCTTCAACCTCCGCGACGGAGGCCTTCTTGATCCAGCGCCGGTGCTCAGCAGTTCGGTTTCTCCAAGTGGTTCGTCCCCGGAGAAGCGGAGCTTGCCGGTGCCTGAGGTCAAACGCCGGAAGGGAGAGACTGAGTGCGGCACTGTGCTCCGATTTCGGCGAGTCGTTCGCCTGGAGATCGCCGGCGTGCAATGGTGGAGAAGCTCGAGGACCTGATTGCGTTTTCTATTTTTTGTCCAGGGGGCTTTTTGTAACAGCAGGGGCCTTATCTTCGAATACTAGGTCTATAGGGCAAGTTCTTGAGAAGGGCCTTTCTGCATTTTGTACCCGCCATGTTTATCTGAAGCCCCACCCTTTGTACAAAAAAAATACAGACGTACAGTGCAGGTTCACTGTAGCTTAACTCAATTGCTCCACGTACCTAGATTATGCATGATGCGACGCGGTACATACACGCGCATAAATGCAACCTGCTCCGATCGTTGTTCATGATCACTAATTGGCGGCCGGCGTGGTGCAACTTCGAAATCGAGCAAATGTAGCAGCGATCCTGGTACAGAACCATGTTGTCGTCGGTTAAGCAGACTAATTCGAACCATGCAACGTCAGGTACATTCAGCCATTCATCCGCGCGCGTGCTAGTAGATCATAGCCAAGTCGGTGGATGCGCTCCCGGCAAAACAGTTGGCGTGCGTATCCCGGACCCGGAACGTGCACGCTGAGGTGCTGCATCCAGGTTCAAAGAAGACCAGAGCGACGATCCTGACTACTGGCTTGGATCCGCAGTCGCCACCGATCATGCGGCCTGGTTCCCTACGGCAGTGGACGAGACCGGCCGGCCGGAGCGTTTAGGTGGGTCCCCATGGCATTTAGGGCTAGTTCCTACGTCCGCCTACCGCTCGCGATGGATCGATCGACCTGACGTGGGGGACGGCATTCACTTGGAGCTGTCGCGCGTTTGACCGGCCAGGGTCGCAGATCCATCCATGTGAAGCCTGCAAACGCCCTTCCCCCGCGCAAGCAACGGGCCCAATTTCGGCGTCCCTGCTAGTACTTCAAAGAGTTGTTGCCTACAGTTCCGAGATCGAGACGGTGTACGCCGTGCATGCAACTGCGTAGTGTATGTTTGTGACTAGTCTGGTACTCTAGATGCCATTTTGGGAGATCGGATGTCTTGGGTCCGAAGTCTTCCCGCGCGCGGAAACACGGTGCGCCCGGCGCCCGACAGGCACGCCGCGCTGGCTATTATGCGCCCATTTCGGCAGGGACCGAGGCCGTCCCGCGCGTCAGATATGGTGGTGGTCCTCCTGTTCTTAACTCGCGTTGGTCCCGGCCAATTCTGTCTTTACGTCCGGCAGCTACAATTTTACTGCAATGTAATCCTTGATCGTCCCACGTAATATCTACGAGCTCTTTTACGGTGATTGGGACGTCCGGTTCCGTCGAGTATGATTTTTTCTGTCCGTTGATTATAACATGAATTTTTGTAACCGTCCATTAAAACTAGATGAAGTCCACTTTTTTTTTCTAATAGAGAGAAAATCCACCGTTGCTCTTGGGGTTTTCCTCTTTGTTTTTTTTTTGGGGGGAAAAACATGAGAGGAATCGTATAGGGCATCGTATACGAGCAGATGGGCGGGGTGTTGCCTCGCCTAAAGCGTTGGTGACCGCCGCCACTGCCCTGTACTTCAACGCCGGACTCGCCACCGCCACCGCCCCGTACTTCAACGCCGGACGCCGCCACCGCCACCGCCGGCGCTGCATCCGATCTCACCAAGATATTCGTCGGTGTCGTGGAGCCCAATTCGCTGGCAATCAAGGACGAGATCTGCAGGCGCCTTTCAAAACTGCTGGCTCGACATTGCCGGGAAGGTATGCGCATACCCTGCCTCTCTCTGTAATACCTGCTGTCGTGGCACCGATTTGGCCGCATGAGGCGGCAGATCACCCGCTCACGGATCCCGCCCCGTTTTCTTCCTCCGTGCAGAAGAAATAGGTACACGATACCGGCGGCTGCGCAGTAGAGCAACACTAGTTTCCAGGCTAGACGATTGCTTGTTTAAAGAGTTTTCAGGGTAGTTTTCAGGGTACACGTACACGATGTCTGATCTTTGTCCAGAGCTCTTTTCTCTTTTTTGGTACTGACCGGTAGAAAGTGTCATTTGTTGGTCCCTGCCTGCCTATAGAATCGCTAGCTAATTGTCCCCCACTATGACGTACTAAAAGTGATCCGACCTCATGTCGGATGATTAAATGGTTGCATGATGTTTGACTGTATCGTTTGTAGCTGAAGCTTGTTCCAGAGATGGCAACATCATCACCAAAAATTCCGTAACATAGCACAACTGAAACTAGCTGTAGATACGTCTCTGTTGTAGTTCACATTGTAAACCATGAAATTTGTTTGATGATCTATGCACATCTTCGATCTTTCCATGGCATTTGAGAGCCACCGTTATCCATGTCCTAGTTTAAATATATTTCATCCTGGCAATTCTTGTCTGCCTTGATATATTTTATTGTTCTTTGTAATTAAATTCTTATGCTATAGCTGCTACATAGCACCTACACGCTTGCATATATATATTCAGTTGTTTTGCACTCCTTTAACTGGCTAATATTGTTTGATAGTGGAGACTGGCTATAATTATCTTGTTATTTGGGGTTATGCCTTTAGGTACCAGCCACCCATACCAGTTGAAGAGGTGAAACCTGCTTTTGACTATGAAAAGATTTGTTGGTGATCTTTCTTGATTTTCCTTACCTATCCACCTGTCTATCTTTCTCATATGATACCTTTTTTTTGTTTTGTTTTCTTATGTTGCGGTGGGCTTATTATGCAGGTCATTCCTATGGGATTTGTTTTTGAGGATGACACCCTTGTTGAACCTGACAGCTTAGCAGAACATCAACCCCGAAATGCATTGGACAACAGTCTTCTTGATGTCGATCAGCTTCTCGAATCAGTATGTATTTTCTCTTAATGCTTAACGAAAGTTGAATAGCCTTTAGTAAAATATGGAGGTGGTAATAATAGTCTTTTAAGACGTAGAAATACATCCTAAAGAGAGGTTATTACTTCTGCAGGTTTTGGAAACATCTCGCAATATTGGAAGATTGTCCGTGTCAACAAACCATGATTTGCCATTTAAGGACGTAGCGAACCAATGCGAAGCTCTCTTAATTGGAAAGGAGAAAAGGTTGTCTGTCTGCATGAGCGCCCACCAAGAGGAGGTTAGTATTGATCTACAGAAAGATCACCAGCAACTTGAGCTATCTACATTTAAACAGCTCTAGATGATAGTGCATTTTGCTCAATGAAAGCAATTTTCATAACGGGGTCATGCTTGCAGGTTGGTGAAGCATCCACCGGGAAGCTTGAGTCATCTGAGTCGGATGCTGCAACAGCTTGGCTAACCACCCTGCACACTGACGATGACCAGTGCCACTCCAATTTCTGCAAGTTGCCAGTCCTGACTTCCTATGACAAATTCCTGACATCCGCTAGCTGCTAAGACCGCCAGCTGCAGGAGAAGTACATGCTAGCATGCCATGTATGATGCATGTATGAGGGCCCGCGGTACCTTAGGAAGTTACCAGTTTTCAGCGTATGGTGGCCTGTTCAAGCATTATGCACCCTTGTTATTTACAACCGAGGAAGGTATCGGTAATCACGATGAGATGAATCTGTCGTCTCATAAGAACTGAAGAACGCCTTGACAACACCAGTCGGTCGGTTTGCCTGCTACTCAGTCCTGGTCAAGATCATGGGAGATGTAGTTAATTCTTCCCAACAAGAATCAGCTAGTCGGTTTGTGAAATATGTTAGGTTTATCCTTGTCATTCTGTAGTTAACCAGCTATCTTGCAATTGTAATTATGCAAGTTGGGATCATCGTACCATGTGTCCAAGAAATTCTATTGCTCAGTGTTTTCTGTTTGAGCTGACTCCATTGATCTCTGTTGGCTCATAAGTTTGTACTTTGTAAATTAATAAGCGAGTACATCGCCTTGTTCTTTCTAACTAATTTGAGGAGCTTATAACAGTGTCAGTCTCGGTATCAGAAAAGATTTGTACGTGTGTGGTCTGTTGAGAAATAGTTCAAGATGCTGAATAGGCGGGCTATATATAATCTTCCCCTTTACTGTTAAGTGGTATTATAGTGCCTACAAAGTAGACAGAAACTTGATCATTTCTTATTGCTAGAATTTGTCTTGGTCTGCACTGTATCTGAAAATTCAGAATAGGCAGCGCCTTTCCTCAAGTGGTTGAAAGGATCCTTGTACAAGGAAACAAGCTGTAGCCAAAACCATAAGTGTATTTCGACAAAAACTTGATATGCCTTGTTTTGTCACAGCCACATGCTACTGCAGGTCTGAAATACAAAAACATCTCAAGTTCATTTTTTATAACAACTAGTATCACATTTTTTCCAATGCGTGTTTGGCGATGACACATCGTCGTCAGCGTCCCTCTTGCGCCCATCGTTAAACCTCCAACGTCACTGGCTCAAACTCATCCTGTCCATAATCCAATAAATATGTTAAGTTTACTAAAAGAATTAAATAAAATATGAAGAAGCTTGGGAGTATAAGCACCTGACTACCCATGTAATCGTACATATCATTTGAGGATGGATAATTCGTAACAAGGTACAAATCACATTTCTTTGTCCCGTGAAATTTTTTCATCATTCCATCTACATCCTCTTGTGAGGAAATCAAAACCATTCCCTCCAGTGGATTGCAACCAGATCAGAGCAGCACAAGATTGAGTCTCAGGTAATGAACTAGCAAAATTCAGAAGCACGTTTTCTGGATCTACTGACCAGATCAGAGCAGCACAATTTTCTGGAGCTAAATATGAGGTTCAGAATTTAAAGAACAGGGACAAGCACGTCGACTGAATAACATGCGCTACAGATATATTCATGTCATTTTGTGTCCGTTATTAATCAAGAACGAATTCAGATGAAAGGACGTTTGCTGAAAGCAGAACAGAGGTGGCTGGTGAGTACCTGCCATCCAAGCCAACCATCATTACGGTGTTCTGAGCGCCAAAAGCTACAATGACATGTGTGACCTCGGGTAAATGGAACTGAGCAAATGACCACTCTGAGCTGAAATACTTTGGCAGAATACCTAGAAAATCCAGCAAGGACAAGTTAATGACTACTATAACTGAATTCTCTGGGAAGCCAACCCAATATTCACAACATGCATACTGCATCCATGATTAAACTGACATGGACCATTTCTTTCCTTGACATGCTATAGGAAGCAGCAGAGTGTTTGGTTTATCCGCGCCCAATAAATGATGCCATGGTATGGTCTATTCCTAGCGTCTTCATAATAAGATCAGGAATAAACAGCGATAGGGGAAAAAAGTTAACAGCGTCTAGGCACAGTTGAAACATAAACTCTATAACACTATGTTCTCAGTCAGTAAAGCAATATTTACATTTCGCCACGGTATTGCAGAGAAACGATCATAGCTAAACATAAAGACAAGGTTTCTGTCTACTCTAGCTAAACTCCTAACAAAACAGCGTCCTCGAATTTTCTACCTGATCACTATCTCGGACTGTGCGTGTCCTATATCTATGAACTTGTTACAGGATTCCTGCCTATATCCATAAACTAGGAATTCGGGCAGGCTTCACCAGGAACTTGCTCTGGTCAGTAGTGAGTTAGTATTGCTAATCAGCAGAAACAGAACCTCGCGCAACTGCCTAAGCAGGTAAGCAGTAGCGGTATTTGCACATGAGTGGCGTCGTCAGGAACATAAATTGGGAACAAGACACGGCATGACCGCTCGCCCTCTTGCTAGCGCAAAGTTCTTAACCTGGAGACGATTTCTCAACTTAGGCGTAGTTGTGCCTATATCTGTGTTTATGACGCTAGATAAGTTGGCAACAGAGCAGCGCCTCGATGTTTTTTACTTACCTGATCGCCATTTCACTAAGTGGTCAGGTTACGCTTGGCCTTTGTCCGTAAATTTTAGAAGCTGTGCCTGTAACTCTAACTTTGGGGTAGTTGTGCGTATTTCTGTGATCTATCTCGCTAGAAACTATGCGGCAGAGCCTTGGGCTGATCAGTACGTAGTAACGAGTAGGTGTTGATTTAGTAGGAACAGAACCTCGTCCAACTGCCTCATCGACCAAGCAGTTACAGGTAGAGGTAAGCAGGTACCTGGATGTAGGGTGACGAGGGAGAGCTGCAGCGCCCACCCGAACTGGACGCCCGCCGCGACTATGCAGGCGAGCAACACTTTGTACTTGGGCGCGCCGCCGCCGTTCCTGGTGCTCCCCGCGTCGATGCTGCTCTCGCCGCCGGCGGTGTGGGTCCTTGGCCGAGGCGCGGGCGCGGGGGCTGGAGCTTCGGGTGGGATGGTCTGGTCGGAGATGCGGGCTGGGTGTGGGAGGAAGTGGAAAGGGGAAGGAGGAGGGAGATAGTGAGGGAGACGACGGGATTGGGGAAAGATTTGGGGGAGAGAGAGTAGGGTTGCGATCGAATTCCTAAATTGCCCCCGTACGTAACGTAATTTTTGTACCCTGCAAAGTGGAACGCTATTTTGGACCGTGAAACAATTTTGGTTCCGTCCCCACGCTTTTGGTACCGGCCCCACGATAATTTTAGTACCGTCCCCACGTTTTTTGTACCGTCCCCATAAAATCTTGGTTCCGTCCCCACGCTTTTGGTACCGTCCGGTTCCGTTAGTGGGGTTCCGTCTATTTTACGGCCGTCAGATCGGGTTGGATGGACGGTTTATAAAAATGTCAACCACTCTAAAACTTGTAAATATCTACAGGTCAGCTCGATCGACCAGTGTCTCCCCCTCGAGAAGAAGAAGAAGAAGAAGGGGGAAAGCTCATTGCCGGCCATTGTTCGTCCGCGTGTGAAGGAGCGGTGGGGGCAGGTCGGATCGGGCGCACAAAAATTCCGCGCTAGCGCCACAAAATCTGACTGCTGCGACGCAAGCACATGCTGGGGCGTCGCACGTCTTCAACGCTGGTCGTGGGAAGCAGACCGCGCGCAGGGCAGGGGTGACCCAGCTTGGACTTGGCTCTGTCGCCACATGCCTGTCCATGTGACAGCCGGGGCGGCTATGATCCCACGGCTTTCCGTGCACTGTACAGTGGGACCAGGGCAAAGCTGCGACTGCGATGATCATGATCATTGTAGCTGTACAGGCTACGTAACGTACGTACTCCGGCACGCGCGCTGCGGATGAACCCGCCGCACTCTAGTGTCATCTGTAGCAAACTACTACAGTACTAGCAACAGCCCGGATGCTACAGCAGCTACCCCAGTAACTCCACTGTAAATTCGTACTAGCTAGTAACTCTGTAACTCGGTTGCGAGCAACGGAGCAACAAACAATCCAACATTTTTCAACTTGATATCATACTCTGTCTCATTCTGTAGCTTAATTTCCATATATAGATATGTGGAAGTCATCTATTGTTGAACGGAGTGAGTACTACTCTCATTGCAACAATTTCGTGCGGCGGGGGAAGCAAAGCCAAACCGTGCAAGCAAGCAGATGTACACCAATGATCAGCAGCACGACTTTTTCGTGCTCCTGCTGGTTCTGCCACCCCGTAGACCCTAGTCCATATTTAGGAGTATGCGGGATCCTTCACACTTTACCACTCAGAGGTCATCAGATCAGACGTGTGCAAAAGCGACCTGCTGCTCGTAGTATCACACCAGCGTCGTCGCTCACATGCTGGGCACTCGAGCGCGAGCGGAAAGCTAGTCAGACTCTTCAGGCTCACGGGGAAGTTGAGAGCGCGCCTAACAGAACCCAACAGGCACGCACGTACTGGAACAGCAGGAAGATCAAACTGCGACGCCCAAGTAAGGTTTAAAATAACAACCAAATGAACAACACAACCCACTCCTGATAATTGTTCCGAGAAACAAGAGACAACCATAGGCCATAGGCAGGAGGTAGGATGCGTCTCCATCTTCTCTTCTCTTCTTTTCTTTCACCTTCGTCGTCGAGCACATGCTGATAATCCTGTGCCGTTAACTTCAGGGTGACACAGAATCTCGGGTACCACTGTTGTAACCACCAATTATTCGATGTGAACACGACCTACGTCCCTACCGCTGTAGAGTGTTTGCTTACCTATGCATCCTTCTACATCGACAGCATTGTACAGTACAACTCGAAGAAGACGTCTATCTATTCGGTCGTGTTAAAATTCCATACGTCAGGTGCCGAATAGCCATATGCGACGTCCCATGGGGACACCATGCAAATCCACATCATCTAATTTTTTTTATGATGCTAATCCACTTCATCTAATTTTTTATAGTAAAGTTAAAACTAATACAGTATATGGGATTAAAGTATAGAGATTACTATTTTGATGGTAAGATTAGTCCGGTATGACACGGTCTACATTGTGCTCCCCTCCATTGTACAATATGATGTTTTAGACATTTTCCGCATTCATATATACACACATGTATCTAAACATGTTTTAGTGCATATGTCCACCTATTTTAGTCGAATCTAGACGACATGTAAAACAACTAATGGAACGGAGGGAGTAGAACATGTCCAATGCAGAAGGAAACTCGCATAGCTGATGAGATGTGGAATCCACTAGTTACTTACATGTCACGCATATCGCGATGTAAGTCGAATGCAACTCATGTGTAGGCGGAAAATTTTAGTTGCAAGCCACCTGTAACTCAAAATCTCAGTTGCAACCCGTTGAGAACTCATAGTTACACAAGTCATGCAAATCTAATGACTAGAGAGTAACAACATTTGTATAACTGGAAGAATCTCTGTTGCAACTCGCATATCACACGAATCGCGAAGCAAATCTAATGGCTAGGGAATCAATTGAAATTTAGTTAATTCTCATTCGACTTAGAATTAGAGAAACCAATTTCAATAGGATCTAGAAACAATTGGAATCATTTTAATATTTAGATCTTAAACTAATGCATCGGATTTAGCTACAAATTGGTATTACTAGTCGTATAAATAAAACTGTAATCTTGTGTTGATACAATCCATATTGTAGAAGAGTACGCACCCGAAGAGAAGAAAACTCCCATATATGATGCGGCGTGGTAATCAAAAGTGTTCTATAAATTTTCATAGGAACTCTAGTGCGTCCCTTCAACAAAACGGAAAGAGTAGAAAACCGTGCACGTGCTAGCTAGAACGTGGTGCAAGGCAAACATGTGTTATGATGCAAGGTAGCTAATAACATGGTGGTAAGGTAAATATGTGCTAGGATATGAAGTACAAACGGGTGAATATGTATGTAGTTTGGTCTATTGATGTGTGAAATATGCATGGTTTGGTATATGAAAATAATAATAACACAAAAAACTTTTCTAACGAGTAAGAAAATATACAAAGAGATACAAATGTTTCAAGAACAAACGCTTCATTAAATATACCGTTCAAGGTTTTGCACACATTATACTAATGATAGTAACAACTTGAAAGCTCCATTTTGAATTGATAACTATTAACTATAAAAAAAGAATATCGATTCTTTATTTTGTTTGGTTTAAGCATCGAGCTCATATGGTTATATGCTTAATCTAGCTATCAATCTAATGAATACTCTTTATATAGTAGAATCTCACAAATATATGTGTTTGCATATCAAAATCAATAGTCAATGACAATTATAACTAAATGAGTTTAACATGATTCAACATAAAAATAGCGAAGTGCTAGAAATTCTCACAAAAGCTCAAAACATTCCGCCGTTTATTGAACCTTTTTTTTATTTGTAACATATGTAAACAAGATTAGAGTATATAAGTCATCATAATTAAAATAAAACGCACCACAATCGACAGACTTAAGCTAAACCTAGTCGATAGATTATCATATTTGTATATATTAGCCACTAAACATACTAATCTCTTGGGATGGAAGTACACACATCATAACATGCACATTTAGTAAGTGAACCTATGTGTAGACATCAACAATTTTGTATAGGCATCAACAATTGTTATTTGGTGGGTCCCAATTATTAGTTTGACTACAAGCAACACTTATGTTATGCCTAACCATTAACACACCAATTTAAACCTTAATGGATAAAAGTAAATCGACAAGGCATCCTAATTATATAATGTCAAAATAAATGGCGAGACACCCATGC
Organism: Alopecurus myosuroides; assembly: GCA_028641055.1. Lineage (NCBI taxonomy): Eukaryota > Viridiplantae > Streptophyta > Magnoliopsida > Poales > Poaceae > Alopecurus > Alopecurus myosuroides. The sequence goes on from CM054062.1 coordinate 264,141,905, forward strand.
GGGCACCAGCAAAGGAGTCTCTAAGGATTGACGCTTGCTGAAATTGATGGTTTCGACCTAAAAAGAAGTGGCTAACTAGTATACATTTTAACCTTCTTCATAAAAGATATGCCCAATATTTATACTCAAGTAAAAATTCGCATCACTCCATTGCCAATAGGGTATGGTGAGGCATACCTGATTGTTGTCGATATCCTTAGAGTTATTGTTGTTGCGATACAAATTCACCGATAGGTTTCATTTTTTATCCGCATATTAGGTAAACGACGACACTAATAGTATATCTAAAAACCAAGAGTGTCAAAATTTAAAAATTACAATTATTTTTTGTAATATTGTTTTTTTTGTGACTAGGCAGGTTCAAATTTTTCTCTATATATTCCCTATGGTATACCTAAATCAACGTAGGTATTGACATGGTAAAATTGACGGATGGTTAAAAGGATCGAACTATGTGAATGAAGCCGCACAACCATGTTGATAAGTACATGTGAGCGAGAGCGTAGAACCACTTAACGGAATATTGGGATGACGTGCAGTGGTTTACGGAACAAAACTACATAAATACTACTTCCTCCGTTCCAAAATAGATGATTTCTATTTGTCTAAACATGTAGACATGTTTTAGTGTCTACATACATGTATGTTTAAACAAATAGAAGTTATCTATTTTGGAACGGAGGGAGTATGTCCCTATCAACATAGATGATGTTATACTAAACTTACAACAAACGTTTTTTAACTTCCACTACAGCTATATATACGTACATGATCCAGCCAAAATAAAATGATGTCACTAAAATTCTTAATTTTACTATAAAAAAAACTAAAATTCTTAATTTTATATTTATATACTTCTTAACATATTCATATTGAATATAATCGTTAGATTTGCATCATGAAGACCGTTCATGTATAACCTATTTTGGAACCAAGGTATATCACGGCAAGGCAACAATAATAAATCCCTTCATTGTTTAAATTGTCTACCTAAGTTAGGATAGATCATTTTTTTTTTGGGTACTTCTCAAGAAAATATATTTTGACATTTCATTCACCTAAACGTTATTATTAGAACCACAATAGATAGGCATTTATACATGTACGGGTACATCTGATGAAACAAAGTAGGATCCATAGTTTTATTTATCGATCCAATATCACATGGTAAACACATATGTGCGTTTTAAAACAAAATGGCATCGTTAGTAATTATTCATTCAGAAATTTAAGATGGTAAAAAAAAAATTACTCTCATACTGTCTCACATGATATTTTATTTAAGATAACATTTGTGATACAACCCTGCTATTCTATAATCACATAATGAAACCATAACTTCATTTCTTGGAACAGTCAACTACTAAATACGTGAGCCCACCACGCTAGCATATATATTAAAATTAGCTTAATAGGTATACGCTGCCAATGTATTTAAGTTAGCAATGTCAACACAATATGACATTTAGTAGTATGCGAAATTGCATGACTAAACAAAGATCAGGTCGGCCGTTGATGGAGGCAGCGCAGCCAACCACCACGAAAGAATACAGCACTAGGGAGAGCGAGATAACCTATTCAAGGCAACAATCACCAACACATGCATGTACCTGGCGCGACAGAAGTAGCATTATTATTACGAAATGCAAGGAGCGGCCGGGAGAATTGTCCCAATCTGAGAGCAAGTTCAATAGTAGAGCTAGCAGCCGGCTACAAGAAATTGCCATGTCATCTATAGCCAACCATAGAGCCAACATGTACAATAGTGAGCTATAAAAATGTGTTACTTTATTGATACATGCCCCACCTCCCACTCTCACAACATGCCTAGGAGCACGTGCTGCAGCTAGCTCTTGCATGAGAGCCCACTCCTCTTCTCTCTCCTATTCTCTCTCTTCCATGTCATCACAAAAATATTATTCTAATCCTTATAGCCCGCTTACATAAGCTTATTGTACTTGCTCTCAGATTGGGACATTTGAATGGTCATGATCACCCACTGCAAGATCGAGCTGAAGGCAGGCAGGTGGGCACCAGATTAAATTCCACTTATGTATCTGCTTCACTGCCGTGCTTAAATGCAGGGGCCAGTGGGCAGCAAGATGACAAGAACAAGGAAGCAAACGAGGAGGAACAAATGCAAGACGACAAAGAGGAGAAGACCCTGAGGAAAGAAAGAAAGAGACCCGATCGAGGAGAGGAGAAGAACAAAAGAAACTTACTTCAGCAGCAGGCTTCGTGCTGCTAGCTAGCTAAGCTAAAGAAACAAAAGTAATTAACTTGCTTGTAAGTAAGCGTAGCTTCGTGCTAAGCTAAATTACAAAAGAACACGAGAGTGGAAGAAGGACTATAGCTGGCTGCTAATTAGGCGTAACCTGGCCTCTAGTACTATGCCCTCTCTACTTCCTTCGTCGTCTTTGCACAATTCACAGGTGCTGCTGCTACGTGCTGGTGTTGTTGCTCGGTAGCGAGCATTACAGGATTGGCGAGCTGCTCGGATTCCTCTCCCACGGCTTCGGCTGCGAGCCACGGGCGGCGCCGAACGTCTCCTGGCCGCCGGTGCCGCTCCCGGCCATGCCCACCGCGCCGCCCATGGGTTGCATGAACACGGAGAGGCCCCGGCTCGTCGCCGCGCCCGTCGGGCTCATCCCTAGGCCCAGGAAATCCAACGTGGCTGGCTTCGCGCTGAACAGTGACGACTGACCCATCATGAGCTCCGGGAACCCCACCGGCGCTCCGGTCGAGTCGTACGGAAGGCCGAGACCTAGCCCGGCCGACATCATGGGCGCCGGCTCAGTCTCCATCCGCGGCGGCCATTGCGCCAGCGAACCGTCCGGTAACGACACCTGCTGCATTGCTTCTTGGTGGTGCTGGTGATGTTGCTGCTGCTGCTGGCCTGACGAAGTCGACACCGGCGACGAGGACGAGACGTCGAGGCCCAGCCCACGGAGAAAGGACGAGCTCGACGAGGTGGCGCCCATCTGGGCGGCCTTCTGGAGCAAAGCCGTGGCGGACATGTGCGGCGAAGGGGACGTCGGCGGCGGCGCCAGCTGCTGCTGCTGCTGCTGCTGCCGGTCAGCGACAGGTGCCGAGAAGAGCGAGGCCGAGGCATCATTCGCCAGGCACAGCGATGGCGGCTTGGTGGCGAGCGCGCGCTCCGAGTACTGCGGCGGCTGCGCCACGGAAGACGGCGCGAACATGCTGCCGAGGAGGCTCTGGGAATTCGCCGAGACGCTGCTGGTGCTGGCACTGACATTGGCACCGTTGACCGAGGGCGGGGACGGCATCAGTGCCGCCGGCGGCGTGAACTGGACGACGGGCTCAGGCGCAGCGCCGATCTCCCGCTCTGCATGAAACACAAAGTGTCAGCGAATCACGAGAGCAAGATTTAGAATATGCTATCTCTAAGCTCTAAAGGGCTTCTCAAATCAAGACAAAACTGAGAAAGCAACAAGAGGAGCCAAGCCAAGTCATGATGGGGGGCTTTTTCGTGTATGCGTGGACATGCTAGTACTTTTCTCAGCTGATGATTCGGATTCCAGAAAGGTTCTCCACTGCAACTGGGATTACATCACGAACACAAAGGCCCGGAATCAGTCCGCAGAAGGACCTTTACAACATCGATCCCCCAAAGTCATGAGTACTCCGGTTAGTATCTTGATGTATTTTAATTTAACGCGTGTTTAAAATAATTGGATTTCGAGATGCGGGAGACCATGTATGCAATCTCTGGGACAAGGCTGCATTTGTTTTCGGGAGGCCTCTCGTCAGTCTCAGTTAAGGACAAAAATGCTAGTATCACAGTAACTTGTTCCAAGTGTCTCCACGAGATTCACAAATTTACCGACAAGACCGTGACAATCCAAAATAAGGCAAGCGTCAAAGAAGTGGTACTACTGCCCAGTTCTGTCAATTTTGACTATGCCTCAATGAGAGAGCAGCTAAGGTGGACGGACGAATAGTCTTGCGTTGACCATTTAGTACTAACCTTGTTCGTCTTGTTGCGGGGCCGGCGCTGGCGGCAGCTGTTGCAGCGGCGCCGGTGCGGCTAGTAGGGGCGCCTGCGGTGGCGGTGGCGGTGGCGGTGGCGGTAGCGCCAGCGGGGCAGCAGCAGCCGCCGAGCTCCCGTCCTCCGTCGGCGGCGCGCGCGCCTTGGCGTCCTCGGCCAGCGCGTCGCAGAAGGCGCGGTGGGTGATGAAGCTGTCCCTCCTGTTGTTCGTTCAGTCAGCACAGTTAGTTAATATCATCGCAATTAATTAGGCAGAGAAAAGAAGGCGGAGTAGCAATTGGACGGACCGGGAGAAGAGGGTGCCGCAGTCGCAGCGGTACTCGCGGGAGCCGCAGGTCTTGGTGTGCGCCTTCCAGTCGGACTGCACGGCGTACTTCTTGGCGCACTTCTCGCACTTCCACTTCTTCTCGCCGTGCTTGCGGCAGAAGTGCTTCTTGATGCCCGTGAGGTCGCCGAGCGCGCGGGACTTGTCGTGGTGCACGCAGGTGGGCTCGGGGCACACGTACACCCGCTTGCGCACCTCCTTGCCGCTCCGCTGCCGGAGCTTCCACGGCAGGTTGTGCCCCCGCCGGTGCAGCTGCAGGTTCTGGTCCCGCTGGAACCCCTTCTGGCAGATCTCGCACACGAACCGGTTCGTCGCCATCAGCGTCTTGGGCGACAGCGCGATCACCTCCGCGTCGGGATCTGCGCGCACCAGGAAAGGGCACACCGTCACCATCGATCGATCACCCCCCCCCACAAACCAACACGAGCTAGCCGCAGGTCGCGCGCGCGCGCTTTCTTTTGATCAATCGTAGATTAAGATAATCACCTGGCATGCCGGGGAGGGCACGCTTCTTCTTGGCGGGCGGGCCGGGCGGCGGGAGCTGCGACGCCGTGCCGGAAGACGACACCCCGCGCTCGGCCGATGTGTCGACCTCCATAGCAGAATCTTGGTTGTGATGAAAGCTCTCCTGGGGCTCGGGCTACTGCGGCTGCTACCACTGCTACTACAAGAGTCCAAGAAGAAGCGAGCTGCGTGGAGCATAAAAGCTTGCGCGAGCGATCGGAAGTAGTACGTGGACGCGCGCGAGCTACCGGCCAGTCGCGGGCAACCACCGGTCGTGGAGACGCGACGGGGGCGGCTGCGGGACAAGGGAGGAAGGGAAGCGTGCGGTGACGAGAATGGTGGGAGGGAGGGAGAGAGCAGACCGAGCCGGCCCGAGTAGTGGTATAAAAAAGAGGAATGGAGGAGCAACAGAGCCAAAGAGCGGTGCATTAAGTTCGGAGGCGGAATGGAACGGAACGGAACGGGAGGAGATGGGTGACGCGGCGGGATCGGTGTCGTACACGTGGGGGCTGGCGCGGGAGGAGGGGTCGGCATCTGGCTAGTGGAGTCAAGCCGGGCGCCGAGCATGGCAGGCGGCTTGTCGTGTAGCGCGCTTCCTAATATTCCCCTTGGACTTTTGCGGGCCTCCGTTTTCTTTTTTCTTTGGCGTGCCGATGATAGGCCGTAGGCTGTTTTGGACGGGAAAAGAAAAAGGAGGGCACTGTTGGCTGGGAAGAAGGATCGGGCAACTATAGCCGTCACTCTCTGCTTTGATTGTGTTCTGCTTTACATCTGATGATCTCGCGAGTTTCTGCCCAAACTTCGCGGCAGCTGACAGCATCTCCACCGCCAACCTTTTTTTTTTTGCCGGCACCCCAATTGAGTCCGTGGATATAGGACTTGTGTCCGCGAATTTGGTGTACTGATGCTCCCAAGCGTCTCCAAAGAAATCCTCTATCTATTTAGTCGTTAACACAACACGTTGTGGTCATAATAGAACTTCATTTAAACATCTATTTAGTCGTTAACACAACACCTTATGGGCTTAGTAGAACTTCATTTAAACATTTATAAGATTATATTTAAATTTAAACTACAACAGGAAATTTGAAACTATCCTTGTCGTTCTCCTCGTCGTCGTCGTCCTCCTCCTCGTTGACCGTCATGCTGGAGAGACCAGCCTCGTCATCTTTCGCCGCCGGCTCGACATGAAACGACAGAGAGCTAGGCGATGGGTTCGCCACCTGAGCGAACCAACGCCGCTCCGCACTGTCTTGCACCCGCATCCGATGCAACTGCGCCGCCTCCAAGCGACGGCGCACCCTTCGGCGGGTAGCCAGCCGCCGCTCCGTCTCGGCATCCACCTCCGTAGTTTCGCGGGCCCGACGGAAGGCGCCGTCGACGCGGACGCGGTGCGCGTTGTCCACGTCGCTCCGGGCAGCCTGGAACGCCTCTTGGCTTGGCCGCGCGACGTTCAACTCCTCGTGGGCCGCACGCTGGGAGGCCATGAACGAGGCTGACTCATTCAACAACCGCGAGACGAGGGCATGCTGCTCATCGGACGCAACGTTAGCATTGAGCTGCTCGTAAGCCTGCGCTCAGTGTCCATGAAGGCACGGGCTTGCTCCTCCCCCGGGGCGGTCTCCAGGGAAGCCCGAATGGTGGCAGCCTCGGCCGCTGCCGCCACGTCCTCCAAGCCAACGCGAAACCGACAGAACGCTTCCTTGATGCGCCATATGGCGAACGAGTTGTACGCTACGAACTGGTCGGGCCAGAGTGGAGGGCGTTGCACGGGCTCTGCCTCCTCCTCTTGTTGTTGCTACGCCTCCTCCTCCTGCTGCTCCGCCGCCTCCTGCCAGTTGAAGGCGTCGTCATCACTGTTGTCGTCGTCCGACGGCGGCTCTAGGCCACGGCGCGCCGCCTGCTGAGTGAACGACACTCCAGAGATATGGAGCCGATGCAGCATGGTGTCGAGAGGCGAGGCGAGGCGCGACGTACAGCCGTAGAGGCGAGGTGTGCTGCGGCGATGGTGTGATGCCAAGTGCGGCATGGCGACTGCTTTTATAGCCGGACGGGAAGTGGTGGGAGGACGAGGACGAGTGGGAAGCGGCGAGAAGTGGCGAAGGCGAGAAGCGGTGGGAGTACGAGCACACATCCCGTAGGAGTAAATGGCGGCGACACGTTGCGCCTGCACTCGCCAGCCGCGCCGTTTGGGGAGGCTGCATCCGCGTCCCGTCGGAGTAAATGACGTCTGTCATACACAAAACCCCCGTTCAGTCGCCTGGCGGACAGTCGTGTCCAGTCGTCGCCATAATGCGGCTGAAACGCACTACTGCACAACACCTTTAAACGCACAAGCCCCGTTTGTGTCTATCAGGGGTGGCCTCCGGCTGTCGGGTGGGGTGAGCAGACGATGTCCGGCGACCCAGGACAGGCCCGCAAGTTGGCGGGTGGGCTGGGATGCTAGACATAAAATTTCCCGTTGGACACTTTTGAAAATGTTGGCGTGGGGGATTTTTTGGTATAGACACTAGACCCCTGTTGACCCTTTAGAAGACCCCTTTAGAAGACCGTTTGTGTGCCCGTGGAAATGCTCCAAAACAACCCCAAGGTGTCGAAGCACGCGTAATCTACTTGTTTCCAAATACCTCCCCGTTGAGATTTTGTGCCCGTCCTCTAGTACAGCAGCTGACTTCTGCAGTGGACTTGCTCGCGACAATTCCGTTTTAAAATATAAGCTTTTTTAGCAAGCTAGTTTTGTTTGCTAGAAAGTCTTACATTTTAAAACAGAGCTGGTAGTAACTAGCGGGTTAAAATGTGCCACGACGATTGCAGATGTTGCTCTGACAGTGCTACTAGCAGGAAGGGAAACAAAAAACAGAGGGAACAGTCAGGATCGCATTAGCTTGATGGACAGCGCCCAATAATTAGGATGACCAGCGAGACATTGCTTAGGATGGAAGACGAGAAGGCATCGAGACACCTGGATGCAAAGCCATCAGATCTTGGATATCCATATCGCTGGCCCAAGAGATCGTTGCTATCTATCTTAGGTTGAATGCTGACCCCTGACGCATTCGGATTGCCGGGACATGGATGCCGAACCTGGATATAAATCACGGCAGCTCGGCAATGTCACGCTTTCGCCGAACAAAAACTGTTGCGTGCAAGGTTTAAGATGCTTCCTTTTGCTGTCAGTCCGATTCTCGAATGCTTTGGGTAGGAAGAGTGAGATCATAACCACGATATTATCGTCGCGTGCTTGCCGTGGGAGTACTAGAAACGTACAGACCAATCAGTGAACAATCATCCCCTCCTTTCTTTGAAGATAGACCCGAGAAAACGACCATTCAGTTGCAAAGGGTTTGCATCCTCTGAGCAAACTTGTCAGCAGAGGAAAAGAAAAAACGCATCCCCCTCTTTTGGCAAATGGAAAAATGGATGCGGCGCCGCGCAGCGCAAGGCAAACCTCACGCGGCTTTCTTTCAGGCTGTAAATGACTTTTTAACATAGGCGGATATGTACTCTATGTACTTATCCCAATCCAAGATGGCGCTTAGCGCTTTTGAGATACGAGTACCTTTTTTTTATGGAAATTTCATCGAGCATATTCTGCCTTGGCCAAACCTAATTAGGTGAACCGTTATATGCGGAGAATTTCGGACGTGGGAGAGGACAGTTCCATACTTGCAACTCTCTGAGTTTCGAATTATAACATGTTTTGGATATTTCTATGTTGACCACATACGGTTTAAAATGAGTGCACAAACACACTAAAACACATACATATACATACAATTAAAAAAAATGAAAGAGAAGTAAAGCAAAGCCAAAGGGAGTGTAATTCATCGTCAAGGCCTCTATCTTCAACGAGGCTGGATGATTACATGCTAGATGGTTACGATGAGTAATTTTCGTTCTATGATGGTGTTTAGGTGGCTGATCTATGTGGCCACTATTGCTGACGGTTGAAATGTAATATTTGTATACATTGCACTTGCTATTTTTTTTCATTATTATAAAAGCCGCGTGCATCACTCTGATGAGGCTGGGGCTTTCCCGTCAAAAAAAGAAAAAATCATCGTCCAGGCCCAGTTCTTGTGGGGCCTCGAGGCAGTTGGCGCATGGCTTCTAAACTAGTTTGAGAGCCTACCAAAATTTGAGGATTGGCAAATCTCGCCTGAAAGCCGGGGTTTAAGGTGGATTTAGGATTTAAGATCTTCAGACCAAAAGCATATCACTTCTTGGCAAGTGGTTATTTAAACATTTTATTATGCATGGAGTAGGGCAGGATGTCCTACGGAATAATTATGTAGACCAAAATACTATCTCGCAAGGCCAATGGAAGTTATGTATTCACATTTTCTAGGCCAACTTAATGAGGTTGCGGCATATATTTTGAGCCATTCAATAATAAAAATGATTCTCTCATTATGTTTTATGAGGACACTTCGTAATATCCTAGGGTTTTCACCATGTAAGGCATAACTTTGATAAAATTGTTGATATCTTGGATGTTCCCCGCCAAATGTGGTGATCTAATCGGGATAGAGTGGTAGCATGGAACGCTTTGCTAGCACGGCTAGAGGCAGTCGAGTTATAGATGTGTTTTGGTGGGATTTGCATAGAACTTGAATAAATCAATAGATTTAATGTAAAAGCAAGTGTGTTAATTGGTAATTTATTGAATCATCTCACTATAGATAAAAAAAGATAGATGTAGCTAGGGCTCGCATATATCAAGGGGATATTAGCTTATGCTCGCGTGGATGCGGATTATGGACATTAAGACTTAATGCAAAAATAAGTATTTATCATATTTGAAATTCATGATGTTTTCGAGTAGAATCTATCAAGTGTTTCTCCTATTATGCTTTTATTATTTGGTGCTACCATGTTCCAGAGATATAGATCAAGATGACCCATGAACCCTGTCGCAACCTTGGGCCTAGGAGGTTCCCAAATTTGCTGTCAAAATGGGCCACGGGTCACCGCGAAGACCGTCTACATTGAAGCATTCAAGGGCACGGAAGTAAGTGTGACCCGCCAAGGCCAACTGAAGATAATCCCGAGGGTCCTCCATACGCGTTACCGAGACTCCATAGGGCATGTCAATGCTTTCCCGGGGCTCTATCACAACCATGCCCCAGCCTTCTTCGACTTAACCCTTTGGCGGGAATACCAGGATGACATCATGCTCTACAACCTTCCACTGTCTTCTAGAGGAGGCATTTGGACGGGATCCCGCGCCCTAGGACATGTAATTCGTCGACTCCTCTGGTATCCCCCTAGCCTACATAGGTATCCCCCTAGGAAGGACCAAGTTCACCAGGAAAAGGGGATCAGGTCCTTTCCCAAGAAAAGCAAGGAGAGATAGAGGAAGAGAGAAGAAGATAGGTGCTAAGCGCTGATCTCGATCTGGTCTTCTTCCTCCCCGGCCCCTTTCCCATGAAAGATCTCCCGTTCCCCTTGAACTCACCCTGTAGCCTGAACTATCCACAATGTATACATCCAGGATAGGACATAGCGTTTTACATCTTCGGGTGGCCAGAACCTGGGTAAACAAATTGTCCCTGCTTGCTCTAGATTCTCATGGCATTCGAATCTCATCGATCCCTCCTAGCGCCCCTTGCGGAATCTACGAAAGGGAGTATCCATACTCCCAGTATTCATGAAATCAGGACACGACAAACCCGATCTATGTAATTTATATGAAAGATCATTTACTTCACTTACACTAGAAGAAAATATGGATTCTACCATGCTCGAAATTCATGGTAGAAAGCCGGGTTTTCGAGGTTAGAGACTTTCCGTGGTGAAAACCGTGTGGTTGATTCTTTACCGTTGTTGGATGCTGATACATCCAAAACGTACCTCCTTTTCCGAACACTTTTCTTATGGTTTGCCTCTAAACTTGTGAGTTTTGGATACCACTAACACGGACTAACGCTATTTTCAGCAGAATTACCTTGGTGTCTCGTTTTTGTGCAGAAAAATCAACTTTCGGGAAAATGCCCAGAAAAGACCCCATTGAGTTTATATCTCCAGAAGACCCCCGGAGCCAGAAGGACACAGGGAGGAGGGCCAGGAGTGGCCCAGACCACCCCTCGGCGCGCCCCCTAGGTCATGCCGCCTGGTGGTGTGGGGGCCTCCTCCATCCCTTCGGGCTGCCCTTTCGACTACATATGCCCCGTAAACCTAAAACACGAGGGGGTTCATCATATTCCAGAGAAACACAACAAAGCGCCCCCGCCGCCTCGAAACCCAATTCGGGGATCAGAAGTTCCTGTTCTGGCGCCCTGCCGGGATGGGGATTCCAAGATCATCGCCATCGACACCGCCACCTCTTCTCCATCAACCATCCATGGTTCCCCCGTCCATGTGTGAGTAAACACCGCTGTAGTGTAACATCCCTGATTTTTGGAAAATGCAAAAAATCACAAAAATTTGAAACTTTTATTTTCATGACAATACAAGTCACCAAAAACAAATAAAACTCAAACAAAAATGAAAGATGTGGTCCTATACCAAGTTTATTGGATTTAGAAATCCAATTATGCCTTTGTTCCTATAACCCGGTAGGCTAACGCCAAGGTGTAACTCCGCCCAAAGGGAACTGCGCAAGACCCGGCTTAAGGAAAAGGAGCTTCTAGAAGGCCCAAGAGTATAGGCCTCGCAACCCGGATTGTGGGTTTTGATAAGGAAGCATAGGGTTTGCAAGCGGTACCCGGGTAGGACTCCGAGTCTGCCTTGGACAGGAAGCTAGGGGGATCCGGATATTATATAAGCCGGCCCCTAGGGTTAGATTAGACACGAGACACACGAGATTCACTAGCTATTCGAGTATCCTTTGTAATACCAGAGTTGAGATAATAAGATCTAGATCGGAGACTCGGCGATTCGATTGCCGGCTACCAGATCGTTTCATCACCATGATTTACCCTGAGCATAACCCTCTCCCAAACACCAGAGTCGATTTACCCCAAGATAAGTTACCCCCGGTAATGTCTGCCGTGATTATCCCACGACAAGAACACTAGGCTAGAGCAAGGAATAAACTCTGGGGGAAGAGAGAGAGGTGATCATCTCGTGTGAAGAATATGCGCTGGTTCTTTTTCCTCCGGTCATGACTCGTTAGCACCTGGGAACCACCTTGTAGTCATACTCTGTAGTCATAAATACCGCCGATGCACGATGTAGCGTTGTTAGGGCATCTCCAGCCGTCCCCCCAGAGCCCCCCCCAACTGGCCTTTTTAGCGCCGAAAGCGCCGAAAAGCCACCAGTCGCCCCCCCAGGACTCGGTTTAGCGTCGCTTTCCGTTGTTTTTTCCGCCGTTTCGTGCCGCCGAACCCAGCCCAAACCCAGCACGCTGGGTTCGGCTTGGGGTGCAAAATGCGTGCGTGGGCCAGACTTGTCGGCGACGGAAGACGATTTCCCTCCTTTTTTTGGCGGTTCCCTCCACTTTTCCCCCACATGTACCTCTCCCCCACTCCATTCCCGCCATTTCCCCCGCTCCCGAGATCTAGTCGCCATGGCTCCCGCCCGATTCACAGGACCCCGTGCCGCCGCCGCCGCCGTTGCCATCCCCGCGACCTCCTAGCTCGGCAAGAAGCCGCGCAAGCCGAGAGCGCCGAAGGAGAAGCCGCCCGGCATGACCAACAAGGACTGGATCGATGATAATACGGGCCTGGCAACGGCCAACGTCAAGCGCCGGGGGAGGGAGGCGACGCAGCGGCAGAGGCAGCTGATGGCGCAGCTGCAGGCCAAGGAACAGGCCGCCGTCGAGGAAGAGGAGGTGGAGGATGAGGAGGAGGTGCTGGATGAGCCGCCAACTCCGGTCGCATCCGCCTTGCCAAGCGGAAGGCCGGCTTCGGCCCCATCTTCGCCGGATGGAAGCAGTCGCCATCGCCATCACCGCGCCCGTCACCGCACCCGACGCCTACATGGTTCGTCGAAGGTGACCCCCTGGGCGGTTTCAACCCCAACCTCTCCTTCCCCTACCATCCGCCGATGATGTACGCCGCCTCTCCGGGCTACGCATCCTCCCCATCCCACCGCCGTGCGATGATGGCCGGGCTGCAGACCCAGGACAGCAGTTTCATGGATGAGATCATCGTCGCCGGCTTGATGGCGGCGGCGGCGAGCCCGGATTTCCTCGAGCAAAGTGGGGAGTTTTTCGCGCAGGGCGGCGGTACTACGGCGAAGGCGGCTCCGGCGGCACGCATGCAACGGAGGTGCAGGGCGGCGGTGACGAGATCAACGAGACGCCTGTCGCAGAGGGAGCAGATCCGGCCGAGGAGGTCCGCCGCCAACGTCGTGGTCCTGGCCGTCCCCGCAAGGAACCCAAGGTCGTCGACAAGTATGTCGCGCCGTCGACCTGGAGGATGCATCTCCCGTCGTCGACCTGGAGGATGCCGCGCCGAGCTCGGCGCCAGCTCTGACACCGGCCGACGCCTCTGCCTGATCGTCCAACAGTGTCCACGCCGCGCGCGCCCGACACTACTTTGATCGAGACTATTTGATCGTCCAACTGTGCCATTTTTTGTAATATGATTGCCCAACTGAAAACCTGGGGGACCAAACGGCTGGAGATACCCTTAATCTCCGGCTGGACCTGGATAAAACATTCACTGTGTCCCTTTATTTACGAGTGACGACCGAGAGAGCCGATGGGTCCAGCAAATGCCCCTTGCTAAACTTAAAAACAGGTGCGGAGGACCCCTTAGGGCAAGGTAGGGCACCCGCACTACCTTGATTTTTGGCCAGAAGTTGAGTATATATAGGCATTTTTCTGTGTATATGTATGCTGCTAGTTTCTGTTCGTTTCTGAGGAAAAGGTAAGGAAACGGAAGCTACTGGGCCAGTTTTTAGTGACTTGGATGACTTGGGCCTTGATGGACTGATCGCGGGGACGTAGACACAGCCGCACCTGGCCCTCATGCTCACGATCGCACCTCAAATTGTTCGACCAGGCACAAACGTACGCATGGACGAGGTCGTTCGTGCTCTGCGCTCGTGTGACCGTACCCTAGCGCCGTCGCGCCGTAGACCGTCGCCTCCTGGCCTCTCTGAATCTACCTCGAAGTTCCAAGCACGCCTCCTCGGCTCCTCCCTCCCCAGTCCCCAAGCTCCGCTCGCCTACCTGTCCGGTCCATGTATCTGGATTTCCCTCCCCATTCCCCAACAGGAGCAAACTAGGGCTTCCTGGCCCACGGCTGGCCAGCTACCGGCATTTTCTTGTGGAGATAGACATCAAGGGCAAAAGAAGTGCTATTGCTGCAAAAAAAAAGGGGGTATCATCTATTTAGATCCGTGGTGAACTAGTTAAAATTTTGTAAGTATGCATTGTGTGCTCTTGAAGTGGACAAACTACTCATCATTTTTAATGTTTTCAATTACAGATTTGAAGATATTTTTTGGACCAATTCCAGACAGATGACATTGATTTTACCTGTGGCAATGGGATCCATATGGGGCGAGATATGTTCAAAAGTCTTGATCTTGGTGATATGAAGAAGGATTTTCAGAAGGAAGGTACAACTTTGCCATCGTGTGGGACTTCTAGACGTCACTAAAGCTTCATTGGTGGTATATTTGTTGGCTATATTTTCGTTTATATATGTTGTTGTGTTGCCATTATACCAAATGATTAATATTAATGTAATATAAATTATCGATGTGTCTAGAGAATTTTAGTTTTGTTGCATCATTTTTTTTTCTTTCCTTTAGAGTTCGCCCGACCTTCGTTTCTTTCCGCCCTCCGCCACTGCTTAAAAATGGGTGCTTCGCACTCCCGGCATCCATGATCCACAACACAACAGGTAGAAGAGTGAAAACGGTGGCTATCATGGTGTTTAGGGTGAAGCCGCCCATCGAGGAGGGACGCGGGGGGCACGAAGAAAAAAAAGACATGCGGCGCTCATTGACTAATTTGATTGGCATCGTCTGCTACCTCCTCTTTAGCATCCCATCAGGTCTACTCCTACGAATTATTAAACGGCTTAGTCTCCGTAACCACTCATTGGCTTCGGCTGATTAGATTATCAACATCGTCGTCGTCCCTTTATGTTAATAAACTGTTGGTGTCCATTACTAGTTCCTCTAAATAGAACCATGGTTTAAGAACGCTGGGGTGTGGGACCGAACATGCAAAGGGTCCAAATGTCAGTGGTCGATGACACACACAGATTGCACGTACGGTTGCTCGAAATTTCGCGTATTTTATGCCGCAGACCAACCTTGTCGCTATCTGCTTATTTTAAGAGAACCGTTATATTTTGCGGGTACCCCTTTGTTTAGGTATCGTGGACAACGAAGATTCGCACATTTTAGTGTCTACGCGTAACTAAACAACGGCGTGAAGTTGGTGCCGGTGATGGTGTTAAACACGATAAAAAATTAAAAAACGGCGTGAAGTTGGGAGTTGGGGCCGGCCTGTTCCTTTTTCATTTGCCTAATAAGTCAAGTCTGCTAGGCAACAAAGTCGGTCAGTCAGTCCATTATGTAAAATTTGTACTGTACTACTCGCGGAAGCGAGCTGGGGACCACTAATTTGGCTGTCAAGTTTTTTCCAGTTAGGTTCAGTTTCCCGTTGCCATCCACTGCACTGATGCACAACCATGTTTAATCAGCTCTCTGATCTCTCTGTTGCAGACGGCAGCAGCTAGAGGCATGTTTCCCCTTTGACAGATCAGTAGCGGTGCGAAGTCATCTCAAATTGCGTAATAACATTATCCTATTTGCGTGACTGGGTATGCCCATTAACTTCACTGCCCGATCTGAATCCCACGAGGAACAACTTCCCTGTCCCGTAGTAATTTGACGACCAACTCTCCCTCTGACCCTCTCTACCAACTCGAACTGCTCCGGCATTATTCTGATCGCCTCACGCCCTCACCTACTACCTCGAATATTGACCTGCACTTGTAGTACGTAGCACCTCGCAATGCAGACACCGTGGTGTCTCGGCGTGCTACTCTGCGTGCCAGTGCCATACCAAATGGTCTCCGTTTATATGAAAGCCAAAACAATCGACGACACAAATCGACTACCCGAGGCTTAAGTCGATGCCGAGAAAATTGCATCTAACACCACACTTTGTGGTAATTGTTGCGCAGAACACAGAAATAAAATCTCTTTTGCACACAACCACATATTTTTGTCTAATTAGTTGCACCCAGCCCAAAACAATGATTAATATCGGTTTATTCGTTAATTAGTTGTAGCTAACACGAGGTTTGTGACACTTGTTGCACTGAATATATTATAGATAACATATTTTTTGCAGCCCAACACACATTTTTTTCTAATTGGTTGCACATAACTATCCAACTAAAACGTATCTCAATTTTTGGATAATTACTTGCAACTAACACCATGCTTTATGACGGATATTGCACCAAGCACATAATTACCCAGCTACTTGCAACTAAAGGGGAAAGCGTATCTAAACATTATAATTTTTTTGCAAGTAAAGAGCATGTACAATGCTAGCCTCTTACGGAGCGCTTAACTAGGCAAAATAAATAAATAATTATTAACTATAAACGTAAGCGTCCGTATCACCCAATGCCGGCTCTAATTTTAGGACGCTAGCGATAACTGACAAATGGGTGACATATTTTCCAAAACCAATCTGAAGGATCATTTAAATGATCGAGACCACGAGTCACACCTTCTTCTAACCCTCGTCGCTTCAACTCTTGCGGGAAAAAATGTCTAAGCGCTCGACGCAACTTTTGGCGTCGACGCTAACTAAGTTCTATGTACCGATCGGGAATAGATGGTAACGGTTGGAATTATATTCCTTAGCGTCTTATTAAGAGGTTGCGTTGTACATGTCCTAATTAACCAAAAATTAAGGTGTTACAAAGATAATTTATTTTTATGTTTGGTGCAACAAATAACACAAATCATTGAAGTTAGCTGCAAAAATTAACATAAAACAAGACTAATCGGTGTATTTGGGCTAGGTGCAACCAATTAGACAATAAATACGTGGTTTGCTGCAAAAGAGGTTTTGTTTCTGTGTTTTGTGCAACAAGTGCCACAAAGTGTGGTGTTTACTGCAATTTTCTCGTCGATGCTGGATGGATCCTGTGCAGATCTTGACCAGGCACGTCGATAGCGGCAACTGTTCCCCGCTGCAGGAGCCAGCCAGGAGGATACGGTACGGTGTACTGCTGGTGCGTACGCGCAGGGGCACTTGAATTCTCCCTGCCTGGCTTGTCACCGATCGCCGGTCACCTTTTGCGCTTTGCAGAATAGGGCCCTGCCCGCCCTCCTACTGTCGTCGTCATTGGCGTCCGTGGTCGCTGAACTGATCCGGTGGGTGTGCGCGCCGTGCCGCGCATTGAACTCGCTGGCGTGGCGATTGGACGGGGAAGCCGTCGCTGCCCTGCCTCGCCGCAGGCTGCTGCCGAGAGAGAGGGTGATGGGCCTGCCTGGCCGTGCGGGTGCACGCGGATTTAATGCGGCTCGGCTCCACGTTGGGGCAAGGGAGCGCGCGTGCAGCTTTCATCGGGGGGCGAGGAAATCGTGAGCAGAGTTGCGGCACCAGGTGGGAAAACGGTGGCGGTGTGCGTGCCGGATCCCTTTCCTCGTTGAACAGCCTGCTACAGTCGCGCTTAAGCGTTGCTACTGTTGCTACTGACGGTACACTAGTTGGCACCTGTGTGGAGACTGGTAGCTAGCGCTAGTGCGTGGCCTCTGCTAATGCAGCTCGTACTGCCAAATTCATTTCATTCTGGTACGATACGGGTATTACTCTGGCCTTCCGCATATCAAGTCCCGTCCCTTTCCCCATCCGTGCTACGCTGTGTTTTTCAGTGGCCTGGCTAGGGGACAGTAAATTTTTTTTTTACCCTTGTTATCAACTGTTTGGTTTGGACGATGGGAGGGATGGATACAACCAGATTCTCACAATATTCAAAATGGTGGTTGAGCTCATCCCGCAAAAAATGCTCGACGAGGGCAATCATTTTTTGGCTAGCCCAGAGCATCTCCAACCGGGCACCCAAACGCTCCACCAAACATTCGGACGGACCGGCCAGATAAGGATTGGCCTAAAAACACTCATACTACCGGGTTTTTTTTTTTCTTTCACTCGCCCCTTTTCTCGAAAGAAACAACCGAACCATTCGAATGAATGCTACACAACAAATAAAGCCGGAAAGACGAAGGAACGAGCGGAGAGGATGTGCCTCACGCGCCGCTTCCGCGTGTCCGAGGGCGACAACCGGGGCGATAGGGTTCGCCCCGCGCCGGAGGGCTGGCCGGCGGTGCAGAGATCTGAGGGAGGCGCTCGTGGAAGGTCGCTCGCCTCGGGGCGGCTCCCCTTCGCCGTGCTCCGAGCCGGACCTGCCGCCGTCCTCGGTGGCCCTGCCGGGTGGGGGTCCTGCGCTGGGAGCCTTGTTGGCGGAGCTTTTGGAGGCGCCTCCTCCGGCGCGGCGGCGTGGCGCGCCGTCTCCCGCACGCACGTTGGGGGCAACGGTGCTGCGTGGTTCGCCGCGTGGTTCTTCCCCAGCCGACGTTTCGGTGGCAGACAGTGAGGTGCTGCGAGGTCCACCGTGGGATTCGGAGGCCTTCCCTCCGCTGTCTGCTTCGACGCGGGTCCTCGGGGCGCCGGCATCAAGCGAGTTCATGGTGGGATCCATGCTCGTGCCAGTGGCCATTTCGTCGGAAGGGGAGCCTCCGTCTCCTCCCTGCCCGGCGGCGGCGGGGCCGCCTGCGCAGGGGTTAGGGTTCCAGTCCGATGACGGGGAGGGCCCCTGGATCCTGGTTGGGCCACGGCCCAGCAGGCCACGTGCGGCTCGGGAAGTGGTTGACGGGCTGGCTGTTCCCCCACCCGCGGGGGTCCCACAGGTCAGTTCCCGTTCCCCCCTCTTGGGCCTGTCCCGAAGCGGTACGCCCGCCCTGCCGGCCCAGCCCATGCCCGCCTCTGGCGTGGCTTATAACTGGCGCTGGCTCCACCCCCGTAACCTAGATCCCTCTCTAGGTTTTCCTGTCTCCTTCTCCGAGCTGCGCCGCCACCGCGTTCGAGCCCGCCGCCTAGTCATTGCTCCTCCCCCCTCCACCTCTTCCGCCCCCGGTGCTCCTTCGTACTCCCTCGCCCCGATGGACCGCGAGCAGCGCTCGGGAGATCGACGTGGGAAGCGTTCCCTGGACGCCCGTGAGGCTGGGCGCGGCGGGGGCCGCCCTCAAGATCCAGATCTTCGCCACCGCTTGGTCCGCGACCGGGAGCGGGAGGCTGCCCGACGTGCGCAGCGCGCCCGTGATGAAGATGCCCGCCGCCAGGACGGTGACCGCCTCGAGGAGGCAAGGCTAAGAGACCAGCTCCACCTGCGTGGCGCAGATCCGGGGCGAGCATGGGCTCGCCCCCCTCCAAGACTCTCTGGTTCAAACAGCACGCCGGTGGGGGGGGGGCCCTGCCGGTGTCACACGAGATGGCCAAGGCCATCTGTTTCAAGTGCGGGGAGGCAGGCCACTACCAGGCCAACTGCCAAGGAGATCCTTTTTGCGTCAAATATGAGACCAAAGGGCATTGGTCCGCCATGTGCCCTGGTGCCGCTGGTTGCAAGTTGGTCTGGATCGGAGGGAGCTCGGAAGAAAGGGGTTTGTTCCACCTCTCCATCCCGCCGGAGCAGATGCCCAAAGCCACCCCCAACTCCGCGACGGTGGTCATAGACAGAGGAAATTTCACGGTGGACGAGGTCGAACAGGAGTTCAAAGAACTAGCAGATGAGAACTGGAATTGGCAAGTCCGTCAGCTAGGGCCCACGGAGTTCTTCCTTGTCTTCCCCTCCAAGGAGCTTCTGCGCCTGGCCACCCGCGGGGGCGGGCTGGTGCTGCCTATCACTGAGTTTCGTGCTGTTGTCTCCGCAGCGGTGGGTGACCCGCGCGCAACTGAAACCCTAGAGACGGTGTGGGTGCGCCTCCTTGACGTGCCGCCACCTCTAAGGGTGGAGAAATACCTGATGGGCGCTACTCTGGAACTGGGTGTTCCCCTGGAGGTGGATCGGTCCTCCCTGCGCACCGACTGGGCTCCCATCCGCATGAAGCTTGCGTGTCGCTCGCCAGTGCTCCTCAAGCCAGCCTTAACCCTGTTCGTGAACCTTCAGGGTTACCGCATCACGGTTGAGCGCGAGGGAGACAGGGAGAAGTCCCCAACGCCCTCCCCCCCGCCCCATCCTCGGCCTGACAATCATGAAGACCACGAGGAGGGGATCCTTCTTCTGAGGACGACGAGGAGGATTGGGACTCCCGGCGGTCGCGCGATAGGGATCGCGCCCGTGCCAACTCCCTCCCCTCCAAGACGGCCCCGGCGGCTGGGGATGGTGCAGCCAAACCCCCGGGCGGGGCGACGGTTGCTTAGATCCAGTCAGCAGCTCCTCCCACCCTTCCGGCCACGACGTTCTCCCAGTACGGCTCAAATCTAACGGAGGATGGTGACATCTTCAAATCCCTCGGAGCCATCGTCTCCGCTGCTCAGATGGAGCTCTCGTCGGAGGCCCCGGCTCGCTCACTGGCCAGCGAGGCCACGCTGCTGTCTCCGGCCGCTCTCGGCGACGTGTCTTCCTCCAGGGCGGAGCAGAACGACCTCGCCCAATCCAAGGTCCGGAGACTGGACTTCTCACTCCCTGCAGGGCCCCCAGGGTCAGATGTGGCCATTGCCAAGGAAAGGCGCAGCAAGGCCAATCATGACCGCCCCTCTCGGCCCCCCGCGCCGCCCGTCGACAGCGGGGTCGAGGCGGTGGTGGTGGACTCACAATACTTCAGCCGCTCTGCCCCGTCCAGCGCCGCGCTCCTGGGTCCGTTGCGCTCTCCCGCGGCCATCCCGGCCCTCTGCGCCCCGGTGCACAAGGGCTTGCGCTCCAAAGCCGCCGCGGTGGAGCCGTCCAAGCTGAGCCTGAGGGCTGGGGGGTCCTCAGCCACCCCAATCCTGGAGAAGGCTATCTCTCTGACCGCCGGCAAGCTGTCCGGCGGCTCCGCCAAGCAGACTACAGGTACGCCCGTGGATCCCCTCTTTGCTATTCTGCAACATATACCCGATGGGCACTTGCTCTCCGTGGCTGTCGACTGCGGCGTTGAATTCCAATCTGCGGCCGGCCCGCCCGCTGAGACGCTGGCCCTTATTAGAGCGAACGAGCTTGCCCAGGCGGCACTGGCCCAAGCTCGGGTGCTTGCTGCCTTGGAGGCGTCAGCACGATCAGAAGCGCCGATTCCGCCAGGAGTTGAGGAGACGGGCCCGTTGATTTCCCCTTCGACAGGGGCCGAAGGGGGTCAGACGGCCACACACTCGGTTTCGGAGAGTGCATGCTCGGACCTGGAGTGGACCATAGCCAGTATAGCCGCCGGCACAGCCTCGACTACGCATCCCCCCAGGGAGGAGGAGTCCTCCTTACCTGCTTCCTCTCTGGCCGCTGCCCTAGCTCCTAACCCTCCTAAGAGGAGGTCTAAATCTGCGGCGCCGCTAGGTCGGCGCCCAGTGACCCGCCGAGCACGGGCCCAAGGCCTCGCAATTTAATGCGTGTGCTGTTCTGGAACATCCGCGGGTTCGGACGCAAGGGGCGCCGGACCCTGATTAGAGAACTCTTAAGAAGACATAACATCGACATTCTAGTTCTCCAAGAAACTAAGAAACAAGACTTCACTGACTTCGAACTCCTTAACCTTGAGGTCGGCGAGAAATTCTTCTGGTGTTGGCTCCCAGCCGCGGGACGTTCAGGAGGTATCTTATTAGGTCTCCGTGACAGCGCGTTTGACGTGGAAAGCATCGACAGGGGTCGATCTTTCATCAGCGTAAACTGCCTAATCCGGGCCCATAATACCATTATGACCTTCGTAGGAATTTACGGCCCGACAAACCACGCGGACTCACCGGCCTTTCTTGCGGAAATCTCGGCTAAGATAGCTGCTTGCGGTCACCCCATTCTGATGGGCGGGGACTTTAATCTGATCAGGAGCGCGGAAGATAAGAACAATGATCTCATTAACTGGCCACGTGTAGAACTTTTCAATAATAACATAGCGGACTGGGCGCTGACTGAAATTCCACGCTCGGGGGCGAGATACACGTGGACAAACAAACAGCGAGACCCGGTGCGTTGCGTCCTCGATCGGGTTTTCATAGCGCCTGCGCTCGACGCACTCTTCCCCCTCTCCTCACTTTCGGCGGACCCGATCTTAGGCTCAGACCATACTCCCCTTATCTTGGACACCGGAGGGGGTTCCCCGGTCAGGTCCAACAGATTCTTTTTTGAGCTAGGATGGTTCGAGCTACCAGATTTCCCTGCGATGTTACAGTTCCAATGGACGAGACTGATGTCGATCGCCGCTGGACGTGACATTGTCGACTGGTGGAAGCACATGGCCGGGGGATTGCGACGTTACTTAAGGGGCTGGAGCGCAAACATGGGCAGGGATGCCCGTACCCGCAAGTCTAACCTGCTTAGCCAGATTAAGCTCCTGGACGAGAAGGCTGACGGGGTAGGACTGGACGAGGAGGAATGGGCCTTCCGGTACCACTTGGAGGATCAGCTCTTGGACATTTATCGTATCGAGGAGGAGTACTGGCGGCAACGGGGTAGAGTGAGGTGGGCTTTGCAAGGGGACGCAAACACCGCCTACTTCCATGCCGTGGCTAACGGAAAACGCAGACGGTGCAACATCACGACCCTTATCTCCCCGTCGGGTCCTATCAGCGACCCGCAGCTTATTCAGGAACACGTGTATGACTTCTATCGGGACCTTCTGGGGACAGACGCCCCACGACACCTAGGCCTCCTTCCTTCCATCTGGCCAGCTGAGAATCGGGTTCTCGAGTCGGAAAATGAGAAGCTCCTCTTGACCTTCTCGGAGGCAGAACTGGAGGCAGTCGTCAACGACATGAAAACCAACACCGCGCCAGGCCCGGACGGGTATCCGGTGGCCTTCTTCAAACGTTGTTGGCCCCTTTGCAAGCTGGGAGTCTTACACATCCTCAATGACTTCATGCTTGGCCGGGTGGACGTTTCACGCCTTAACTTTGGTATCATCTCGCTGATCCCGAAGGTCCAGGGAGCTGATATGATCACTCAGTTCAGACCTATCGTGCTGATCAACGTCATCTTCAAGATCGTTGCCAAGGCCATTGCCTCTAGACTAGACCCGGTAGCGAACAGGATCATCAGCCAGACGCAGACGACCTTCCTTAAGGGAAGGTTTATTCTTGACGGGGCCTTAGCCTTACATGAGATTGTCCACGAGTTGAGAGTCAAGAAGCTTGGGGGGATACTCCTCAAGCTGGATTTCGAAAAAGCTTATGATCGGGTAAACTGGTCTTTTCTGTTCGAGGTCCTACGACGAAAAGGGTTCGACGCAGGCTTCATTCACCGTATTGAGCAGTTGGTCTCGGGAGGCCAGACTGCTATCTCTATTAACGGACAGGTGGGCCCTTACTTCCGCAATAAACGAGGAGTGCGTCAAGGGGACCCACTCTCTCCACTTCTTTTCAACTTCATCGCCGAGGCCCTTTCGACTATCCTTTCTGCGGCCTGTGCGTCAGGCCATATCTCAGGAGTTGTTCCACATCTTGTCCCCGGAGGCATCTCGCATCTCCAGTACGCGGACGACACCATCATACTGATCCAGAACGACGACCTCTCAATTACAAATCTCAAGTTTCTCTTGCCCTGCTTTGAGGACATGTCCGAGCTGAGGATTAACTTCCAAAAGTCCGAGGTCTTTGTTCTCGATCAGCCGGCGACAGAACAGACCCGCGTCGCCAACATGTTGAACTGCAAACTCGGCACCTTCCCGTTTCTCTACTTGGGTTTACCCATCTCTGACAGGAAGCTTACCATAGAACAGTGGCACTTCCTCATTAATAAACTGGGCGCCAGGGTCGAGGTCTGGATGGGAAAACTGCTCTCCTCGGGTGGACGGCTGATCCTATCCAATGCCTGCCTTGACGCGCTCCCTACTTACGCTATGGGCATGTTCCTGCTGCAGGATGGGATCCATGAGAAGTTTGACTCCATCCGCGCCAGGTTCTTTTGGGAGGGCGCGGGCCCTAAACGGAAGTGCCACCTGGTAAACTGGCCCGCGGTTTGTCGCCCAAAGGAGTGTGGGGGGTTGGGTCTCACTAACACGAAACTTATGAACAAAGCACTCCTCCTCAAGTGGATCTGGCGGCTTTTTCACACAGATTCCTCAATCTGGCATCAGCTGATTAGTGCCAAATACCCGGAGGCGAGCAACATCTTTGCTGCTGACCCCAGGGGGGGCTCACAATTCTGGAACAGCTTACACAAAATTAAACATCTCTTCAAGCTGGGAACGAAGTACTCGGTTCAGAACGGGGCCCGTACTCTTTTTTGGTTCGACTGGTGGAGCGGGGAGGGCCCACTGCGGGCCCGTTTCCCGCTGCTTTTTGCTAGCTGCGAGCTTCCTTCCATCTCGGTGGCGGCCGCTTTTGAGGAGAACGGGCTACGCTTTCGCCGTTCCTTCTCACCGGCCGCCCTCTCGGAGTGGGTGGAGCTGGTTACGGAGCTTGCTGATGTAGGTTTGACAGCTGACCAGGATTCCATCTCCTGGTCCCTGGAGCAATCAGGAAGATTCACGGTGGCCTCAATGTACAAAAAACTCTCTCAAGGGGCCTCTGTTGCAGTGTGCAAAGAAATGTGGGAGGCCAAGCTACCACTCAAAGTTAAAATCTTCCTGTGGCAAATTGCGCTCGATAGACTACCCACGCGTGAGAGGCTGTTTGGACACCTGGGCGCGGCTAGAGAGGGGTGTGCGTTGTGCGGAACCAAGGAAGATCCCGCCCATATTCTTTTCCATTGTTCGCTAGCTAAGTTAGGTTGGAGTGCGATCCGGCAGCTGCTGGGGTGTGGCTGGTGTCCCGCCTCCTTCCCACAGTTCTTCGCTATTCACAACTCGCAGCTGGGCCAGCAGCGCCGCATCAGCTGGGTGCTGTTTGCGGCCCTAAGTTGGTCGTTGTGGCTCATTCGTAACAAACTAGCCATAGAAGCAATCGTGCCTAGACGCCCAGCTGACATTATTTTCAAAATGCTTCTATTTGTGCAGGCTTGGGCAAACCTCGCAAAGCCATGTGATAAGGACGCACTTCTTGAGATGACGGCGGGGCTGAAGACCATCTACCGCTCGCTGACGCCGGAACCGTCTCCCTAGTCGCTCTCCGGTCTGTTTTGGGGTGGCCGGCCCCTTGCTCTTGACTTTATTTGCGGCTAAGCTGTAGGCTTCAGCATGTAAAACCTTAATTTGCGTGAACTGCTTGCTTTATTAAGTTAAAGTAGGGCATAATAAAGTTGCCTGGTTTCTAAAAAAGAAACAACCCTTATTTTCCTCTTCATCTCTATGATCCGGCGGCGGCTCTAGTTATTGCGACATCGCTGGGACGGTGAGCCCATTTGTTCCCTATTTTCCCATTATTTCATTCCTCCAGATCGAGGCGAACAAACATCGCTAGGATGGCGGCGGACGGCTACCCTATGTTTGATGCTCTCACGGCGACAAGGCGAGGGGCTTTAGCCAGAACCATGTTGTAACGCCGAGTAGGCCACCACACACATCGCCATTGGCCCCTCGTTGGCGGGGCGGCGCAAGACCTAACTATTTTTCGAAATAGAGATGCTATTCATACCTTTGCATCAAAATGATGTACATCCACTTTTCATTAAAGAAAAAAAATATGGCCCCTACACACAAAAAGTACCGCTTCATAAATTTTTTCTAAGCTAATAGTTCTACATGTACCTACTTAGGTGGGCCCCTAACGATTGGGCCATGTGCGGGCCCACATGCCGCACTTGTTCAGGCCTGACCCTGGACAAAAGGTCACTCGAGACATCACTTGCTCCAAAAACAATGCCCCTAGAATAAGGTGCAACGCAATGCCGTCGTCGTCTGATCTGGGAGACCTAGATCTCGGATTTTGCCCGAAACAAACGACCCTTCGATCCATGTTCACGCGGTGGTCCAATGTCACCATGTCTTGAAGATTCCACGAGAAAATTAAACTTTAAAACATCGTCTCTGAAGAGATAGACGACGCCACATGTCGTCACCGTCTGGCTCGGCAAGCCAATCCAAACTAAGAGCATCTCCAACCGTCCCCCCATGAGCTCCCGCAGGGCCACTTTTTTTAGCGCCGACACGTCTTTTCGCCCAGTCGCGCTCCCAGCACGTCGAATAGCGCCTGTTTTGGCCGAATTATCGCCCGGCAAACCCCGGCCGAACCCAGCGCACTGGGGCTGCAGGGGTGCCGGATGAAGCGAAAGCGCGCGTGGGTCCGCCTTGTTGGCGAGTGTGCTCTGTTTTCACGCCATTCCTCCCCCTTTTTTCCTCCAGCGCGCCCAACTACTTCCTTCCCCGCCCAGCTCCCGCCCTTTCTTCCCTCCATAGATCTCCAACGCCCGCCGTGCCGCGCAAAAAGTACAAGCAGTCGCGCCCCGCCAGAGAGGATGAGAAGCCGAAGGCGAGGAGGACGAGGAAGCCGTTGCAGAGGCCGACGGGATGACGAACGCCGGGTGGAAAGCCGAGGTTGATCGCAGGACAACCGTCACGGACGACAGGCGAAGAAGGTTAGCCGCCAAGAAGCTCAGGGACGCGGAAGAGGAGGAGTCCCGCTCGTCATGGCGAGGAACGCGGCCGCGTGCCAGCCTACTCCAATCCCTCAACCCCTCCCCCCCAGCAACCCTCCCCGTCGGCGTCAAACCCGTATCTGCACGGGGTGTGGGGAAGCCAGCAGAGCGTCGTCTCGCCGGCGGCCAGTTTCTCGCCGCAGGTGTGGAGGTACTCCCCATCACTGAACTACGTCGACGGTGATCCTCTCGGCGACTTCAACTCCAACATCGCCTTCAAGCACTGCCACGCGTCCCTCCATCCGCACCCGTGTTCGTCGCCGACCTCAACGTCCCCTACGGCTACTCCCCGTCCTTGTACACCCGCTCTCCTCCGTCCCAGCTCAAGTTCTGCGACGTGGTCCTCTCCCCTTCGGTCCCAGCTCAAGCTTGGCGCCGCAGTTTAGCAGCACGAACGCCGAGATGGACGACATCATCACCTCCGGCTCGACGGCCGCTGGCTCCAGCCTCGGGTTCTTCGCACAGGTCGACTCGTAGGAAGCAGGCAGCGGAGGGGACGACCTTGACCTCGATGATGCTGGCAAGGAGGTGGAAGAGCTGGAAATAGCCGAGATTTCGCAGGTGGTCGTCAAGGGGAAACGCAAGCGCCGGGAGAACGCCAAGCCGAGCGAGCCACAGATCAAGTGGTAGACGAAGGAAGACGAGTGCCTCGCCGAAGCATGGAAGACCGTCGGCATACACATGGACCGCGATGAGAAGGCGATGGCCAACCATTGGACGACGATCCAGCAGGCCTGCACTAAAAGGCATGACATCCAGGAGGAGGTGGCCGCCCGCCCAGAGAGCGGCGCCAACATCGACCGCCAGCTATGCCCAAACCTCGCCGTTCAAGATTGTTCGCCATGTCTTTCACCGATCGGTGATGTTCTTTGTGCAGATGATCCGGATGTTCGACCTGTACCGCTAGGACAACAACGACGACGATTTCAGGTTTCTGCATGTGTACACCTGGATTGATATGTGTTCACCCGGAGCAACTTCAGGTTGTCCCTTGTCAAGAAAAACGGCGTCTACAACCTAGACGCGCCCCCAGACGCCGTCAAAGTGCGTCCGATCGGCAACAAGAAGGCCAAGGCGGCAAGGAACTCAGCGCCTGCAGCAGAGCGCCTCCAGGCGTCGATCGACCTGTGCATCTCTGACGCCAAAAGCCACGCTGCCCTGAGAGAGCTCCAGACAAAGTCTAGGTGGGACGAGCTCATGGAGAAACATAAGGTCAAGCTAGAGCTCCTCAAGACAAACGCCGAGGCAAGGAAGCGGAACACCGACCTCGCCTTTTTGGTTGGCGCTAACCCGGCGACGACTGACCCGCCGGTGAAGGCGTGGTACATGGCGGAGCGCTCGGCCATCCTAAACCACATGACAGCGGCAATGGAGAGAACCAC
Source organism: Alopecurus myosuroides (assembly GCA_028641055.1). Taxonomy (NCBI): domain Eukaryota; kingdom Viridiplantae; phylum Streptophyta; class Magnoliopsida; order Poales; family Poaceae; genus Alopecurus; species Alopecurus myosuroides. The sequence goes on from CM054062.1 coordinate 264,169,748, forward strand.
CACGCCGGAGGACACCACCGCGCCTGAGGACACCACGTCACTGTGCACCATCGTGACCGAGGACACCGCCACGTCGAGCACAACCGTAATGGATGCCACGCCGATTTCACCTTCGCCGGGCGCGACGACTGACGGGTCCACTGCTTCGCCCGAGGAGCCAGCCATTTCATCCCCTTCCTTGTCGATTCGTTGCTAGACATTGTCGCCGAGATATGTCGTGTTTTTGCCGACCTATGTCCCACATCGTCGAACTGTGGCATGTTGATCGCCATAATTTGACTTGTCGATCGCCGAACATAGGCCTTTCTTGAAACAGGAAGTAACTGTTTGAATTTATGTCTTTTTTCCGCTTGTGTTGCCGAAACCTGGGGTGCGGCTGGAAACGTTCGCTCCCCCAAGCCAAAAAAATCGCCGGCTGAACCTGCCAAGTGGTTTCGCCGGGTGCGCTGGGCGGTTGAAGATGCTCTAAGAAGTATATGTATGTACATGTTGGAAGTGTATGTGCGCAAGATCTAGCGATCGCCCTCCGTCGGCATCGTCGTACGTGCAAATCTACCAGTCCAACGTCTACTTTTGGATATGGTCATGTCAGCAATGTTTCGTTGAGACCACCATGGATATTCGTTAATTCAGACTGAACATATACAAGGATATATCGCTTGGTATTTTCAAAATCTCCAATTGTATCACACATTCACGTAGGACAAATTAGTTCTGATACTGGGTTGGGCTCCGAACGTTTTCTAGGGTTTCAAGTAGCAAGGCGGCGTGAGGGCGATCTCATCTTCCTCGACGCAAGTTTTCCGTGGGATTCCGGTGGGTTGCATCCGATCAACGATCGTTCTCTCTCCGCTCCTACTCCTGAACTCGGGGTGATCAAGGGGGGACCTTGCGTCCTTACCCACCCTTGGTTTGGGACGGGTTGGACGAAGACGACAGCTAGGGTTGCCACCATGTCGGCAGGGAGTAAAAGCCAACATAAGGAGGTGAAGTCAGGGGAGAATTTGGAGGAGATACTAGAGAAGATGGATCTCATTAAGAAGGATAAGGCCACACTGTTTGTGGACGATGAAACTGGCGGAGAGGAAGATTGGATGCATGCGCTCATTGGGAAGGTCCTGTACAGGAGGACCCTGCATGTCAACACAATTGAGGAGGCGCTGAGGCCGGCTTGGGGTAATCCGAGAGGTTTGTTTTTCAGACCGGCAAGGGATAATGTGTTTGTGGATCAATTCGAGTTTGTGCGAGATCGTGACCATATACTGGAAGGGGGTCCTTGGGAAGTAGGGAAACACTGTGTGGTTCTTGAAAAGATTAAGATCTGGGCGAGAGTGATCAACTTGCCGTTCCATATGTTGTGTCCACCATGGCCAAAGAGGATTGCAGCTATGGTAGGGGATGTGATTCAGGTGGATGTTGATGCAAACGGGTATGGTTGGGGAGATTGCTTACGTGCTCGGATATGGATCAATGTCCAGGAGCCTCTCATGAGGAGGGTTCAACTTGGTTCTACTAAACTGAAAACTTCAGAACTGTTTGAGATACAGTACGAGAATCTGCGATATTTTTTCTTCTCATGTGGAAAACTAGGGCATGCAGAGCTGATGTGTCCTAACCCTGCTGGGCGATACGAGGAAGGACTACCACCGTACAGGGAGTCGCTTCGCCATGTCCCGCCATGGAAAGGATGGGGGGAAAGTCCGGTGGCCAGGCTGAGGGAGACGCCAGGGCTAGTGCATGGAAGGATTACTTAGGAGATGGGGAGGATGTGGAGCTGGAGGATGAAGCAACTTCGCCGGAGAAGGCCAACCCAGCAAAGTTCCAAGGGAACACCTACCGTTCTAACGGCCAAGGCTGTGGTAATTTGATGCGGGGGGAGGGGAGGTGGTCAGTCTGGAGGAAGGGGACGTGCTGGCACCGATCGTTGTATTGATATGAATAGTACAGATCTTGTGGCGCCTCGGAAGGGGGGGGGGATTTGATGCTCCTGGACCAGGAGGCCCTGAACAATAAAAGGATGAATGAAGAGGCACTATCAGCTGGGTCCAATACTAATAGTAGGGACTCAAAAAAGAAGAAGGCTGCGATGGAGGCGGGTACTGAAAAGGCGGAGGCTGCGGAGCAGTCACGCCTGGAGCAATGAGTTGCAAAATTTGGAACTGTCGCGGGCTTGGGAACCAGGCGACAGTCCTAGAACTTCACAATATGGTGAGGTTGGAAGCGCCCGCTTGTCATTCTTTGTAAGACGAAGATTGAAGGAAAACGTGTTAAGGATATGACCGCTCGATTGGGTTTTCAGGGATGTTACCCGATGAGTACTTTTGGATTGAGTGGGGGTCTGGCCCTCTTTTGGTCTAAAGAAGTTGAGTTGACTTTGAACAAATATTCGGACCAACACATTGATGTCACTGTGGTGAATATTGGAGGGGACAAAAGAAGTGGCGGTTCACCGATTTTTATGCCAAGGCTAAACGGAGTGAACATGCCAGGAGTTGGGAATTATTGAGGTGGCTACGTGGACAGAGTGATCTGCCATGGCTCCGCGGAGGGGACTTTAAGGAGATTCTAGACAATTCAGAGTACTTTAGGGCACTCGATAAACCGGAGTGGCAGATGGAGAAAATTCGCGAGACAATGGCTTTTTGTGGATTCAGCGACCTAGGGTACCAGGTGTACCTTTCACATGGGATAATATGCAGGATGGAGATGCCAATGTCAAGGTGAGACTTGATAGGTTTTTGGCTGATCCCGGTTTCTTGACTATGTATGATGGGACGTTTGTGTGTCACATCCCATCCCCTATATTGGATCATTGTATGCTTGTTGCTCGGCTACGCAAGATCATAGATGATAATACACCAAAACATCGAACCTTCATGTACGAGGACGCTTGGCAGATAGAGGAGCCTTATGAAAGCACGGTGATTGAAGGCTGGCACGGGGTGCAAGAGAGGAAGGCTTGCTAGGGATAAATGATGCCCTAATGCAGATGCAGGAGCAACTAACAGGTTGGAAGAATAAGAAATTTGGTGACATTAAAAGGAGAATTAAGAAGGCCCAAAAAGAGTTTGAGGAGGTGAAATCAAGATCTCTGTTCCGAGGGCCTTCGGAGAGGGAGAGAGTTCTTGCCAAGCAATTGGCAGAATTATTGCTAAAAAGGGAGTTATGGCCAAACATCGATCATGGGTGGATTGGCTGAAATATGGCGATAGGAACACTAGTTTTTTTCATGCTTGAGCATTCGCACGTAAAAGTTAGAATCGTATAAGAAGCCTTGTAGCTGAGGATGGATCTCTGTGTGATAAGAAGGAGGATATACATAATGTGGTCCAGAGTTTCTACTCCGAGTTGTACACTGCCCAGGAACACACGGATGTTCATGGGGTGTTACGCCATGTGCCAGAAAAAAATCGAAGGCAATGAACAATAGGCTGTTGAGGACCTTCACGGCGGAGGAGGTGAAGGCGACTTTATTCGCGATGGTCCCTTCTAAGGCGTCGGGATCAGATGGCTTTAATCCATTTTTTTATCAAAAATACTCGGACCTCATTGGTTATGATGTGTCACGAGCGGTGCTAGGGTTTTTGAATGGTGACTTGATGCCATGTGTGATCAATAAAACGGTAAACATTACACAGTATACTCCCACCTCTCTTTACAATGTTATCTATAAGATATGTTCTAAAGTATTGGCTAATCGTTTGAGGGAGATATTGGATGAGATAATTGCAGAAGAGCAGAGTGCTTTTTGTCCCAGGTAGATCGATAACGGACATTGTGATTATAGCTTACGAGTGCATACACTCAATGTGTAAGAAGAGAGGCAAGCAGGATTGGTGTGCCGTCAAAATTGATATGATTAAAGCATATGATCGGGTTGAATGGACCTATTTGCAAGGCATCATGCAACAGCTCGGTTTTGACGAGCAATGGATTTCACTGGTTATGAGACGTGTGTCCACAACACTTTCTAGGTGAAGGTTAATGGGGAATTATTCCATCTTTTAATCCCACGAGGGGAATTCATCAAGGAGACCCAATTTCACCATATCCTTTCTTATTATGTGGAGAGGGACTATCTTGTATGCTCAAGAACTATGATGGTGGTTGGATTGATCGGGTTTTTTGTGTGAGCTTTACAGCACCTTGGATCTCACATTTGCTTTTTGCAGATGACTGCCTCATTTTCCCGAAGGCAGATTCCAGGAGTGCTATGAGGCTAGATTAGATCTTGCAAACTACAGTGCAGGATCAGGGCAACGTGCAAACAAATCGAAGAGTTCTATTTCCTTTAGTCCTAACTATGATGCCTCGGTGAGAAACAGGAGTCAAGAATGGGACACAAATTCATAGGGAGGCATTGTCAGGAAAATACCTTGGCCTTCCCACAACCAATGGTAGATTGACAAAAAACCAACTTGAGTATATTTACGAAAGGTCGAGATCAAAGGTTGATGGATGGTGTGAAAAGAAACTATCATGTGCTGCCAAGGAGACCTTTTGAAACTATCAAAGCTTTACCAACCTATTATATGAGTTGTTTTAAACTCACAAAAGGTTTATGCAAGAAAATCACGACTATTATGTCAAAATACTGGTGGGTTGGATCATTGGACAAGAAAGGAGTACACTAGAAAGCTTAGGATAAAATGGTTGTTTCGAAAAGCCGTGGAGGATTGGTCTTTCAAGACCTCCAAGTATTCAATGATGCAATGCTAGCGAATCAGGCCTAGCAGCTTTTAGAGTACCCTGATAGTTTATGTGCGAGGGTTCTTATAGCTAGATATCACCCTAAGGGGGGCATCCTCGCAGTTGTTTGCCCAAAGGGAGCTTCCCCAATTTGGAGGCTCTTATGGTGGGCAAGGATGTACTTAAGGAAGGCCTGATCCGGCGTATTGGTGATGGGAGAACCACATAAATATGGGATGATGGAAGGATCTAGGGAAACACATCAATGAGGCCGATGGGGAGGTTGGATGATGAACCTGTGTTGTTCGTTTCTGACCTGCTGGATGACTCGGAACAGTGGAACTAGTTACTAAGCTATTCTTTCCGCATGATGCAGCGACTATCCTTGCTATGTCGCGACCCAGACGATCTGGCCCAGATATTTGCGCTTGGGCGTGGGAGCGGTCTGGTCTCTCCATAGTGCGCTCGGCATACCGAGCAATGATGGAAAGAAGTTTCAATATGCAGTTGAGTGAAGGGAGTTCATACAACAAAGAGTGCTTGTGGAAGGCTCTTTGGAAGATGAAAGTGCTACCGAATATAAGGGTCTTCTGGTGGCGGGTCCTGAAGAGGATGCTGTCGTGTTAGCATGAGCTAAGCCGAAGGCACATCATACAAAGGCCCACGTGCCCGCCGTGTGTTCACAATGATGAGGAATTGTTCCACAATTTAGTCCAATGTGATCATGCGAGGAGAGTTTAGGAGGCAGCAGAACGAGTTTTCTCCGTTAAAACTCCAGAGCTCCATCCGATGACATGGTCAGAAGATATTCTTGACCCAAGCTGCATTACGAGGGGGGATGCAGCTGTGATGATCACTATGATGTGGTCTATTTTGCACATCCGTAACAATTACACCCATGGTGAAGCAATCTACAAAGTAGAACGATCATTTCAGATTATTGAGGGTATTGTCCGTGCGTTGGAGTTGCCTAGAGTCAAAGCTGTACATGGTGTAAAAGCGGTGGCTAAATGGCATCCACCTGATCTGGGGTGGATAAAAATAAATATTGATGGTGCAGTAGATGATCTCAACATGAAAGGAGGAGTGGGTCTGGTTGCCCAGAACTCTGCTGGTGAAGTTATCTTTGGGCGTTATGCTTGTTACGACGGGGTGATGGACCCACAATCTTTGGAATTTCTTGCATGCCGAGATACATTGCTTCCGACGAAGGAAAATAATGTCCAACAAGTTTTATTGAGACAGACTCTCAAAATATACAAAATGTTTGGGAGTCAAAATTGGGAGAACGGACAATGGGCGTGTTCATTCTTCTAGAGATGAAGTCTCTAGTTAGTAATTTCAAGGGTGTGCAGCTTCGCTACGTCAGCAGGAGTGCAAATCAGGTAGCTCATTCTGCTGCCAGAGAAGGTTTAAATTCAGAGTCTGTAATAAACTTCCTTGTAACCCCTAGCTTCCTGATTGCGTTAGTTCAATCAGAGAAGTTCTCAAATGTTGAATAAATGCCATGAGGTGTGATGGTGCAGGTCTTGCACTCGTTGGGAGACCCCAAGAGGAAGATTGATGAGCACAACAACAAGTTTCCCTCAGAAAAGAAACCAAGGTTGAATCGACCAGTAGGAAAAAGAAGCAACTTCCAAAGGTTTATGCAGCTGAGGTGGAGGGCACACTACAAGTCCAACATCAACGTGGAACCTACACAACACAATCAATTCACTTTGCCCCAACAAAGAAGTGAGGCTGTCAATCTCACCGGTTTTGCTGAACACAAAGAGGTTAAACATATGGTGTGGAAAATAGTATGAGAACAATATGAAAATAGTAGTAGCAGTGTGGAAACAGTGGAAGCAGTGGTTGTATTATCAGTATGAGAAAAAGGACCGGGTCCACAGTTCACAAGAGGTGTCTCTCCATAAAAGATAGCTAACAAGTGTGGTGAACAAATTACAACTAGGCAATTGATAGATAATGAAACATGCACGACATGATGATTACTATGAGATTCATGCGGGCATTACAACATGATACATAGACTCTCATCCAACTGCGTCTATGACTAATAATCCACCCTCCGAATATCATCCGAACAAACGTTGGGTATTAAGTTGCAAGCAACAGATAATCGCAGTAAGCAAAGTGTGTAATGTAAACAATGTAAACATCGTTGTTTTCTCCGTAATGGCAAAAACACATCCTCCATCCGTCACATTTCTGTCACTCAGTCACATATGCAAAGGAGGCATTAACCCACTATCGAGCATAAATACTCCCTCTTGGAGTCACTAGTATCTACTTGGCCAGAGCATCTACTAACAACGGAGAGCATGCAAGATCATAAATAACATACACATGAAGACAACATGATAGATTGATAATCAAGAGACATAACGTTCAATAATCATCGGATCCCAACAAACAAAACATGTAGCATTACAATAAGATGATCTCGATCATGTAGGTCACCTCACGAGATCTAAACATGAGGCGTAAAGAGGAGAGAACAACCATCTAACTACTGATATGGACCCGTAGTCCAAGGATGAACTACTCACGCATCACTCCGGAGGTGGGCATGGTGCTGCAGAGCCCTGCGGTGATGATTTTCCCTCCCGGCAGGGTGCCGGGGAGAACTCCAGAACCCTCCCGATCTCGGGTTGACTATGACGGCGGCCTCAGGTGTTCTTAGTTGAAAAGTGGTATCTTTTTCGGGTTCCCGCATCGGGGGGAATATATAGCCGAAAGGGCAATGGCGGTGGGCGCCCGAGGGGCCCACACCACCCCCAGGCGCGGCCAGGGGGTGCGCGGCCCTATGGTGTGGCCCCCCTGTGCCCCCTCCGGGCCTCTTCGGGGCTCCATGGAACCTTCGGGAATTCTAAGACTTTCGGGCTTCGAACTTTCCAATTCCGAGAATATTTCCAGAACAACTTTTCTAAAACTAAAAACAAGAGAAAACATGAACTGGTTCTATGGCATCTTGTCAGTAGGTTAGTCCCAGGAAATCGATAAAAATGACATAAAGTTTAAGGAAAACATGTATCATATGGCATGAAAACAATATGGAGCATCAGAAATTAAGGATACGTTTATGACGTATCAACATTCCCAAGCTTAGTTCCTACTCGTCCTCGAGTAGGTAAACGATAAAAACACATAATTTCTGAGGTGACATGCTACCAACATAAACTTGATCAGCTAAATTGTAAAGTCATAAGCATAGCTGAGATCATAGAACTTTAACACAAACATGATAGATATAATTATAAAAATAAAACATAGCAATCACTTTGAGTCATGAGAAGTAACACAAACAAAAGACCATGAATAATAATGCACTCGAAAGCTATACGTTTGTTTCAAGCATATAGAAAACATATCAAAGTGATAATTCGCTTGTCCTTAAGAGTGGGGAAAAACATAAATGCCAGGACACCTTCAAAGCTTAAGGGGAAGACTAGAACAAATAATTTGAGAACAAATAATAACACATCATGAATCAATTAATAAAGTTTCTGGAAAAATGCACATTAAACTTAGAATGGCAACTATGCTCTCTCAACTGTGCATAAAGTTAGAAGATGAAGACTCAACATAAAATTAAAAGAAAGGCCCTTCATAGAGGGAAGCATGGATCACTCATGTGCTAGAGCTTTTTATTTTGTTAAACAAAGGTATTGAAAACATTCTTTTAGAGAGGTGTATGCTTATGTCAACGAATGGTAAACAGAAAATACAGTACGTCACAAGCCAACTAGACTTCACAAGAGCGTTTCCCGTAGAAGGACGCATCTGGGTAGAAGGTCATCCCTCTTTCTCTTTTGTTTACACAATTATTCTTTGACTGGTAAATTAGGGGAAAAATAGTGAAGAGAATTTGTTATATTAATTTGGGGCTGGGCACCCCGCTGCCAGCTCTTCTATCAATTTGATAAGCCGATGAGGCCACTAGTCAAGGGTGTGAAAGTCCAATCAACAAGTGAGATAAAGATTCTCTATTTACGTCCGCATGAGCTAAAACAGGAGCAAAAAATAGGAGTAATGTTGAAGGTTTTAAAGGTAACACATGAGCAATTTACTTTGGAGTGGAAGTTAAATACCACGTGTAGGTAGGTATGGTGGACACATTTGGCAAACTTTGGTTTTTGGGAGTTGGATGCACGAGTAGAGCTCATACTCAGTACAAGTGGAGGGTAGCAAAAGACTGGGAGTGACAAATCAAGAGAGCAATAATGGCCATAATCATGCATAGCGACAAAAACATCATTAATCAAAGCATAAGTGGTACTACAAGGTCAAAAACTAAATGATCATATAGGCTATAAGTGACTGGTTTGTAGTCATAAACATGGTGTAACCATGCGCCAAGTCAACCAAATAAAACATTCAAAGGAGAACACCACAAATTTATGCTTCAATATGACAAGAACAACTCATGATTCTTTCTAAGGCACATTAAACACTCTTAGCTATTTGAGACGAATCATGCTACAAAATAACTTCTAGGCTTATAATTAAAGTAACATCTAGCATGATATGAAAAAGTCTAGCCACAATATATACAAGCTTCTATTTGCACCATTATATGCACGAAAATTGTAGTACTGCTTTCCAACACCAAGCATTTTATACTAAACAAAAAATCTCCAAGACATGAAGAAATGAAACAAGAGAGCACTAACACAACTCTACTAAAACTAATAGGTCTTAATAAGAGATGCAAGAAAAACAAGAGCTAAAAAGGAATTTTGCAGCAGCTAGAAGAAAAACTAAGAATACGAGCATAACGAGTATTCATACGAAAAAGTGGAGCGTGTTTCTCTCCCACACAAAGAATGATAGGTTCCAAAAATATTATTGCAGAAAAAAAACAAGACAAAGGAAAACAAAAGAAAAACAAATAGACGCTCCAAGTAAATTTCATATGATGTGACCGAATAAAAATATAGTTTTCACTAGAAGTGACCTGATAAATTGTTGATGAAGAAGGGGATGATTTGGGAATCCCCAAGGTTAGATGATTGAGCGTTCTTAGAATTTTCTGGTATGAACCACGGGGGAATCCCCAAGCTTTCATATTGCACTTTTCTTGACCACATTATATCACCCTCTTCTCTTGACCTTGAAAACTTCCTTCACACCACACTCAAAGTAATTCGCATTAGAGGGTTAGTGCAGCAATCAAAATCCATGGGTTCTGCATGGGAAAAGTGATATTGATACTTTTAAACCTTAGCTACAGCCACTAATGTTTCGTGAAGCAAAGAAATCCACTTGACATAGTAAAAGAGCAAATGCAAGAAAAATAGTAGAATCTGCCAAAACCAGAACAATCTGCAAAGACGAATTTTTTTCGGGGCACTTAAGTTTCTCAGATAGAAAAACATAAAGAACAAAAAAGTTTTGGAATTACATGAGAAATAAACACAAAAAGTTTCAGGTCATTTTGATATTTCTGGAATTTATACGGTTTTTACGGTGGACAGCAAAAATCTGTTTTCTGCACACAAATCCAAAACCAACTCCAACTTTTGCTAGAAACTTTACTTGGCACTACTAATATATGAAAATAAAAATACAAATGAGTTGCTACATAATTATACAACCCCTTTACTCAAACAAAACAGAGAAAACCAAAGCAAAACTAAAACCATGGGTTATCTCCTAAGAAGTGTTTTTCTTTAACGCCTTTTAGCTAGGCCCAGAAAAGTGGAATCAAGTGTTTTCAAGAGGAGAAACATTCAAATAAAGATAAGAAAATTCCTAAATAATGCATTTTATTTTATCTAAATGAGTTTCATATGTCACTCTCCTAGAACTTTTAGGTTTACTACTCTCATCAAATAAATTTTTAGGAACAATCCAATCAAAATTCTTTTATTCTCCTTTTCACTTTAAAGGGGATTGGTATTTTCATCTCCTTTTCAACAACACCTACACATGAGCCTAGCATATCAAAACGATCAAAACATTTTCTAGCTTCTATAGCAACATCTCCAAATTCTTTAAGCATGGTTTCTAAGATAAAATTTCTTTTTTTTTGATAGCTTCAATATTATTCTAATTGACGAACATATGCTGCAGTATGGGATGAAGGTTAACAGACATAGCTTCTAACATGTGAATTAAAGAGATTGCAACAGTTTCATAATTTGGAGCAAGTTCTACTATGGATTTCTCCTCAAAATTATCATGCTTACTAACATGATCAAAGAATTCTTTAATGGTATCCTTTCCAAGTATAGAACCACTACAACCTGGAAGATCTTTCAGGGTAAACTTAGGGAGCAACATGATGAAGAATAACAAAGAGGTAACAAAAGTAATAACTAGAATAAGAACTAAATTTTTTTGTGTTTTTGATAAAGAGAAGCAAACAAGACAAAATAAACTAAACTAAGCAAAACTAAAACAAAGTAAAGAGATTGGAAGTGAGAGACTCCCCTTGCAGAAATTCTCTTCCTCCCCGGCAACGATGCCATAAAAGTGCTTGATGGTGTAGGTCTTTCACTCGTTGGGAGACCCCAAGAGGAAGGTTTGATGAGCACAACAACAAGTTTCCCTCAGAAAAGAAACCAAGGTTGAATCGACCAGTAGGAGAAAGAAGCAACTTCTAAAGGTTGATGCAACTGAGGTGGCAGGGCGCACTACTAGTTCAGCAACAACATGGAACCTACACAACACAATCAATTCACTTTTCCCCAACGAAGCAGTGAGGCTGTCAATTTCATCGGTTTTCGTGAACACAAAGAGGTTAAACGTATTGTGTGGAAAATAGTATGAGAGCAATATGAAAACAACAGTAGCACTATGGAAACAGTGGAAGCAGGGTTGTATTATCAGTATGAGAAAATGGACCGGGGTCCACAGTTCACTAGAGGTGTCTCTCCATAAAAGATAGCTAACAAGTGTGGTGAACAAATTACAGTCGGTAGATAATGTAACATGCATGACATGATGATTACTATGAGATTAATGTGGACATTAGAACAAGATACATAGACCGTCATCCAACTGCGTCTATGACTAATAATCCACCCTCCGAATAGCATCTGAACAAATGTTGGGTATTAAGTTGCAAGCAACAGATAACTGCAGTAAGCAAAGTGTGTAATGCAAACAATGTAAACATCGTTGTTTTATCCCTAATGGCAACAACACATCCTCCATCCATCACGTTTCTATCACTCGAGCACAGATGCAAAGGATGCATGAACCCACTATCGAGCATAAATACTCCCTCTTGGAGTCACTAGTATCTACTTGGCCAGAGCATTTACTAACAACAGAGAGAATGCAAGATCATAAATAACATACACATGAAGACAACATGATAGATTTATAATCAAGAGACATATCATTCAATAATCATCGGATCCCAGCAAACACAACATGTGGCATTACAATAGATGATATCGATCATGTAGGGCAGCTCACGAGATCTAAACATGAGGCATAAATAGGACAGAACAACCATCTAGATACTTCTATGGACCCGTAGTCCAAGGATGAACTACTCACGCATCACTCCGGAGGCGGGCATGGTGGGGTAGAGCCCTCCGGTGATGATTTTCCCTCCCGGCATGGTGCCGGGGAGAACTCCAGAACCCTCCCGGTCTCGGGTTGACGATGACGGCGGTCTCGGGTGTTTTTCGTGGAAAAGTGGTATATTTTTAGGGTGCACGCATCGGGGGGGATATATAGGCGAAAGGGCGATGGCGGTGGGCGCTCGAGGGGCCCACACCACCCCAGGCGCGGCCAGGGGGCGTGCCGCCCTATGGTGTGGCCCTCCTCCGAGCCTCTTCAGGACTCCGTGGAACCTTCGGGAATTATAAGACTTCCTGGCTTCGAATTTTCCAATTCCGAGAATATTTCTAGAACAACTTTTATGAAACTAAAAACATCAAAAAACAGGAAGTGGCTCTATGGCATCTTGTCAATAGGTTAGTCCCGGGAAATCGATAAAAATGACATAAAGTGTAAGGAAAACATGTAGCATATGGCATGAAAAAAAACATGGAACATCAAGAATGAAGGATACGTTTATGACGTATCAAGGTGGAGCTTTCAAAAAAAATAGTTCTGATATTCAATTCGGAAACATATAGATGGTTAATCTCACCACCTCAATTAAAATAAAAATTTAATCACAACCACGTATCCAATCGGCTCTCTCCAACCACACAAAAAATGTTACCTCCAACCACTTCTCGTCCTTCCAAACAGATAGAAAAAATGATTATCCCTAACTGTGATTGAGGAACCGGATGGGTTCCCGGTTCCTTTCTTTTAAAAGTGCTGGAATTTGCTCAAGCTCGGGGTTCTCCACATCTTGAGTGACTTCATCCTAGGGAGGATTGATATTTAGACACTAAACTTTAGGGTGTTGACACTTATTACTAAGGTCTCGGGGGCGGACAACATTTCCCAATTTCGTCCATTAGCGCTAATCAACGTCATTTTCAAAATTTTCTATAAGGCTTTCGGGTACAAGCTTGACCCCATTGCGAACAAGGTAATTAGCTAGAACCAAACAACCTTCATCAGGGGAAGATCCATTTTAGATGGGGCTCTGGCCCTTGACGAGATCACTCACGAGATTAGATCCAAAAAGCTAGAATGCATTCTACTTAAGCTTGACTTCGAAAAGGCCTACGACCGCGTCGACTGGGATTTTCTATTGGAAGTGATGTGGAAAAAGGGTTTCAAGGCTGGGTACATCCATAGAATTTTCCAACTGGTTGCCCGGGGGGAAAACGATGATCTCTATTAATGGCGAAATGGGCCCATTCTTTCGCAACAAGCGGGGGGTGCGTCAGGGTGATCCTATCTCTCCACTCTTGTTCAACTTCATTGTCGAAGGCTTGTCATTCATGCTTAGTAAGGCGGCCGGTGCTAGTCATTGATGGTGCAGATCTTGCACTCGTTGGGAGACCCCAAGAGGAAGGTATGAAGAGCACATCAACAAGTTTTCCCTCAGAAAGAAACCAAGGTTGAATCAACCAGTAGGAGAAAGAAATCACTTCCGAAGGTTGATGAAGCTGAGGTGGCAGGGCGCACTACCGGTTCAGAAGCAATGTGGAAACTACACAACACAATCAAATCACTTTGCCCCAAGGATGCAGTGAGGTTGTCAATCTCATTGGTTTTTCTGAAAACAAAGAGGTTAAACGTACCGTGTGGAAAATAATATTTGTTTGCAGTAGATGAAAGAGAACAGTGATGGCAGTAGTAAAAAAAAAGGAGCAGGAGTATGAAAATAGATATTGCAGTGGTTGTATTATCAGTATGAGGAAAAATGTACCGGGGTCCACCGTTCACTAGAGGTGTCTCTCCCAATACAGATAGATAGCATGTGTGGTAAACAAATTACAGCTGGGCAATTGACAAATATAAAGGTTGCACCGTAGTGCATATGCATGTCATGATGATTACTATGTGATTCATGTGGGAATTATAACAACATACATAGACCGTCATCCAACTGCATCTATGACTAATAATCCACCCTCAAAATGTCATCCAAGCAAACCTTGGGTATTAAGTTGCAAGCACCAGATAATCGCAGTAAGCAAGGTGTGTAATGTAAACAATAACATCATCCTTAGACAAAGCATTGGTGTTTTCTTCCTAATGGCAACAACACATCCCCCACCCTTTTACGTTTCTTTCACTCGAGCGTGAGTGAAAGGGAGGCATGAACCCACTATCGAGCATAAATACTCCCTCTTGGAGTTACTAGCATCTACTTGGCCAGAGAATCTACTAACAACGGAGAGCATGCAAAATCATAAATAACATACACATGAAAAGAACATGATAGATTGATAATCATGAGACATATCATTCAATATTGATTGGATCCCAGCAAACACAACATGTAGCACTACAATAAGATGGTCTTGATCATGTAGGGCAGCTCATAAGATCTAAACATGAGGCATAAAGAGGAGAGCACAACCATCTAGCTACTTCTATGGACCCGTATTCCAAGGATGAACTACTCATGCATCATTCCAAAGGCGGGCATGGTGGTGTAGATCCCTCCGGTGATGATTCCCCCTCCCGGCAGGGTGCAGGGGAGAGCTCCAGAACCCTCCCAAAATAGGGTTGACGATGGCGGCGGCTGCGGATGTTTTTGGTGGAAAAGGCTCTCGTCTTTAGGTTTAACCCTTGGAGGACAATATATAGGCGAGAGGGCAACGTCGGTGGGCGAGCAGTAGGGCCACACAACCCCTGGGCGCGTCCAGGGGCGCGCCCACCCATGGTGTGGGGCCATGTGGCTCCCCTCCGGGTCTCCTCCGGACTCCGTGTGCGCGACAACTTTCTAAGACTTTCGAGCTTCGAAGCGTCCAATTCTAAGAATATTTCCATAAGAACTTTTCTGAAACTAAAAAAATCAGAAAAAAGGAACTGGCTCTGTGGCATCTTGTCAATAGGTTAGTCCCAGGAAATCGATAAAAAGGGCATAAAGTGTAAAAGAAACATGTAGCATAAGGCATGAAAACAACATGGAACATCAGAAATTATGGATACGTTTATGACGTATCAACATCCCCAAGCTTAGTAGGTAAACGATAAAAAAAATATGAGGTGACATGCTACCAACATAAACCTTATCATCTAAAAGTAAAAGCATATGTATAGCTGATATTATAGTACTTTAAACAGAAGCATGATAGACATAATTTTACCAATGAAACTTAGCAATCACTTTGCATCATGAAAAGTAACACAAATAAAAGATCATGAATAATAATGCACTTGAAAGTTATACGTTTGTTTCGAGCATAGAGAAAACATAGCAAAGTTATATTTCGCTTGTCCTTAAGAGTGGGGAAAAACATAAATGCCAAGACACCTTCAAAGTTCAAGTGGATGACTAGAACAAATAATTTGAGAGAAAATAATAACACATCACGAATCAATTAATAATGTTTCTGGGACAAATGCACATTAAACTCAAAATGGCAACTATGCTCTCTCAACTGTGCATAAAGTTAGAAGATGGAGACTCAACATAAAAGTAAAAGAAATGCCCTTCGCAAAGGGAAGCAGGGATTAACTCATGTGCTAGAGCTTTTTATCTGATTAAACAAAGGTATTGAAAATATTTTTTAGAGAGGTGTATGCTTATGTTAATGAATGATAAACAGGAAATACACTACGTCACAAGCCAACTAGACTTCACAAGAGCCACTCCCATTGAAGGACGCAACTGGGGGGTCAGAAGGTCATCCCTCTTTCTCTTTTGTTTACACAATTATGCTTTGACTGATAAATCAGGGGCAAAAATAGTGAAGAGATTTTAATAGTAACCAATTTTGGGGCTGGGCACCCCGTTCTCAGCTCTTCTATCATTTGGATAAGCGGATGAAGCCACTAGTACATGTGTGCAAAGTCCAATCAACGAGTGAGATAAATATTCTCTATTCACGTCCTCATGAGCTAAAACTGGGGCACAAAATATGAATAATTTTGAAAGTTTTAAAGGTAGAACATGAGAAATTTACTTGGAGTAGCGGTTAAATATCACATGTAGGTAGGTATGGTGGACGCATTTGGCAAACTTTTTTTTTCGGGAGCTGGATGCACGAGTCGAGCTCATACTCAGTAAAGGTGGAGGCTAGCAAAAGACTGGGAGCGACAAATCAAGAGAGCAATAATGGCCATAATCATGCATAGCGAAAAAAAACATTATTAATCAAAGAATAAAGGGTATTACAAGTTAAAAACTAAATGATCATAGAGGCTATAAGTGACTAGTTTGTAGTCATAAACATGGTGTAAGCATGCACCAAGTCAACCAAATAAAACATTCGAAGGAGAACACCACAAATTCATGCTTCAACATGACAAAAAACAACTCATGATTCTTTCAATGGCACATTAAGCACTATCAGCTATTCGATACCAGTCATGCTACAATAACAACTACTAAGCATAGAATTAAAATAACATCTAGCATGACATAAAAAAAAGTCTAGCCACACAGTCTATACAAGCTTCTAATTGCACTGTTATAAGCACGAAAACTGTACTACCGCTTTCCAACACCAAACAATTTATACTAAACAAAAAATCTCCAAGAGATATATCAATGAAACAAGAGAATACTAACATAACTCTACTATAAGTAACAACTCTGAATAAGAGATGCATGAAAAACATGAGCTAAAAGGGAAAATGCAGCAGCTAGAAGAAAAACTAAGAATACAAGCATAACGAGTATTCATATGAAAAAGCGGAGCGTGTCTCTCTCCCACACAAATAATTCTAGGTTCAACAATATTATTGGATAAAGTAAATAAAAGAAAACAAAATAAAAACAAACAGACGCTCCAAGTAAAATTCATATGATGTGACCAAATAAAAATATAGTTTCACTAGAAGTGACCTGATAAATTGTTGATGAAGAATGGGATGAATTTGTCAAAATCAGAACAGTCTGTAAAGACGAATTTTTTCGGGGCACTTAAGTTACTCAAATCAGAAAACGTAATAAACAAAAAAGTTTCTTAATTAGCTGAGGAAGAAACATAAAAATTTGCATGTCATTTTGTTCTTTTTGTGAATTATGCGATTTTTTACGATGGACAGCAGAAATCTGTTTCCTGCGCAGAAACCCAAAACCAAGTCCAACTTTCGCTAGAAACTTTACTTGGCACAACTAAAACATGAAAATAAAGATACAAAGGAGTTTCTACAGAAATATACAACCACTTGACTCAAAGAAAATAGAGAAAAACAAAGCAAAAATAAAACCATGGCTTATCTCCCAAGAAGTGCTTTTCTTTAACGCCTTTCAGCTAGGCACAGAAAGCAGAAGATGCTCACATAAGAATTACGAATTAAGCAAAAGAGAGGATAAAGAAGAAAGTATAAAACAAATATAAGTCTAACCCACTTCCTATGCTTAGGAATCTTGTAAATAAATAAATTAAAGAAGCTCAAACTAGAAATCATGGGAAGGTAGAACGAGAGCAATTTAAAAACTTTCAACAAAAAGAGAGGTGTTTTAGTAACATGAAAATTCCTAAAACCATATTTTCCTCTCTCATAATAATTTCCAGTAGCATCATGAACAAACTCAACAACATAAATCATGTTTGTCATGGTCTAAAAGCACACAATTCATATCGTGCTAAAAAATAGCGGGATCAAAATTAAAAGTAAAGACCTCTTATTTCCCACTTTTAGCAATAGCAAAACAAGATGATTGGTCACTCTTAAAAGGTAAGGGACACATTATATAAATCCTATTTTCAGTAGCATTATAATTTATAACATCAAGTAACATAGAACCATCATCTAGATCATTGTCATATAAATTTTCTAAACAAACTTTCTCATTATCATGCATATCAATAGTCGGAATAAATAGAGGATTATCATAAATAAAAGTAGAAATATCATTATCACAAGTTTCATTCATATTAGTATCAAGGTCACAAGTATAGCACGTATCAATTTCATCAAAAAGGGATATTTCAAAAGAATCGATAGGATCACCAATATAACACTCATCCTCCTTTGGTGAGCATGGAGGGCAATCAAATAAGGTATGAGTTAAAGAGATACTCTCATTGGGAGGTAGACATGGGTAGCGACTCCATTCTTCCTCCTCTTGATCATCACTATCCTCCTCTTTTTCATCCAATGAGCTTCCAGATTCAGCAGTTTCTTCTTCCAAGGTTCCTGCAAGGCATTAGTCTCCTCCTTTGGGGGAGAGAATCTATTAATATATTTAATTATGTAGCAATTACAATCCTTGTAATTATCAAAGAAATATTCAAGTATATCATAGATCTTGTATTTATAATGTGCATCATCAATACTTTCAAGCAAGTAGGCAATTTCGAATGCACCCTTCCAAGCAATAAATTCTTCAATTTGTTCCACATAATAAAAGTCATAATTTCCCTTAACATAAGAAGATATGGTAACATTATCATTATTCTCACATTGAAAAGGGAGGTGTTTATACCTCCTACAGCAACAGGCTTTATCAAAGAAATAAGTAACATTATAAGTAGAGCACAAGTTTTTAGCATAGTTATGCAATTTATGAATTCGCTCCCATATGTGTATCCCTTTTTGTGACAGGCGGTGTTCCTTATAATATTTTTGTGGTTCATCTATGAACCCACCTTGCCAATAAGATCTAGTTTCAAAGACATCAAACATTGCTATCAAGCATGATAAAGCAAGTAACAAGAAAAACAATAACAAAGTAAAGAGATTGGAAGTGAGAGACTCCCCTTACAGAAATCCTCTTCCTCCCCGGCAACGGCGCCAGAAAATATGCTTGATGGTGTAGATCTTGCACTTGTTGGGAGACCCCAATAGAAAGGTATGAAGAGCACAACAACAAGTTTTCCCTCACAAAGAAACCAAGATTGAATCGACCAGTGGGAGAAAGAAATCACTTCCGAAGGTTGATGCAGCTGAGGTGGCAGGGCGCACTACCGGTTCAGAAGAAACATGGAACCTACTCAACACAATAAATTCACTTGGCCCCAACGAAGCATTGAGGTTATCAATCTCACTGGTTTTCCTAAAAACAAAGAGGTTAAACGTACTGTGTGGAAAATAATATTTGTTTGCAGTAGATGAAAGAGAACAATGATGGCAGTAGTAAAAAAGTAGCAGCAGTATGAAAACAGAGATTGCAGTGGTGGTATTATCAGTATGAGGAAAAATGGACCGGGGTCCATAGTTCACTAGAGGTGTCTCTCCCAAGACAGATAGATAGCATATGTGGTAAACAAATTACAGCTGGGAAATTAACAGATATAAAGTCTGCACCGTAGTGCATATGTATGACATGATGATTACTATATGATTTGTGCGGCCATTACAACAAGATACATAGACCTTCATCCAAATGCATCTATGACTAATAATCCACTCTCAGAATGTCATCCGAGCAAGCCTTGGGTATTAAGTTGCAAGCAACATATAATCGCAGTAAGAAAAGTGTGTAATGTAAACAATAACATCATCCATGGACAAAGCATTATTGTTTTCTCCCTAATGGCAATAGCACATCCCCCACTCGTTTACGTTTCTGTCACTCGAGCGTGAGGGAAAGGGAGGCATGAACCCACTATCGAGCATAAATACTCCCTCTTGCAGTTACTAGCATCTACTTGGCCAGAGCATCTACTACGGAGAGCATGCAAGATCATAAATAACATACACATGAAAATTACATGATAGATTGATAATCATGAGACATGACATTCAATATTCATCGGATCCCAGCAAACACAACATGTAGCATTACATTAATATGATCTTGATCATGTAGGGCAGCTCACAAGATCTAAACATGAGACATAAAGAGGAGAGAACAACCATATAGCTACTGCTATGGACCCGTAGTCCAAGGATGAAGTAAGTTTCATACGATGTGACTCAATAAAAATATAGTTTCACTAGAAGTGACCTGATAAATTGTTGATGAAGAAGGGGATGCCTTGGGAATCCCCAAGCTTAGACGCTTGAGTCTTCTTATAATTTGCTGGGATTAACCACGGGGGCATCCCCAAGATTTGACCTTGCACTCTTCTTGATCACATTATATCACCCTCTTCTCTTGATCCTTGAAAACATCCTTCACACCACACTCAAAGTAATTCGCATTAGAGGGTTAGTGCAACAATAAAAAATCCATGGTTCTGCATGGGCAAAAGTGCTATTGATAATTTTAAACATTAGCTACAGCCACTGATGTTTCATGAAGCAAAGAAATCCACTTGACATAGTAAAAGAGCAAATGCAAGAAAAATGGCATAATCTGCCAAAACCAGAACATTCTGTAAAGATGAATTTTTTCGGGGCACTTAAGTTGCTCAGATCGAAAAACATAAAGAAATAAAAAGTTTTGGAATTATCTAAGGAATAAGCACAAAACAATTCAGGTCATTTTGATCTTTCTTGAATTTATACGATTTTTTACGGTGGACAACAGAAATCTGTTTCCTATGCAGAAATCCAAAACCAACTCCAACTTTCACTAGAAACTTTACTTGGCACAACTAATACATGAAAATAAAGATACAAAGGAGTTGCTACAAAAGTATACAACCCCTTTACTCAAAGGAAACATATAAAAACAAATCAAAAATAAAACCATGGGTTATCTCCCCAGAAGTGTTTTCAAGTGAAGAAGCATTCAAATCAAGATAAGGTAATTCCTCAATAATGCATTGTATTTTATCTAAATGAGTTTTATATGTTCCTCTCTTAAAACTTTTAGGTTTACTATTCTCATCAAATAAATTTTCAGGAACAATCCAATCAAATTTCTTTTCTTGGGCTTCATGCAGTGTTACCAATTTAAAGGGGATTGGTATTTTCTCCTCCTTTTCATTTTTAGGTTCAGCTCTTTCGAGAGCACCAACAACATCTACACATGAGCCTAGCATATCGAAACGATCAAAAACTTTTCTAGCTTCTATAGCAACATCTCCAAATTCTTTAAGCATGGTTTCTAAGATAAAATTCCTTTTCTGATATCTTCAATATTATTCAAGTTGAGGAACATATGCTGCAGTATGGGATGAAGGTTAAGAAACCTAGCTTCTAACATGTGAATTAAAGAGGTTGCAGCAGTTTCATAATTTGGAGCAAGTTCTAATATATTTTTTCCTCAAAATTATCATGCTTACTAACATGATTAAAGAATTCTTTAATGGTATCCTTTCCAAGTATAGAACCACTACCAACTGGAAGATATTTCAGGGTAAACTTAGGGAGCAACATGATGAAGGATAACAACGAGGTGACAAAAGTAAAAACTAGAATAAGAACTAATTTTTTTGTGTTTTTGATAAAGAGAAGCAAACAAGAAAAAATAAAATAAACTAAGAAAAACTAAAACAAAGTAAAGAGATTGGAGGTGAGGGGCTCCCCTTGCAGAAATTCTCTTCCTCCCTAGCAACAGCGCCAGAAAAGCTTGATGGAGTGTAAACACACGCTCGTTGACAGACCCCAAGTGCAAGGTCTGAAGAGTGCAACAGCAAGTTTTCCCTCAGAAAAGAAACCAAGGTAGAATCGACCAGTAGGAGGAAGAAGCACTTTTGAAGGTTGATGCAGCTAAGTATGCAGGGCGCACTACCGGTTTAGCAGCAATGTGGAACCTACACAACACAATCAATTCACTTTAACCCAACATAGCAGTGAGACTGTCAATCTCACCGGTTTTGCTGATAACAAAGAGTTTAAATGTATGGTGTCGAAAACAGTATGAGAACAATATGAAAACAGTAGTAGCAGTGTGAAAACAGTGGAAGCAGTGGTTGTATTATCAGTATGAGAAAATGGACAGGGGTCCACAATTCACTAGTGGTGTCTCTCCATAAAAGATAGCTAACATGCGTGGTCAACAAATTACAGTTGGGCAATTGATAGATAATGAGACATGCATGAAATAATAATTACTATGAGATTCGTGCGGGCATTACAACAAGATACATAGAATGTCATCCAACTGATTCTATGACTAATAATCCACCCTCCGAATATCATCCGAACAAACGTTGGGTATTAAGTTGCAAGCAACAGATAATCGCAGTATGCAAAGTGTGTAATGTAAACAATGTAAACATCGTTGTTTTCTCCCTAATGGCAACAACACATCCTCCATCCGTCACGTTTCTGTCAATCGAGCACAGATGCAAAGGAGGCATGAACCCACTATCGAGCATAAATACTCCCTCTTGGAGTCACTAGCATCTACTTGGCCAGAGCATCTACTAACAATGGAGGGCATGCAAGATCATAAATAACATACATATGAAGATAACATGATAGATTGATAATCAAGAGACATAGCATTCAATAATCATCGGATCCCAACAAACACACCATTTAGCATTACAATAAGATGATCTCGATCATGTAGGCCAGCTCGCGAGATCTAAACATGAGGCATAAAGAGGAGAGGAAACCATCTAGCTACTGCTATGGACCCGTAGTCCAAGGATGAACTACTCACGCATCACTCCGGAGGCGGGCATGGTGGTGTAGAGCCCTTTGGTGATGATTTTCCCTCCCGATAGGGTGCCGGGGAGAACACCTGTCGTGGTGGTGTCACGGCAGATGCCATAGGATGGCTAAAGTTGTGGGGACGATGGACGCTGGAGGTATTCGGGGAGGGATCACGCGACGAGTAGACGCGTGAGGTAAGAACAATACACTGCAAACAACACGATCTACCCAGGTTCAGGGCCCTCGTGAGGAGGTAAAACCCCTACTCCTGCCTCTCTATGTGTATTATGATGTTTCTCCGAGTAGCCACAGTACAAAAGATATCTCTACCGAGTAGCCTCTCGCTCCTCTCCGGGTAGAGCTAGGGTAAGAACTTAGGGTTTCTAGGATGAGAGTGTCGTCTCCAATGAGCATGAGCGTCGTGCGTCTCTGTGTGCGCGTCCCTCGCGCAGGAGGCGGCTGGGCACCTTATATACACGATGCCCAGCCGGATACGTCCAAATACGGGCAAGTGTCGACATAGTGTCCACACCGTCCTTCTTCCGGGTTCCCGCTGACAGCTTTTGCTCCCAGCCTTGGCTTCATCCGGAAAGTCGTTGGGCAAAACTAGGGGACAGGCGGCTAACACTGTACCTAGGCACAGAGTAGACCCCCCATATCCTGCCACAGCATGCTCCCATGCTGTCACTGTCAGGCACGTCGTCCCCAAATGAACAGTAGTTCGCATGCCGCCAAGTACGGACCCAGGATACGCGGGATCCTGTGTCAGAACGGCTCCTTTGACTTTCTGGCCGGGTAGGTTCCCGCCAATTGTTCCCGCCAATTGTACTCGGGTCAACCTTCTACCCGAAAGGATAGAACATGCTTGATTTCTCCTTCTGGTCATCTTGAGGTGAGACCGAGTAGCAGTCAACCGGGTAGCGAGTACCAGGTAGTCGGCTACTCGACCAAACCTCCCTTCTGTAAGCCGCCTTTACCACCTGTCTTTACCCTACTCGGGGGTAACCCCCCGACAGCAGTCCCCGAAGCTGGTTGAGTCTTGCGAACTTGTTCACTAGGCTCATCCAGCTTAAAAACCAATCTTTGCATCTCAGCCCTTGAACCTCAAGATGCCGAGAAGAACTTCCGAGTAGCTGTCTAGAAAGTACCATGATTGTTCTCTCTTCCGAGTATCACTTGCTTTCTACTCCGTAGCCGAGTAAAAAGACTTATGCAAAGTACCTTGGGTTTCCTCTCTTCCAAGTGTCGCTTGCTTTCTACTCCGTAACCGAGTAAAAAGACTTAGAGAATTTTCTGGAATCGAGCCGTTGCGGCACAGAGCACAATCCAGCCCTTCGCGCAGCAACTGCCCACGTGTGAAGCATCCAAGACCTTGTCGTTTCATTGCCCAGGACACGACCTGCCACGCGTCCAGTTTTCACGCAGTGGGCCCACCGGCCGTCGTGTCCCATCAAGTGCAGTTATGGGCCACGATTCGGTGGTGGGATCCAATGCGGCCGTTACGCGCGCAACCTGCGCTTGTGTGCGTTTCTAACCGGCCACAGGACCCACCACACGCCACGATCGATCCCACTCCCACGATGGTAACGGAAGATCCGCAGAGGAGATATAAATACCTCCCTGGCAATTTCCTTTTCCCCTTCCTCGCACTTTTCCTCCTTCGTCTCCTGCGCTTCTCCGCCTCCGTGCTCTCCGCCGCCGCGCAAGCTCTCGCGCCGCCGCGAAACCAATCTCTCCACCAAATCCTTCAACACCTCCCACTCACCCCACCCGCAGCAATGGCCAAGGCTGGCTGGGCCGGTTCCTCCGTCACGGCTGAGGACTGCGCGTGGCTCGTCAACACCCGGCGGGTGCCTCCCGGCGTGGAGTGCCGGGCTCCAGGCAGCGAGCTCGTGCCCACTCCGCGGGAGGGAGAGCGGGTGGTCTTCATGTCGCACTTCGAGCGCGGCTTCGGACTGCCCGCCTCCGACTTCCTGAGGAACTTCCTCAACCATTTCGGCATCCAGATGCATCACCTTCCCCCCAACGCCGTCGTCTTCCTCGCCTACCACGCCGTGGTCTGCGAGGCCTTCCTCGGCGTCCGGCCCACCTGGGAGACGTGGCTCAGGTATTTCCACCTGCGCCAACAGTCTACCGGGAAGAAGGACTCCGCGGGCAACGCCCGCGCCACGGACACCGGCTGCGCCATGATGGTGCAGCGGTCCGGGACGAACCACCCCCGCGTCAAGGGGCTGGACTCCGTCAAGCTCTGGCAGAAAACCTTCCTGTACGTCAAGAATGTTGCCGCCGCGGAAGGAGCCCGACTAGACGACCGCATCAACCTGCCGATTTGGAGCAACCGCGCTCCAATCGGCTTGTACTGGAAGGACAAGCCCGTCAACGACGACGACGCCATCGAGATGGAAGATCGCCTTAGCTGGCTGAAGGCGCAAGGCCTCAAGAATGATGATCCCGTGGCGTGCTGGATCCAGCGGCGAGTGCTGCCTTTGCAGGAGCGCAGCCATCTCATGTGCTACATGGGAGGCCCCCGCGACTGCACCAGGACCACCACCGTCGAGATCGACAACATCGATGTTCCTCTGCACGCCAGGAACATCATGACGACAAGCCTTGGCGACCACTGGCAGTACGGGTTTACCCCGTACAGCCGTACGAAGCCGATTGAGCGGGTACGCTATTCTTTCTCTGCACTACTTTCCGACTAGATAAGTCCTTCCCTTGCCGCGAGTAGCGATCTTCTTCTGCATCGAGTAGGATACTTAGCCGGGTTGCGTAGGCTTAATGTGCTTCGTGCTTGCACGCCTTGCCGGGTAGCCTACTCGAGATTAACTCCTAGGCTTGATGTGCTTTAGACCTGCACGCCCTTCCGAGTAATTCCCTCCCGCAACCATGCTTAGGCTTAGTATGCTTTGTGCTTGCACGCCTATTCGAGTAGAATGCTTAGTACATTGCCTAGGCTTTGTGTGCTTTGTACTTGCACGCCCATCCGGGTAGAATTTCTTCCTGGTACCTGGCCAGTCTGTGATCTTTTTCTGTTTTTCAGGTTCTCACGCGCCAGCTCATCGAGAGCAATGACATTTTCGAGAGCAACTGGACTGCTGATCGTGAGGAGGACGACGTGCCTTCTCACGATGCCGCGGAGCAGTCCAACCCCTCTCGCTCCCCCGTTGCTGACAAGCGGGATGCTCTCCGCACCTGGTCCGATGAGGACTTCGATGGTAAGTTCACTTTCAATTTGACTGCTTCCGAGAAGGATCAATTCCTTGATTGCTGTTTCTGACTCCTTCCCCTTTCTTTTGTATTTTCAGATGAAGGTGCCGCGGAGAAGGATGACGAGGACGAAGGCGAGAACGAGGGCGCGGCGCCCCTAGCCGCCAAGCCTCTGTCCGTCGCCGCTCCTGATATCCGCAAACGGACCGGCAGTGAGGCACCAGCACCTCCTGCCAAGAGGAAGAAGCCCACCGAGAAGAAGGTGGCAGTGAAAAGGTCCAGGCGGGAGCTCAAGTCCACCACCGCGTAAGCCTTCTTCCCGGTTGCTTCCCTTCTCCCGCTGTACTATTCTCCTCAGATCTTTTCTAACCTTTGGTTTCTTCCCACTCTACAGACCTCCCATGAACGCGGACGCAGCTCTCGCGTCCGGCCAAGCTACGGAAACTCCAGTGCCTCTCATCAATCTTGATGATGACGAGGACAACACCGCCAGTGCTGCTGCTGCCAATCCGCAGACAACTGATGCACAAAGAGCAGCGGCCGAACCAGCGGCACAGGACGCTACCGTCCGCCAGGAAAGACCCCCTTCTCCTCCGGCTAGCAATGCCGAGGAGAACCAGGATCGAGATATGCAAGACAGCGCCGCCGAGGAGCGGCCAGAAGTAGAGCCAACGCAGCCAACCACAGGGGCTGCCGCACAAGATCAACTCGCCACAGAGCAGCGAGTGGAAGCCACCACTGCCATGGACGCCACCCCAACCAACGCCGATCCACTGAGCGGCGCGCAGCCAGGTGATGCACCGAGCAGCTCTCTGCCGGGAGCTGCACAGGGCGATGGACCTGCGGCGCCACCCACCGCACAAGGCCCTACACCGCCCAGCTCCTCCTTGCCTCCGCAACCCAAGGATGCACCTAACTCCCCTGCCGGGCGAGTAACCAGGCAGCAAGCCGCCCTGGACGCTCTGAGGAGCGAGGTGGACAGAAGGGCAGCCGAGAAAGAAGCTGCGGAGAAAGCCAAGGCGGAGAGAGAAGCCGCCAAGAAGGCCAAGGCAGAGAAGGAAGCCGCCGAGAAGGCGAAGGCCATAGCTGCCGGGAAGAAGGTCGCAGACCCCGAGAAGCTGCGGGCCGAGAAGGAGAGGGCGAAGAAGCGAGCCAGAGACCAAGTGCCGCCACCAACCTCAGGTGGGGCACTCGTGATCCGCGAGTCCGGCCCAATTCCCGCCGCGCTCTCGGCGGATGCTCGCGCCGCTGGCCAGCCCTGCTACCCAGAATATATGATTGAGGTGAGCCACCAGCACTCCATCGGCTTCCCTCCTCAGGACAAAGCCTTAGCTATCCAGCATGGAAGGAAGGCCGTTGCCATGAACTCCCCTCCTCCAGATCCAAGCCAACAACAGACTGCCAATATTGCTTCCCGTGGAGTCCAAGACAAACCCATAACATCCAAAGGCCTTGAGCAGGTACTGGACACAGTCGGCTTCATCGACGCAAAATGGGACAGCAAGGTTCTCGGCGTGGAGAAGTGGCATGGTCTCTCCCTTGGCGGCCTCGACCACATGCGCGTGGATTGGAACAAGGTCGACCTGGGACACAAGCCCATGACCGTCTCCACCGAGACCGCGACCCTTGCCGCCAAGATGTTCCTGCATCGCAAGAACGCCGAGGACGTCGAGCAGGCCTACGCAGTAAGTTCTCCTTATCTTTTCCGAGTTGAATTTGCTTCTCTTTCATTCGCCTTTCTGTTCCTTTCCATCACTCCCAGTCCCCGAGATTCTAGCCGAGTAGGTGGATACTCTCCGAGTAGCCTCCTACTCGGGTTGAATCTTATCTGCTTTAACTAACTTTCTTCTTCTTCTCGCTTCTCAGGACAGCGTCCTGAAACGGACTAACCTGTACCGCCATCTCCTCTGGAACCATTCCATCGCCAGGCGGCGCATTGCTGCTTTGGAGAAGGAGAAGGCAGCCGCAGAGGCAGCCAGCAAAGATGCCAATGCTAGCACTCAGCAGCTGGCCGAAGTGCAAGGTACACTCTTAGCTGTGCGATTCGTGCGTTTTGTGTTTACGCTCGCTTATGCTTTCTTTTGTGCTAACTTTTCTTCTCTGCAGAGAAACTGAAAGGCCTCGCCGAGGAGCACAGCAAATGCCGTGCTTTCGTGCAAAACGCCGAAGCCACCATCAAAAGGCTTGATGGTAAGTTTGTCGTCCACTTGGTTTATTCTTTGAATCCATGTCTTCATTGCTTCTGTACTGATCTTGTCTGGCTCTTCGCAGAAGATCACAAGGTGTTTGCCGCAGCACACCGAGAATGCGTCCAGCCGGACGAGTTGAAGCACGAACTATCCAAGCAAGCTGGTGTGTTGCTGGACCATCATGCCAGCGAGACCGAGAAGCTTCAACTTCAACTGCAACGGGCACTCCAGGATGCCATCAACATTGGCGGCGAGAGAGATCGAGCCATCGCCGAGAAGGCCAAGGCCGAGGGCACTTTCCGAGCCAAGGAAAGGGCCCTTGAGCAGGAATGCGAAACCTTGAAGAAGGCCAACGCTGATCTCTTTGCCCAGATGAACAGCTTGCGCATGATCCAAGAAAGGCATATCTCCAACGAGGAAACTTGGAAGAAGAAGCTGCAGCAGCTGCGGAACGAGCTACCTGGTAAGTCTTTTCTTCACTGCTTCTTTTCTTCTCGGTTGCATATCTTCTCGGATTTTCCCCTACTCGGCCATTCCCTTCTTGGTTTTGAAGTTTCCCTTTTCTCTTTCAGCGATCTGGCCTCATCTTGACTCTCCAACTGAGCCTTCACTGGCCAAGATCAGAGCTGCTCGCCTTGCGAAAGGTGAGGCAGCAGATCCCAGAGCCGAGATCGAGGACAGCCTGCTGGTGCTCAAGGGCTACTTCGAGCAGCTGGCTGGCTTCGGAACGGATCTGATGCACGAGGGCTTCGAACTGCACAAGCTTTTCTGGCCCAACGATCCTCCGCCCAAGTCCATGAAGGGCCTTGCCCTCAAGCTGAAGAACGTGAAGAAGGAGCTGAAGAAGTGGCGCGCTTCGGGAGCCCGTGCCGGTGCGGATGTGATGCTTCTCTGCATCGCATCCTGGTACGAGAACCTTAACATGGAGCTCATTCGCGGGAAGCGCAATGACTCCAAGTGGGAGCTGGATCCCGGCTGCGTGGCTACTCGCAAGCAGGTTGCCTACGAGGTCGCGGAGTGCGCCGAGACGGAGACATATATTGATGGCCTCCCCGAGCCCGACACCGACGATGAAGTCGAAGGGGAAGCCGATGAAGAAGACGACTCCGACCTGGAAGGCTTCTTCGACTCTCCCGAGGGCAAGGCCGGGAAGCGGAAAGGCGCGGCCGTCTCGAGCAGCGACGAGGAGGTTGAGCACATCGAGACTGCTCAACTCGATTTCGGCACCTCCTCCGGCGCTGCTCTTGACGACACGGTGCCCCCTCCTGGCCAGGCTGCAGGTTCCTCCTCGGCTCCTGGTCCCGTCTCGGTGACCACAGCCACTTCCGAGCAGGCAGCCCCCCAGCAAGCTGCCGGGATGACGGAATCCGCCACCGTCCAGACGGAAGCGGACGCCACCCACGCAAGTACCGAGGAAACAGCCGCCGCGACTGCCACTGAAGAAGCAGCAGCCAAGGCCAGGGCCGAGAACATTGCTTCCTCTTCATAGATCAACCTGCAATCTTTTTCACTTTGACTATTTATCAGATCCCCGGGATGCCGGGAGCAAATGTCATATACTCTCTTTGTTGTGCTTGCTACACATTTTTTATGCCCACTTTGTTATTTCAATGTTAATCAATTTTGAGCAATACTGACTCAATGCCGAGTTGTGTTTTCATGCGAGTCCCCGAGTAGCATTTCTTATTCACCCTGTCCTTTCATCTTTGCTCTACCCGCGACTTGTCGCTTGTTTGGTATTCGAGTCACAAGAGTCGAGTAGCAGGGTTGCAAATACTTAGCCGCCAGAAACAATCATGATAACGCAGCCCAACACTTAGCCGAGAAGGCGAAAACAAGGAATAACAGTAATAAACAGTCTACTCGGTTCCTGCACTCTTTCTTCCTTAGTGATTTTCGTGTGCCCATTGACCCTTTGCTTGTTCTCTTGCTTGCCATGAAGCCGGGTTTCGGACAGCAGCAAAGTCGAAGAGTTGGCATATAGGTTTAAACACAGTACTCAATGCACTTATGAGTTCTAAAGTGGAGCAACCGAGTAGACGAACAGTAAAGCCGAGTAAGAAAAACACTTAGAGCAATTTTGGACGAGGGCAGTCCCCGAGAACAATTTCAGATTGCAGAGTAGAATTTCAGCTCGGATAAGAGGGTACATACACAGCTTTGCTTACGAATGAAAGCGACGAAGTAGAGCTACATTCCAAGGGCGCTTGGTTTCCTCTCCAGCTTTATCTGCCCTGTTCGCCTGTGACGGGCGCACATCTACAAGGTAGTACGCATCATTGTGCAGCGCTTTGCTCACAATAAAAGGCCCTTCCCATGGAGGAGACAACTTGTGCATCCCGGCTGTGCGCTGCACAAGCCTAAGGACCATGTCTCCTTCTCGGAAAACCCTTGGGTTCACCTTTCGGCTATGATAACGCCGCAGGTTTTGCTGGTATATAGCCGAACGTGACAGAGTCAGCTCTCTTGCTTCTTCAAGCAGGTCAACGTCGTCTTCTCGAGCTTCTCTCGCCTCCACCTCAGTGTAGAGGGCTACTCGGGGGGAGTCATGCTCTAAGTCTATTGGCAACACGGCCTCAGCCCCGTATACCAAGAAGAATGGCGTGTAGCCGGTTGACCGGTTAGGGGTAGTCCTTAGACTCCACAACACCGCTGGCAACTCTTCTAGCCAACACCTAGGTGTTTTCAGCAACGGCTCGATCAGCCTTGGCTTTATGCCTGCCAGTACCATTCCATTTGCTCTCTCAACTTGCCCATTGGAGGCAGGGTGCGCGACTGACGCAACGTCTAGTCGGATATGCTTATCTCTGCAATATCGCACCATTGCCCCCTCTGCGAAGTTGGTGCCGTTGTCGGTGATGATACTGTGCGGGTAGCCGTATCTCATGATCACATCCTTCACAAACTTCACGGCTGTGACTCCATCACACTTCCGAATAGGTTTCACCTCAATCCACTTGGTGAACTTGTCCCCCATGACCAAAATATGTGTCATATTGCCTTTGGCCGGCTTGAAGGGCCCAACCATATCCAAGCACCAAACAGCAAATGGCCATGTGATAGGAATTGTTTTCAACTCGGAAGCGGGCATGTGAATCTTACTTGCAAACATCTGGCAGCCGTTGCACTTCCTCACGATATCCTCAGCTTGCTGCAGCGCAGTGAGCCAGTAAAAGCCATGCCGAAAAGCTTTCTTGACCAAAGCCCGGGAAGAGGCGTGGTGCCCGCATTCCCCTTGATGTATCTCCACCAGTATTTCTTCTCCTTCTTCTGGGCTCACACACCGTTGCAGCACACCAGTGGCACTTCTTTTATGCAGCACATCTTGGACTATAGTGTAGCCCTTGGACTTTCTCTGAATCTGCCTCGCAGTCACTTCATCTTCAGGCAAAGCAACGTCCCTCAGAAAGGATAATATGGGCATAGCCCAACTCGGTGTCTCCCGTATGGGAAACACTGGTTCGTCCAGTTCCATTGGGACAGGCTCTTGCGGTTGCATAGGAGGAGTAGGAGTGCTTCTTTGCAGCCCGGACCGATTGGCGAGAACCTCTTCAATGAACGCAACAGCTTCTGGGTTGAGGCCGGCAGTCCCCGAGTACTGAGCGACAGTCCCCGAGTAGGGAGCGACAGTCCCCGAGTAGGGAACGGCAGTCCCCGAGTAGGGAACGGCAGTCCCCGAGTAGGGAACGGCAGTCCCCGAGTAGGGAACGGCAGTCCCCGAGTTTCCTGCAGCACGCTCCCAGTCAATTTCCATTGGGTCAGATTCTTCATTTGGCAGAGAAGGAACAAAGATGGATTCCGAGTTGGGGGAAGGCTTGATGGAATGCTTCCTCAAATGCTCCAAGGCAATCCCTGCCGGGATGGACTGCCGAGAAGATCCCAACTTGGACAGCTCATCTGCTGCTTCGTTCTCTGCTCGGTGAATGTGCTGGAACTCACAGCCTTCGAAGAACCCAGTCATAGACTGTACCAGGAAGCGATACGATGCCATGTTGGCATCCAACGCATCCCAAGTACCCGAAACTTGCTGCACCACCAAATCTGAATCGCCATAGCATATAATGCGCTGCACACCAACCTCCTTGGCTACTCGCAAGCCATGCACCACTGCCTCGTACTCGGCTACATTGTTGGATGCCTTGAAATGAATTTGCAGCACATACTTGAGTTGATCCCGCTTGGGTGACGTAAGCACAACACCAGCGCCAAGGCCTTCTTTCACCTTTGAGCCATCAAAGTGCATCCTCCAATAGTTGGAAACTGGAGCAGGAGGCTCATACTGCATCTCGGCCCAGTCCACGAGAAACTCTGCCAGGACCTGAGACTTGATTGCTTCTCTTCTCGCATACGCGGGAGCGTACGCGGCTAGCTCAATCGCCCACTTGGCCACTCTGCCACTCGCCTCCTTGTTACCCATGATATCCGAGATGGGAGCTGAACTCACAACAGTGACGGGGTGCTCCTGGAAATAATGCTTCAGCTTCCTGGCGCCCAGGTACACACCATATGTCATCTTCTGGTAGTGCGGATAGTTTTGCTTGGAACTGGACAACACTTCACTGAGATAATAGACTGGGCGCTGCACACTCTTGCCTTCTTCTTCTCGCTCCACCACAATCACCACGCTGACTACTCGGTTAGTCGCAGCAATGTACAACAGCATAGGCTCCTTGGGTAGCGGACTAGCCAAGACGGGAGCAGTAGCCAGCATTGCTTTCAACTCATTGAATGCCACGTCAGCCTGCGGAGTCCAGGCAAACTTGTCACTTTTCTTCATCAGCTGGTACAGAGGCAAAGCCTTCTCGCCCATTCGGCCCAAGAAACGGCTCAGAGAAGCCAAACAACCCGTGAACTTCTGCACATCCTTCAGTGATCTCGGCAAAGACATGCTCTCAATAGCTTTTATCTTTGAAGGGTTAGCTTCAATGCCACGGCTAGAAACCAGAAATCCGAGTAGCTTTCCAGCCGGTACACCAAAGGTGCACTTACTCGGATTCAGTTTCATTTTGTACTTGCGTAGGTTAGCAAAGGTTTCCTCCAGGTCGGCAAGCAGAGTATGTGTTTTATTCGTTTTGATGACAATGTCATCTACGTACACCTGCACATTCTTGCCGAGCTGGTTATGCAAGCATTTCTGCATGCATCTCTGATAGGTTGCACCCGCATTCCTCAAGCCAAAACACATGACACGATAGCAATAAGCCCCGTACGGGGTAATGAAAGCAGTCTTTATTTGATCAGCAGGGTTAAGTGCAATCTGGTGGAAGCCAGAGTAGGCATCAATGAAAGACAGCAGTTCACAGCCAGCAGTGGAATCGATCACCTGATCGATGCGGGGTAGCGGGAAAGGATCCTTGGGGCACGCCTTGTTCAAGTCGGTGTAGTCGACGCACATGCGCCATGCCGTGGCAGCCTTGGGATCCTCCTTCTTCTTCTCGACCATGACCGGGTTGGCTAGCCAATCCGGATGCAGCACCTCCATGATGAAGTTACTTATCAGCAGCTTGGTGATCTGATCACCGATGGCCTTCCTCCTCTCATCTCCGAAGCGGCGCATAGCCTGCTTCACGGGCTTGGCGTCAGGACGCACATGCAAAGAGTGCTCAACCAACTCCCTCGGGACTCCTGGCAAATCTTCATTGGTCCAGGCAAAAACATCCCGATTCTCACGGAGGAAGTGGATGAGCTCGCTTTCCTATTTCTCCGCCAACCCGGAGCCAATAATGGCTTCGCGGTCGGGGAACTCAGGGTCGACCTGAATCTTCTTTGTCTCTTTGGCAGCCTGGAAGGCAGTGCCCTGCTGGATACTCGGCACACCTTGTGCGCCAGCTTGCGCGGACTGAGCCATAGCCACCACCTCGTACATCTTCCTCTTCTCGGCAGCAATCACCATTGACTCCGCCGAATGGGAACCAGCAGAGGCACACTCAATGGATTTCTTGTAATCCCCCGAGATGGTGATGATGCCATTGGGACCGGGGGTCTTCATCTTCAGGTAAGCCACATGGGTGGAGGCCATGAACTTGCTCAGAGCCGGCCTGCCGAGTAGAGCGTGGTAGGGGCTCCGATGGTCCACCACCTCGAACTGCAGGCGCTCTGTGCGACAGTTCTCCCGAGTACCAAATAGCACATCAATCCACACTCGGCCAATCGGGTTGCATGAGACCCCGGGCACAATGCCATGGAAGGTAGTCTTGCTAGGCAGCATCATGTTCTCGGCCATGCCAAGCTTCTCGAGTGTATCCCTGTACACAATGTTGATGCTGCTGCCGTTGTCGATCAGCACCTTGCTGAACCTCACATTCTTCATGGTACCCAGGAAAGTAGGATCCAGCACCAAGGCATAGTTCCCGGATTGGGCATCACCTTGGGATGATCTACTCGGGACCACCGGATCTCTTTGTCACACCAGTACATGTAGTGAGGAACAGCCGGAATCACTGCATTGACCTCCATGGCCCGCCTGTGCTGCGACTGCTTGTCGTCAGGCTCAGAAGTGAAGATCATGTAGCTCTCATGGTGCTCTTGGTACTGATTGGAGCCATTGCCCCCATTGTTGCCATTGTTGTTGTTGCCCTGGTAGTTGTTGTTGTTGCCTCTGTTGTTGTTGTTGTTGTTGCGGTTGTAGTTGTTGTTGTTGTTGTTGCGGTATCGCTCGTTGTTGAAGTACTGGTTGGCTCCTAAAGCCACCTGGTTGACGTTTTCTCTTCTCGGGTACACCGGCGGCCGAGCTGCAGGTGCTCGAGCAGGCTGCACATTGTCATTGGCATTGACTGCTGGCAGGGGAGGAGGAGGAGGCAAGCCATCACTCTTGATTGCCTCCCACCACTCGCACTGCCGAGTAGTGTGGTTAGCAGGCCTCGATGGATGGTGGGTGTGAAAGCTGCACGGGCCATCCTTCATGTCATCGAAGACAAACTTCTTCGGCTGCTCGGAGTTTCCGCTACCCGACTGGGATCCGCGAAACGGCTTCTTGTTGCCTTGGCCCTGGTTCTGGTTTTGCCCGTAGGCTCCAGCAGGTTTTTGCCTCTGGCCACCACTGCCTCCAATGTTCACTGCATTGACCTCCTCGGGATCATACCGGTTGTCCACTCGGCGCTTGTTGCGGAACTCGTTGCGCTTGCTGCCGTTGAAGTTTCTTCTCGGCTCAGAGGAGTCCATCAGTGGCTGAGTAGGATCGCCGAGTGCGTACTGATCCGCAATCTTGATGGTCTCGGCCAGGGTGTTCGGCATCTCTCTTTGCAATCTCTGCCAAAGCATGCTGCCATGTCGGCAACCCTGCGCAAACCAAGTGATGGCCTGAGCTTCATTCACACCCTCACAGGTGTTCCTCAAGGTGCTCCACCGAGTAAGATACTCGCGGTCAGTCTCGTCTTCTCGCTGTTTGCAGGCTGACAGCTGCTGTGGCCTATTCGGCCTCTTGTATGTACTCGTGAAGTTGCTGATGAATGCGTCCGAGAAGTCCAGCCAGCAGTTAATGCTGTTCTTGGGCAGGTTGTTAAGCCAAGTACGGGCTGGACCCTCTAGCATTTGCGGCACATAGCGCACCGCCCATCTTCTGTTACCATTCGCGATATGGACCGCGGTAACATAATCATTGAGCCAATCTTCAGGCTTGGTGCTACCATTGTAGCTCTTGGTGCCCCTTGCAAGCTGGAAGCCCTTCACGGACGGCTCGTTCATGATGCGCGGGCCAAAGCACTCGGGGCCAGGGGGACCCGTGCTCTCCAGCCGCGCCGACAAGCTGATTCGGTCCAACTGATGCCTTGCATCTCCAACCGCCAACACGCGGTCACCAACACGGTCACGAATATCATAGCCGGCCATCTCCATGGCCGAGTTGCCGTCATCATACCTGTCCACCTGCGCTGCCGCAGGCTGCTCCACCGGGTTGACGACCTGCGCCACAGCGCGCGGCTGCTGCCTCTGCCGAGTAGGCTGAGCTGCGGGTTGCCGAGAAGTACCCGGACGCGCGGCTTCTCGGACACGGCTTTGAGCTTGATGGGCTTGAGAGCCTGCTCTTGCAGCATTGTGTTCCTGCCCGGGCTGCTGCGGCACAGTAATCTGTCTCGCGGCAGCAGCCAGGTCATACACCTGCATCTGCCTGTCTCTGCCTGAGCGGCCGCTGCGGCTCTTCTCGCGGCTGGGATGCGGAGATGAGGCCTGATCGTTAGATCTAGCCGCGTGCGAATGCACCATCTGCGAAGCCCCAGCCCCAGGATTGGCCTTCCGGAACTCCTCGTTCTGCCTAGCAGCCTCCAACACTAACTCATTGAGCCTCTCCTGCTGCCTAACACGCGCATCGCCGTCTAGACGAGGCAACTCGGCAGCAACCGCCTCTGCAGCTCTAAGGGTTTTGGCGGGTGTACTATATCTGGGCCTGGTGGAGGTGTTTTCGGTGGCGGACTGAGCGGGAGCCTCTACAACCGTGGCCATCTCGGCACCAAGGTTACGACGAGTAGCACCTACTCTGCTAGGCCTCCTAGCAACCGGCGTAAAACCGTGAGCCCTATTGTACTCAAGCTGATCTAGACTCAGCTCTAACCTCACCTTGTCCAACTCCGCCTGCTCGGCGAGCAGCTCCAAGCGTTGCCGCTCGAGCTGCTCCCTCATGGCCAGGAGCTCGACGTCGGTGGAGGTTGGCATGCCAAGCCGCGCAGCAGACGCGGGGATGGCCGCAGAAGTGGAGGGCGGCATGTTGCTCTCCCTCTCGTAGGGCCGGTGTACCCTGCCACCAGCCGGTACGTCCACCTCCTCGACGACGGCCGCAGCGCCAGTAGCGGCTGCGCCGGCGTTTGCCGTCAAGCCCGTCACCAGCACCTCAGCGCAGTTCGCAGAGCGAGACGCGGGCCTTCCGCGAGCAGCAATCACCGCGGGAGGATCCTCCGCGTCTTGCACCTGCTCAGGATACGCATGGTCGACGACGGTGGCGATGTAGACGAGATGAGAGCCGAAGGAGACCACCGAACCGCCCTCCGGCATGGCCTTGCCGCCGAAACAGCCGACGTTGTCGATGACGAAGTCGAAGGAGCCGAATCTGTGGACAAGGCCACAGACCACGCGCTCCGATGAAGAAGATCCCGTCCGAACAGAAACTCCAACCAGCGCCGCTGCTTGCCCCACGGTGGGCGCCAACTGTCGGGGTGGTGTCACGGCAGATGCCATAGGATGGCTAAAGTTGTGGGGACGATGGACGCTGGAGGTATTCGGGGAGGGATCACGCGACGAGTAGACGCGTGAGGTAAGAACAATACACTGCAAACAACACGATCTACCCAGGTTCAGGGCCCTCGTGAGGAGGTAAAACCCCTACTCCTGCCTCTCTATGTGTATTATGATGTTTCTCCGAGTAGCCACAGTACAAAAGATATCTCTACCGAGTAGCCTCTCGCTCCTCTCCGGGTAGAGCTAGGGTAAGAACTTAGGGTTTCTAGGATGAGAGTGTCGTCTCCAATGAGCATGAGCGTCGTGCGTCTCTGTGTGCGCGTCCCTCGCGCAGGAGGCGGCTGGGCACCTTATATACACGATGCCCAGCCGGATACGTCCAAATACGGGCAAGTGTCGACATAGTGTCCACACCGTCCTTCTTCCGGGTTCCCGCTGACAGCTTTTGCTCCCAGCCTTGGCTTCATCCGGAAAGTCGTTGGGCAAAACTAGGGGACAGGCGGCTAACACTGTACCTAGGCACAGAGTAGACCCCCCATATCCTGCCACAGCATGCTCCCATGCTGTCACTGTCAGGCACGTCGTCCCCAAATGAACAGTAGATCGCATGCCGCCAAGTACGGACCCAGGATACGCGGGATCCTGTGTCAGAACGGCTCCTTTGACTTTCTGGCCGGGTAGGTTCCCGCCAATTGTTCCCGCCAATTGTACTCGGGTCAACCTTCTACCCGAAAGGATAGAACATGCTTGATTTCTCCTTCTGGTCATCTTGAGGTGAGACCGAGTAGCAGTCAACCGGGTAGCGAGTACCAGGTAGTCGGCTACTCGACCAAACCTCCCTTCTGTAAGCCGCCTTTACCACCTGTCTTTACCCTACTCGGGGGTAACCCCCCGACAACACCACAACCCTCCGGATCTCGGGTTGATGATGACGGCGGCCTCGGGTGTTTTTCATGGAAAAGTGGTATACTTTTAGGATTCACGCATCGGGGAGAATATATGGGCGAAAGGGCGATGGCGGTGGG
Source organism: Alopecurus myosuroides (assembly GCA_028641055.1). Lineage (NCBI taxonomy): Eukaryota > Viridiplantae > Streptophyta > Magnoliopsida > Poales > Poaceae > Alopecurus > Alopecurus myosuroides. The sequence continues at coordinate 264,208,017 of CM054062.1, forward strand.
CGCCCGAGGGGCCCACACCACCCCAGGCGCGGCCAGGGGGAGGCGCCCTATGGTGTGGCCCCCCTCTGGGCCTCTTCGGTACTCCGTAGAACCTTCGGGGATTCTAAGACTTCCGGGCTTCAAATTTTCCAATTCCGAGAATATTTCCAGAACAACTTTTCTCAAACTAAAAACAGCAGAAAACATGAACTGGCTCTGTGGCATCTTGTCAATAGGTTAGTCCCGGGAAATCGATAAAGATGACATAAAGTGTAAGGAAAACATGTAGCATATGGCATGAAAACAACATGGAACGTCAGAAATTAAGGATACGTTTATGACGTATCAACATATCAGTCATATTAATGGGGTGGTCCCACACTTGCTCCCGGGGGGGTCACACACCTTCAATACTAGGATGACACAATCATTCTCATCCAAAACAGCAACCTTGAAGTGGCTAACCTTAAATTTCTGCTCATGTGTTTCGAGAACATTTCTGGCCTAAAGATCAACTATCACAATAGCGAAGTTGTTGTCCTTAATCAGCCCCCGGAGTGTGGGCATTTAGTGGCTAGACGCCTGATCTGCAAGCTCGGGAAACTTCCCATAACATATCTTGGTCTTACAATTGCCGACAAAAAACTTACAAAGGAACAATGGGTGTTCTTAATCCAAAAGCCGGCTGCTAGGGTCGAACCGTAGATTGGTAGGTTCCTCTCCTCGGGTGTCCGACTCATTCTTTCCAACTCCTGCCTAGACAATATCACTACATACTCTATGGGTCTTTTTCTTCTCCAAAAAGGAATCCACGAGAAGTTCGACTCTCATAGAGCTCGTTTCTTCTGGGAAGGTGCCGGCCCAAATCGGAAGTATCATATGGTCAATTGGCCAGCGGTCTATCGTCCCAAGGACCAAGGGGGTGTAGGGTTTATTAACTCTAGAAGAATGAACGAAGCTCTAATGCTTAAGTGGATCTGGAAGATTTACCAATCTAAGAACTACATCTGGGCGGTCATTATTCGCAACAAATACATGCCAGAGGGGGACTTCTTCTCCAGCTCTAAGCGTGGGGGCTCATAGTTATGGAAAAGTCTGCATGAAATCAAGCATCTTTTCAGAGCGGGGGCCAACCACCACATCCATTACGGCTCCTGATCTAGGTTCTGGACAGACTGGTGGCATGGGGACGGGTCTGAACCAGATATTCCCGCTTCTGTTTAACTCGCGCGACAATAAAGCGGTCTCGGTGGCGGTGGTTGTCCGAGATGGTATTCACTTCCGTCGTTCTTTAGACCAGGCAGGAATGCTCCAATGGAAGACGCTGGATTGGATCCTAGGGGATGTCCATCTCTCAGAGTTGCCAGATAGGATTTCCTGGTCCCTTGAGACATCAGAGCAATTCTCGGTGAAATCTATGTATGTGACGCTGTCGGTGGGCCGATTTTGGCTCACGCATAAGTCCTTTGGGAGGCAAGGACCCCTCTTAAGATTAAAAAAATTGCATGGCAGCTGCTTCAGGACAGACTGTCAGCTGGGGCCTAGCTTGCTTCCCGGCAGGGGCCATCGGATGGGTTATGCAACTTGTGCGGCAACATTGAAGACGTGGATCACATCTTTTGTTCTTTCTCTCTTGCGCAGTTTGCCTGGAGAGTCTTGCGGCAGGACTTTGGGAAGACCTGGTGCCTGAGAGGTGGGATGCAGTGGCCCGCTACCGTTCTAAACCTACCCTCCAGTGGTCGTAGCCTCGTGTGGCGCCTCTTCCTTGCGCAATCGTGGGTGCTGTGGACCGTTAGAAACAAGCACACTATTGAGGGGAAGCTTATTTGTCACCCCTCTGGCATAATTTTCAAAATTGTCGTCTTCTTGCAATTTTGGATGCCAAAGTTGAGGCCTGAAGCACATGACGAGGTGCTGTCATTGAGGAGCTCAAGAAGATTCATCGCGTGTGGTGAAAGTACCCAATGGTCAACTAGAGGGGGTTTGAATAGGTGACCTACAAATTTTAATCCTTTTTCACTTTTAGATGGGATTTAGCAAGTAAGCAACTTGGTTATCTAGATGTGCAACTAGGTAGACACCCTATATGATAAGAAACAAGTATGCAACGGAAGTAAATGCAAGGCACAAGATAAACACAAGTGAAAAACACGGAGACAAGGATATGTTTCCCGTAGCTCTTTCTTAAAAGAAGTACGTCTATGTTGGAGAGGTGGGGAGCCACCTAGGCAATCCTCAATAGCACGATTGTGCACACCTTGTTCTCCTTAAGCTTCTCTGGTGAGGGAGATTCTCGTTTCCACTATGAGGTCGACTTGAAGGCGTTGACCAAACCTTTACAAGGGGGTGGAGGCTAGTCCACAAGTGAGATGGAGGCTCTCTCCGAAGCTTCTTGCTACAAGGTGGAAGCTACAAGCACTAGGGTTTCTCTAGGATGACAAAGCAACAAAGAGATTACAAGATCCCAAGGGGTATGGTATGGGAAAACGATTTTTGGCTTGGTAGAAAGGTAGATCTAGGCCTCCTCCATGAGATCCTTGAAGGGCATCAAGTTTGGTTGGAGGAGGAGGGAGATCAGGGCGTTTTGAGCTCTTGAACAATGGAGGAGAGAGATGAATGGACGAACTAGCTGTCTAGAGGAAGAAGACAGCTATTTATAGCCTCCTCCAAGATCTTACCGTTTCAGCTCTCCAGGGCCGAAATATTCCGGTGTTAGTACCGGAATATTCCGGGGAAGCGAGGCCGGAGATTTGAAATATCCGGGGGACGGATTTTTGAATAATCCGGGGCTAGAATATTTCGGCTAATAATCCGCCCCCATCTCTGCAAGCGGGCAGCAGCGCCCCATCTGATTTTCGCTAAGGACCAGGGGCCCGAATATTTGCCCCGGAATATTCCGGGCAAATTTCCGCCCCGTCTTCTGCGAGCGGGCACCAGCGACACCTCCAAAAATCTGCTAAGGACCAAGGGGCCGGAAATTTGCCCCGGAAATTTCCACCCTAGCTTCTGCGAGCGGGCAGCTGGAGGCCAGGAATCCATCTTCTGAAGTTTGAGAGGGCCGGAATATTCCGGTGCTGAGGACGGATATTCCCGCCTATATCCACCGGATATTCCGGGGCAAGTGGACTGAATAATCCGGCTGCAGTTTCTTTTCTTCTTCAGACATCCTTTGTGTCTTAAGAATATTATCGTGAAATATATATGAGTCCATCTGTAGACACTTAAACCATATGGTTAGTAATCATACCCGCGTTGTTATCATCACCAAAATCACCAGAGGAGACATTTGCTTTCATCTCCCCCTTTTTGGTGAGTGATGACAACACGGGTATTTGCATAGTGATAATCCAACAATACGATGAAAATAGAACACACAGATAATCACAACTAAGGAGACATGCCTCCCGATAATATAAGTTCACGAATTGGAAATCCACGAAGAAAAACAAAGTTGTTCAAAAAGCACGAGAAATAAAAAACAAGCAGCCTACCCAGGCAAATCCTGCGATCTCTAGATCTTCTCCCCCTTTGGCATCAGGATACCAAAAAGAGAGAAGAATGCACTACTCCCCAAGGAACAAGCTCTAGTCCATGTCATCATCGTCCTCGGCATGCTCGGTGTATTCTTCCTCCTCACTAGGAGTGGCGATGTCATCATCATCAGGCACATCGAGATCCCAGTCCACATCACGGTTGTTCCAGTTGCGGTAGGGAGTCTGAGCATGAAGTGGAGCAGGAACATTGGGCACGTTGAGGGATTTCATGATGGTGCGCTAATTCTCTTGAATGTTGTGGCGCTCGACATAGGCATTGTAGTTCTCCGTGTGGATGCATACATTCATGCACATCACCTTCTCAATGGCACGAACGATCCAGGAGCGCTTCTTTGTACCAGGAGGAGGCTACCTCATGCGAGGATCACGGTGGCCCTGACCCGTGGCACCAACATCATGTGCAGCTTGCGTAGTGTGGGCACTATTCTTGTATAGTTTCACATCCTTGTGCGTCTCACGGTCCAACTCAAGATCACCACGAAGCTCAACGGGAGACCTGGACTTGATGAGCTTCATGATGTATGGTGCATAAGCTGGCACCTTGCGGTGGAAGAGAGCATAGTGGGTCTCATTGAAGATGAAATCCATCACATCAATCTTGTGGCGCTTAGTATCCTCGAGATTTCCCTCGGTGAAAGTGAGGAAGGAATGGTGCATGAGGTTCACCAAACCGCCAAGGATCTCATCGTTGTTGCCACCGCTAGGGGCAATGGTCTCCCGAAACATGCGTAGAAGGATGTCATAGATAGCATAGAGGCCCTTGGCAGAACCCACAACACCACGAGGACCAAACAGCTCAACCAACTTGTTCTTCTCATACTCCATGCCATGAATGTGCATGCGAGCACCCTGAGGGACATTGAGGCCAGCAAATGGATACCCGAGCTCAGCAACAAAATCATGGAATGTGGCAGTGAGGAAGTGAGGGTCAGACATCCAGGACATACCGATCTCCTCAGACTCATCAAAAACCAGGGTGGCGAAGAACTGATGGATGAAGGTGGTGTTGTAGGTGCATTGGGTCTCCATGAGATGGCGCAGTCCAAGGAGCTCAGCAAGATGAACATAGCTGTTGAAGTAGGAAGGTTTAGCGGCCATGTGTGCAAAGTTGATATACTTCATTGGGCAGACTGGCTTGCTCATCACTGTGTAAACTTTCTTGAACAGAGTCTCCTGCTCCACATGCCAGAAGAAGGAATCAATAGTTGGGTCCTGAGGACCCTCAGTGTACCAGGACTTGTTGTGCCATGCCTTGAACTCAGCTACATACATGGTGGCCATGTTGAGAGCAGCCTTGCTGAAAGTATAGCATGGGCACCTAGAGGGGGTGAATAGGCCTATGAACAATTTTATTTTTTCTTTCACAATTAGGCTTGACACAAAGGTAAATTCTCTAGATTATGCAACTACGCTGAATTTATCTATATGACAAGAACAAGCAAAATAACAATACAAGCACGAGTAAAGGAGGAAGAGAACGAGGTAACCGATATGAAGCACATGAAGACACGATGTATTCTCGAGTTCCTCCTTGTTGAGATCGCCACAAAGGCCTACTCAATGCCACAAAGGCCTCACCCTATTCTCCGATGAACCCCGCCACAAAGTCCTAGTCCACCTTCCACTATTGATCCCCTTTGAGGCGGGAATCGAGTCCTTTATAAACAAGCCTCGGGCACACATCCACAACCAAATTGGGGGCTCCCAACAATCACAAATCACCAACAAGTGTAGCAATGGAGTCTAGGTTTTCCACAAGGAAACCCTAGACTAGATCCCACTAGAATATGTGGGGGAAATGAAGATCGGCTCGGTGAAGATGTAGATCGGGGTCTTCTCCTTCAATCCTCCAAGTATCAACGAGTTTGGGTGGAGGGATTGGGAGAAATCTAGCTTGTGGAGGCTCAATAAATGCTTGACTTCAATGCTGGTTTGAGCAACCCTTTGGAGAAGAAGGGGATGGGGTATTTATAACCCCCTCCCCAAACTAGCCGTTTGACCCTTTTTCGTGCCTGGCGATACTACCACTGGGGTCAGTGGTACTACCGCCACCTGGTAACGTGAGAGGTACTGTAGCGACCCACTGACAGGGTGCAGGCGGTACCACCGCGGAAGTACCGTGGTACTTCCAGCAGCGGTACTACCGCGAGTGCCCACCGGTAGTACCGCTGGCCACTTCTTCGAAATAAATCAAAGTGGTTGGCGGTAGTACTACGTCACTACCGCTCTAGTACCGTAAACGTTACTGCGAGCAAAATCTCGCTGGCGGTACTTTGACGGGTACTGCCAGCGGTACTACCGCTGGCGGTAGCGGTACTACCGCCGTGCAAGGCTTTGCTCCTAAACCAACTAAGTCACATCAGTACTACCGAACCAGTACCACTGAAGTACCGCTGAATGCAGTAGCCAAATTTACTCTGGCGGTACTGGGCGCGGTACTACCGTTTGCTGGGCAGAGCGGTACTACTGCTGAGGGGCCCGGTACTACCGCTGGACCAAGTTGATTTTGGTGGCTTTGTCTTTGAACACTCTTCACTTTTTGCGTCAAGATGATATTTCCTGAAATACTTAGAAGCACTGTTAGATTCTTACTAGTGTTGTTATTGATACGTCTCCAACGTATCTATAATTTCTGATGCTCCATGATAATATTATGCCAATTGCTACATGTTTTCTCCCTTCTTTATAGCATTTTTACACGTCTTCTGGAACTAACCTATTAACAAGATGCCAAGTGCCAGCTCCTTGTTTTCTGTTGTTTTTTATTTCAGAAAAGTTGTTCTGGAAATATTCTAGGAATTGGACCCCATAAAGCCCGAAGGGCCTATTTTCCCTAGAAGCATCCAGAAGACCGAAGAGGATTCGAAGACGGGCACCAGGGGGCCACACCATGGGGTGGCGCGCTGGTGGTGTGGGGCCCCCAGGGCTCCACCGCCTCTGCCCTTTCGCCTATTTATTTCCCCCGGATGGAAAACCCTAGGACCTGATCAAATATCCCCGAATAGTTCCATAGCCGTCGTCGCCGTCAACCCTAGATCAGGGGGGGTCTGAAGCTGTCTCCCAGCAACCTGCCAGAGAGGAAATCATCATCGAAGGCCTCTTCATCACCATGCCTGCCTCCGGAGTGATGCGTGAGTAGTTCATCCTTGGACTACGGGTCCATAGTAGTAGCTAGATGGTTGTCTCCTCCTCATATGCCTCCATGTTTAGATCTCGTGAGCTGCCTAACATGATCGAGATCGTTCTTATGTAATTCTATGTGTTGTGTTTGCTGGGATCCGATGAATATTGAACGTATGCCAAGTTGATTATAGTCTTTATTTCATATGCTATTTTTTATCTTGCATGATTTCCGTTGCTAGTGGTTGCTCTGACCAAGTAGTTGCTAGTGACTCCAAGAGGGAGTATTTATGCTCGATAGTGGGTTCATGCCTCCTTTTTGCCTGTGCTCGAGTGACATAAACGTGACGGGGGAGGATGTGTTGTTGCCACTAGGGAGAAAACAGCGGTGTGAGTGCCCGCGTGTACAATCATTGCTTACTTTACACACATTGTTTAATGCAATTATCTGTTGCTTGCAACTTAATACCTAAGGGGGTTCGGATGATAACCTGAGGGTGGATTATTAGTCATAGATGCAGTTGGATTACGGTCTATGTATATTGTTGTAATGCCCGCACTAAATATCATAGTAGTCATCATGTCATGAATGTGCACTACGGTGCAACCTTTATTTGTCAATTGCCTAGCTGTAATTTGTTCACCCAGCATGCTATCTTTTATGGAGAGACACCACTAGTGAACCTATGAACCCCGGTCCATTTTCTTGCACTAAACAAACCACTACAATTTCCTGCTTTCTTTACTTACTGCAAGAATACACTATTTTCCACACTATACGTCTAATCTTTGTTTTCAGCAAGACCGGTGAGATTGACAACCTCACTGTACCTTGGGACAAAGTATTTTGGTTGTGTTGTGTGCAGGTTCCGCGTTGTTGCTGACACCGGTGAGGCGCCATCACCACCGTCAGTGGTATCAACCTTCCAAAGATCCTCTTCCTCCTACTGGATTGATAACCTTGGTTCTTAACTGAGGGAAATTCTTACCGCTGCACTCATCACACCCTCCTCTTGGGGTTCCCAACACACAGTAATTTTTGCAAGGAATTTATGTAGCCATTGTCAGCATCAAGGAATTTCTGGCGCCGTTGTCGGGGAGGAAGAATTCTTCTGGCAAGGGGAGTGTCTCACTCTCAACCTCTTTATTTTGTTTATTGTCTTTTTTTAATTTTTGTCTTGTTTTGCTTCTCTTTATCAAAAACACACAAAAAATTAGTTTACTTTATAGCGTTTATTTATTTGCTTGCTTTTATTTCGTTAGAATGAGTATTCCTGAAGTCGAGGTTTGTTCTTTTAGGCAACAAGGGGGAGAGAGTTTAAAAGATGTTTGGTATAGAATAAATGATGCTCATAATAGGTGCACAAAAAAATTCTACCTTGATACTCCTGAGAAATTTTTATGTTGGTATTACTGGCTGGTATAGGCATGTGTTAGATACTCTTACGGCTGGAAATTTTCTAGGAACTCCTGCCTTGGAAACCTGCAATTTGATTGAAAGTTTAGTCGGAGCACCCCCCCCCCCCCCCCCACTACATTTGTTAAAACTTAGACCACTTTGGAGGATGTTATTAATAAACTCTTTGGAAATGAACTTACCCATTTTCCTTGATAATGCTAGCAAAGTTAATGAATCAATAATTACTATTGATAAAAGAATCACTGCTCTAGAAGCTAGCAACACTCATGATGATCAAAAATTTAGGATTGGTAAACTAGAGGAGGCTATGGGAACTTTAAGCTCAACTTTTTTATCTCTTAAATTCAAAAAGGAGAAAGCCTTTGTGGGAAAGGAGCAAATATTCATGTATGTTCCCAAGATAACTAAACCTAAATCTCAATATGTGCTGAACATTGCTAAAACAATTAATGAAACTAAGAGTGACCTTCATGTTAAATCTTCAGAAACACCTAGAGTGCCTAATGCTGCAAATAATGATTTAGAGGAAGTTATATATGTTGATTCTTCACTTGAAAATACTTGAGTTGCTTTCTATGCCTAGCTGAAAGACGTTAAAGAAAAGCGCTACCGGGAGACAACCCATTATATTTCTCTATTTTCAACCAGTTTTCCTTCGTTTTCTTTTGTGTGCTTTCCACTTGGGTGTTGTCTATTTCCTTATAAACCATTTTGTATCTTTTTTTTGTGTTTTTGTTGATTCAAGTAAAGCCTCTAGTGGAAAGTTGAGACTATATTTCGGATTTCTGCGCAGAAAACAGATTTCTGCTGTCCACTGTGAATTTCGTATAAAATCACATAAAATTAAAAACGACCTGATATTTTTTGTGCGTAATCCTGGGATGTATGTGCAACTTTTCTTAGTTGACCACTTTTTGATTTGAGTAACTGAAGATTTTCGAAAAAAATCATCTTTACCTGCTGTCATGTTTTGGCAGATTTCTGCCAATAATTGCATTTGCATCTTAATCTCTTTCTTTTGGTGTTCTTTTGAGAAAAAGAGTTTTAAAAGAAGTTGTGACAGTAGCTAATGGTTTTTTGAGTTTTAGGCTTGTGTTGAAACTGAACCATGTGAATTTATTATTTCGATTGCATTAATGTTGCTAATAAAGATTGTGAGAAGTTTGGTGTGAAGGAAGTTTTCAAGGGTGAAGAGAACAGGATGATATGACGTGATCAAGAAGAGTGAAAATGATAAGCTTGGGTATGACCCAGTGGTACATCCCAGCAAATTCCAGGAATACTCAAGCGTCTAAGCTTGGGGATGCCCAAGGCATCCCCTTCTTCATCGACAAATTATCAGGTCACTTCTAGTGAAACTATATTTTTATTCGGTCACATCTAATGTGTTTTACTTGGAGCGTCTTTGATTTTTGCTTCCAGTTTTTTTTTGCAATAAGCTTGGGTGGAACCCATCATTCTTTTATTGGAGAGTGACACGCTTCGCTTTTTCATGGGAATACTTTGTATTCTTAATCTTTGTCTGGCTGCTGTATTTATTTAGCTCCTGTTTTGCATGCATCTCTTATCAGAGCTATTAGTTTTAGTAGTGTTATGTGAGTACTCTCACGTTTGGTTGCTGTATCATAAAGAGTATTTTTGTTAAAACATATCTTGTATGGTGCTTGTTGGGAAAAGAAACTGTTGCTTGAAGTAGAATTTATAACAGTGCAAGTAGAAGCTTGTATAGACTGTGCTAGAACTTTTTTATGCCATGCTAAATGTTATTTTAGTTTTAAAGCCTTGTGGATATTGAGTAGCATGAATAGCCTGAAATAGCTGAGAGTGTTTAATATGCCATTGAAAGATTTATGAGTTGTTCTTGTCATAGTAAAGCATCAATTTATGGTATTCTCTTTCGAATGTTTTATTTGGTTGACTTGGCGCATGCTCACACCATGTTTATGACTATGAACCAGTCACGAATAGCCTCTATGACCACTTAGTTTTTGAACTTGCGATACCGCTTATGCTTTAAATAATGATGTTTATGTCGATATGCATGATTATGGCTCTATGCTCTCTTGATTCGTCGCTCCTAGTCTTTTGGTAGCCTCCACCTGTACTGAGTATGAGCTCTACTCGTGCACCCAACTCCCTTAAACCAAAGTTTTCCCATTGTGTACACCATACCTACCTACATTGGTATTTAACTGCCACTCCAAAGTAAATTGCTCATGTGTTACCTTTAAAACTTTCAAAACTACTCCTGCTTTATGTTCCTCTTTTTGCTCATGAGGACGTCAATGGAGAATCTTTATCTCACTTGTTGATTGGATTTCACACCCTGGACTAGTGGCTTCATCCGCTTATCCAAATGATAGAAGAGCTAGCAGCGGGGTGCCCAGCCCCAAATTAATGCAAACGAATTCTCTTTACTATTTTTGCCCCTGATTTATCAGTCAAAGCATAATTGTGTAAACAAAAGAGAAAGAGGGATGGCCTTCTACCCATATGTGTCCTTCACATGGGATCCGCTCTTCTGAATCCAGTTGGCTTGTGAAGTACTGTATTTTCTGTTTACCATTCATTGACATTAGCATACATCTCCCAAAATATAGACACTCCTCCATGGTACATGATTGTTGGTAGGCACCCAAGGATTCGGTTAGCCATGGTTTGTGAAAGATGGATGGGAGGAGTGTCAAACTTTTAATACCTTTGTTTAATAAAATAAAAAGCTCTAGCACATGATTTGATCCCTGCTTCCCTCTGCGAAGGGCCTTTCTTTTACTTTTATGTTGAGTCTCCATATTCTAACTTTATGCACGGTTGAGAGAGCATTTTTTCCATTCTGAGTTCTATGTGCCTTTGTCCCATAAACATCAATAATTGATTCATGATGTGATATTGTTTGTTCTTAAATTATTTGCTCTAGTGTTCCTCATAAACTTTGAAGGTGTCCTGGCATTTATGTTTTGTCCCACTCTTAAGGACTAGCGAAATATCACTTTGCCATGCTTTCTCTCTACCTGAAACAAACGTTTATCTTTCTTTGCATTATTATTCATGATCCTTTATTTGAGATACTCTTCATGATGCAAAGTGATTGCTATGCTTTATTATTAAAGTTCTATTTATCATGTTTGTGTTTTGAAGTTCTATGATCTCAGCTTACATATGCTTTTACATTATAATGACCAAGTTTATGTTAGTAGCATGTTACCTAAAAAATTATTGTGTTTTATCGTTTACCTACTCGAGGAAGAGTAGGAACTAAGCCTGGGGATGCTTGATACGTCTCCAACGTATCTATAATTTATGATGCTCCATGATAATATTATGTCAATTGCTACATGTTTTCTCCCTTCTTTCTAGCATTTTTACATGTTTCCAGGACTAACCTATTAACAAGATGCCAAATGCCAGTTCCATGTTTTCTGCTATTTTTTATTTCAGAAAAGTTGTTCTGGAAATATTCTCGGAATTGGACCCCACAAAGCCTGAAGTTCCTATTTTCCCCGGAAGAATCCAGAAGAGCGAAGACGGGTCGAAGACGGGCACCAGGGGGGCACACCATGGGGTGGTGCGCCCCCCTTGGCCGCGCCAGCTAGTGGTGTGGGGCCCCCCCAGGGCTCCATCGCCTCTGCCATTTCACCTATTTATTCCCCCCGGATGGAAAACCCTAGGCACCTGATCAAATATCCCCGAATAGTTCCACAACCGCCGTCGTCGTCTGTCCTAGACCAGGGGGTTCTGAAGCTGTCTCCCGGCACCCTGCCGGAGAGGAAATCATCACCGGATGCCTCTTCATCACCATGCCTGCCTCCGGAGTGATGCCTGAGTAGTTCATCCTTGGACTACGGGTCCATAGCAGTAGTTAGATGGTTGTCTCCTCCTCATATGCCTCCATATTTAGATCTCATGAGCTGCCTAACATGATCGAGATTGTTCTTATGTAATTCTATGTGTTGTGTTTGCTGGGATACGATGAATATTGAACTTATGCCAAGTTGATTATAGTCTTTACTGCAGATGCTATTTGTGATCTTGCATGCTTTCTGTTGCTGGTGGTTCCTCTGGCCAAGTAGTTGCTAGTGACTCCAAGAGGGAGTATTTATGCTCGATAGTGGGTTCATGCCTCCTTTTCGCCTGTGCTCGAGTGACAGAAACGTGACGGAGGAGGATGTGATGTTTCCACTAGGGAAAAAAACAGCGGTGTGAGTGCCCGCGTGTACAATCATTGCTTACTTTACACACATTGTTTAATGCAATTATATGTTGCTTGCAACTTAATACCTAAGGGGGTTCGGATGATAACCTGAGGGTGGATTATTAGTCATAGATGCAGTTGGATTATGGTCTATGTATATTGTTGTAATGCCCGCACTAAATATCATAGTAATCATCATGTCATGAATGTGCACTACGGTGCAACCTTTATTTGTCAATTTCCCAGCTGTAATTTGTTCGCCCAGCATGCTATCTTTTATGGAGAGACACCACTAGTGAACCTATGAACCCCGATCCATTTTCTTGCACTTTTAAACAAACCACTACAATTTCCTGCTTTCTTTACTTACCGGAAGCATACACTATTTTCCACACTATACGTCTAATCTTTGTTTTCAGCAAGACCGGTGAGATTGACAACCTCACTGTACCGTTGGGACAAAGTATTTTGGTTGTGTTGTGTGCAGGTTCCGCGTTGTTGCTGACACCGATGAGGCGCCATCACCACCGTCAATGGCATCAACCTTCCAAAGATCCTCTTCCTCCTACTGGATTGATAACCTTGGTTCTTAACCGAGGGAAATTTTTACCGCTGCACTCATCACACCCTCCTCTTGGGGTTCCCAACACACAGGAATTTCTGCAAGGAATTTCTGTAGCCATTGTCAGCATAAGTTATCAACTCCAAAACCTAAGAGAGATCAAAATGCAAATGCACTTTCAATCTCCCCCTTTTTGGAGATCGATGACAACACCACTAAGAGAGGTCTAAATTTTTTTGACGAGCACTTCTTAAGAGAGTGAAGCATCAAGAATATTTGCTTAATGAGGCAAACTTTGTTCTCTTTTAGAATGTGTGTTCCCCCTAACTTTTAGAGACCTAGCAAGGATATATATGATATAACAATATGAATACTTGCCAAATAAGAAATAACAATAACAACCATAAAATCCATAACACCAAATGGTTCAACACCAATAGCACACACCACACAAAACATCAATAAAGTGTGACAACACAAACACAACCCAAGCAAATGAAGCGATCCTAAATAGAAATCTCTCCCCCTTTGGCATCAAGACACCAAAAAGGGAAGAGGCGATGCTAACGTCCCTGGAGGTCACTTGTTGGGGCTAGAGGCACTAGCTGGGCTTCCGAGACCACACTCATCTTCGGAGTTGACATCTTCTGCCTCATCGTCAGTATCACCACGAGTCCATGGCTCATGAGAAGTAGTAGCATCATCAAGAAGATCTGGATCCACCCACATGATGCCTTGCTCTGACTTCCACTCCTTGGAGGTGGTGATCCTATCCTCAGAACACAGGCAAACAGACACCCCAAGATGGGCAAACCTGTCACGTGTAAGCTGACGCTACTTCTTGCTACGCACATGAGCAAGATAGGCCTTGTTCTCCATATCAATCTGACGACGGAACACCTTATTCAGAGTCGAGGACATCCACTTGCAAAAGCTATTCTTCTGAGCTCTACCCTCCATCTCGAAATCAGAGTCACTAGAGCCATCAGTGTCCGGACCTAGAAGGGGAGTGGCATGCTTCTTGACTCGAAGATCCTTGACACGGTGAGCAGTGAGCTCTTGGTCATTGTCCAAGAGAGCATCAGAAAGTCTGGCATTTCGCCAAGTGGTGGCAATGATCTTGAACACTAAAGAAGCAAACACTGGCACTCTCCTCCTCATCACACAGTTATACATTTCATTCCAGATGATATCCATCACATCAAGCCGAAGGCCATCACCACGACGCCTATGAGTATAAACCATCAAGTCAGTAAGTGAGCCATGAATTTGATCAAAGTTGCCAACACGGGTGATGACCCACAAGTATAGGGGGTGTATCGTAGTACTTTCGATAAATAAGAGTGTCGAACCCAATGAGGAGGAGAAGGTGTTGACAAGCAGTTTTGATGAAGGAATAACTGTAAATACTGGAAAACAGATTTGTAGGGGTTTTTGATATTGCAGATAAATAAAGTGCGAGTAAATAAAATGCAGTAATAATAATTGCAGCGAGTGTCCCAATCCTTTCTTCAGCAAAGGACAAGCCGGTGAGTTTACTTATGATTGACAAACGTTCTCGAGGACACACGGGAGGTTTCTGTCAAGTGCTTTTGTTCCATGCAGCTGAATAATGCTCGGTGTTTTGATAAGTGTTGTGTGGGTGAACCTATGCTAATGTACCGTCACATCCAAGACTAATACATACTTGTGATTATACCCCTTACAAGCATCCGCGACTACAAGAAAGTAATTAAGAAATAAATCTAACCACAACTTTAAACTCTGGGATCCTACGCTCCCTCGTGTAATGGTTTCCTAACGGGGGTTTAGGTTTCTGTCACTCTGAAAACCCCACAATTAGTAGCCAAATACACGATGCATTCCCCTAGGCCCATAAATGGTGAAGTATCATGTAGTCGACGTTAACATGACACCACTAGAAGAATAACACCACAACTTAAATATCAAACATTAAATATTATTCAACATTACTTCACTACTAACAACTTGACTTCTCCCATGTCCTCAAGAACAACACAAACTACTCACAACACAACATATAGATCATGATCAGAGGTGATATAATGGATGATAACAATCTGGTCATAAAGATCAAACACCGATAAATCTCACAAGCATCAACTACTAACAAGTAATCCACACCGGGAGAGAGATCTAATCCAAAACAACGATAGAGGCCCCCTAATTGTTACAACGGGATGAAGGTGGATGATGAGGGTGATGGTGTTGGTGGTGATGATAATGATGATGACGATCTTGATGATGCCCGGAGCGATGACGGTGACGATGGCGGTGATTTCCCCTCTCCAGAGAGGAATTTCCCCGGCAGATTTCTCCCTGCCACAGAGATTTTCTCTCTCGGGTGTTTTCCGCCCCGCAGCGGCGGCGGAATAATTCTTCGAGGATGGAATGAGGCTTAGGGTTCCCTTGGGGTCAGGGGGCCAAAGATGACCCCCGTAGGTGGGCCAGGGTGGCCACACCCCTAGGTGGCGCGGCCAGGGGGCGCCACCCCTAGGTGTGGGCCCCTGGTGGCCCTCTCTGGCTCTCCTTCTGGTTGTGTTCCTCCTCGGGACTTTTAGGAACCCCCGGATGTCCCCCTTCTTCTTCTTCTGATCTTCTGAAATATGGTATCTCGACGGTGCTTTTTCCATCAGATTTCTGGTCCCGGCGTTTATTCTCCAAAAATTATAAAACATGCAAAATAAGATAAAATAACATAAGAGATGCATCATAACATGAAATATATCGATGGATAACAGAAAATTATGATATAAAATAGTGATGCAAAATGGACGTATCAACGGGGAGCCAACGTGTTCCTGAAGATCCTGTGGAGGATATCATATTTGGCCAGCAGATTCTTGAACTGACCAACCACAGCACGACCAGGGATATACAGATCATACATCTCAGTAGGGGCCATAGACTTCTCCGGGTAAGGAACCCGGAAGAAAGTAGAGTGAAAAGAAGCATTGGGGATCTCCCCAAAGTTCTGCAGACCCAACACATCAGCAAACTCAGCCCATGAAGCAGGAAGCTTCTGGTTCTTGGTCATCCAAGTGATCCTCCTCTCATCAGTATGGAAATATAGCGTGGCATAGAATTGGCCCACGAGGTGCTCATCATAGTATTCATTGATCTCGATGAAATCCAGAAGACCAAACTCCTCACAGACCTCCAATGCCTCACCAAAGTAGTCCATCTTTGATCTCATGAAAGGAACATTGATGGAGTATTGAGTCACTACCTTGTTCCTGTTCACCGGGTACTCCTCATAGAAAATCCTCTCCTGAAAACGAGTCCAAAAGCACTCATTGGCCCTAGCTTCCCTGGGCTTGGTGTAGGGGTTGGTCCTCCTTTCTCTGTGTAACTGCTCATCGGGCATGTTGACAACTGATTTGTCTTTAGAAGCCTGTGATTTCATCAACATGGACCTCTGTCTCCTTGTCATATTACCCTGTGGCATGACCTCTGGAGTTTCATCTTCCTCGGGATTCTTCCGAGTCCTCTTAGCCCCACGTTTGCGACCTCCACCCTTAGAAGCACTAGCACCTGCTCCTAAGAAAGCATAGGGGGTAGCAATGAGATAAGGTTAACTTCAATCAAAATGATCTACGAGAAAATTCATACAAGAACTAGACGTGCAAAAACTCCAGGAAGCCGTAGTACCGCTGTCTCCAGCAGTTCCAGCCATAGCGGTAGTACCGCTGTTGCCAGCGGTAGTACCGCTGCGGGCGGATCTGCCATGGCTCCCAGTGGGACAACCGATTCCAATCTAGAGAAAGTGCACCAAAAGTTCTTAGGGAATGTACTCGCCTAGGAGTCACAACGAACTACTTCTAGACTAGGAGATCTCTAGAACCCTAATCATCATCATCTCACAAGATTACTCGAGAGAGAGAGATATGAATGGGATACGAGAGCTCATCATCATGGAGAAGGAGTTGGGTGCGATCCTCGGGCGTCCTCCGGTGTGATTGGAGCACTCAATAACCAGAGAGAGCCCTCCTCGGCGGATGGAAGACTTGGCGGCGGCGAGATCCGGTGTGGGGAGAGGATGAGGGACAGAGGAGGTAAATGGGTAACTCCCTCTCCTAGATTCGTTTTTATCCCCTCGGATTTTCACCGTAGCGGTAGTACCGCTGTGCTCAACGGTAGTACCACCAAACTGGGACTACTGGAGCCACGAGGTAGTACCGTTGTTGGGTATGTGCTGGGCACGAGCCCGTGCAGCGGTAGTACCGTGCATGTCCACCGGTAGTACCGTGCGCAGGGTACTACTGTCAGTTACAATGGTAGTACCGTTGCAGATGGCGGTAGTACCGCTAGCCGGGTCTTCCTTCCACCAAGATATCAAAGTGATCAAAAATTTTGGAAGAGAAAATGTCTAAGGGGGGAAATACTGGGCTTGGGATAAGAACTCAAACTGAGATGGTACTACACACTCAAAGTTTTGCAAGCAAGACAAAATTCGAATAAGGAAAAGAGAGAGTGTGTATCCCAAACAACAACAACGACTCACAAAACACAAAGAGAGAAGAAAAAACACAACGAATAACACCACATAAGAACCAAACAAGAACCAACTCTTCAAGAGAAGAGGTTGGTGTCCTAAGCCACCATGTAAGAGAAAATGGTATGTCACCTAGAAGATGTATCTTGGGTATATTGCCAATTCTCGACATTGAAGCTCACAATTCAACATTAGAAAAACAGAGATAACAATTAATATTTGCTTTGGGCATAATGGGGGAGGGAGAACCCAATGTGTTAGGATAACACCCCCCCATGTCCATGCCTACACCTAAACCAAAACACGTTTCATCTATAGGGGTGTGTGCAAGATCCTCAAGTCAAACTCCTAGAATCAATGATGTTTAGTTCATTCCTCAAGAACATGAATCTTGCATCGTCGAGTGGCTTCATGAAGACATCCGCGAGATTGTCCTTGGTGGGCACATAAGCTAGTGCAATATCACCTCTTGCCACATGGTCTCAGATGAAATGATGGCGAATCTCAATATGCTTTGTTCTTGTGTGTTGCACGGGGTTGTAGGCGATCTTGATGACACTTTCATTGTCACACATGAGAGGCACCTTATCCAAATGAACGTCATTTCCCTTGAGAGTTTGCCTCATCCATAGCAATTGGATGCAAGCACTTGCGGCGGCCACGTACTTGGCTTCGGAGGTGGAGAGAGATATGCAATTTTTCTTCTTGGAAGACCAACTCACCAAAGACCTAACAATGAATTGGCAAGCCCCGGAAGTGGACTTCCTATCATCTTGATCACCGGCCCAATCGGAATACGTGTAGCCCTTGAGAGATAATTGTGCCCCCTTTGTGTACCACAAACCAAACCTTGAGGTATGAACCAAATACCGAAAAATCCTATGGACCGCCACTAAGTGGCTTTCCTTAGGATCCGCTTGATACCTTTCACACACACCTACACTCAAAACGATATCGGGCCTAGATGCACAAAGGTAAAGTAAAGAACCAATCATAGAACGATACAACTTTTGATCCACATCTTTACCATCCGGGTTGCACTTGAGGTGGCACTTGACTTGCATAGGAGATGGCTTGATCTTGGAATTTTTGAAATTAAACCTCTTGATCATGTATTGGGTATACTTGGCTTGATAAATGAAAGTTCCATGAGCCAATTGCTTGATCTCAAAGCCAATGAAGAATTTAAGCTCTCCCATCATGGACATCTCAAATCTGTCAGTCGTAAGCTTTGAGAACTCATTATTGAAAGCTTGGTTAGTTGAGACAAAGATAATATCGTCCACATAGAGTTGGCATATGAAAATATCTCCCTTTACTCTCTTTGTGAAGAGAGTGGGGTCGATCTTCCCAACTTTAAAACCACGGTCATCCAACAACTCTCTAAGGTGCTCCTACCACGCACGTGGTGCTTGTTTAAGTCCATAGAGAGCCTTATCGAGCTTGTAGACATGGTTAGGAAAGTTGAGGTTCTCGAACCCCGGAGGTTGCTTAACATATACCTCCTCTTTGAGTGGACCATTCAAGAAAGCACTTTTGACATCCATTTGTTGCAATTTGAAATTATGCAAAGATGCATATGCAAGAAGGATACGGATGGACTCAAGGCGAGCCACGGGAGCATAGGTTTCATCAAAGTCCATGCCTTCAACTTAAGTGTAACCTTGAGCTACCAATCTTGCCTTGTTCCTTATAACAATGCCATGCTCATCTTGCTTGTTCTTGAATATCCACTTAGTGCCAATAACATTGTGGCAATGTTTGGGCTTCTCAACTAATCTCCAAACCTTGTTGCGCTCAAAGTTATTGATATCATCATGCATAGCTTCAACCCAATCGGAGTCCTCAAGAGCTTCAAACACTTTCTTTGGTTCCACCATAGATATGTGAGCTTGATGCTCACTAAAATGTGCCAATTGCCTTCTTTTGGATCTTCTAGCTTGAATATCTTCCAAGACCTTGTTATCTTGGGCATCAATATGCTTCAAAACTCTTCTTATCCTTCTAGCACGACGGGCTTCGATCTCCTCATTATTGCGAGGAGGGATCACTTGATCATCTTGATCATTTGGGTCCTCGTCTTGAACAACTTGGCCTTGATCATCATCATAATCAACAACAACAACTTCTTCAACACTAGCTTCAACTTGAGGAGAGGAGGATGAGGATGGTTGATCTTGGCCTTGACCTTGACTAGCATGAATGATAGGAGTGGTTGCATCTTGCGTAGTAACTTGGTCAATAAGAGGAGGGTCTTCAACATGTTCTTGGGTAGGTGCAACACTTGGCTCCTTAGCTTGTTCTTCTATTGTAGAGGAGGGCTCCACTTGGGTAGAGCATAGTCCTTCTCGAGTCGCCATAAGGTGTCCCTCAATGAGGCGGAAAAATCCCACACCCATCCTTCCTATGGTTTCTTGAGGCATTTCAACATCTACATTAGAAACATGAAATTGCGCCACTTGGGAGCCATCATTTTCCTTGAAAACCACGCTACAAGATTCTATGACAATCCGTGAGGCTTTGTCAAAGACTCTATAAGTGTGGGATTCGGCACCGTAACCAACAAATATACCCTCAATAGTTTTGGATTTAAATTTAGACAACCTAACACCCTTCATCAAATAGAAGCACTTACAACCGAATACACGGAAGTAGGAGACGTTGGGCTTGTTGCCGGTGAGGATCTCATATGGAGTCTTGTCCAAGCCCTTGCGGATGTAGAGGCGGTTGGAGGAGTGGCATGCGGTGGATATGGCCTCGGCCCATAAATATTATGGAGAAGAATACTCCGCCAACATGGTCCTTGCCATATCCAAGAGAGTGTGATTCTTTATTTCGGCAACACCATTTTGTTGAGGAGTGTAAGTGCGGAGTATTGATTATGAATGCCCTCATCACTAAGGAATTCATTCAAAGTGTAGTTCTTGAACTCCGAACCATTATAACTCCTAATTGCCATGATTTGCACATTGTGTTGATGTTGCACTTGGTTGGAGAAGTCGATGATGGCTTGTTGAGTCTCACTCTTGCACTTGAAGAAATAAACCCAAGTGTATCTTAAATAATCATCGACAATCACAAAGCAATACTTCTTTCCACCAAGACTTGCCTTGGGCACGACACCAAAGAGATCAACATGGAGAAGCTCCAAGATCCTCTTTGATGAAATAATAGTCTTGGCCTTGTGCGAGATATCATGCATCTTTCCTTCAACACACGACCTACAA
This sequence comes from Alopecurus myosuroides, assembly GCA_028641055.1. NCBI lineage: Eukaryota > Viridiplantae > Streptophyta > Magnoliopsida > Poales > Poaceae > Alopecurus > Alopecurus myosuroides. The sequence goes on from CM054062.1 coordinate 264,228,587, forward strand.
ACACGATCTTTGGAAAAGGAAACATTTTCTTTTAGTCCGACAATAAGGCCACCTTTGTGAAGAATTTGCAAAGTTCTCATGCTGACACGGGATAAGCGGCGATGCCACAACCATCCCACGTCCGCCTTTCCAAAAATACAGGTTGATTGAGAGTTGGTAGACTTCAAAAAGTCCACCACGAGCAACTCATTTTCAACATGTCCCACGTATGCGATGTCAAGAGTCTTGCTCCTCAAAAGGACCACAATATCTTCATAAAAAAAGACGGAGAAACCCATCTTTCCAAGAGAACGGACAGAAAGTAAATTGAAACCAAGGGATTCGACAAGCATGACGTTCACGATAGTGATATCGGGAGCAATCACAACCTTGCCGAACCCCGATACCTTAGACGAGGACGAGTCTCCATAAGTGAAGGTTGCTTGAATGTCATTTGGGCGCAACTCCGTCACAAGTTCTTTGCTTCTGGTCATATGACTAGTGCATCCACTATCAATTATTCATTTAGACCCACCGGAAGCATAGTCCTGCAAGAGATCATTGTCGTGGATTTGAAAAGACAGATGCCATGGAATGGCTTGAGTTTGGGGCCGATGGACGCTGTGGGTATCCGGGGAGGGATCGCACGTGGCGCGCTCACTACACTGCAAACAACAAGATCTACCCAGGTTCGGGGCCCTTGTGTGGAGGTAACACCCCTGCTCCTGCTTGTCTCTCAATATATCTGGGTAACCGAGTACAAATGTGGTTCCTAAAACTCACAGAGCAAGAGGAAGAAGAAGGAGCTCACTCGTTTTCACTCTTTTTCTAAGGCAAAACACTAGAAGCTCTCTCTCTGGTATTGTCTGGACCGTCCCCCATGAAAGAGGGCAGTGGCCACCTTATATACTGGTGGCCACTGACAGAACGTACAAGGTTAGGCGAGATACACTGTGGAGTAGCGCACGATGTAGAGCACGAAGCCGAAAGTCTCCTCTGCGGTATGTCATGTGTCTCATGTCCCCTCTGTCAGAGACACGACATGACTCGGCCCATACCTCTGCACTGTACCCATGTATGCTCAGCGTCGCCCGCCTAGTAAGTTGCACCGCATACGCGTACTCTTCCCGTGATCTTCGGGATCTCAACTGCTCCATTGACTTCCCTCCGAGTAAGAGCAGGACCCTGGTCTATCCGGACTTACAAAGTGCTACTTGGTCAGTCCGAAGAGTACTCATATCTTCACTTGGCTCCTTGCTCTTCCTACCGAGATAGTTCCATCTTGGTAGCAACCCAACTCGATACCTTTCTACCCGGTAGCAATCCAACTCGGATGACTCCCATCTCGGATGACTCCCATCTCGGTAGCTTTCTACCCGGTAGCAATCCAACTCGGATGACCTCCAACTCGTTTGACCTCCAACTCGGACACCATTTAAGACCAAGTTTGACCCTACTCGAGGGTAGCCCCCGACATTAGTCCCCGAAGCTGGCGCGGTCCTGCAGCCTCGGATGAAGGGCCACAGCAACTTCCATAGAAGATAATAACACTCACACCAACCGTCATAACTTAACTCAGCTCGATCTTCCTGCCGGATTTGGTTATGCTCCTCTTCGGTCTGGACCTCTGGGGTGTACCAGGTACGCGTATAGGTTTTAACCCTTTTGACTTTGCGTTTATGCCGCTTTTTGGTGTCTTGCCTTCATGGGCACATCGGGCACGCGTATAGGATTTAACTTTTTTGCCTTTGCGTTTATGCCTTTGTTCGGTGTCTTGCCATCATGGGCATACTAGGCACGCGTATAGGTTTTAACTTTTTTGCCTTTGCGTTTATTCCGCTTTTCGGTGTCTCGCCTTCATGGGCATATCGGACACGCGTATAGGATTTAACTTTTTGGCCTTTGCGTTTATGCCTCTTTTCGGTGTCTTGCCATCATGGGCATATCGGGCACGCGTATAGGCTTTCACTTTTTTGTCTTTGTGTTTATGCCTCTTTTCGGTGTCTTGCCATCATGGGCATACCGGTCACGCGTATAGGCTTTCACTTTTTTGCCTTTGCGTTTTGATTCGGAATGGAGCCGACATAGTGAACCACCATAATTTGGGGATACCGAATTAGCGGAGATATTGCACATTTATAAGGCTGAGATTCTAGCTGTGATACTTTGACGCTGCAAGATATTTTAATGATATCATGGTTTACCAGCCGACATCGGGTATGTCGGTGTAGTGCCGTGACATCTCGGCCAACCGAGGTAAATTCCGTGACATCTTGATAGTCCGATTTAGGTGATGATTCGAGACATAATATAGTGATGATTCGGGTAACCAAGATAGATGAGGGTTCGGGTAACCAAGATAGATGATGATTTGTAAACACGATCTAGATTTGCCGATATGGACGCTAACTCGGCAAGATATGCCATTTTATGATTCAGCAAGCCAATGCTCAATGATTATTTGAGATGTGCTCTCAAGCCATTTTGAACATAAGATGAATCCAAGATGACCAATAATCCCATAATAATTGAATTCTTGACGATAGATTCTCATTTGGGGGCATATTCGTGCTTACAAACATGATTAGTCCACACATATTATAAGTACTCAAACTCGGTAAACAAGCAGTAAAAGACATGGTTGCTGCAGCGAGCAGCAACGTACAAGCTAAACATGCACTTGGTAACAGCCACAACAAGCAAGCAACAAAAGTTATTTCAACAATAATTCCAAGCCTGGATAAACAAACTCAGTACGGGTTTATCCCCCGAGTCACTTTTAACATCTAGGAAATGATAAGCTCTGGACTAGACGGGCAGTCCCCGGGTCGAAATGCTTGATCCCGGGGGAAAACAAATTAAGTGCGGGGCAGTCCCCGAGTGCTGTTTGGGAAAAACATAGTAAATACTCACTGAGCATTATTGGGGAAAATTGGACGGATAGAACCGACACGGGCTGAACCATCGAAGAGCAGTTGCCCAGGATATGTTGATGATGATCATTGGTGAAGACTGTGCCATCCTTTGCCTATGGCGGCAAGCTAGAGCGCGAGGGAAAATGGCGACATCGAGTCCCCAAGTTGATGAAGAAGGTCTCGTCCGGATGGAATCCCAGCCAGCGTCGCTGCTGGCCCCATAGTGGGCGCCACCTGCCGTGGATGTGAAAAGACAGATGCCATGGGATGGCTTGAGTTTGGGGCCGATGGACGTTGTGGGTATCCGGGGAGGGATCACACGCCTAGCTGGCGCGCTTACTACACTGCAAACAACAAGAGCTACTCAGGTTCGGGGCCCTCGTGTGGAGGTAACACCCCTACTCCTGCTTGTCTGTCAATATATCTGGGTAACCGAGTACAGATGTGGTTCCTCAAACTCATAGAGCAAGAGGAAGAAGAAGGAGCTCTTTTTTTTTCTAAGGCAAAACACTAGAATCTCTCTCTCTTGTATTGTCTGGACCGTCCCCCACGCAGGAGAGCAGTGGCCACCTTATATACTAGTGGCCACTGACAGAACGTACAAGGTTAGGCGAGATACAGTGTGGAGTAGCGCATGTTGTAGAGCACGGAGCCGAAAGTCTCCTCTGCGGTATGTCATGTGTGTCATGTCCCCTCTGTCAGAGACACGACGTGACTCGGCCCATACCTCTGCACTGTACCCATGTATGCTCCGCGTCACCCGCCTAGTAAGTTGCACCGCACGCGCATACTCTTCCCGTGATCTTCGGGGTCTCAACTGCTCCATTGACTTCCCTCCGAGTAAGAGCAGGACCCTGGTCTATCCGGACTTACCAAGTGCTACTTGGTCAATCCGGAGAGTAATCATATCTTCATTTGGCTCCCTGCTCTTCCTACCGAGATAGTTCCATCTTGGTAGCAACCCAACTTGGTACCTTTCTACCCGGTAGCAATCTAACTCGGATGACTCCCATCTCGGTAGCTTTCTACCCGGTAGCAATCCAACTCGGTTGACTCCCAACTCGGATGACCTCCAACTCGGTTGACCTCCAACTCGGATGACCTCCAACTCGGTTGACCTCCAACTCGGATTACCTCCAACTCGGATGACCTCCAACTCGGTTGACCTCCAACTCGGATGACCTCCAACTCGGACACCTTTTAAGACCAAGTTTGACCCTACTCGGGGGTAGCCCCCCGACAATCATTGACTAGAGTTAGGACCCGAGGAGGGTCCCTTCATGTTAGCAACAAGGGTCTTTGGAACCCAAATGGTATAGTCAATGTAACCCTCAATAGGACCAACATATTTAGCTTGCACAACACCATAATAATCAACATATAAGAAATGGTATGGATTGTTAGTTCCCGCGGAAATGCTACGAGTAGTGTTGTCCCTCATGACACCACTACTTGAAGCAACATTGTTAGCTTGTGCGGGTGTGCTACGAGTAGTGTTGTCCCTAGTGACGACACCACCCGAAGCACCATTGTTGGCCTTCTTCTTTCTCTTCTTCTTCTTGTTCGTCTTCTTGGAAACATAGCCAAGACCTTGCTTGCCCACTTGTGGCCTTGGAGAAGTCAATTGTGGTCTAGCAACAACCACATGAGGGCTAGGGGCAACCACTTGTGGGGTAGGGGTCACAACCTTCTCAACTTGAGGGCCTTTATCCTTGAGCCTTTCTAGCTCATCCTTCAACCTAGCATTTTCCTCAATAATATTTGCATGATCACAAGAAGAAGTAGAGGTGCTAGGGTTGTTAAGTTGATTAAGTTGAGTTTGAAGTTGTTCATGCAACTCTTTGAGGGAAGAATGTTGACTCTCCAAAGCTTTGTGAGCCTTGGTTAGTTTTTCAAACTCCTCGGTTAGTTTACCATGACCAACACCAAACTCAACCTTTATCCTTTTTAGCCTTTTTATATTTACAATTGCAAGGTCACGTTCCTTAGTGATATTGTCGGGGGGTTATCCCCTAGTAGGGGTAAGGTAAGTGCTAAAGGCAAGGTCAAAGGTGTTGTTTGACCGGGTAGACGTCTACCCGGTACTTGCTACCCGGTAGGTTTCTATCCGGTCGTACCCACCAGTGGCCAAGAGGAGAAATCAAGCAAGTTATGCTCTTCTGAGTAAAGAAGTTGGTCCGAGTAGAGGGAGTGAGTTCCTACTCGGTCCAGAAGTCAATGGAGCCGTTCTGACAAGGGATCCCGCGTATCCTGCGTCCGTACCGGCGTGCGGTTCAACTTACGGAGCGCGTGATTATCCGCGCTACGACGTGGCTACAGTGCGGTAGGCGCCTGTCAAGTCCGGTCACTGACAGAGGGGACAGGACAGGGCTAGGGGTGTCACGACCCCGGACCCAGAGATATACATACTGTTATTTGCTCCTAGCCATGGACTCACAAGGGCTTCAGGGTTACCAGCCCCGGCCGCAACAAACAACGGCAGGTAGACTGGATTCATCGGCACGTAGTCCGGATCCCCAGTCTACTACTCCTTTTATCCATGCTAGTCATAACCAACTATGCATATCAAAGCGTCCACGAATCGAATGAAACTGAAGGAAACGGGACCAAAGCTATACAGAGATGCTATGTGTCCAGAAAATGCAACAACAATCGAGGGTTACTGGGGTTACCTCGCCCCAGGCCGATCACATCGACAGGCGGGCTCGGACATGGATCATCGGCTCCACAACCCCTCGACTGTGACAACTATGCAGGCATAGCCAAAACTGTATAACGATGAGCTCGAAACCAACAACCAATCAAAGCAGTACTCTAAACATGAAGCTTTATTGAACAGGTATTACTAGAGTATAGCTTACAAGCAGAGGTCACACGACCCAACATTACATCAGACAACGGAAGGCAAACTATGTTGCTAATCAACAAGAACCAAAAAGGCCTAAGAGGCCGCAACATAAGGCGACGTCCCAGCCCATAGATTCCAGGCTGCTACCTGGGAACCCCAAACTACTCGTCGATGTCCACGTTGAATCACCACCGATGTGAGATCTTCTCCTGAACCAAAATTAAGCAAACCTGAGTACGGGAGGTACTCAACAAGACTTAGTTAACCTATTATATATCTGCTATCTTCAGAAAGGGTTTTATGAAGGCTGATTTGCGTAAAGCAATCTTTGTTTTCCAAATCGAGGAAGAATAGCACGTCTCATAGAATGTTTTTAAAACAGATGAGAAAGATACTGAACTACTGATATCATCTTTTGAGTCCACCAACATCAATTCCCAGCATCTCACATGCTACAAGGATCACCCCTCTCGGCATCTCCGAGGAGGCACCCTTGATCTACTGCCTCCATGCATTGTCAACATCTTTTACGTCACGTTCAAGTTATCTATGACCTCGTGGCATTCACCAAGTCGTCCTTAACCGTGGACACGGCTTTCCGAAAGATTTATCCCTGCAGGGTGGTACACTTTACGCACGTACCATCCGACTCTTATCGCCACATGTACGCTCCTTGGGAGCGCGGCAGAGGGTGGTTGGCCACGACCTTTACCTTGTCGAGCCCTATCCATGAGTCAACCCAAACAGGGCCACCCCGTCAACAGGGAGTTGGCCACCTCCTGACGGCACCTGTTTTGTGAGTCGGGATCAAGATCCGTGTACGTCCATCACTTGTCCCGGTCACGCCCTAAACACCTCCAAAAGGTTTTTGAATCACAAGCAGATGGAAATCCCAAACTATGTGACTCACGGATAGAACCAAACAAGTTAGTTAGTCGAGCGCGGTCTGTTAGGCCCTGCGTGTGGTTGCACGCTCAGTCTTGGTTTCCACGGCGAGACCTTACTCCTAGGGTTGGCAAGTACAGGACAAAGAACCACTTCCCAAGTGGCCTCCCGTCCTCGCCTTAGTCAAGTTAACCACACAATGCTCATCTCACCACGTCATCATATCATACTAAGTTATCGCAGCTCTGATTCATCAACCGGATGGAGCAGAGGTAAACAAACATGCATGACTAAGCGAAGCAGATATGAGGCCCTGGCGATGCGCACAAGCAATTCTATGGCGGCTAGGAGCAGTGGATCAGGATATTGAGGCAATGCAGTATATAGGTGAACTATATCTACCAGCATCAAATACTTTGGAATCAAATGCAAAGTACGAGATTCAAATGTTGTTCGAAAACATATATGAGCAGATAAGAGGTTATGCTTTCCTTGGTTATAAGAAAACCAGATAAAGTCTTCAGGAATAAGTGCTTGACTTGTCGGTTAAGATCAAGTATTCGTCATGGAGTTATTGGCCTCGTCTTCGGAGTCACGTTCTACCGAGGGGGACAAACACCGAAACAAGAAGAACAATCAACCATGGCATCAATGCAATGCGCAATATGTATGCATGAGCAAGTTAATGCACCGAAATAAAGCCCTAGACATGAAGATAGGGTTGCTAGGGTTCGTATGATAATTATGCAATTTTTCTGGAATTAGCCCGAAATGGACCCCGGAGGGGGTTTCAGACGATTATGAACATGAGTACAAGTTAAAGTGCTCAATTGGGTTTGAAAACATCATAAACAGATTGCATTTGTCATTTTGAGCAATTTGGTATATAACTTTTAATTTTCTAATTTTAGTGAATAAAAACTTATTTTTCTATTTTAAATGATTAAACAATATTAAATAGAGGCCAAAAATGAAGTGTGTCAAACATTTATGAAAGTGACATTTTTGGGTAGCTTACATTTTTATGAACATTTCCATACTTTCATATTAATTTTATGAGTAACATATTAAAAGATATTAATTATTCAATTTAATTCATATTCTACAATTGTAAAACATTTTCTGGGAAAAAGACAAAACACGATTATGAGGTCATCATGACGTCATCCTGGCATCATCAAACTCTGATCTTCACATCTGAATTCAAATTCGAACGGATTCGTTTATAATTGAAGAAACAAACTATACCACGACGTAGAGGAGATCGAGAGGGAACTAGGGGTGGTAGCGGGCGGCCGAATGGTGGCCGGATTCCTCGCCGATGACGAGGTCCGCCGGCGACCGGCGGTGGTGCACGGCACCGATGCGTTACAGAGGGATAGGGAGCAAACAGAGAGCATGGGGAGGCTCACCACGGCGTGCTGGAGCTCGTGGAAGGGTCGGGGTAGGCAGGGGCAGCCGGAGTTGGCCGCATCGAGTCCGGCGGCCGGCGGCGGACTTCGAGAAGATGGCCTCGATTCGCGATATTGCGGCCATCCCGGGAAGCAATGGTTGACGGGGAGGTAGAGGAGGAGGTTGTGGTGTCGGTGGGGTGCTCGCCGTGGCCGCGGATGCCCGGGAACAGCGGCGGCAAGCGGCGGCCGGAAAGGCAGAGGGTTCTGTTGTAGTTGGTTTACACAGAAGATACAGGGGAGGGAGCACTCGAGGTGGGGGAAGTCTGCGACTTGGGAGCGATCCAGACGTCTCCAGGGGTCCTTGTCCCCTCGAGAGATGGAAGCAGGGGGTGGCAGCGGCCACCTCACCGTCGCCCTCGTCCTTCTGGACGGAGGAAGAAGAAGGAAAAAGAAAAGGAGATTTTCCCGTGACCCCATGTAGCTTCAGGAAATTGCAACAAGGTCCTTCTCTCTTTTAAAACAAGACATAAAACATTGTTTTGAGGGCCTTTTTGGAAACAGAAAAATTGCCAAAAATAGGTTTTGGAAACCTTATCAAATTTCCAGCCAAACCATGTTTTGTTTTGGTGTAAACGAAATATTTTCCAGTACAAAATTTTGGTAACCAAAATAAGCAGTATTTATGGGATTTTCTCAAACCATTTAAATTCTCAATTTAAATTGGTTAAAACATGAGTAAATTTTGTTTCCATGCATGTATGGGATGAACACACACCACACACCATAGTTTAACAAAATTGGGATGTTACAAGGGGCCTACCCTATCTCACTGACAAGGGTGGACATGTCCCATCTCCGAACGGCGCGACGACTTACGGCGCTCGCGTCAGCGAGAAGCCGGAAGCATGCTCTGTTCTGCAGTGCTCCTGTCACATCAGTTGTACCTTTTAGTCTTATTCTATTCGGCTGGGCACCAGTATATAAGGTGCCCTGCCCCCTCCTGGGCGAGGGTCGACGTTACGCGAGAGTTCATTTCTTACTAGAGGCAACACAGAGAGAACTAGAGAGCTAGAGTGGCTACTCGGCTGAAGGCCTGATTTGTACTGTGGCTACTCGGTAACACACATATAGAGAGAAAGGCAGGAGTAGGGGTGTTACCTCTACACGAGGGCCCTGAACCTGGGTAAGATCGTGTTGTTTGCAGTGCTTGAGACATCCCACACGCGGCTACTCGCCGTGCGATCCCTCCCCGAGCACCTCCAGCGTCCATCGGCCCCAAACTTTAGCTATCCCATGGCATCTGTCGTGATACCACCACGACAGTTGGCGCCCACCGTGGGGCTACCAGCAGCGCTGGCTGGAGTCCATGTTCGGACGGGACTCATTTCTGCTACTGGGAGCGTGTGGTCTGTGGCCTTGTCCACATATTCGGCTCCTTCGACTTCGTCACCGACAACGCCGGAGATTTCGGCAGTAGGCCCATGCCGGCAGGCAGCTCGGTGCTCTCCTTCGGCTCCCACCTCGTCTATGTCGCCACCACCGTCATCCGCGAGTTCCCAGAGGAGGTTCTCGTCGCGGAAGATCCTCCTGATGTGCTCGCTGCCCGCGGGAGGCCAACTGGCTGCTCTGCGGACAGCATGGAGGTGATGGTGACCGGCCCGGCTATCGATGCCAGGAAAGGCGCGGTCGCTACCGCGGGAGTCATCGAGGAACCACAAGCCATACGAGAAGGACTCGAACATACCTCTTTCCACAACACCGACGATACCGGCATCCGCTGTGCGGATGGGCATGCCGCCTCCCACCGAGCTTGAGCTCATGACCATGAGGGCGCAGCTCGACCAGCAGCGTCAGGCGCTGCTCGCTGAACACCTGGAGCTGGAGAAGGTTAGGCTTGAGCTTAGCCTAGACCAAAATGAGTACAACAAGGCCCACGGCTTTACTCCTGTTGTTAGGAAGCCTATCAAGCTATCCGCTACTCGTCGCAACTTAGGCGCCGAGATGGCAGTAGTTGGTGAGGCTCCTAGCCAGTCTGTCACTGTAAACATTGCTACTAGGCTCAGATACAGTACCCCCGCCAAAACACTTAGAGCTGCAGAGGTTGTAGCTGCTGAGTTGCCAAACCTTGCCGGCAACGCGCGCGCTAGGCAGCAGGAGAGGCTCAATGAGCTAGTGCTAGAAGCTGCTAGGCAGAATGAGGAGTTCCGGAAAGCCAATCCGGGTGCTGGTGCTTCTCAGATTGTGCACTCGCGTGCAGCGAGATCTCATGACCAGGCGTCATCACCGCTTCCCAACCGCGAGAGGGACCAGAGTGTGCACTCTGGGAAGAGTGGACAGATGCAGGTGTACGACCCGGCTCTCGCCGCAAAACAGCATGCTGTGCCGCGAGAGTCCGGTCAGAAACACAACTCTGCAGGAGCGGGCTATCAAGCCCATAAAGCTCATAGTAAGAGGCAAGATGGAGATCGTGCAGGCCCTTCTCGGCATCCTGCTGCTCAGCCTACTCGGCAGAGGACGCAACAGCCAGCTGCAGCACAACCGCGTGCGGCTGCGCTAGCAGTCAACCCGGTGGTTGATGGCTAGGTTGAGACTCCAAGTGCAGAGTGTGTAGCTAGTGGCAAGCCTTCTTACCCACGAGGGTGACTCGAGGGTTTATATCGAACTCTTGGGGAGCCAGTATTTCAGCAGTTGTCTTCCAAGCTTCCTCCAGGATCCTGCAAACAAGTAGAGAATTTTGTGCCCTCAACCTCACCAAGTGGTTATCAAGCACAAGGTGTGAGACTTCTAAATTGCAATGCAAAACTGAAAGTAAATGTGCAATAATTAAATCTACTACTAAATGCAAATGAGAAAATAAATATGCAATGGATTGTTTTTGTATTTTTGTGATGCAAGTGGTGATGGAGATAATGTAAATTCGAATTGGAGATGCAAGTAAAGTAAAGTGCAAGTAAAGTAAATTTCAGCAAAGTAACTAGAGTGTTTTCTTATAATTAAAATAGGACCGGGGTTCATGGTTTCACACTTGCATTCTCTCAAATAAAGTGGTAGACGGTGGACATAAAGAATTACATGTGAGATTACAATAACATGTTTAACATTGAGTACTTTCATATGGGCATCACGTCCTAGCATAGAGATCTCTACGGTCATATTGATCCCTCTTATACTCCACCAAGATGCGAAATAAATCATAACACCTCGATAATTAAGGAAAAACCAGAGTATAGCTTTAAGCAATGTGACATGAAGTTGAAGTAAGAAATTGCTAGATCTAGTCATGGAGATTGATTAGTGTCACTTCAAATCCCCGGTAACAAGGTACTCCTTTTTATCCCTAGTGAGGTAACTAAGAAAGGTTTAACAAAACCTAAGTGGATCGCTGAACTTCTGTCACTTTCACAGCACTAGCCACCCCCCGTTACTCCAATTAATGCACCCATCACCCCACACATGCTCTCAAGAACTAGATTGATCAAAGCTAGCAAATAAGAACGGGGTACATAAGATACATCTACTCAAATAACTCAAGAGAAACAATTGCAATCTCAGATTCAATAACTCATAGAAAAGATCCACCACATAGGAATTACAACGGTGCCCGTAATCATGTGAGGCAGCTCATACGGATCTAATTAGTGAAGAACATAGAGAGAGAAAGATACAAGTGCTACTTCCACAAACCCATAGCTCTGGGGTGGACTACTCCCTCTTCATGGAGATGTCGATGGAGATGACGTTGGAGGGGTAGGAGATCACACCGGCGGCGCCCCGCCGGAGTTTTCCCCCTCCAATCTGGAACTCCAGGTCTCTGTTTTGGTGTTTCGGTGTTTCAGCGGCGCTCCTCTCCGTAAGGGTACGGGGGACCCTTTTTATAGTCGGTTTTAGGTCAAGACGGAGTCGGTAAGTCGAAGATGGAAGGAATTGGGGCCACAGGGTCCAAAAGGGGGCCTCTCACGCGGCCAAGGAATCTGGCCGCGTGGAGGGTCCTCTTTTGGGCCTCCTTTCCCAATTCTCGTGGATCCTTCGCCCGCAAGTCTTCTCCTTCCAAGAAAATGACCCCCGCAGATTTTCAGGTGATTTCGCGGAAGTTTGCCCCCTGAAACGTCAAAAATATAGAAAACGGGGTTTCTGACAGGCAGGGTTAATTCCATAAAAGTTGGGGGGCTTTGTAATTTAACCCCAAAATACTATAAAACATTGAATTATACCCTTATATGATGCAATATGTAATAGAAAACCATGTGAAAATATGCAAAATTCATCTATGCATTTTACATGCATCAGTGGTGCAACCCGCTGTTGTGCAGGAGAACGGATATGATGATGGCTACTCGGCGATGGGGCTAGCCACCCCCCCATTACTCCAACTAATGCACCCATCACCCCACACACGCTCTCAAGAACTAGATTGATTAAAGCTAGCAAATAAGAACGGGGTACATAAGATACATCTACTCAAATAACTCAAGAGAAACAATTGCAATCTCAGATTCAATAACTCATAGAAAAGATCCACCACATAGGAATTACAACGGTGCTCGTAATCATGTGAGGCAGCTCATACGGATCTAATTAGTGAAGAACATAGAGAGAGAAAGATACAAGTGCTACTTCCACAAACCCATAGCGCTGGGGTGGACTATTCCCTCTTCATGGAGATGTCGATGGAGATGACGTTGGAGGGGTAGGAGATCACACCGGCGGCGCCCCGCCGGAGTTTTCCCCCTCCAATCTGGAACTCCAGGTCTCTGTTTTGGTGTTTCGGTGTTTCGGCGACGCTCCTCTCCGTAAGGGTACGGGGGACCCTTTTTATAGTCGGTTTTAGGTCAAGACGGAGTCGCTAAGTCGAAGATGGAAGGAATTGGGGCCACAGGGGCCAAAAGGGGGCCTCTCACGCGGCCAAGGAATCTGGCCGCGTGGAGGGTCCTCTTTTGGGCCTCCTTGCCCAGTTCTCGTGGATCCTTCGCCCGCAAGTCTTCTCCTTCCAAGAAAATGACCCCCGCAGATTTTCAGGTGATTTCGCGGAAGTTTGCCCCCTGAAACGTCAAAAATATAGAAACCGGGGTTTCTGAAAGGCAGGGTTAATTCCATAAAAGTTGGGGGACTTTGTAATTTAACCCCAAAATACTATAAAACATTGAATTATACCCTTATATGATGCAATATGTAATAGAAAACCATGTGAAAATATGCAAAATTCATCTATGCATTTTACATGCATCAACATCCCCAAGCTTAACCCATGCTCGTCCTCGAGTATGAAGGTGATAAAACTAAGATGGGTTTTGCATATTGTAACAATCATGGGATATCAAGGAGGATTATTCATGCTACATATAATCAAATGATTAATACTAGAAATGAGTAGCAATATACAATTCATGTTGTAAGAAATATCAAATATGCAAGCAAAGATGCTTCATGAAAGTTCACAAAGTGTATAATGAAATAAAAGCAATATGGACCAAATGCATACATAAAATGAAAAATAAAATCCTATATTGGTCAAAGAATAGCATAATGGAGAATAGAAAATATGGTGGACACTTTGGAGAAAATTGAGTAGAGGTAAAACATAATCAAGTCTTATTTAGCCTCTAAATTATTCAACTGAAATTACTAATTGAAATGTGGTATCCATTGATCTAGGACTCTCATTGCCCCTTTATCACTAGCATCTTAAAATTGTGAGTATTGAAGTAATGAGAATGACAAGGTGGTTGAAAGCCTCATGCCCCGTGAGTGTGAAAACCTACTCCATGATTACTCAACTTAAGATTCCTAATAAGCTTTGTACAATCATAATAAGTATTAATGACATCATAGAGAACCGCAAAGAGGTACCTCTTGCCCCATGACATGGAAACAAGCCCATGTTACAATGACAAGATGAACAAACGGAGTAGACTCATCATCCTTTTTATTTTCATTCACTATTATGCATAGCTTCTTATTTTATTATAGGATGTGTTGTAGAGTCACTCAAGCTGTAAGTAAATTTCCACCATGATAAAGCATGGCTTGGGTTAGCGGCCCAATGCGTTTCTCTAGTCATATAGATACTTACTCATCAAAACTTACTATTCATCTATTTCATTTCGGCATGGCAGGAGTCCAAAAACAAAAGTACATGATATCAACCAAATGTAAATTTTTTTGTGCGATGTTGAAAGCTTTCCGGTGATACACGTTTATAGCTAGCTCCAACCACACACTTGTCAAACGCAAAACTTGTGGCTCCCATTATTGGGTCATGTTTATTAGATGTATAAAAAGTAAAGTGTGCCTTCAAAAGTTCGTGAGAGTCCTATCCCAAGTTCAACCCATGACAATTAATAAAGTGAATATCTTAATTTAGAACATAAATAACACAATAACATGGTGAACATACTCGGAATAACAATGAAGCTAATGGTAAGATATGGTGGACTCACTGGAAATACTTGGCTAAGGAGTGTTCGAAACAAGTTTTTACTTGTTGGAATTTTTAAATTTTTGTGCTAGCAAGAGGGAGATAGTTGACCAGCTACTATGCATGCATATGTCCATAGAACTACTCTTTTCATGACAAACTAAATGAACCAGCAATTAACATCAAGGACATGAATAAGAGATAGCTCAAGACAACATTATTGCAAATTTCTACACATAAAAAGCCTATAAATCATGCAAACATATGTAGCTCTTCAAATCAACCATGGCATCCCTATTCCAAGTCATAATAATAGCATCCAATACATTTCAACCCCAAACTCCAGTAGCTCAATCTCATATAAAATGATGGTGGTGGTCTTATCAAAAAAAAAAACTAGACGCTTCAAGTCTCTACGATAAATGCTTTGCTTAGAAAAACAGAAAGTAGACGTGTGCTAACCAAAAGAGTGTAGCTACAGTGGGGTGTTAATCACATCCCCAAGCTTATGGCTTTCACCATTCTTGGATGTCTTGAGGCGCAGCTCCTCTATTCCCTGTGAAAAAACTTCACAAAACATGTTTCTCCCATTCTTTTTCTGTGGGGTGAGATTAGCAAGGACAAACAAATCACATGCTTGCTGTGCAAAATTCCAAATAAAATGCTCCAGTAGATAGACAATAAGGTTCATTATGTTGTATGTTCACTATCTTGCTTGAAATAATCATGGAAATTTGATTCCCAAGCCCAAAGAGTGCACAAAACAAAAGAAGGCAGAATCAGTCCAGAAAAGCAGCAGCAGCAAAATGAATGTGTTTCCCTAAGCTAGACTCGTCAAAAAATTAAGCCCATTTTTGTGCTTACAGAGAACGAAAAGTTGAAGAATATACTAAAAAATTAGCTCAATCCGACATACCAATAAAAAACGTAAAATCATACGATGAGCAGACTCGTGCTGAAACAGAAATTTCATGCACTAGGATAGCAACTTATAAGTCCAAATGGGCTTGACTTGACTCTTTATTGAAAACTCCAGAATTAAAACAAAAAAACTAATCTCTTGAGACAGAAAGAGGACACTAGGAAAATCCAAACAAAAACAACCGGGTTGCCTCCCGTAAAGCGCTTTCTTTATAGCCATATAGCTAGGCTTTACTTACTTGATAATCAAGAGGGATAAAGCTCATGAGGGAGCTTGTTCTTCAGCGTGCCCCTCTTCCTTGGGAAGTGCTCCATGCTTTTCTTGTGAGGGAACTGAAACTTGACATTCCCTTCCTTGGAGTCTATGATTGCACCTGTAGTACGAAGAAAAGGTCTACCCAAAATAATAGGACTAGGGGATTTATCCCCCATATCCATAATAATGAAATCAACGGGTACGAAAGTCATGTGAAATTCAATAATAACATCTTTTACTTGTCCTACAGCATGTTTAGTATAGTTATCAGCAAGGACAAATTCACTTGATCACTTTTCTAAATTTTTTAGTTCTAGCAATTCATATAATTCTTTAGAGAGTACCGATACACTAGAACCTAGATCTAACATAGCATGGTGAATTTCTTTTCCAATTGAAACTAGCACCTAGGGGATCCATGCATCCCCAAGATTAGGAGGTATCATGGCCTCATTCTTGAACCTAGCAATTTTTTCTTGCAAGACATGATTAGCAATATAAGATCCAAAGCCAGGTTGATTAACATTTATAGTGGGATCACTAGCAATTTTTTGTAGAGTAGCAATAAGTTCTTGCAAGCTACTTTTTTCAAAATCAAGCAATGGATCCTTAATTTCAGTAAGCATCATAATTTCCTCTACTTTTCCTTTTCTATTATGCATATTAAAAATCTCATAGCGATCATCAAAAATATCCTCGGGTACTTCAGCCTTTTTTAAGCTCTCTTTAATTTTAACCTCTAAGAGCAAACTTTCAAGCAAAACATGGGTATTTGCAGCATTAGTACTAGTAAAAGATCCACCACATTCATTATCTAAAAAGGCTCTAGAAGTTTCAGAAAGTCCCTTATAAAACATATGCATAAGTATCCAATCTCTAAAGCCATGCCCTATTCCATATGCTCTACTTCTAAATCTCTCCCATGCTTGTATCATTGATTCATCTTTTTCTTGTTTAAAGGTAATGAGCAATTGTTTAACATTGTAATTCTTTTCAGCATGACAAAACCTTTCAATAAATGCAGCCCTTAAGTTGAACCAAGTAGTAAAATTGCTAGGCCAATAAGTTCTCTGCTCCATTTTCCAAGTTTTTATGTAGTTTTTAATTTTTTATGCAAAACAAAAGTAAAGTAACTAAGAAAATTCGAAATACTAAAATAATCTAGATAACTAAATGCAAAACTAAAATGCAAACTAAAATAAAATATGCAAGACAAAACAAAAACAAGAACAAAAACAAAAACAAGACAAGAAACAAAACAATCTACTTGAAAGAAGGTGGAGATAGAAAGGACGGTACTCACGTAGGTGCAACCTCCCCAAGCTTAGGTGTTTGCACACCTTGTTGGTGATGAAGACTTCTTGTAAGCTCCCTTGGACAACTCCTTCACTTATGGCTCCTCGACAACGGCGCCAGAAAGCCTCATGCCCCGTGAGTGTGAAAACCTACTCCATGATTACTCAACTTAAGATTCCTAATAAGCTTTGTACAATCATAATAAGTATTAATGACATCATAGAGAACCGCAAAGAGGTACCTCTTGCCCCATGACATGGAAACAAGCCCATGTTACAATGACAAGATGAACAAACGGAGTAGACTCATCATCCTTTTTATTTTCATTCACTATTATGCATAGCTTCTTATTTTATTATAGGATGTGTTGTAGAGTCACTCAAGCTGTAAGTAAATTTCCACCATGATAAAGCATGGCTTGGGTTAGCGGCCCAATGCGTTTCTCTAGTCATATAGATACTTACTCATCAAAACTTACTATTCATCTATTTCATTTCGGCATGGCAGGAGTCCAAAAACAAAAGTACATGATATCAACCAAATGTAAATTTTTTTGTGCGATGTTGAAAGCTTTCCGGTGATACACGTTTATAGCTAGCTCCAACCACACACTTGTCAAACGCAAAACTTGTGGCTCCCATTATTGGGTCATGTTTATTAGATGTATAAAAAGTAAAGTGTGCCTTCAAAAGTTCGTGAGAGTCCTATCCCAAGTTCAACCCATGACAATTAATAAAGTAAATATCTTAATTTAGAACATAAATAACACAATAACATGGTGAACATACTCGGAATAACAATGAAGCTAATGGTAAGATATGGTGGACTCACTGGAAATACTTGGCTAAGGAGTGTTCGAAACAAGTTTTTACTTGTTGGAATTTTTAAATTTTTGTGCTAGCAAGAGGGAGATAGTTGACCAGCTACTATGCATGCATATGTCCATAGAACTACTCATTTCATGACAAACTAAATGAACCAGCAATTAACATCAAGGACATGAATAAGAGATAGCTCAAGACAACATTATTGCAAATTTCTACACATAAAAAGCCTATAAATCATGCAAACATATGTAGCTCTTCAAATCAACCATGGCATCCCTATTCCAAGTCATAATAATAGCATCCAATAAATTTCAACCCCAAACTCCAGTAGCTCAATCTCATATAAAATGATGGTGGTGGTCTTATCAAAAAAAAAAAAAAACTAGACGCTTCAAGTCTCTACGATAAATGCTTTGCTTAGAAAAACAGAAAGTAGACGTGTGCTAACCAAAAGAGTGTAGCTCCAGTGGGGTGTTAATCACATCCCCAAGCTTATGGCTTTCACCATTCTTGGATGTCTTGAGGCGCAGCTCCTCTATTCCCTGTGAAAAAACTTCACAAAACATGTTTCTCCCATTCTTTTTCTGTGGGGTGAGATTAGCAAGGACAAACAAATCACATGCTTGCTGTGCAAAATTCCAAATAAAATGCTCCAGTAGATAGACAATAAGGTTCATTATGTTGTATGTTCACTATCTTGCTTGAAATAATCATGGAAATTTGATTCCCAAGCCCAAAGAGTGCACAAAACAAAAGAAGGCAGAATCAGTCCAGAAAAGCAGCAGCAGCAAAATGAATGTGTTTCCCTAAGCTATACTCGTCACAAAATTAAGCCAATTTTTTTGCTTACAGAGAACGAAAAGTTGAAGAATATACTAAAAAATTAGCTCAATACGACATACCAATAAAAAACGTAAAATCATACGGTGAGCAGACTCGTGCTGAAACAGAAATTTCATGCACTAGGATAGCAACTTATAAGTCCAAATGGGCTTGACTTGACTCTTTATTGAAAACTCCAGAATTAAAACAAAAAAACTAATATCTTGACACAGAAAGAGGACACTAGGAAAATCCAAACAAAAACAACCGGGTTGCCTCCCGTAAAGCGCTTTCTTTATAGCCATATAGCTAGGCTTTACTTACTTGATAATCAAGAGGGATAAAGCTCATGAGGGAGCTTGTTCTTCAGCGTGCCCCTCTTCCTTGGGAAGTGCTCCATGCTTTTCTTGTGAGGGAACTGAAACTTGACATTCCCTTCCTTGGAGTCTATGATTGCACCTGTAGTACGAAGAAAAGGTCTACCCAAAATAATAGGACTAGGGGATTTATCCCCCGTATCCATAATAATGAAATCAACGGGTACGAAAGTCATGTGCAATTCAATCATAACATCTTTTACTTGTCCTACAGAATTTTTAGTAGAGTTATCAGCAAGGACAAATTCACTTGATCACTTTTCTAAATTTTCTAGTTCTAGCAATTCATATAATTCTTTAGAGAGTACCGATACACTAGAACCTAGATCTAACATAGCATGGTGAATTTCTTTTCCAATTGAAACTAGCACCTTGGGGATCCATGCATCCCCAAGATTAGGAGGTATCATGGCCTCATTCTTGAACCTAGCAATTTTTTCTTGCAAGACATGATTAGCAATATAAGATCCAAAGCCAGGTTGATTAACATTTATAGTGGGATCACTAGCAATTTTTTGTAGAGTAGCAATAAGTTCTTGCAAGCTACTTTTTTCAAAATCAAGCAATGGATCCTTAATTTCAGTAAGCATCATAATTTCCTCTACTTTTCCTTTTCTATTATGCATATTAAAAATCTCATAGCGATCATCAAAAATATCCTCGGGTACTTCAGCCTTTTTTAAGCTCTCTTTAATTTTAACCTCTAAGAGCAAACTTTCAAGCAAAACATGGGTATTTGCAGCATTAGTACTAGTAAAAGATCCCCCACATTCATTATCTAAAAAGGCTCTAGAAGTTTCAGAAAGTCCCTTATAAAACATATGCATAAGTATCCAATCTCTAAAGCCATGCCCTATTCCATATGCTCTACTTCTAAATCTCTCCCATGCTTGTATCATTGATTCATCTTTTTCTTGTTTAAAGGTAATGAGCAATTGTTTAACATTGTAATTCTTTTCAGCATGACAAAACCTTTCAATAAATTCAGCCCTTAAGTTGAACCAAGTAGTAAAATTGCTAGGCCAATAAGTTCTCTGCTCCATTTTCCAAGTTTTTATGTAGTTTTTAATTTTTTATGCAAAACAAAAGTAAAGTAACTAAGAAAATTCGAAATACTAAAATAATCTAGATAACTAAATGCAAAACTAAAATGCAAACTAAAATAAAATATGCAAGACAAAACAAAAACATGAACAAGAACAAAAACAAGACAAGAAACAAAACAATCTACTTGAAAGAAGGTGGAGATAGAAAGGACGGTACTCACGTAGGTGCAACCTCCCCAAGCTTAGGTGTTTGCACACCTTGTTGGTGATGAAGACTTCTTGTAAGCTCCCTTGGACAACTCCTTCACCTATGGCTCCTCGACAACGGCGCCAGAAAAACGCTTGATGGCTAGGTTGAGACTCCAAGTGTAGAGTGTGTAGCTAGTGGCAAGCCTTCTTACCCACGAGGGTGACTCGAGGGTTTATATCGAACTCTTGGGGAGCCAGTATTTCAGCAGTTGTCTTCCAAGCTTCCTCCAGGATCCTGCAAACAAGTAGAGAATTTTGTGCCCTCAACCTCACCAAGTGGTTGTCAAGCACAAGGTGTGAGACTTCTAAATTGCAATGCAAAACTGAAAGTAAATGTGCAATAATTAAATCTACTACTAAATGCAAATGAGAAAATAAATATGCAATGGATTGTTTTTGTATTTTTGTGATGCAAGTGGTGATGGAGATAATGTAAATTCGAATTGGAGATGCAAGTAAAGTAAAGTGCAAGTAAAGTAAATTGCAGCAAAGTAACTAGAGTGTTTTCTTATAATTAAAATAGGACCGGGGTTCATGGTTTCACACTTGCATTCTCTCAAATAAAGTGGTAGACGGTGGACATAAAGAATTACATGTGAGATTACAATAACATGTTTAACATTGAGTACTTTCATATGGGCATCACGTCCTAGCATAGAGATCTCTACGGTCATATTGATCCCTCTTATACTCCACCAAGATGCGAAATAAATCATAACACCTCGATAATTAAGGAAAAATCAGAGTATAGCTTTAAGCAATGTGACATGAAGTTCAAGTAAGAACTTGCTAGATCTAGTCGTGGAGATTGATTAGTGTCACTTCAAATCCCCGGTAACAAGGTACTCCTTTTTATCCCTAGTGAGGTAACTAAGAAAGGTTTAACAAAACCTAAGTGGATCGCTGAACTTCTGTCACTTTCACAGCACTAGCCACCCCCCGTTACTCCAACTAATGCACCCATCACCCCACACACGCTCTCAAGAACTAGATTGATCAAAGCTAGCAAATAAGAACGGGGTACATAAGATACATCTACTCAAATAACTCAAGAGAAACAATTGCAATCTCAGATTCAATAACTCATAGAAAAGATCCACCACATAGGAATTACAACGGTGCCCGTAATCATGTGAGGCAGCTCATACGGATCTAATTAGTGAAGAACATAGAGAGAGAAAGATACAAGTGCTACTTCCACAAACCCATAGCTCTGGGGTGGACTACTCCCTCTTCATGGAGATGTCGATGGAGATGACGTTGGAGGGGTAGGAGATCACACCGGCGGCGCCCCGCCGGAGTTTCCCCCCTCCAATCTGGAACTCCAGGTCTCTGTTTTGGTGTTTTGGTGTTTCAGCGGCGCTCCTCTCCGTAAGGGTACGGGGGACCCTTTTTATAGTCGGTTTTAGGTCAAGACGGAGTCGGTAAGTCGAAGATGGAAGGAATTGGGGCCACAGGGTCCAAAAGGGGGCCTCTCACGCGGCCAAGGAATCTGGCCGCGTGGAGGGTCCTCTTTTGGGCCTCCTTTCCCAATTCTCGTGGATCCTTCGCCCGCAAGTCTTCTCCTTCCAAGAAAATGACCCCCGCAGATTTTCAGGTGATTTCGCGGAAGTTTGCCCCCTGAAACGTCAAAAATATAGAAAACGGGGTTTTTTGACAGGCAGGGTTAATTCCATAAAAGTTGGGGGGCTTTGTAATTTAACCCCAAAATACTATAAAACATTGAATTATACCCTTATATGATGCAATATGTAATAGAAAACCATGTGAAAATATGCAAAATTCATCTATGCATTTTACATGCATCAGTGGTGCAACCCGCTGTTGTGCAGGAGAACGGATATGATGATGGCTACTCGGCGATGGGGCTAGCCACCCCCCCATTACTCCAACTAATGCACCCATCACCCCACACACGCTCTCAAGAAATAGATTGATCAAAGCTAGCAAATAAGAACGGGGTACATAAGATACATCTACTCAAATAACTCAAGAGAAACAATTGCAATCTCAGATTCAATAACTCATAGAAAAGATCCACCACATAGGAATTACAACGGTGCTCGTAATCATGTGAGGCAGCTCATACGGATCTAATTAGTGAAGAACATAGAGAGAGAAAGATACAAGTGCTACTTCCACAAACCCATAGCGCTGGGGTGGACTACTCCCTCTTCATGGAGATGTCGATGGAGATGACGTTGGAGGGGTAGGAGATCACACCGGCGGCGCCCCGCCGGAGTTTTCCCCCTCCAATCTGGAACTCCAGGTCTCTGTTTTGGTGTTTCGGTGTTTCGGCGATGCTCCTCTCCGTAAGGGTACGGGGGACCCTTTTTATAGTCGGTTTTAGGTCAAGACGGAGTCGCTAAGTCGAAGATGGAAGGAATTGGGGGCAAAAGGGGGCCTCTCACGCGGCCAAGGAAGCTGGCCGCATGAAGGGTCCTCTTTTGGGCCTCCTTTCCCAATTCTCGTGGATCCTTCGCCCGCAAGTCTTCTCCTTCCAAGAAAATGACCCCCGTAGATTTTCAGGTGATTTCGCGGAAGTTTGCCCCCTGAAACGTCAAAAATATAGAACCCGGGGTTTCTGAAAGGCAGGGTTAATTCCATAAAAGTTGGGGGACTTTGTAATTTAACCCCAAAATACTATAAAACATTGAATTATACCCTTATATGATGCAATATGTAATAGAAAACCATGTGAAAATATGCAAAATTCATCTATGCATTTTACATGCATCAACATCCCCAAGCTTAACCCATGCTCGTCCTCGAGTATGAAGGTGATAAAACTAAGATGGGTTTTGCATATTGTAACAATCATGGGATATCAAGGAGGATTATTCATGCTACATATAATCAAATGATTAATACTAGAAATGAGTAGCAATATACAATTCATGTTGTAAGAAATATCAAATATGCAAGCAAAGATGCTTCATGAAAGTTCACAAAGTGTATAATGAAATAAAAGCAATATGGACCAAATGCATACATAAAATGAAAAATAAAATCCTATATTGGTCAAAGAATAGCATAATGGAGAATAGAAAATATGGTGGACACTTTGGAGAAAATTGAGTAGAGGTAAAACATGATCAAGTCTTATTTAGCCTCTAAATTATTCAACTGAAATTACTAATTGAAATGTGGTATCCATTGATCTAGGACTCTCATTGCCCCTTTATCACTAGCATCTTAAAATTGTGAGTATTGAAGTAATGAGAATGACAAGGTGGTTGAAAGCCTCATGCCCCGTGAGTGTGAAAACCTACTCCATGATTACTCAACTTAAGATTCCTAATAAACTTTGTACAATCATAATAAGTATTAATGACATCATAGAGAACCGCAAAGAGGTACCTCTTGCCCCATGACATGGAAACAAGCCCATGTTACAATGACAAGATGAACAAACGGAGTAGACTCATCATCCTTTTTATTTTCATTCACTATTATGCATAGCTTCTTATTTTATTATAGGATGTGTTGTAGAGTCACTCAAGCTGTAAGTAAATTTCCACCATGATAAAGCATGGCTTGGGTTAGCGGCCCAATGCGTTTCTCTAGTCATATAGATACTTACTCATCAAAACTTACTATTCATCTATTTCATTTCGGCATGGCAGGAGTCCAAAAACAAAAGTACAT
The DNA here is from genome assembly GCA_028641055.1 of Alopecurus myosuroides. NCBI lineage: Eukaryota > Viridiplantae > Streptophyta > Magnoliopsida > Poales > Poaceae > Alopecurus > Alopecurus myosuroides. The sequence goes on from CM054062.1 coordinate 264,252,465, forward strand.
GATATCAACCAAATGTAAAAAAATTTGTGCGATGTTGAAAGCTTTCCGGTGATACACGTTTATAGCTAGCTCCAACCACACACTTGTCAAACGCAAAACTTGTTGCTCCCATTATTGGGTCATGTTTTTTAGATGTATAAAAAGTAAAGTGTGCCTTCAAAAGTTCGTGAGAGTCCTATCCCAAGTTCAACCCATGACAATTAATAAAGTGAATATCTTAATTTAGAACATAAATAACACAATAACATGGTGAACATACTCGGAATAACAATGAAGCTAATGGTAAGATATGGTGGACTCACTGGAAATACTTGGCTAAGGAGTGTTCGAAACAAGTTTTTACTTGTTGGAATTTTTAAATTTTTGTGCTAGCAAGAGGGAGATAGTTGACCAGCTACTATGCATGCATATGTCCATAGAACTACTCATTTCATGACAAACTAAATGAACCATTAATTAACATCAAGGACATGAATAAGAGATAGCTCAAGACAACATTATTGCAAATTTCTACACATAAAAAGCCTATAAATCATGCAAACATATGTAGCTCTTCAAATCAACCATGGCATCCCTATTCCAAGTCATAATACTAGCATCGAATACATTCCAACCCCAAACTCCAGTAGCTCAATCTCATATAAAATGATGGTGGTGGTCTTATCAAAAAAAAAACTAGACGCTTCAAGTCTCTACGATAAATGCTTTGCTTAGAAAAACAGAAAGTAGACGTGTGCTAACCAAAAGAGTGTAGCTCCATTGGGGTGTTAATCACATCCCCAAGCTTATGGCTTTCACCATTCTTGGATGTCTTGAGGCGCAGCTCCTCTATTCCCTGTGAAAAAAACTTCACAAAACATGTTTCTCCCATTCTTTTTCTGTGGGGTGAGATTAGCAAGGACAAACAAATCACATGCTTGCTGTGAAAAATTCCAAATAAAATGCTCCAGTAGATAGAAAATAAGGTTCATTATGTTGTATGTTCACTATCTTGCTTGAAATAATCATGGAAATTTGATTCCCAAGCCCAAAGAGTGCATAAAACAAAAGAAGGCAGAATCAGTCCAGAAAAGCAGCAGCAGCAAAATGAATGTTTTTCCCTAAGCTAGACTCGTCAAAAAATTAAGCCAATTTTTGTGCTTACAGAGAACAAAAAGTTGAAGAATATACTAAAAAATTAGCTCAATCCGACATACCAATAAAAAACGTAAAATCATACGGTGAGCAGACTCGTGCTGAAACAGAAATTTCATGCACTAGGATAGCAACTTATAAGTCCAAATGGGCTTGACTTGACTCTTTATTGAAAACTCCAGAATTAAAACAAAAAAACTAATCTCTTGAGACAGCAAGAGGACACTAGGAAAATCCAAACAAAAACAACCGGGTTGCCTCCCGTAAAGCGCTTTCTTTATAGCCATATAGCTAGGCTTTACTTACTTGATAATCAAGAGGGATAAAGCTCATGAGGGAGCTTGTTCTTCAGCGTGCCCCTCTTCCTTGGGAAGTGCTCCATGCTTTTCTTGTGAGGGAACTGAAACTTGACATTCCCTTCCTTGGAGTCTATGATTGCACCTGTAGTACGAAGAAAAGGTCTACCCAAAATAATAGGACTAGGGGATTTATCCCCCATATCCATAATAATGAAATCAACGGGTACGAAAGTCATGTGCAATTCAATCATAACATCTTTTACTTGTCCTACAGCATGTTTAGTAGAGTTATCAGCAAGGACAAATTCACTTGATCACTTTTCTAAATTTTCTAGTTCTAGCAATTCATATAATTCTTTAGAGAGTACCGATACACTAGAACCTAGATCTAACATAGCATGGTGAATTTATTTTCCAATTGAAACTAGCACCTTGGGGATCCATGCATCCCCAAGCTTAGGAGGTATCATGGCCTCATTCTTGAACCTAGCAATTTTTTCTTGCAAGACATGATTAGCAATATAAGATCCAAAGCCAGGTTGATTAACATTTATAGTGGGATCACTAGCAATTTTTTGTAGAGTAGCAATAAGTTCTTGCAAGCTACTTTTTTCAAAATCAAGCAATAGATCCATAATTTCTGTAAGCATCATAATTTCCTCTACTTTTCCTTTTCTATTATGCATATTAAAAATCTCATAGCGATCATCAAAAATATCCTCGGGTACTTCAGCCTTTTTTAAGCTCTCTTTAATTTTAACCTCTAAGAGCAAACTTTCAAGCAAAACATGGGTATTTGCAGCATTAGTACTAGTAAAAGATCCCCCACATTCATTATCTAAAAAGTCTCTAGAAGTTTCAGAAAGTCCCTTATAAAACATATGCATAAGTATCCAATCTCTAAAGCCATGCCCTATTCCATATGCTCTACTTCTAAATCTCTCCCATGCTTGTATCATTGATTCATCTTTTTCTTGTTTGAAGGTAATGAGCAATTGTTTAACATTGTAATTCTTTTCAGCATGACAAAACCTTTCAATAAATGCAGCCCTTAAGTTGAACCAAGTAGTAAAATTGCTAGGCCAATAAGTTCTCTGCTCCATTTTCCAAGTTTTTATGTAGTTTTTAATTTTTTATGCAAAACAAAAGTAAAGTAACTAAGAAAATTCGAAATACTAAAATAATCTAGATAACTAAATGCAAAACTAAAATGCAAACTAAAATAAAATATGCAAGACAAAACAAAAACAAGAACAAAAACAAAAACAAGACAAGAAACAAAACAATCTACTTGAAAGAAGGTGGAGATAGAAAGGACGGTACTCACGTAGGTGCAACCTCCCCAAGCTTAGGTGTTTGCACACCTTGTTGGTGGTGAAGACTTCTTGTGAGCTCCCTTGGACAACTCCTTCACCTATGGCTCCTCGGCAACGGCGCCAGAAAAACGCTTGATGGCTAGGTTGAGACTCCAAGTGTAGAGTGTGTAGCTAGTGGCAAGCCTTCTTACCCACGAGGGTGACTCGAGGGTTTATATCGAACTCTTGGGGAGCCAGTATTTCAGCAGTTGTCTTCCAAGCTTCCTCCAGGATCCTGCAAACAAGTAGAGAATTTTGTGCCCTCAACCTCACCAAGTGGTTGTCAAGCACAAGGTGTGAGACTTCTAAATTGCAATGCAAAACTGAAAGTAAATGTGCAATAATTAAATCTACTACTAAATGCAAATGAGAAAATAAATATGCAATGGATTGTTTTTGTATTTTTGTGATGCAAGTGGTGATGGAGATAATGTAAATTCGAATTGGAGATGCAAGTAAAGTAAAGTGCAAGTAAAGTAAATTGCAGCAAAGTAACTAGAGTGTTTTCTTATAATTAAAATAGGACCGGGGTTCATGGTTTCACAATTGCATTCTCTCAAATAAAGTGGTATACGGTGGACATAAAGAATTACATGTGAGATTACAATAACATGTTTAACATTGAGTACTTTCATATGGGCATCACGTCCTAGCATAGAGATCTCTACGGTCATATTGATCCCTCTTATACTCCACCAAGATGCGAAATAAATCATAACACCTCGATAATTAAGGAAAACCAGAGTATAGCTTTAAGCAATGTGACATGAAGTTGAAGTAAGAACTTGCTAGATCTAGTCATGGAGATTGATTAGTGTCACTTCAAATCCCCGGTAACAAGGTACTCCTTTTTATCCCTAGTGAGGTAACTAAGAAAGGTTTAACAAAACCTAAGTGGATCGCTGAACTTCTGTCACTTTCACAGCACTAGCCACCCCCCGTTACTCCAACTAATGCACCCATCACCCCACACACGCTCTCAAGAACTAGATTGATCAAAGCTAGCAAATAAGAACGGGGTACATAAGATACATCTACTCAAATAACTCAAGAGAAACAATTGCAATCTCAGATTCAATAACTCATAGAAAAGATCCACCACATAGGAATTACAACGGTGCCCGTAATCATGTGAGGCAGCTCATACGGATCTAATTAGTGAAGAACATAGAGAGAGAAAGATACAAGTGCTACTTCCACAAACCCATAGCTTTGGGGTGGACTACTCCCTCTTCATGGAGATGTCGATGGAGATGACGTTGGAGGGGTAGGAGATCACACCGGCGGCGCCCCGCCGGAGTTTTCCCCCTCCAATCTGGAACTCCAGGTCTCTGTTTTGGTGTTTCGGTGTTTCAGCGGCGCTCCTCTCCTTAAGGGTACGGGGGACCCTTTTGATAGTCGAATTTAGGTCAAGACGGAGTCGGTAAGTCGAAGATGGAAGGAATTGGGGCCACAGGGTCCAAAAGGGGGCCTCTCACGCGGCCAAGTAATCTGGCCGCGTGGAGGGTCCTCTTTTGGGCCTCCTTGCCCAATTCTCGTGGATCCTTCGCCCGCAAGTCTTCTCCTTCCAAGAAAATGACCCCCGCAGATTTTCAGGTGATTTCGCGGAAGTTTGCCCCCTGAAACGTCAAAAATATAGAAAACGGGGTTTCTGACAGGCAGGGTTAATTCCATAAAAGTTGGGGGGCTTTGTAATTTAACCCCAAAATACTATAAAACATTGAATTATACCCTTATATGATGCAATATGTAATAGAAAACCATGTGAAAATATGCAAAATTCATCTATGCATTTTACATGCATCAGTGGTGCAACCCGCTGTTGTGCAGGAGAACGGATATGATGATGGCTACTCGGCGATGGGGCTAGCCGGCTATGCTGACCCAAGAAATGTTGTTGACCGTCTGGGTGACCGCATGTTGGAGCCCAGTGATGCAAGATACAAGCTGGACCGGATTAATCTGTCCGCGCAACTCGAGAACAAGGGGCCGCCTGGCCCAGAATGCTTTGGTCCTCGTATCATGAATGAGCCATCCGTGAACCACTTTCAGCTAGCCAGGGGGACCAAGTGCTACAATGGCAACACCAAGCCAGAGGATTGGTTGAGTGACTACGTCACGGCTGTGCACATCGTAGGCAGCAACCGGAGATGGGCTGTGCGGTATGTTCCGCAGATGCTAGAGGGTCCAGCTCGGACGTGGCTCAACAACCTGCCCAAGAACAGTATCAACTGCCGTCTGGACTTCTCGGAAGCCTTCATCAGCAACTTCACCAGCACCTACAAGAGGCCGAATAGGCCGCATCAGTTGTCCACTTGCAAGCATCGGGAAGAGGAGACCGACCGCGAGTATCTTACTCGGTGGAGCACTTTGAGGAACACCTTTGAGGGTGTGAATGAGGCCCAGGCCATTACTTGGTTTGCTCAGGGCTGCAAGCATGGCAGCATGTTGTGGCAGAAGCTGCAGCGCGAGATGCCGAGTACTCTTGCTGAGACCATCAAGATCGCAGATATGTATGCACTCGGCGACCCAACTCAGCCTCTGATGGACTCTCCCGAGCCGAGAAGGAACTACAACAGCAACAAGCGCAATGATTTCCGCAACAAGCGCAGAGGTGACCGGATTGATACTCGGTATGATCCCGAGGAGGTGAATGTTGTGACCACGGCGGCTGGGAGTAGCCAAAGGCAAAAAACTGCTGGAGCCCAATACGGGCAAAACCAGAATCAGGGCCAAGGCATCAAGAAGCCATACAATGCTCCCCAGCAGGGTAGCGGCAACTCGGATCCGGCTCCGAACTTTGTCTTTGGGAGCATGAGGGATGGGCCATGCAGCTTCCATACTCGGCACCCGGCTAGGCCAGCCAACCACACTACTCGGCAGTGCAGCTGGTGGGAACAGATCAAGAATGAGGGCCTGCCCCCTCCTCCTCCTCTGCCAGCTGCGAATACCAATGTGCAGCCTATTCGGGCAGCTGCTCCCAGGCCTGCAGTGTTCCCGAGAAGAGAGAATGTGAACCAGGTGGCTTTAGGAGCTAACCGCAACTTCAACAACAACGGCAACTGCAACTACAACTACAACAACAACGACCGCAACCGCAACTTCTACACCCGCAACAACAACAGGAACAACAACAACAACACCAACAACCAAGGCAACAACAACAACGGCAACAATGGTGGTGGAGACCGCAACCAGTACCAAGAGCACCATGAGAGCTACATGATCTTCACCTCCGAGCCCGCCGACAAGCAGTCTCTGCACAGGCGTGCGATGGAGGTCAATGTTGTGATCTCTGATGTGCCTCATTACCTGCACTGTTGCAACCAAGAGATCACATGGTCCAGAGCTGATCATCCTAGGGTGATGCCCAACCCGGGGTAGCTATGCTTTGGTGGTGGATCTCACCTTCTTGGGTACTCAGAAGAACGTCCGGTTCAGCAAGGTCCTGATCGACAACGGCAGCAGCATCAACATTGTGTACAGAGACACACTCGAGAAGCTCGGAATGGCCGAGAACATGTTGCTACCCAGCAGGACCATGTTCCATGGCATTGTGCCGGGAGTGTCTTGCTCTCCACTCGTCCGCGTCTGGATAGACGTCCTATTCGGTACCAGGGAGAACTGCCGCACTGAGAGCTTGTCATTCAAGGTAGTTGATCATGAGAGCCCCTACCATGCCCTACTCGGTAGGCCTGCTCTCAGCAACTTCATGGCTTCAACCCGTGCTGCATACCTGAAGATGAAGATCCCTGGTCCCAATGGAGTCATCACCATCTCGGGTGATTACAAGAGGTCTTTGGAGTGTGCCTCTGCTGGTTCCCAGCTGGCGGAATCCATGGTCATTGCTGCCGAGAAAAAGAAGATGTATGAGGTGGTGGCTATGGCGCAAGCAGGGCAAGGTGGTGCGCCTGGCATGCCGAGTTCCCAGTACGGGACGGCGTTCCAGGCGTCCCAGGAGACAAAGAAGGTCCAGGTTGACCCTGAGTTCCCAGACCGTGTTGCCATCATTGGCGCCGGGTTGGGAGAGAAATAGGAAATCGAGCTCATCCACTTCCTCCGTGAGAATCGGGACGTCTTTGCCTGGTCCAATGAGGATTTGCCGGGTGTCCCGAGGGAGTTGGTTGAGCACTCGCTGCATGTGCGGCATGATGCCAAGCCGGTTAAGCAGGCTATGCGCCGCTTCGGTGATGAGAGGAGGAAAGCTATCGGTGATCAGATCACCAAGTTGCTGGTAAGCAACTTTATCATGGAGGTATTGCATCCGAACTGGCTAGCCAACCCGGTTATGGTTGAGAAGAAGAAGGAGGACCCCAAGGCGGATACCGCATGGCGCATGTGCGTCGAATACACCGACCTGAACAAGGCCTGCCCCAAGGATCCCTTTCCGCTACCCCGCATAGATCAGGTGATCGATTCCACTGCCGGTTGTGAGCTTTTGTCTTTCATAGATGCCTACTCTGGTTTTTCATCAGATAGCTCTCAACCCTGCTGATCAAATAAAGACTGCCTTTATTACCCCGTACGGAGCTTATTGCTATCGTGTCATGTGCTTTGGGTTGCGGAATGCTAGGGCTACCTATCAGAGATGCATGCAGAAATGCTTGCATGATCAAATTGGCAAAAATGTGCAGGTGTACGTAGATGACATGGTCATCAAAACGAATAAAACACATACTCTGCTTAGTGACATTGAGGAAACATTTGCCAACTTGCGCAAGTACAAGATGAAGTTGAATCCGACTAAATGCACCTTTGGCGTCCCGGCTGGCAAGCTACTCGGCTTCTTGGTATCCAGTCGGGGCATTGAGGCCAATCCTTCAAAGATAAAAGCTATAGAGAGCATGTCTTTGCCGAGATCACTGAATGATGTGCAGAAATTCACTGGTTGCTTGGCTTCTCTAAGCCGCTTCCTGGGCAGAATGGGCGAGAAGGCCTTGCCTCTGTATCAATTGATGAAGAAGAGTGACAAGTTTGTCTGGACACCGCAAGCTAATGTAGCATTCAAGAAGTTGAAAGCCATGCTGGGTAGCGCTCCCATCTTGGCTAGTCCGCTACCCAAAGAGCCAATGCTGCTGTACATTGCTGCGACTAACCGAGTGGTCAGTGTTGTAATTGTGGTGGAGAGAGAAGAGGCAGGCAAGACTGTGCAGCGGCCAGTATACTATCTCAGTGAGGTGATGTCCATCTCCAAGCAGAACTACCCGCATTACCAGAAGATGACTTACGGCGTGTACCTGGGCGCCAAGAAGTTGAAGCAGTATTTCCAAGAGCATCCCATCACTGTGGTGAGTTCTGCTCCCATCTCGGACATCATGGGAAACAAGGAGGCAAGTGGCAGAGTAGCCAAGTGGGCGATCGAGCTGGCCGCGTACGCTCCTTCGCACGCAAGACGAGAAGCCATCAAGTCACAGATCCTAGCAGATTTTCTGGTGGATTGGGCTGAGGTGCAGTATGAGCCTCCTTCGCCAGTAGCCAATTACTGGAAGATGCATTTTGATGGCTCCAAAGTGAAGGAAGGCCTGGGTGCTGGTGTGGTGCTCACGTCATCCAAGCGGGATCAACTCAAGTATGTGCTGCAGATCCATTTCAAGGCATCCAACAATGTAGCAGAGTACAAGGCCGTGGTACACGGCTTGAAGGTGGCCAAGGAGGTTGGCGTGCAGCGCATCATTTGTTATGGCGACTCGGATCTGGTGGTGCAGCAAGTATCAGGCACCTGGGATGCTCTGGATGCCAACATGGCATCATATCGGTTTCTAGTGCAAACCATGACTGGTTTCTTTGAAGGATGCGAGTTTCAACACATACACCGAGCAGAGAATGACGCAGCTGATGAGTTGTCCAAGTTGGGGTCTTCTCGGCAATACATCCCGGCTGGGATTGCCTTGGAGCATTTGAGAAAGCCATCCCCCAACTCATAATCCATATTCGTTCCTTCTCTGCCTGGCGAGGAAGCTGTTCCCATGGAGATTGATTGGGAGGCTGCAAAAGAGAACCCGGGGACTGCCGTCTCCATCCCGGGGATTGGCACCTGCAACCCGGGGACTGTCCCTTCTTACTCGGGGACTGCCCCTCCTAACTCGGGGACTATCGCATTCATTGAGGGGGTCCTTGCCGAGTGCTCGGGGACTCGGGGACTCGTCTCCAATTCAGAAGAGGAAGTGGTGGCTGATCCAACGGAACTGGACGAACCAGTGTTTCCCATCCGGGAGACACCGAGTTGGGCTCTGCCCATATTATCCTTTCTAAAGGACGGCACCTTGCCGAGTGATGAGGTTACCTCGAGGCAAATCCAGAGAAGATCCAAAGGCTATACTATCTTCAGAGATGTGCTGCATAGAAGAAGTCCTACTGGTGTGATGTAGCGCTGTGTAGAGCCAGAAGAAGGAGAAGAAATTCTGGTGGAGATACATCAAGGGGAATGCGAGCATCATGCCTCTTCTCGGGCTCTGGTCAACAAGGCTTTTCGGCATGGCTTCTTTTGGCTCACTGCCTTGAAGCAAGCTGAAGATATCGTGAGAAAGTGCAATGGCTGCCAAAGATTTGCATGTAAGATTCATATGCCAGCTTCCGAGTTGAAGACCATTCCCATTACTTGGCCATTTGTTGTTTGGTGCTTGGATATGGTGGGTCCTTTCAAGCCGGCTAGAGGCAACATGACCCACATCCTGGTCATGGTTGACAAGTTCACAAGTGGATTGAGGTGAAGCCTATTCGGAAGTGTGATGGAGCCACTGCTGTGAGTTTCCTGAAGGATGTGATCCTGAGATATGGCTACCCGCACAGCATTATCACTGACAATGGCACAAACTTTGCTGAGGGTGCTTTTGCGAGGTTCTGCAGAGATAAGCGCATTCGGCTAGATGTTGCATCTGTTGCGCATCCTGCCTCCAATGGGCAAGTAGAAAGAGCAAATGGCATGGTGCTATCAGGCATAAAGCCAAGGCTGATTGAGCCACTGCTGAAAACACCTGGGTGTTGGCTAGACGAGTTGCCAGCGGTGTTGTGGAGTCTAAGGACTACCCCTAACCGGTCAATCGGCTACACACCATTCTTCCTGGTATATGGAGCTGAGGCCGTGTTGCCCACTGACCTAGAGCATGACTCGCCCCGAGTAACCCTCTACACTGAGGCAGAGGCTAGAGAAGCTCGAGAAAATGATGTTGACCTGCTAGAAGAAGCAAGAGAGTTAACTTTGTCACGTTCAGCTGTTTACCAGCAAAACTTGAGGCGTTATCATAGCCGGAAAGTGAACCCAGGGTTTTCCGAGAAGGAGACATGGTGCTTAGGATCGTGCAGCGCACGACCGGGATGCACAAGCTTTCCCCTCTATGGGAAGGGCCTTTCATTGTGAGCAAGGCCTTGCACAATGATGCCTACTATCTAGTTGACGCACAGCCACCCCAAAAGAACATGTCGGATAGGGCTGGAGAGGAATCCAAGCGTCCTTGGAATGTAGCTCTACTCCGACGTTTTCACTCATGAGAAAACTGTGTATGTATCTTCTTATCCGAGTTAAACTCCTATTCGGCAATCTGAAATTGAGCTCGGTGACTACCCTCGTCCAAACTGTTCCTTGTGTTTACTCTATTTTACTTTGTCTATTCGGTCGAACCACTTAGAATTTCAAAAGCATACGAAATAGTGTGTTTAAATCCACCGGACACTCTGCGACTCTGCTGCTGTCCGCAAACCGGCTTAATGGCAAGCCAGAGAACAAGCCAAAGGGTCAATGAACACATGAAAAATTGCAAAGGAAAGGAAAACGTGTGGCAACCGAATAGAGTGTTTTTTCCTGTTTTTTCTTTTCGGCTAAGTGTTGGGCAGCGTTACTATGATTTTTCTAAGTGGCTAAGTATTTGAAACTCCAACTTTGAAATCTTGTGACTCGACTACCAAAAAAGCAACAAGTTGCAGGTAAGAGCTGAGACGAAAAGAAAGAGTGGATAAAAAATGCAACTCGGGGACTTGCATATTAACGCAACCCGACATTGAGCCAGAGTTGCTAAAAACTTCAACTAAGTTAAAACTGAGTAGCAACAAAGACTTAATAGTATGGATACATTTGCACCAGGCATCCCGGGGATCTGATAAAAGTTCTATAGAATAAGTTTTTCAGGATTCACTTGGAGGTAGCATCGGTGTTGTCCGCAATAGTGTTATCAGCTTCAGCTTTCTCAGCATCAGCTTCAGAGTTGGCGTTGGCGGCTGGCTCTGAGGTTGCAGTAGCAAAGGAGATGGGATCCGTGGCCGAGGTGGACGCAGCAGACTGGAAGCTGGGCATCGGGAAGACGCTAGTCGCGCCCAGCTCGGGAGCCGCTTGCTGGATCACCATCTCGGTGGTGATGGTGGCCTCCTCGGCGTTGGGTTGCGGCTTCTCGGCTTCTGCGTCAACCTGGGCCTTCCCCTTCTCGGCGGCTCCCTTCGCCGCGTCCTGCTCAAACGCGCTCAAGTCCTCCGACTCGGTGTCCTATTCATCGTCCTCTTCATCGTCCTCGCCCTCGTCCTCAGGCTCGGTGTCGGGCTCGGGGAGGCCGTCGATGTAGTTGGCGGTGTCAACGTAAGAAGCTATCTCGTAGGCCACTGCCTTCCAGCGAGCGACGCAGTCGGGATTCTTGGTCCACTTGGAGTCTTCGCGTAATTTGAGGATCCTGTCAAGGTTGAGATTTTCATACAAGCTGGTGATGAAATGGAGCAGCTCGTCAGCTCCTGCCCGAGCTGCAGAGGCGCGCCACTTCTTCAACTCGGCCTTCATGCCGTCCAGCTTCTCGGAGAGCGCGCTAAAGCTGTCTGGCGCAGATTGATCCGGCCAGAACAGATCGTGAATTTTGTATGCAGTGGACACCATGGAGGTTCCCAAGCCCTTGAGTTGGCGGAGTTGAGTCTTGATACTCAGGAGATTACCATTGACAGTGGATTTGGTATTGATGGGCATCCCGGAGGCAACTCGGAGTTGCTTGGCCTTCTCCAGAGCAGGCGTGCTAGCAGCGCGGAGATCAGGGAGGATATCTGAAGAGAAACCAATAAGAGTTGGAAAGGGAGGCAGATAAGAGATGAAACCAGGTAGAAGGGACGAGAAGAGAAACAACCAGGTGCAGAGAAGGGAAGACTTACGTTTGAGATCCACCAGCAGCGCATCCAGCTTGATTTTCCAGTCCTCCTCATCAGCAATGTGCCTGTCTTCAATACGGCGTGTGTTGGAGATCTGGAGGATGAGTTCCTCATTGTGCTTCTTCAGCATCGAGATCTCCATCTCAAGCGCCTTCTCTTTGGCCTTGGCTGCTGTCTTGACCTCCTCCTTCTCGGCAGCCTGGTCGAGGGCATCCTGGAGAGCAGATTTCAGCTTAACCTGCATCTCTTCAAACTCCACCATCTCGGCGAGGCGCTCTTTCTTGAGCTCAGCTTCTCGGGTTTCCAGCTGCTGCTGCACCTCGACAGGCATCAGGCAGTTCAAGTACTGCTCCCGGAATGTTTTATTCTCTTTTGCGAGAAGAGCAATACTGTCAGCAGAGTAACCAGATAAGTAAAGAGGCATGAGTGCAGAGTAGCTAGTAACTCACCTTCCAGTCTTTTAATCGTGCTCTCGGCGGAGGAAGCGAAGACATCGCAGTGTTGGTGCTGCTCCTTAAGTTCGTTGAGTTTGCCTGCAGAGTAAAACAAGGTTAGAGCAAAAAGCGAAACACGGGCGTGAACACAAAACGCACAAACCGAATAGCTAGAGTCTTACCTTCCATTTCAGAAAGATGGAGAGCGCGGTCCAATGCCGCCTGCTCCATCGCTGCATCACTTTTCCTCTCGGCTTCAAGAGCCTCGAGGCGGTCCTTGGCAATACGGTGGTTCCAGAGCAGCCGGCGAAACACAGCTGTCCTCTTCAGGACACTATTCTGAAAGAGAGAGGAGAAAAAGTATAAGTATTTTGCAAGATTTGGCCCGGGTAGATGGCAACTCGGATGAGCTTTTCGCCTACCCGGCCTGAATCTCGGGGACTGGGGGAATGGCTAAGAGGTAAAGAGGTAAAGAAGAGAAGAGAAGAAGAAAAGAGAAATTGCAACTCGGAAAAATCAAAGAAAGGATGAAAACACTTACGGCGTAAGATTGCTCGGCGTCCTCGGCGGCTTTGCGTAGGCTGAACAGCTTCCCGGCCAGAGTGCAGGTGGGGCTAGCGATCGTCATTGGAACAGAATCGACATTGGCCTTGTTCCAGTCGACGCGGTAGTGATCAAGTGGACCCAGCTGAAGACCTTCCCACTTAGGGTTGCCGTGCGTCTTGCTATTCCAAGCTTGGTCCACAAACCCTACTCGGTCCATGATCGCTGCCAAGCCTTCTGTTTCGCACTCGTTGTCTCCTGCCTCGCGAGACAAGAGTTCTGGAACGGATGCTGCTTCCTTGCCCTTGGACTTGGACGCGGTCGCCACAGCTGGGCCATCTTTCAGCATAGAGAGCTTTTTCTCACCCTTGGACAATATGATCTCGTAGCGCTTGGATGCCTCCAGCATGTAGTGTGGCCAACTGGCTTGGGCACGAGCAACAGTTCCTTCAGCAGGGCCAGCAGATCCAGCACCAGCTGGGTTGCTGCTGGAGGTGGGCCCGCCGATTGTCAACTGCTTGCTCCTCGGCGGCTTCCCGGATGGCACATCTTGAGGCTTGGGAGGCGGCATCATCTGTCCAGCTTGCGTCGTAGCGCGTTTTGGCTGCTGCCGGACACCCTTGGTCTCAGGCTTGATGGTCTTCTTAGGGCTGGGAACAGTGTCCGCCCGAGAAGCGGACGGAGGCGCTTGGCGTGAAGAGGATGAAGACATTTGCTGAGAAGTGGTCTTGGGTGTACTCTGCTTTGGTGGAGGGCTTGGCGCAGTCGGTGGAGTCGCCTGCTGGGTAGGCGGCACAGGGGGCCGGCTACCCTGCGCAGCGTCTAGCTGCGCTTCACTCTGGAGGACTGGCTCCACCACTCTCTTCTCTACCCGCTGCTCGGCAGCGGGATCAGGTGTTGTGTCTATCACTTCCTCTACCCGCGGCCTGGCCGCGGGGTCATCTTGAGCGGCAGCTTCAGTGTCCTGCTGCTCGGCGGTGTCATCTTGCCGCTCCAGCACGGCACTATCTTGTTGCTGCTGGAGATCTTCTTCAGTGTTCTCCCCAACCGTTGCAGCTGGGGGAGACGGTGGCGTCTCGTCATGAGCAGTGTCTTGCTGCTGTTGGAGGTTGGGGTCAACATCTTCACCAGCGCCTGTGTTCTCGGTGCCGGTGTCTTCTTCTAACTTAACAGGAGAGGACGCACGCGTCCTGTCCTGCTGAACTGGCTCATCTTCCTCCTCCGAGAGATCGACGAGCTTCTCGAGGTCCACAACGGCTTTCCTCTTGGAGCGAGTGGGAGCTGCTGCAGCGTCAGCGTCCAGAGGGGCGCTGGAAGAGGGAATGGTTCAGAAATGGAGGAGGAGAAAACATAGTGAGGAACAACAACAGAGTGGTACTCAGATGAAGTGACTTACCCTTTGGCGGTGGGAGGTTGTCTTATGGTGGTGGTGGTTTTCTTCTTCTTTGTCTTCTTGGCTTTCTTGGTAGCAGGTTCTTGGGCACCACTGCCCACCATCTTCCGAGTTGTGGGAGCAGCCACAGATAGAGGCTTGACATCAATGTGCTCCTCGTCATCATCGTTCAGCTCAGGATCCTCTGCAGAGTAGAAGAGAAAAGGAATTGAGAAACAGAAAAGGAAATCAGAGTGCGCTACTCGCGATCAGAGAGGTGAACTTGGTCACCTTCGTCATCCTCGGACCAGTCCCGGATAGACGCGTCAACTTGGTGCTTACCAGGCTGGTTGGCGTGAGGGATGCAGAGGGTGTCCTGGGTGTCGTAGGCGGTCTCATCATCCTCTTCTCGGTCATCCGACCAGTTGCCCTCGAAGACTTCAACGTCTTCTTCTCCCTGGCGGTCGATGTGCTGTAGAGGCAAACAGATAGCACAAGTGAGTTAAGTTCTCGGCTAAGGAGTTCTACTCGGCATAGCATGCAAACACAAAGCATATTAAGCTAAGAGGTTCTACCCGGCATAGCATGCAAACATAAAGCATATAAAGCTAAGGAGTTCTACCCGGCATGGTGTGTAAACACAAAGCATATAAAGCCAAAGGGATATTGATGATTTTCTACTCGACATGGCGTGCAAACACAAAGCATATAAAGCCAAAAGCATATCTGTGATGTTCTACTCGGTGCAGCATGCAAAGACCAAGCATACCTAGCTGAGAATACATCTACTCGGTATCAAGGTGCAGAGACAAAGCACAGAAGGCTAACCTGTTCAATTCGCTTGAAGCGGCTATACGGCTCAAAGCCATACAGCCAGGTGTCGGAGAGCATTGTCTGCATGATGGATCTCGCCCAGATGGCCACCTCGGCTTTGTTGAGGTCGAAGGTGGTGGTCCTTGTGCAGTCTCGGCTTCCTCCCATATAGCACATCTTGTGGGAGTGACGCTGGAGCGGGAGCACTCGGCGCGAAATCCAGCACGCGATGGGATCATCTCGGCGGAATCCCTCATCCCCTAACTCGGCCAGGCGCCGCTCAATCTGGACAACATCCTCGATGTTGCTCTTGGGATTGTAGCCCCAGTTCTGTTGGGTTGGCCTTGCGTTCTTCCACTTCGGAAGCCCTATCCGGTCCTGGATCGGCTTCCCCTCTTCGGTGGCGACGTTCTTCACGTAGAGGAAACTGCGCTGCCACTTGCGCACAGTTTCCAGTCCCTTGACGCGCGGGTGATGGCCCGTCGTGCGCTGCAGCATCATGGCGCATCTCGTCTGCGTCATCACGCGGGCGCTCTCGGTGTGTCCTGAATTGGGGTTGCTCTGCTTCCGGAAAAAGAAATGTCTAGCCCAACTGTGAATGGTTGGGTAGACGCCAAGGAAAGCTTCGCACACCACGACATGGATAGAAAGCATGACTATGGCATTGGGGGGAAGATGGTGTGGCTGGAGGCCGAAGTTCTTGAGGAACTCGGAGAAAAATTCAGAGATTGGAAGGCCGAAGCCGAGTTTGAAATGAGAGAGGAAGACGACGAATTCATCCTTCTCAGGCGTGGGGATGATTTCGTTACCTGGCTGCCTGCACATCACGCCGGGAGGGACACGGCGGATGTTGACGAGCCACTGGCAGTCCTCCGCCGTGACCTCCGATTCCTCCCAGCCGACGCGGGCTGCCGCATCGTCTTCTCCGCGAGCCATGGAGGTGGAAGAAATTGTGAGAAGGTGGAGGCAAAAACAAGTGGAGGAATTGCTCTCTGTCTCTCTCGCGGCGCGTGGAGCGGCGGCGCGGCAGATGGTTGCGGTGGCGGTGTGCTCGACGGCGACGGAGAGGCGAGGGGGCGCGAGATTGGAAAGGGCTGGAAAGAGGAGAAGAGAGCGTCGAGGGGGTATTTATCTCTCCCCCTCGAGTTGCCGTTACCAGCGGATTATTCGCGGATTGATCGTGCGCAGAGATCGTGCGGCGTGGGTTGCGCAACCGTTAGAAACGCACACAACGCATATTGCGCGCGTAACGGGCGCAGTTAATCCCACGTCGAGATCGTGGGCACTTGAGTGCGGTTGAAGTGACTTAATAGGATAGTGGGCCGGGGGTGCAGTTATTGGCGCGTGGCCTGCTGTATTCCAGGCACCGAGGCGTCAGGGGCACAGGGGTGTGACACGTGCCCCGTAGCGACACGCAAAGGTGGATTCAGTCCGTTTGAGCGGGATTATGTTTCGAGATTTCGCTAAGTAATTTTACTCGACATCACAGAGGAAAGATATTGCTATTTGGAGAAGCAGAGATGCGAGCAAGAATTGAAGGGCCGGGTGGAGGTGCTACTCGGCCCCTTTCAGTTATGAAGAGAAGGTTTGTTTTAAGCTGGCAGGGCCCAGTGAACAAGTTCGCATGACTCTACCAGCTTCGGGGACTAAGGTCGGGGGGTTACCCCCGAGTAGGGGTAAGGCAAGTGCTAAAGGCAAGGTCAAAGGTGTTGTTTGACCGGGTAGACGGCTACCCGGTACTTGCTACCCGGTAGGTTTCTATCCGGCCGTACCCACCAGTGGCCAAGAGGAGAAATCAAGCAAGTTATGCTCTTCCGAGTAAAGAAGTTGGTCCGAGTAGAGGGAGTGAGTTCCTACTCGGGCCATAAGTCAATGGAGCCGTTCTGACAAGGGATCCCGCGTATCCTGCGTCCGTACCGGCGCGCGGTTCAACTTACGGAGCGCGTGATTATCCGCGCTATGGCGTGGCTACAGTGCGGTAGGCGCCTGTCAAGTCATGTCACTGACACAGGGGACAAGACAGGGCTAGGGGCCTACCTTATCTCACTGACAAGGGTGGACAGGTCCCATCTCCGAACGGCGCGACGACTTACGGCGCCCGCGACAGCGAGAGCCGGAAGCGTGCTCTGTTCTGCAGTGCTCCTGTCACATCAGTTGTACCTTTTAGTCTTATTCTATTCGGCTGGGCACCAGTATATAAGGTGCCCTTCCCCCTCCTGCGCGAGGGTCGACGTTATGCGAGAGTTCATTTCTTACTAGAGGCAACACAGAGAGAACTAGAGAGCTAGAGTGGCTACTTGGCTGAAGGCCTGATTTGTATTGTGGCTACTCGGTAACACACATATAGAGAGAAAGGCAGGAGTAGGGGTGTTACCTCCACACGAGAGCCCTGAACCTGGGTAAGATCATGTTTTTTGCAGTGCTTGAGACATCCCACACGCGGCTACTCGCCGTGTGATCCCTCCCCGAGCACCTCCAGCGTCCATCGGCCCCAAACTTTAGCCATCCCATGGCATCTGCCGTGATACCACCACGGCAGATATTAGAAACAAGTTCATTATGTGACTCTTCAATAGATTCAAGTTCCTCCTCAAGAGAAACTCTCCCATCATGCTCTTCTTCAAGAGTCATAGAGAGGGATGCTATCTCATCCGCATCCCTTCTTTCAATCTCACCTTTCTTCTCAAGAGCTTCATGGGTTATCAAAGTACTTCTTGGTATCCCCTTGTATGTTAGACATGAAATGTTCCAAAGAGAGAATTTCATCTTCTACTCTAAGGCTAGCATGATTTTCAAGTTCACTTGGGGTCTTAGAGTTGGGAGAAGATGATACCTCTGAGGCCTTAGCCATGAAGCACTTGGCATTTGGGTGAGGATGATTCTCATTGGGGGATTCAAATAGAGATGAAGATGATGGATTATAAGCAATAGCAAGAGAGGGCACTTCACTCGTGGTTTATTCTTCTTCATCACTTCCGGAATCATACTCCTCTTGAGTCGCTAGCACAAACTTGGTGGGAGACTTCTTGTTGAATGGTTTCTTCTTGAAGTGAGGTTTCTTGTAGTCAACCTTGGACTTGTCCTTGTGAATGAGCTTGTCACCATGGAGTTCTCTATTTTCATAGGGGCACTCCACAATGAAATGGTGCTTATCTTGACAATTGAAGCAAGATCTCACTCGTTGAGTCCCATCATTGCCATAGCGAGACTTGGTCTTCTCCTCAACATATGCCTTGGCCTTGGGAGGATTCCTCCAAAACTTTTTCACGGTGAGAGCAATGATATCCTTGAGCACGGGATCATATTCTTGATCCTTCAATGGAGCCAACTCCTCATGGCCCTCTTCTTCATACTCAACCTCCCTTGACACAACCTTGGCCTTCAAAGCAACTAATGCCCCTTTTTGCATTCCTATTGCCCTAGCACGGCTGTCAAGAGCATTCTTGGTTTGCACTTGAAAGTAGCACATCTCTTGCATAACTTGGGTTGAGGTCAAAGAAGCAAAGTCATGTATTCCTTGAATGCTCTTCAAGTCCACGGGCTCAAATGGCATGAGAGCAATCATGTACTTCCTTTTGATCCAAGCATCATCAATGTACTTGGCTCCAACATTGGAGAATGCAGTGGCAAGAGTCTTGAGCCTTCGGTACATGTCTTCATGGCTCTCTCCATCATGCATATAGAACCCTTCGGCCTCATTGCTCAAGGCATCATACCTATTCCTTTGCATGCTCTCATTGCCCACAAACATGACGACAAGAGCGTCCCATGTTTCCTTGGCGGTGGAATATTGTTGAAGATGCAGCATGTGATTAGGACCCACGGCTTGTTGAAGAATTGACAAGGCGGTGTAGTTGAGTTGACAATCTACGGCTTCTCTTCTTGTCAAGTTCTTGGGGTCATGAGGCTTGTATCCATCACGAGTGACCCTCCAAAGCTCTATACAAGAAGAGTTCAAGTGAGTTTCCATGTAATATTTCCATTCACGAAAAAAAAAGCATAAATTTTAGGTGGATCTCCCCTAGGAATTATATGAGGATGTGGGACGGGAGGATCGGGAGAATAACGTCCTTTGACGGAGTGATATTCTTCATCTCCTTCCGTACCCTTATCGGTGGAGTTTTGAGCGGAAGCATTTTTAGATGGATCACCATCATCCCCTTTCTTGGCGCCCTCCGGATTTTCATCCGGAGGAGATGAGCCGGTGACCTCCGGTCCTTTGGCTTTCAAGAGTTGCATCAAGACTTGACGCAACTCATCGATTTTGGTCTCCATGGATGAGGTAAATGAATTTTTAAACTCATTGAGATCATTCATAGAGACCGGCGCCTCGGAACCGGCGGTCTCCGTCTCATCGACCATACTTAAACTCTTAGGCAGTTAAGACTGATATAAGAGCCGAGGCTATGATACCAATTGAAAGTATAGTATGGGCACCTAGAGGGGGGGGGGGGGTAAATAGGTTCTACGACCAATTTTAATTTTTCTTTCACAATTAGGCTTGACACAAAGGTAAATTCTTTAGATGATGCAACTACTGTGAACTTACCTATATGACAAGAACAAGCACAATAACAATACAAGCATGATAAAAGGGGGAAGGAAACGAGGTAACCGACATGAAGCACACAGAGACACGATGTATTCCTGAGTTCCTCCTTGTTAAGGGAGTACATCTCGTTGGAGGGGTGTGAGCTCGCCACAAAGGCCTACTCAACGCCACAAAGGCCTCACCCTATTCTCTGATGAACCCCGCCACAAAGGCATAGTCCACCTTACACTATTGACCCCCTTTGAGGCGGGAATCGATTCATGTACAAACAAGCTTGGGGAACACACCCACAACCAAATTGGGGGCTCCCAACAATCACAAATCACCAACAAGTGTAGAAATGGAGTCTAGGTTTTCCACAAGGAAACCCTAGACTAGATCCCTCTAGAATATGAGGGGGAAATGAAGATTGGCTCGGTGAAGATGTAGATCAGGGTCTTCTCCTTCAATCCTCCAAGTATCAACGAGTTTGGGTGGAGGGATTGGGAGAATTATAGCTTTCGGAGGCTCAATAAATGCGTGTCTTTAGTGCTGGTTCGAGCAACCCTTTGGAGAAGAAGGGGATGGGATATTTATAGCCCCCTCCCCAAACTAGCTGTTTGACCCTTTTTCGTGCCTGGCGGTACTACCACCGGGGTCAGCGGTACTACCACCACCTGGTAACGTGAGCGGTACTGCAATGACCCAGTGATAGGGTGCGGGCGGTACCTCCACGGAAGTACCGCGAGTGCCCATTGGTACTACCGCTGGCCACTTCTTCAAAATAAATCGAAGTGGCTGGCGGTAGTACTAGGGCACTACCGCTCTAGTACCGTAAACGTTACCGCGAGCAAAATCTCGCTAGCAGTACTTTGACCGGTACTGCCTGCGGTACTACCGCTTACTGGAAGCAGCGGTAATACCGTCGTGCAAGGCTTTGCTCATAAACCAACTAATTCACAGTGGTACTACCAAACCAGTACCGCTGAAGTACCACTGAATGCAGTAGCCAAATTTACTCTAGTGGTACTTCGGGCGGTACTGGGTGTGGTACTACCGCTTGCTGGGCAGAGCGGTACTACCGCTGAGGCGCCCGGTACTACCGCTGGACCAAGTTGATTTTGGTAGTTTTTTCTTTGAAAACTCTTCACTTTTTGCATCAAGATGGTATTTCCTGAAATACTTAGACACACTGTTAGATTCTTACTAGTGTTGTTATCAACTCCAAAACCTAAGAGAGATCAAAATGCAAATGCACTTTCACTTGCCCTGTTGCTTGTTGGCCCTACGAGCTGCCCTGTCAGCGTTGCGTTGACGCTCATATGCTTGCTCTTCATCACGTTGGCGTCGATGAGTCTCGGCCTCGTCAACAAACACGCCATCATCATCCTCCCATAAGTTGTGCCACCGCTTGCGAGAGATAGTCACCTTGGGGGGCCTAGAGCTTGAGCCAACTGCGAGAAGAGCGAAAGCAAACCAACAAATAAAAGCAAACACAACATCAAATATGGGCTCACATCTTAGAGAAGTGGAATAAGGAATCTCTGTAAAAGATTCAGGGCAGGCCGGAAATTCCGGCCACTGATGAAATTTCCGGGGGGCAGAAATTTCTGGCCCTGGAAAAATCGCATCAGGGCTACGAATCTAGGCCTACAACGAATCTAAAACAAAATGGAAGAGCGGTGGGAGGAACAATAAGTGATAAACAGGACTTGTAGAGGGACGTTCCAACCCAAAACTCTTTGGAGATGAATCTACCGAGATCTAATCGACCGAGAAACCCTAGATTATGGAGAAAACATGGCACATACCGGGCTCCATGGGAGGTGGCACGGATGTGCGGTCTCTTGATCCGCAAAAGGTAGCTGGAGGACGGAGAAGGGAGGCGAGGAGGCCTCCCGAGGATCTCGGAAGCGGCGGCTGCGGTTGGGGATGGAGTGGAGGCGAGGGAAGGGGAAAAGATCTGGAAACTTCCCCCCCCCCCCCGTCGCCTATTTATAGCCCCCAACCGCTTACCTTGGAATATTCCAGTGTTAAGGCCGAAAATTTCCAGGGGCCGAAGATTTCACCCGGAAATTCCGCCCAAAAATCTGGGGTGCCTTCTATGAGGGGGCACAACGGATTGGGGATTGAGTTTTTGGGAAAATCTCGAACCCCGGAAATTTCCGAGGCTTAAGACACGGAATATTCCGCCCCCCGCATATTTGCCCCGGAAATTTCCGCTCAAATTTCCGGAGTGCCTTCTGTGAGCTGGCACAGAGGAAATGAGGGAAATTTTCTGAGACAAGTATCATGGGGCCGGAAATTTCCGGGCTTTAGGACGGAATTTCCGGGGTTCCCGCACACACCGAGTTTTTGAAAAACAAGATATAAGATGCGAGTCACCAAAAACGAGAAGAATAAAAACAACGACAATGAGCACACAAACACAAAAACGAGAAAAGAGCAAACGAGACAATCAACATATCAAAGAGAGAAATGTTGGTGTCCGGAGCCACCGTGTTCGAGTGTATACCCAGGAGCCGCGAAGATATATCTTGGGTCCAAAAGCATGACTCACGTTTAAGCACAATAAGTCACATAATGACTAGATATGCATGAAGTTTTGATTGTTTTGCGCATGATAGGAGGAGTGTTGGTTCATGAGTTGAAATACGCCCCCCCTATGTCCATGCCTACATCTAAACCTAGA
Source organism: Alopecurus myosuroides (assembly GCA_028641055.1). NCBI lineage: Eukaryota > Viridiplantae > Streptophyta > Magnoliopsida > Poales > Poaceae > Alopecurus > Alopecurus myosuroides. Next base: position 264,274,752 of record CM054062.1, read on the forward strand.
TAACAAGTGTAGTGAAGGTATCTATGCAAGGTTTAAAGTGAAGTTAGATGCATCGATCACATTTAGTTCATTCCTCAAACCCCGAAACCTTGGTTCATCAAGGGCCTTCGTGAAGATATCCGCAAGTTCATCCTTGGTCGATACATAGGAGAGATCAATATCGCCCCTCTCAACATGATCCCGAATAAAGTGATGTCGAATCTCAATGTGCTTCGTCTTGGAGTGAAGAACGGGATTGTAGGCGATCTTGATAGCACTCTCATTGTCGCACAAGAGGGGAACCTTCTCGAAGTCGATACCATAATCTCGCAAAGTTTGCCGCATCCATAGCAAATGAGCACAACAACTTGCCGCGGAGATGTACTCGGCCTCGGTGGTTGAGAGAGCGATGAAATTTTGCTTCTTGGAGGACCAACATACCAAAGAGCGACCAAGAAATTGATAACCACCGGATGTAGACTTCCTATCCGTCTTCTCTCCCGCATAATCCGCATCCGAGTACCCGATGAGATGAAAGCTTGAATCCTTGGGATACCAAATACCAAAGTTTGGGGTATGAACTAAATATCGAAAGATGCGCTTAACCGCTTCAAAACGACTTTGCCTCGGAGATGCTTGAAACCTTGCACATTTACCTACGATATACATGATATTGGGTCTAGATGCACAAAGGTAGAGCAAAGAGCCAATCATGAAGCGATATACCTTTTGATTTACCTCTTTACCATTTGGGTCGGGTTTCAAGTCAATAGTCGTGGACATGGGGGTTTTCATAGGCTTGGCATCATGCATGTTGAATCGTTTGATCATAGCTTGAGTATACTTGGCTTGCTTGATTAAGGTGCCTTCGGGGTGTTGCTTGATCTGAAAGCCAAGAAAATACTCCAACTCGCCCATCATAGACATCTCAAATTTGTCCGTCATAAGCTTGCAAAACTCATCATTGAACCTGGCGTTAGTAGAACCAAAAATGATATCATTCACATAGAGTTGGCATATAAAAAGTCACCTCCGACCTTTTTGGTGAAAAGGGTGGGATCGATTAAACCAACATTGAACCCACGATCCACTAGAAACTCTTTAAGATGCTCGTACCACGCACGTGGAGCTTGTTTGAGTCCATAGAGCGCTTTACTGTGTTTGTATACATAATCGGGGTAGTTGGGATCCTCAAACCCCGGAGGTTGCTTGACATATACCAACTTATGGATAGGACCATTTAAGAAAGCACTTTTAACATCCATTTGTTGTAGTTTGAAATTATGATGAGAAGCATATGCAAGCAAGATACGAATAGATTCAAGACGAGCTACGGGAGCGAAAGTTTCACCGAAATCAACACCTTCGACTTGAGAAAAGCCTTGAGCCACCAATCTCGCCTTGTTGCGAATGAAGATGTCATCTTTATCTTGCTTGTTCTTGAATACCCATTTGGTGCCGATGATATTCTTGCAATCCTTCGGTATTGGCACTAACTTCCACACTTTGTTGTGCTCGAAGTTGTTGAGATCATAATGCATGGCTTCAAGCCAATTTTGATCTTCAAGCGCTTCATAGACCTTCTTGGTCTCAATTGATTCAAGACGAGCTACGGGAGCGAAAGTTTCACCGAAATCGACACCTTCGACTTGAGAAAAGCCTTGAGCTACCAATATTGCCTTGTTGTGAATGACAATACCATCTTTATCTTGCTTGTTCTTGAATACCCACTTGGTGCCGATGACGTTCTTGCAATCTTTTGGCCTTGGCACCAACTTCCACACTTGGTTGCTCTCAAAGTTGTTGAGCTCATCATGCATGGCTTCAAGCCAATCTTGATCTTCAAGCACTTCATAGACCTTATTGGGCTCAATGTGAGAGAAGAAAGCACGAGCCTTGCTAAAATCCACCAATTGTCTTCTTGTGACTACCCTTCCACGAACTTGTCCAAGAATCATGTCCTCCATGTGACCGGCACGGGCAATATTTTCTAGCCTTCTCTTTTCCCTACGCGCTAGCAACTCCTCCAAAGACTCCTTGGATATGGCTTGATCATCACCTTCATCATCGAAGTCATGTCCATCTCGTCCTTGATCATGTTCCTCAATGGGAGATGGATCTCTTATGTGTTGGGTTCTATCACCAACATGAGTGTCTTGTCCTTGTCCTTCATTGTTAGCTTGGCCTTGAGTGTTAGCTTGGCCTTGATCGTTAGCTTGGCCTTGATCGATGGAATGATATTGATCGTTAGCTTGGCCTTGATTCGTAGCTTGAGGGCTTGGTGCATCTTGTTGGGTAGCTTCCGTATCAATGGGTGTAGTCAATGGCTCCACTTGAGTAGAGCATAGTCCTTCTCCCTCCGTCATCCGGTAACCCTCAATGGGGATTATTTCACCAATCCTCATTCTCCTTATGATGATGGGAGGAATTGCATCTCCTACAACATCATGATCTATACGGCCCCCTTGGGACTCATTATCCTCATCAAACACCACGCCTATGGCTTCTTCAACTTGTCCGGTGGACTTGTTGTAGACTCTATAGGCGTGAGCGTTCGTGGCATAACCAACAAAAATACCCTCAAATGACTTGGTCTCGAATTTTGACAAGCATTTACCTCTCTTACGAATGAAGCACTTGCAACCAAAGACCTTGAAGTATGAAACATCCGGCATCTTGCCGGTGAGAATATCATAAGGGGTCTTGTTCAAGATCTTGCGGAGGTACAACCGGTTGCTAGCATGGCAAGTGGTGGAGACGGCCTCGGCCCAAAAATTGTATGGAGAAGAGAATTCTGCAATCATGGTCCTTGCCGCATCCATTAGTGTCCGGTTCTTCCTCTCCGCCACACCATTTCGTTGAGGGGTATAGGGAGTGTAATATTGATGAGCAATCCCTTCTTCGCTAAGAAATCCCTCCACGGTGTAGTTCTTGAACTCGGAGCCATTATCACTCCGGATCACCATAATGCTCGTATTGTGTTGGCGCTCTACCAAAGTGATGAACTCGATGATCCTCTTTTGAGTTTCACTCTTCCTCTTGAAGAAGTACACCCAACAAGATCTTGAATAGTCATCCACAATCACCAAACAATACTTCTTGCCTCCAAGACTATCATATGATAGGGGACCAAATAGGTCCAAATGAATGAGCTCAAGTATTCTTGAGGTGGTGATGTTGGTCTTGGTGGGGTGAGCTTCTCCATGTTGCTTTCCAAGAACGCAAGAGCTACACACACGATCTTTGGCAAACTTAGCATTCGTTAGTCCTAGAACATGATTGCCACTTTAAAGATCATGCAACATCCTCATATTGGTGTGAGCTAACCGGCGATGTCATAGCCAACCCACATCAACTTTAGCCATTAGGCATGTTGCGGCACACGTGTCTCGTTTAGAGAAGTCTACTACATACATGCCGTTCTCGACATGCCCAACAAAGGCTACTTTAAGAGTCGTCTCCCAAGTGATAATCACATTCTCTTTATTAAAGAAGGAGGTAAAACCACTTTTTGCAAGTTGAAGAACCGATATGAGATTGTAACCAAGGGACTCGACTAGGAGAACATTCTCAATTGGTAAATCATTTGAGATAGCTACCTTGCCTCGTCCCAATACCTTTAGCTCGGAGTTATCACCAATAGTGACACAATTGAGATGAGGTAATAGAGGATTAAGTTCACTCATTGCGTCCTTGCTTCCGGTCATATGTTGGGATGCACCACTATCCACCGTCCATTTGCTTGACCTGGAAGCACTTCCCTACAATAGATTAGTGTCTTGATTTAGGTACCCATCGTTGAATGGGTCCTCTTTTGTTAGCAACAAGGGTCCTTGGAACCCAAATAGTCCAATGATAGTCATCACCATAAGAAGTACCAACATATTTAGCATACACATGACCATCTCTAGATTTCATAAGAACGTAAGATGGATTATATTTGTCGGCAAAGTCATTATGAGTGGTGCTCCCCCTAGAGGTCTCACCACCTACAATGGTGTTGGTCTCCTTGTCTTTGACCACCTCTCCCTCTTTAAAAAAATTCACTCCTTGTGAGGGAGAGGTGACCTTCTTCTTGTACTTCTTCTTTGACTTAGTTACATAGCCAAGTCCCTCCTTTCCATTCTTGAATATTTGAGGAATCACCTCATTGAGAGTCTTCTCACTTCCTACAAGATTAGTAGCACCAAAAGAATTGCTATGCAAAGTACTAATGCTATTAGATGAATAGGACATGACTTGCTTATTTGATTGTTGCGCTAGAAGATTGTCACGAGATTTGGTTATCTTGTCATGAATTTCTTTAAGAGACGTGGAATCCTTTTCTAGTTTTTCATGACGAGCAACAAGTTCCTCGTGAGCAATTCCTAGCTTCAGCTCTTCATTTTCAAGTGTTTTAACAAGAGAAAGAGATTGTTCATTATCTTTCCTAAGCTTAGAGACACTCATAGCAAAAGTCTCTTCAAGACTAGATAATTTCTCCTCAAGGGAGGATCTAATGGAACGCTCATTTTAAAGAGCTTTTTCAAGCTCTTTATCATTACAAGAGTGACCTCCATGGCTTTCCAAGGTCATGATAATTTCCGCCTTTTCATCTATAAGAGATTTAACATCATCAAGTTGGCGCAAAAGGGCATTCACTTTCTCCTTAGTCTCACCTTTGAGGCTAGATAACCAAATGCCTAGCTCCTTTGCCTCACTATCCTCCTCACAAACATTTTCAACACAATCCAATAATGAAGGAGGGTTAGTGACAATGGTCTTGGAGTTGGGAGAGCATACCGAAGTGGCATTTACCATAAGACATGTAGGTCAGATAGTCGCAATCTCATTGGGGGATTAAAATAGAGAGACCGATGGAGATGAGGCGGTAGCTATGGCAACATGGGCCACACCTACAACTTCATCTTCTCCTTCATCTCCGGAGATATAGGTTTCCAACACCGCCCCTTCTTGAACGTAAAGAGCCCTTGGCACTCTTCTAGCGAAGTTCTTGTTTTGTGGAGCCTTGGCCTTGTTCTCGCGGACTAGCTTGCCTTCATTTTCTTCTCTTGGCTCAAAAGGGAACTCCGTTACAAAATGATTTGCACTTCCACAATTGTAGCATGTCCTTGGTCGCTCCCCTTCTTCTTGCAGTTCTTGTTTCGTGGAGGTCTTGGAGAGCCGGCCTTGTGAGCTTCCCATCTCTTCCAATATCCGTGCATAGCAAGGGCAATGCACTTATGAGCGCCGGTGTAAGTGTCCTCATAGTATTCCTCCTCATCATCCTCCTCTTCAACTTCTACTCGAGCCATTGCCATTGACTTCAATGCAAGATTTGGTGACTTTCCCATTCCTCCTGAGCGAGCGACCGAATCATCCACACTCTTGTGTGATAGGGATATGGCGATGAATTCACTAAGAACACCAATGGATTTGAGGGAATTGTAGTCCGCTCTTGTCCATATGCTAGTGAAGAGGTTCTTCTCGAAAGGTATAATTGATTTGATGAACTTCCACTTTATCCACTCATCGGAGATCTCTTCTTTTCTGAAGTACCTAAATTGATTGGCAATGGCGACAAGTCTCCTATATAGCTCCTCGGGGGACTCATCCTCTTGCATAACAAAGTTCTTGGACTTGTCAATGGCCACATCATACTTGGATGATTGGATACTAGCATTGCCTTGAAACAGAGTATCAAGCTTGTCCCATGCTTCCTTGGCAGTCTTGCAACCTTGAATGTGAGTGAGATGCTCTCTTGGAAGAGCCTTTTGAATGATGACAAGGGCGGTCTTGTTGAGTTGAGATTCCACATCCTCCCTAGGTGTCAAGTTGCTTGGGTCATGGGGATGAAACCCATTAATCACACTCCTCCACAACGCGGTGCAAGAGTCGGAGATATGTGACTCCATTTTAAACTTCCAAGAAGATAATTCATTAGTGTTAAGCATGGGAGGAAGTCCAACATTAAGAATGCGTGGCATTGAAACTATTTGATGGATGGAGTCATAATTTTGAGGTGGTGGAACTTTTGAGTTGGACCCCAAACCATTAGCCGCTTGAGAATTGGAGCCCCCCGAATTCTCCGTTGCCTTAGTCTTTTGTGTGGCTTTCGCCTTAGCTTTGGCAATGTTGTCTTCGACCTCGGTATCGTCCGGAAGCATTTCCTCTTCCGAACTATCCGCATCGGAGACATGGGGATAATCCGTGCGCCCCTTAGGTTTACCCATCATGTTCTCCAACATCCTCTTGATGGAAGAAACCTCCAAACCAACACTAGAGCTAACCTTGGATTTGGGTTTGAATGGTCATAGCCGTTGTCTCCAGGTTAGCTATAGTCTCGGCCATTTTGGAGAGCTCCTCCTTAGAGGAGTCGGGATCATCTCTGTTGGCCATGATACTCTTAGGCGGTTAAGCCCGATGTAAGAGCCGAGGCTCTGATACCAATTGAAAGTACACAATGGTCAACTAGAGGGGGGGGTGAATAGGTGATCTACAAATTTTAATCCTTTTTTCACTTTTAGATGGGCTTTAGCAAGTAAGCAACTTGGTTATCTAGATGTGCAACTAGGTAGACACCCTATGTGATAAGAAACAAGTATGCAACAGAAGTAAATGCAAGGCACAAGATAACCACAAGCGAAAAACACGGAGACAAGGATATGTTTCCCGTAGTTCCTTCTTAAAAGAAGTACGTCTACGTTGGAGAGGTGGGGAGCCACATAGGCACTCCTCAATAGCACGGTTGTGCACACCTTGTTCACCTTGAGCTTCTCCGGTGAGGGAGATTCTCGTTTCCACTATGAGGTCGACTTGAAGGCGTTGACCAAACCTTTACAAGGGGGTTGAGGCTACTCCACTAGTGAGATGGAGGCTCTCAACAATCCGGAGCTTCTTGCTACAAGGTGGAAGCTACAAGCACTAGGGTTTCTCTAGGAGGACAAAGCAACCAAGAAATTACAAGATCCCAAGGGGTATGGCATGGGAAAACGATTTTTGGCTTGGTATAAAGGTAGATCTAGGCCTCCTCCATGAGATCCTTGAAGAGCATCGAGTTTGGTTGGAGGAGGAGGGAGATCAGGGCGTTTTGAGCTCTTGAACAATGGAGGAGAGAGAGGAATGGACGAACTAGCTGTCTAGAGGAAGAAGACAACTATTTATAGCCTCCTCCAAGATCTGACCGTTGCAGCTCTCCAGGGCCGGAAGCCAGGCCGGATATTTGAAATATCTGAGGGACAGATTTTTGAATAATCCGGGGCCGGAATATTCCGGCTAATAATCCGCCCCCATCTCTGCAAGAAGGCAACAACGCCCCATCCGATTTTCGCTAAGGACCAGGGGGCCGGATATTTGCCCCGGTGTCGCACCCTGACTTCTAGGGGATACTCACCGTACGAACTGGATAGCAGATGCTTGGATTATGGGGCATAACTGCTCCCACGTCCCAGCTTCCTGGTAGGCCTGCGCTTATGCGCGACAACACAAGCTCTGCTATTCCATCGTCGATGTAAACTATCCACTAGAGATCACAGGCACTTCCGTCGACGTACTTCAAACCATACACACATGGTACGTCAACGGCGTTGAACAACTGATATCACAACAGATCTCTACGACACAAAAGATTGAAATAAGTTGCAAATGGCTCTCATTAGAGCAGAGATAGCAAATACAATCATTCAGAGGGCACATGCCCCAACAATACATCAGTACAATACAGCGGAAGCATTCAACATGTCTGAGTACAGACAAGAACCAAATAGGCCTAAGAGGCCGGAAACAAACAGACGGAGCCCATCCACGAAGTCTCGGATCCTGCCCGGGTCCGCTATCTACTCGTCAGCAGCCTCGTCATACTCCACGTAGTTGCCACCATGTAGATCCTCGGAAACGTCGTCTGCGTAAACCACAGCCCCAAAGGGGTCAGTACATAACGTACTGGCAAGCAAGACTCACAGTTCACCAAAGTGTAACCCGTCAACACCCAGCACAGATGCTTTGGGTTCAACGGAAGGAAAGGGATATAAAAGATGCTGCAACTGGCTGCTCTACACAACTACAGAAACATACTACAACTGCCGGCTAACAGAAAGGAGATAAGATCGAGGATTGTAACCAACTGAAAGATAACTTCAAACAAACCCATCCTGGATCTCGCCCCTTATCCAAAGAAGCAATCCGAGGATAACTCACACAGTTGTATTAAAGGTGAATCAAGTTATTGTGTCATCAACCTATTACTAGTCAAGTTATTAATCATTGGGTGTAACATGTTTGATCATTATGTTTAAGTTGTCCTGAGTACTTGTTAGCCAGTACTTTCACCAAGTAATCCATAACCGCGGAAAACACGGCTTCTCGAGAAGATTATCCCTGCAGGGTTGCACCAATTTGGCCGTACACTCAAGAATAACCCGCCAGATGGGAAGCTAACCCACCAAGCGGGGTACTCTACACAACCAACCATTCCTCGCATCAAGCCCAAAGAACCTTGGGCGCACGGCTAATCAAGCCCCGAAGAAAAGGGACCCTCATAGCACTCTAAGACCGTGTCCCCCTATATGCCGACTACAAAGTTTCCACCCTGGCCTGGGCTCGCAAAAACATGCATGCGGCAAATAGAACACACGAACTAAATGAGGCGATTTGGACGAGATGCGGATCAGGTCAAGTTGAGGGGGGCGCCCATACTCGCTTCCCAAATGCGGGTAGTGCGCTCATCATGGATCAGTAGACAAGACCCTTTTCCTATTAGGGTCGACACTAGCAGGCTTCAAAACCTCTCATGGGCCTCCTGCCGGTGCCTTATCATCAAATTTATTATTTAACAATATCATTAGCATGATTGATTGATTAACATCGAGCCCCCAGAACATAATGAAATAGTAACAGAAGGTAACGGGTAACAGACTCGAGCAAAACAACCTAAGCATGCTAGTAAGACTCAGGCTCAAACAATGGTTATAGGTATGGAGGGGAGGCAATATCAGGTTTGAGGGATTCATGTGATAGGTTCGTAACAGAACAACTACTACTAAGGCTAGCAGAAAAGAACAACGGAAAGTATCGGTAACCAAGGTTGAAAGGAACACAGTGGTTCATGTGAGTGATAACTTGCCTGCAAAACCCAGTAGCCTGGTACTGAGCTAACTCCTTAGAAGGGATGTCGTAAGGATCGTTGGTCTCAACGTCGTCGTGTATCCAGGAAGAAGCAAACAAACAATGCAGAAAGATAAACAATCAATAACATGGCATAGTGCACAAACATGGGATGATGCATGTCATGTTAATAGATGCATCAGAATAAACTACTTGACAAGATAACACAAATTAATTGGACCCCTATGCAATGTGAATTGCATATGGATGCAAATGGTTAAGGTGGAAGCAATGATCTACATTTGATTAACAAGTGTAAGTGGTTAAACATGATGCTTGCATGATGATGATGACAAGATAACAACAAAATAACAATGATAGATGCAAGTGAAAAAGGAATAAAACAAGTTTTGAAATGATTTGTTAATTTTGGAAAGTTTTGGTTACTTAGACATGTCACACAAACAATTATTGTTTTCAACAAGTTAAAGTGTTCAAAACAAATAACAAAGTTGATATTTGAAAAGGTTATCAAATTTTAGTTGGTTTACATGTTTCACATTTTGAAATTGGACTTTGGATTAATTAATTATGAATTAAACAATAACAAACAATTTTTAATTGCATTAAACAAGAATTAAATGGTTTAGGCAATTTTAATTATTCAAAACATGAAACAAATTTTATATTTGGAAAGAGGGTTTAATTTTGCATGGAAAACATATTTCATTTGTGGAAATTGGATTTAAAATGAGCAAGTTATTATTTTGGCAATTTTAAATGCATTAAACAAGAAACAGTTGTTTTCAGCAATTTAAATTATCCAAAACAGCAAACAAAATTTATATTTGGAAAGTACATGAAAAGTTGATTGGAAAACATATTTGGTTTGTGAAATTTGGAATTTTTATGAGCAAGTTATGAATTTTGCAAATTTAAGTGAATTTGACAAGTTTTCAAATATTGCACCAATTTAAAATATTCAAAACAGTAAACAAATTTTTATATTTGGATAGATCATTTAATTTGGTATTGAAAACATATTAAAAATGTTGAATTTGAAGTTGGGATGAATTATTTATGCAATTTCCAAAATTGGGTGCAAATCTGCCATTTTTATCACATCTAGGGACTTAGAAATTATTTTCCAGGGCTAGATTTTAAGTGCCAGGGGCCTATTGGTGATTTCTGGGATGTTTCAGTACAAAACAATTGAACATAAAAAAAGTTTGGTTTTATGGAGGGATGGGGATTCGAACCCAGGCCCTCTCCTTCTAGTCACAGGGAGCTAACCAGCTGGGCTAGTGCTGAACTTGTGACAGATACGAGGGGCTAGGGGGGTTAAGGTGTTGGTGCGGCTGGGTAACTGAATTAAAACGAAAAAGGGTGTTGGGGCTGGGGATCGAACTCGAGACCTGCTGGTTCTCTGCGCGCGCTCCAAACCAGAAGGGCTAGCTGCTGGTTCGTTGAAGGGATCGGGCGCTGGTTGGTTTTGAGCTTGCAAACGCTGCTAGTATCTGAACCTGCAAACGCACGTACTGCAGATTGTTACTGAAACGAACGAACAGAGGCACTTGAGGTGATCTTCACGGAAGCAATTGGTGACCGAATCACAAGAGAGACGAGAGGGGATGAGCGGGAATGGGATGAGGGGATTACCCTCTTCGCAGGGGTGGTCTCCACGCGGACGATGGGTGACGGAGGCGACGGCGCCATGTCCGGCGAACGGCGGCCGTGGCAGCAGGGCATGGAGGCGTTCTCCTCTCGAGGCGGCGGCGGCTGGGGAAGAAAGGAGGGGGAGAGGCGTCTAGGGTTAGGGTTGGCTCGGGAGGGAGAGAGGGGGAGATATAAAGGAGGGGGAGGAGCATCGAGTGGTGGAGGGAGAGGAGCCTGTCGCTTTCACCATGGATGCGTCAGCACCTGTACGGAGGTAGGAGAGATAGGTATCGGGCCTGGAAAAGGTTAGTGGGCTGGGCTTCGGGGTAGGTTAGCTAGCTGCTGCCTTTTCTCTTCTCTCCCTTTTTTTTCTGTACTGTTTTTTTTTTGTAGCAATTGCTTTTGGATAAAAAAGATAGGTTGTTGTTGATAGAAAAATTTGGAAAATTTTGGATAAGATCCTTGGTTGAAATGCAACCACTTGGGAGTTTTTGTTTTTTCAAATTTCAAATGTGTGCTTGCTGTTTAAAATTAAACCCAATTTAATTGAATTTTGCAACATTGGTTAATAATAGAAAAACAAGGTATTTTTCAATAGGATTTTCTTTAGGGTTTTAAAGGGATTTAATGAATTCAAATTAGGGGTGAATTTCATGGATTCAAATGATTAAGATTTGAGAAATGGTTTGAGTTTGGAAAGGATTTGGAAATAATTGATTTATTTGATTGATTGGATTAAGCAACAAATTGAGAAGTGAAAAACAAAGAATAAAAGGGGTGTTTTTATTTGTTATTTTGGTTCCAAAAGTTGTAACAGAACAAGTATGAAAATAACCATTTGAATTTGTTTGAGTTTGAATTATGAAAACAAGATAAAACAGATGCAAAACAAATATTAACAATGCAAACAATAATAAAACAATGCAATGAAATGATGACATGATGCATTGCTTGAAATAAAACAAGGAATCAAACATTCTAGGGGTATTTTTTTCATACTTGGGATGTTACAAAACGCCCCCCCTTGAAGGAATCGCGCCCCGAGATTCCTACTGAGAAAAGAAAAGGTCCGGAACTTCTTGGGAAGATCCACTTGAGCTGTGACACGTGAAACACATCGTGCACATTGGATAGACGTCAGGGAATTTGCAAACCACCGGAACATTTTAAGTAAAGGGGAGAGATTTTGCACCAAGGGTGTATAGCTGAATAGAATTTGATTCATTTGTAGAATAGATTATCTGGCTAGAATGGTGGAACAGAATTATTGACATCAATGCAACACCAGGAATACTCATCAATGTCAGAATCATCAACATGAGAGTAACGAGGAATATGTGGCCTCCCATTAGAATTGGATTGTTCTTACTTATGTTGGAAGTCAACATTTGAGATTCCGGGGAGTGAACAGAGTTTTGATTGCTTAGTGGAACCAGAAATAGGTTGTATGTTGTGGAAAAGATCTTGACACCAAGGAATGTGATGCTCCGGTATAAATTTAGCTGAAACAGAGTTTACGAGGAAGTTTTGATTAGATGCCGGTAGAAGATTTGAAGTGGAAAACAACAACAAGATTTCAACGGACGAAAAGGATGTTGAGAAGAACAGGATAATGAAGCAACTCCGGGAAAACGAGAACAAAACTCCTGAGGTACTACGGAAAAACCCATCCGGGCTTCTAAAGGATCAATATCTACTGCTTAAGGAATAGAGGATCTGCTTCCGGGGCCTATTTGCCACCGTTCTCAATCATGAGTAGGCAACATGATAAATCACGTCACAACCACCTCCATTCCTATGGTCTAGTAGATATAACCATCCTAGAGAAACCAGAATTCGTGAAATCCTAACTTGAAAGTTTAGATGAGAAGGGAGAAATCAACGTTACACTTCCTTACCAGAAAAGGGAGGGAGGGTGGGGAAAGAAGAAAAAGAACAGAATTCCTACTCTCACGTTTCATTTTTCCTACATAGCTACAAAATAGTTTCTAGACTCAACTGCGACCAGTAAAAAGGGATCCTACAGGCAGACAGGCTCTGATACCATTTGTCGCACCCTGACTTCTAGGGGATACTCACCGTACGAACTGGATAGCAGATGCTTGGATTATGGGGCATAACTGCTCCCACGTCCCAGCTTCCTGGTAGGCCTGCGCTTATGCGCGACAACACAAGCTCTGCTATTCCATCGTCGATGTAAACTATCCACTAGAGATCACAGGCACTTCCGTCGACGTACTTCAAACCATACACACATGGTACGTCAACGGCGTTGAACAACTGATATCACAACAGATCTCTACGACACAAAAGATTGAAATAAGTTGCAAATGGCTCTCATTAGAGCAGAGATAGCAAATACAATCATTCAGAGGGCACATGCCCCAACAATACATCAGTACAATACAGCGGAAGCATTCAACATGTCTGAGTACAGACAAGAACCAAATAGGCCTAAGAGGCCGGAAACAAACAGACGGAGCCCATCCACGAAGTCTCGGATCCTGCCCGGGTCCGCTATCTACTCGTCAGCAGCCTCGTCATACTCCACGTAGTTGCCACCATGTAGATCCTCGGAAACGTCGTCTGCGTAAACCACAGCCCCAAAGGGGTCAGTACATAACGTACTGGCAAGCAAGACTCACAGTTCACCAAAGTGTAACCCGTCAACACCCAGCACAGATGCTTTGGGTTCAACGGAAGGAAAGGGATATAAAAGATGCTGCAACTGGCTGCTCTACACAACTACAGAAACATACTACAACTGCCGGCTAACAGAAAGGAGATAAGATCGAGGATTGTAACCAACTGAAAGATAACTTCAAACAAACCCATCCTGGATCTCGCCCCTTATCCAAAGAAGCAATCCGAGGATAACTCACACAGTTGTATTAAAGGTGAATCAAGTTATTGTGTCATCAACCTATTACTAGTCAAGTTATTAATCATTGGGTGTAACATGTTTGATCATTATGTTTAAGTTGTCCTGAGTACTTGTTAGCCAGTACTTTCACCAAGTAATCCATAACCGCGGAAAACACGGCTTCTCGAGAAGATTATCCCTGCAGGGTTGCACCAATTTGGCCGTACACTCAAGAATAACCCGCCAGATGGGAAGCTAACCCACCAAGCGGGGTACTCTACACAACCAACCATTCCTCGCATCAAGCCCAAAGAACCTTGGGCGCACGGCTAATCAAGCCCCGAAGAAAAGGGACCCTCATAGCACTCTAAGACCGTGTCCCCCTATATGCCGACTACAAAGTTTCCACCCTGGCCTGGGCTCGCAAAAACATGCATGCGGCAAATAGAACACACGAACTAAATGAGGCGATTTGGACGAGATGCGGATCAGGTCAAGTTGAGGGGGGCGCCCATACTCGCTTCCCAAATGCGGGTAGTGCGCTCATCATGGATCAGTAGACAAGACCCTTTTCCTATTAGGGTCGACACTAGCAGGCTTCAAAACCTCTCATGGGCCTCCTGCCGGTGCCTTATCATCAAATTTATTATTTAACAATATCATTAGCATGATTGATTGATTAACATCGAGCCCCCAGAACATAATGAAATAGTAACAGAAGGTAACGGGTAACAGACTCGAGCAAAACAACCTAAGCATGCTAGTAAGACTCAGGCTCAAACAATGGTTATAGGTATGGAGGGGAGGCAATATCAGGTTTGAGGGATTCATGTGATAGGTTCGTAACAGAACAACTACTACTAAGGCTAGCAGAAAAGAACAACGGAAAGTATCGGTAACCAAGGTTGAAAGGAACACAGTGGTTCATGTGAGTGATAACTTGCCTGCAAAACCCAGTAGCCTGGTACTGAGCTAACTCCTTAGAAGGGATGTCGTAAGGATCGTTGGTCTCAACGTCGTCGTGTATCCAGGAAGAAGCAAACAAACAATGCAGAAAGATAAACAATCAATAACATGGCATAGTGCACAAACATGGGATGATGCATGTCATGTTAATAGATGCATCAGAATAAACTACTTGACAAGATAACACAAATTAATTGGACCCCTATGCAATGTGAATTGCATATGGATGCAAATGGTTAAGGTGGAAGCAATGATCTACATTTGATTAACAAGTGTAAGTGGTTAAACATGATGCTTGCATGATGATGATGACAAGATAACAACAAAATAACAATGATAGATGCAAGTGAAAAAGGAATAAAACAAGTTTTGAAATGATTTGTTAATTTTGGAAAGTTTTGGTTACTTAGACATGTCACACAAACAATTATTGTTTTCAACAAGTTAAAGTGTTCAAAACAAATAACAAAGTTGATATTTGAAAAGGTTATCAAATTTTAGTTGGTTTACATGTTTCACATTTTGAAATTGGACTTTGGATTAATTAATTATGAATTAAACAATAACAAACAATTTTTAATTGCATTAAACAAGAATTAAATGGTTTAGGCAATTTTAATTATTCAAAACATGAAACAAATTTTATATTTGGAAAGAGGGTTTAATTTTGCATGGAAAACATATTTCATTTGTGGAAATTGGATTTAAAATGAGCAAGTTATTATTTTGGCAATTTTAAATGCATTAAACAAGAAACAGTTGTTTTCAGCAATTTAAATTATCCAAAACAGCAAACAAAATTTATATTTGGAAAGTACATGAAAAGTTGATTGGAAAACATATTTGGTTTGTGAAATTTGGAATTTTTATGAGCAAGTTATGAATTTTGCAAATTTAAGTGAATTTGACAAGTTTTCAAATATTGCACCAATTTAAAATATTCAAAACAGTAAACAAATTTTTATATTTGGATAGATCATTTAATTTGGTATTGAAAACATATTAAAAATGTTGAATTTGAAGTTGGGATGAATTATTTATGCAATTTCCAAAATTGGGTGCAAATCTGCCATTTTTATCACATCTAGGGACTTAGAAATTATTTTCCAGGGCTAGATTTTAAGTGCCAGGGGCCTATTGGTGATTTCTGGGATGTTTCAGTACAAAACAATTGAACATAAAAAAAGTTTGGTTTTATGGAGGGATGGGGATTCGAACCCAGGCCCTCTCCTTCTAGGCACAGGGAGCTAACCAGCTGGGCTAGTGCTGAACTTGTGACAGATACGAGGGGCTAGGGGGGTTAAGGTGTTGGTGCGGCTGGGTAACTGAATTAAAACGAAAAAGGGTGTTGGGGCTGGGGATCGAACTCGAGACCT
This sequence comes from Alopecurus myosuroides, assembly GCA_028641055.1. Classification (NCBI taxonomy): domain Eukaryota; kingdom Viridiplantae; phylum Streptophyta; class Magnoliopsida; order Poales; family Poaceae; genus Alopecurus; species Alopecurus myosuroides. The sequence goes on from CM054062.1 coordinate 264,290,673, forward strand.
GCTGGTTCTCTGCGCGCGCTCCAAACCAGAAGGGCTAGCTGCTGGTTCGTTGAAGGGATCGGGCGCTGGTTGGTTTTGAGCTTGCAAACGCTGCTAGTATCTGAACCTGCAAACGCACGTACTGCAGATCGTTACTGAAACGAACGAACAGAGGCACTTGAGGTGATCTTCACGGAAGCAATTGGTGACCGAATCACAAGAGAGACGAGAGGGGATGAGCGGGAATGGGATGAGGGGATTACCCTCTTCGCAGGGGTGGTCTCCACGCGGACGATGGGTGACGGAGGCGACGGCGCCATGTCCGGCGAACGGCGGCCGTGGCAGCAGGGCATGGAGGCGTTCTCCTCTCGAGGCGGCGGCGGCTGGGGAAGAAAGGAGGGGGAGAGGCGTCTAGGGTTAGGGTTGGCTCGGGAGGGAGAGAGGGGGAGATATAAAGGAGGGGGAGGAGCATCGAGTGGTGGAGGGAGAGGAGCCTGTCGCTTTCACCATGGATGCGTCAGCACCTGTACGGAGGTAGGAGAGATAGGTATCGGGCCTGGAAAAGGTTAGTGGGCTGGGCTTCGGGGTAGGTTAGCTAGCTGCTGCCTTTTCTCTTCTCTCCCTTTTTTTTTCTGTACTGTTTTTTTTTTGTAGCAATTGCTTTTGGATAAAAAAGATAGGTTGTTGTTGATAGAAAAATTTGGAAAATTTTGGATAAGATCCTTGGTTGAAATGCAACCACTTGGGAGTTTTTGTTTTTTCAAATTTCAAATGTGTGCTTGCTGTTTAAAATTAAACCCAATTTAATTGAATTTTGCAACATTGGTTAATAATAGAAAAACAAGGTATTTTTCAATAGGATTTTCTTTAGGGTTTTAAAGGGATTTAATGAATTCAAATTAGGGGTGAATTTCATGGATTCAAATGATTAAGATTTGAGAAATGGTTTGAGTTTGGAAAGGATTTGGAAATAATTGATTTATTTGATTGATTGGATTAAGCAACAAATTGAGAAGTGAAAAACAAAGAATAAAAGGGGTGTTTTTATTTGTTATTTTGGTTCCAAAAGTTGTAACAGAACAAGTATGAAAATAACCATTTGAATTTGTTTGAGTTTGAATTATGAAAACAAGATAAAACAGATGCAAAACAAATATTAACAATGCAAACAATAATAAAACAATGCAATGAAATGATGACATGATGCATTGCTTGAAATAAAACAAGGAATCAAACATTCTAGGGGTATTTTTTTCATACTTGGGATGTTACACCCGGAGTATTCCGGGCAAATTTCTGCCCCGTCTTCTATGAGCGGGCACCAACGACAACTCCAAAAATCTGCTAAGGACCAAGGGGCCGGAAATTTGCCCCGGAAATTTCCGGGCAAATTTTTCCACCCCAGCTTCTGCGAGCGGGAAGTTGGAGGCCAGGAATCCATCTTCCGAAGTTTGAGAGGACCGAAATATTCCGGTGCTGAGGCCGGATATTCCGGCCTATATCCACCGGATATTCCGGGGCAAGTGGCCTGAATAATCCGGCTGCGGTTTCTTTTCTTCTTCATAAATCCTTTGTGTAACTTTTTAAGAATATCATCGTGAAATATATATGAGGCCATATGTAGACACTTAAGCCATATGGTTAGTAATCATACCCGCATTGTTATCATCACCAAAATCATCAGAGGAGACATGAGCTTTCATGTGGGCGCCTCGCGCCGGAGTCCATTAGGAGGGTTCATGTTGTTGTGTGTGTTAGCCATGTTGTTTTTGGTTTTTACCTATTTTTATCTTTTATCTTTGGCGAAGTTGTATGCCTCGTCTCTTGTTATAGCTTTTGTCGAACTTGTTGACTTTGTTAATTCAAGGTCAGGCATTTTAATGACTTTTATCCAAAAAAAACTCTGAATGAGGATGCCCTCGTAGACCAAACACAAAGGTTAGTGCAGCATGGACGAATCAATGTGTATATGCCACCCGACGTGACTAGCCAGGCACGGTACACAAAGAATTTTATTTTTATAAAACTGACCAGAAACTATATTTAAGCAGAACCTGCTGTCTAAACTCGCTTATGACATCTCCAGTGGGGCCACCCACTTAGTTCGCCCGCATACTTGTAAATCCGTGCGGCCAAAATAACACAGCCCAATGAGGCCACATAAGTGGATCCATTTTGGGACCAAATTTGGGTTAGACTTACGTCGGCTTCGGACATGGGCGGACCACTGCTGTGTCCTCTCTGTCCGCCCTGACCCGCTCACAAGTGGCATCACAGGCGGATCTAGCATCCCTTGCCCGGGCAGCTGCCCGGGCTTCCGGTCGGTGGGATAGTGTAATTTGATACCTAATTAACAAATACTAATTAGCATCACAAGTCTTAGAATTAGTTCTTTGCCCGGGTTTTAGATTTTTCCTGGGTCCGCTAATGAGTGGCACAACATTTTCACTACATTCTTTCCTCTCCTAATCGAAGCTCCAGCTCATGACCTAGTCATGGACGACGCACCCGCCGCTCCCGCCGAAGATGCATCCGACCAGGCTGCGACCGTGCATGTCGAGGCCGACCCTCTCGTCACTCTACTGAGAAGCCGAAGAAAGATCTCATCCCGGAGTAGAGGGCCAACGAGACATTAAAGCAGGGCAACCACGCAAGACATCACCGTCACGTCGAAGGCAAAGGACAAGGCCAATGACAACGACACCATGATCATCAGAGCGGCTCAAAAAACCCTCCTCATGTTAGACATGGCGCCCGTGACGACCAGCTCCACCGCCTAGGCGGCCCGGCCACCCAAGTCGAAGGGGTCGCCGACCTCCATGCCGACAACACCGTCTCCACCACCACCGCCGCCGTACGGGTACCATCCCGCACATGTGTCGCCGACGCTGTCCCTATTGATTCTACTACGCCGATCATAAAATAGGAGAATCCCGGATAGATCAGACCAAACGAGTCGCCCCGTTAGATGCAATGGTCTGAAAGTGACGGATATGGACCGGACGAGTGACCGTTTGGCGACCCAAGCGGACAAAACCCACACAAAATTCGGTATATGTTTGCGTCGGTCGTTTTGGATTAGGGATGTAAATGGTGCAGATATATTCCGCTCCGAATCCACATCTGCGTTCATTTTAAGGATATGGTATGCAATTCTAGAAATCCGCCGGATATGGATTGCGGATTATCCGACCTTCTTAATTAGAACAATCTGACTAAATTTGCCCGAGTGGTCAGTCCAAATACCCTATTTGTCCATTAGCATGAGAGATGACTAACATATACTCTAACCCTGAACACTAAGCATAATATGCAACCAACATAGTTGTAATCACCATAGCCTACCGTGTACCGGGCATCGGTAGGGCGTCCTTGCGTGTGGCACATCTCTACGATAAACTTGTAATCATGTCAAGTAATATTTAAGTATGGTATTACCTTTGTTATAATCACTCTTGGCACTCTGTAGCATTATTTGTTTGGATAATCTTATTGTTCAAATCCTTTGCAATGGTGACATTATCTCTTTCGGGTGTATCTATCTAATAATATTTGTCTGTTTCCGGTCCAAATTCACTCTATTTTCGTCGAATCCGTAGTCCAATATAATCCGCATTCGAATTCATATTTGATCATTATCCGGTTTGCTACAAATCCGAAAATAAATATGATAAAGGATATGAAAAAAATTATGTGATCCGATCCTATCCGTTTACGATGTCCTTATCCCTGCAAAGTTTGCTACTATTCCAGCCCAGCTAAAACTGGGCTTTGAAAAGTTACATTGCTGAAAACGTTCAAGGCCGTGTTGGGCCATATTCGCTAGACGCAACAAAACTTTAGGCCGAAATACCAAGGTGGCCCATCTCCTGCCGTACCCTCCAGAGAAAATATAGCCAAGAGTCCAGTTCATGTGTAAAACCCAAGTTCTAGCTTTTCCTCTCATCTTCCCCGCAGATCAAACGCCAAAACCCTAGCTGTTCTATCCCCGACGCCGGCGACAACCTCCGACCCCTCCAGCTGTCAGCAGTAGCAAGCCATGGACAGCGCCCTCGCAAGCGCGGCGGCGATTGCCGACCAGCGCCAGAAGATCGAGCAGTACCGCCAAATCCTCGCCTCCGTCCTCTCGTCTTCCCCGCCGGACATCGCCCAGGCCAAGCGCTTCCTTAACCACAGTAACGCGCTCTACTCAAACCCTAACCCCTAGATTTACTGCTATTTGGTTTTATTTGTGTTTAATGGTTGGGATTGGTGCGAACGCAGTGGTGTCGGACGAGGTGCCGCTCGTGGTGTCGCGGCAGCTTCTGCAGACCTTCGCGCAAGAGCTGGGGAAGCTGGAGCCGGACTCTCAGAAGGAGGTTGCCCACTACGCCCTCACGCAGATCCAGCCTCGCGTGGTCTCCTTCGAGGAGCAGGTAGGCGCAATTCGATTCCTAGCAGGCTAATTTGAACTAGCAGATTGCTCTGTAGTAGTTGTAGTATGCCGGATTGCACAATCTGTAGAGCTGCTATACAATGCCATGCTTTATTTGGGGAAATTGCTACCACAGCACATCAATTTTGGGCAGTTGGCCAAGTAGCGCTATATGTTTTGAATTTACGCACTAACTACTATTGCATATAGAGCAGCTTCTGTAATGGATTTTCTGTTGTTTTATGAGATTCGCTCTGTAATGAGCAATTTAGGTTCTTGCTATTTTTCCTCCAAGAAAAGATGCATTGCAAGAGATGATACCATCCTTAGCTTATTTATGCAGTTTGAGCTTAGATTGTGAACAGAAGGGCATGCAGTGAGGACAATGTTATGTGTTTTTGTTGGTGTTCCCTATCATTTAGGTTTCCGCTTAGCATACTCCTCATATGAAATAGAGCTTTAGTCGAGCTATGCCAGTCAACCACACGGCACTACAAGTCGTGTTAGGCTGTTAGCCATTAAGAAGACCTAGCGCTATGCCAGCTAGCCAATTCCTTAAGCTTATTCGCCCACATATTTAACTTATTTTGAGCTTGCTAGTTCAGTACTTGGCTGGAACATCACAATTACTGGTAAAGGATCAAGGTTAATGCACCAAAGCTCGTTAGCCTATTAGTTCAACTTGCATATATCGAGCAACTGGTGGCAGGTAGTGACTACACAGGAAGGGGATAGTTACAGAGCAAGTTAGTTCGTAGATAGATGCTTGTCAAAACATATTGGGTACTCGGTGGAAAATTGCCTGTATAGGTTTACAATAATTGCTTCAATTTGATTAAGCAATCCAGGGAGGTAAAGGCAATGCTGCTGCTGTTGAGGGGTTCATGTTCTTATAAAAGTAGTTACTTTTATGGGTGTCATCTTCTAGTGAATTTGGTGTATTGTCTGAGACCGGTTAATGTTCTTATAAAAATAATTACTTTTATGGGTGTCATATTCTAGTGAATTTTGTGTATTGTCTGAGACCTTGTATGTGCATTGAACTATTGATTGGTCTAGTGACCACTGAATTTCTATGGATGCAGATACCTGACTATACAGTAAAATTGGGCAGTGCAAGGTTTTTGTTTATACTGCACAATCATGTCAACAAGTGGAGATTATTAATTTACAATAGAATACAGACAATTACTTCTGCCATGCTTATACAGATCTCATTGTAGAAACCTAAATATGTAGAGATAGCTTCCTGCATCATGTCCGTCTTAGTTACTTATTATTCTTCCTTTCTCGGAGGTCTTGTTGAAGTTGCAGTTAATACTGTCATGGGTTTGAACTTGAAAAGCTACTGAAAACATTCGCTCAAATGAGCAGTTATGGAGTAGTGTGATTTTTTGTCACAATTATGGTAGCGTGGTTTCTATCATTGTAATTATGGTAACTATGTCATAGGTTTGGCTAATCATCGCTAGGCCATAGATAGTAGTCACAATGACAGTAAACAAATGTGGAACAAGTGTTCTTTTCACAAAATATATGCCTAGTTTTGGAGGATTATGTGGATTGTAGCTGATGTATAATCATCCTGAAAAAATGTACACAGGATGATTACATGATGCTTGCCTTCTTGTGGGAAAATATTTTATGTGATAATGGTACTGCTATTTTAGTATCTGCATATAAATTGTCTTTTAGAGGATACAATTTTTTTTTTCTATTACAGATAACTTATTTAGCATTTTCCTATATCTTCTTTTATGTCTCATTAAATCTTTTTGAGCAACTTTCCATTTGACATATGTAAAGGAGTGCTGCAATATTCTTAATCTATGATTTTGCTGGTTATCTATATGCAGGTAGTAGTGATTAGGGAGAAGCTTGCCGAACTCTATGAATCTGAACAACAATGGTCGAGAGCAGCACAAATGCTTAGCGGCATTGACTTGGACTCAGGAATCAGGTAGGAATAAGCTTGTTCTCTTCAAATATGTGAGTGGTTTTTTCTCTCTCAAGTCAGGGAATTCTGACCATCTTCCTAATAACAGGATGCTCGATGATACTAACAAATTATCCAAGTGTGTCCAGATTGCACGACTCTATTTGGAGGTTAGTGTTTTCAGCTTTTATTTATCATCGTTGCAGTGTCACCTGGACTAATGTAGTTCTTCATTTTGTAGGATGATGATGCAGTGAATGCTGAAGCTTTTATTAACAAAGCCTCGTTTTTGGTCACAAACAGCAACCAGGAAGTTCTGAACTTACAATACAGGGTTTGTTGTTGCAGAAGCAGTTTTACAATTTATCTGTCTACTACAACCGAGGACAATAATATTTACTTCACTTTTTATTTGTTTCTCTTAAAGGTCTGCTATGCGAGAATTTTAGATCTAAAGCGTAAATTCTTGGAAGCTGCACTTCGATACTACGGTATCTCTCAAATTGAACAACGCCAAATTGGGGATGAGTAAGCCTTTCTTTTCTGTGATTTTACCCCTTTTAGAAATTCTGTTTGTATGATTCATCTGTTGTCTTGCTAATATAATTTCTGGTTAGCACCTTTCAAGTAAATATTTCAATATTTTACCCATATTTAGATACTGCAGTTGGTTATGTTTGGTTGGTTTGGCAAGTCATGTTCGGAGCTAATATTGCTTCAATATTTTAATCTAAAAAAGTATTGATGGAACTTTCTTGTATTTTTCAGAGAAATTGATGAAAATGCCCTTGAACAAGCTCTTAGTGCTGCTATAACATGCACAATATTGGCTGGTGCTGGTCCACAACGCTCTCGTGTTCTTGCTACATTGTATAAGGTGTTGGCTCTTGGTGCATCTCAATATTCTGTATTTTCACACCTATTTTATTTATACTATTTCTTCTAGTAGCATCCCCTTTTTCCACACCTATTTTACTTACGCTGTTACTCCTAGTACTCAGTATCCTGAGTATCATTGATACAAATGGAATGCAGCTTTCTGGAGCTCCACCACTTATTTAAAGTTTTAAGACTGACTGGTTTAAGTTGTTATTGTGACTTTACCTTACCATCACAATGGTCTTGGTGGATGTTTCTTTTTCTTCTAATTTTTTTTGGCAGATATAAATGTTAATTTGCCACTCAACATATTTCCTCTGTTATCGTGAAAGAACAATGTATCGTGAAATGAATTAAAATACATCCCGGAATTGTGGAAACCCAGCACCTTCTTTATTACTCTCTCCGTATTGAAATGCAAGATGTTTTAGCGTTTAAAAAAAAAAGACGTATCTAGACACGTTTTAGTGTGTAGAGTCTAGATATGTTTTGTCTAGAAAACACCAAAACATCTTACATTTCGATACGGAGGGAATATTTCCTTTTTTTGAACCATCCTCTTTATTCTGTCTGAATGTTGTCTTTGGCCTTCTCGCTACGCTGCCTAGAACCAACATTTTCTTAAATTTATAGTTATCTGCAAATGTATTTGATTTTCAGAGTACGTCTTATCATAATGACTCCTGAACTATGAATTAAGGCATGATGTTATAATGATTTGGTCCTTTCAGGATGAAAGATGCTCGAAGCTCAAGATATACCCAATACTGCAGAAGGTACCTGATGTTGATATACTCTCATCATATTTTGAATATAAGTTTTCTTCATTGATAGGGTCTCTAATGTTTTTTTCTTCATATATTCAGGTTTTTCTTGAAAGGATTTTGAGGAAACCAGAAATTGATGCATTTGCAGAGGAGCTGAAGCCGCATCAAGTAAGAATCTTCAATCACCTGTACCTTTTTCCAGATAAGATGTCATTTAGGGTATACTTACTGGAGTTTTCGACTGTTCAACAGAAAGCTCTTCTGCCAGACAAGTCTACTGTGCTTGACAGGGCGATGATTGAGCATAATCTCCTTGCTGCCAGCAAACTTTACACCAATATCAGGTCAATATTCACGGATTGTTTTGTACATTCATCATGGTTGATTCTATCTAACCGATCATCGAATTATTTGTGCAGCTTTGAAGAGCTTGGAACATTGTTGGGCATTGACCCTAGGAAGGTAATGTCTTTGCTCTTGTCTCGCTTCTTTCATTTCCCTGAACTCTGCCAGCAACCTGGACCCCCTGCCTTGTTTGCTTATGACTTGTGAAAGGAAACTTAAAACTGCTCTGTAAAACAATATATGGAACACATTAAGTTCATGGACCACACAACATGGAAACATAGATTAGGCTGAGTTCCTTGTTCTTATTTTGGTTTCTACTGGTATGCAAAGACATTGTGTAGAGTTCTGAACTTAACTATGTAACCATATCTAAATTTGAGCCTCTTCCTGTTGATTTTGGTGCTCTCAGGCCGAGAAGATAGCATCTCGAATGATCTGCGAAGATAGAATGCGCGGTTCAATTGATCAGGTATCTCGACTAGTTCACTTCTTTTTTGGTATTCGCTATTTGGTATTAGTTGGATCATGAAACTCTTGAATAGATTTACTCAACAACTTTCTCTTGGTATCAATCTGAGATTTATTCATACATCTTTGTTTCACAGGTTGAAGCTGTGATACACTTTGAGGATGACACCGAGGGGCTGCAGCAGTGGGATCAGCAGGTTAGTTTAGCAGTGCATTGCTTCTTAGTTTTAACCTTTTTTTTATTTACGTATTTGTTCTAGCAACAAATTTGTCTCCACATGCGCCTGCTATGTAAATAATACAACCACAACCAGCTGTGTAAAAAACAGATCCATCAGTTTTAAACATAGTTTTCCCACTTGACACCTGCAGATCGCGGGACTGTGCCAAGCAGTGAACGACATCCTTGACAGCTTGTCGAGCAAGGGGGTCGCTATACCTGTCTAAGGGATTTTATCCATCCAGTTGCTAAGATGGCACCTGCGCCAACACTGATCAACTTCCTGGATTAACATTCTGTACAAATGTTTTGCTGCTGGAAGTACTGTCATATTCTGGAGCCAATTCTGCTATGCAACGATCTGATGTGAAATTTGGGTTGAAAATGCTGCCCGAGTTATGTGGTCTGGTTCTCAGTTGGTACGATAGGTTTCACGCGCCCTTTGGTGGTGACAGAACATGAAAGTGTACTAGTTCGTACTTTGGCATGCTTGATATGCTGTTCTGTGACTTCTGTCTCTTAATGCATAGCTACTGAGCTGTGGCTGTACTGGTGCATATAGTGCTCCCCTTTCGTGTCCTACTGATTTCCATAATAGTGGACTGGCCACATACCCGGATAGATCAACAGTACAACATCGTGGTTCTTTAGTATGCGGTCACTAAGCTGTCTGCTCTGGAATAAAAGATGTGAAAGAAGAAAAATATGGCGTTAAAATAAACACAAAATTAGATAAAAAATCGATGATGCAAAACAAAGTTACAATTCACTACAACAAGAAAACTCAGCAGCCTATGAAGTGTAAAAAGAACAAAGGGAGAAAGGGACTTGAATAGTTTCTGCAAGCATCTCAGCAACCCGGAAGTATTGGATGTCGACCTTAGCCATGATTCATCCATGGAAAGGGTGACTGAGATAATAAACAACACTCCAGCATTGTATCGAGTACTTTTGTGTCAATGAATCCCTTAACATGGATGTATTGGAAGGCGGCTTTTTCTCTGTTACGAGAGGGCGAAAATAACAAGAGATAAATAATAAATACCCTAAAGGGAAAAAAGATGGTGGTCTGTTATGGAGCGGGCCAGAGCGGGCCCGTGTTGCAGCGGCCTGTTATCCTTCCACCGTTGGAAGCGGGCCCGTGTGGCAGCGGCCTGTTATCCTTCCACCGTTGGAAGCGGGCAGTGTACGCTGCTCTGTGAAACCAGCCTAACGCGGTGCCTGCCACTTCAGGGGCTGAGAAGCAAATGCCTTAACATGGATGTATTGGAAGGCGGCTTTTTCTCTGTTACGAGAGGGCGAAAATAACAAGAGATAAATAATAAATACCCTAAAGGGAAAAAAGATGGTGGTCTGTTATGGAGCGGGCCAGAGCGGGCCCGTGTTGCAGCGGCCTGTTATCCTTCCACCGTTGGAAGCGGGCCCGTGTGGCAGCGGCCTGTTATCCTTCCACCGTTGGAAGCGGGCAGTGTACGCTGCTCTGTGAAACCAGCCTAACGCGGTGCCTGCCACTTCAGGGGCTGAGAAGCAAATGCCTTAACATGGATGTATTGGAAGGCGGCTTTTTCTCTGTTACGAGAGGGCGAAAATAACAAGAGATAAATAATAAATACCCTAAAGGGAAAAAAGATGGTGGTCTGTTATGGAGCGGGCCCGTGTGGCAGCGGCCTGTTATCCTTCCACCGTTGGAAGCGGGCAGTGTACGCTGCTCTGTGAAACCAGCCTAACGCGGTGCCTGCCACTTCAGGGGCTGAGAAGCAAATGCCTTCGCATTAGCCCCCCAGCCCACTACGCAACTTATTTCAAAAAAAAAGGCCACTACGCAACTTGGAACGGGCAAGCCAGCGTGTTACAGCACAGGCCCAGGTCTAGCGTCCGCACCAAACATCCACACCATCGAGTGCCCCCACATGGGTTACAAGCTCTCGTGGCTGAGCTCGGCGTACTACTTCCTTCAGCCGAGTATTTAAGCTGGTGTTTCTGTTTGTAAAGTAGCGAGGTGGGACTAAAGAGTCGAGTGGAGTGACTGGGCAGTTCTGGCGAATGCAAATCGGGAGGAGAAATAGACGAAAGGGGAATGGGCTCGAATGCTTTGGTCCGCCTCTCCAGGATCCAACGGCCTGCTTCTTGCTGCCGCCCGCCCAAATACATCCTGCAGGATTTCCTCAATAATAATAAAAAAAACCTGCAGGCCTCTGTGAAGAAGCTCATGGACTCTTTCATGGTGTGACCAAAATTACCCAATGTATTGCGCCAAGCAAACAACATTCTTTATTTACGAAACACAAGTCTTAGTACAGAGGTTCTTCCTATATAGCTACAGCACCACAGGGTGGCAGCAGAACGGACCCAACAAAACTGCAGATAAAGTTGGACACAAACGGAAACCACATGACACGACTAGGCTCGCCGTGCATCTACACACGGCGAGGCCACCATTATTCGTACTACTAGCGCACTGGGAAGCGCGGAGCGGGAATGCAGAAACCATGCAATGCGAGGGTGTGTACTGAACAATGGATCCTCATGCGCTCCGGCGGAACCGGAACAGAGCGCTCCTGCGAACACCGTAGCTTTTCTTTGGGTTCTTGGCCGAGTCTCCTCCCCAGTCTCCTTCCTCCTCTTCCGGCGGCTCATCTCCCCTCCCGCCGGGTCCTCCTTCTTCCTCCTCCCTCCTCCGCCTCTCTTCCTCTTCTTCCCTTGGTGGTTTGTCTCCTCCCCCGCCTTGGCCTCCGCCGCCCTCTTCCTCCTCCCGCCTGCGCCTTTCTTCCTCTCTTCCTGCTCGCGTCTCCTCTGCTCTTCCTCCTCCCGCTGCCTCCTTTCCTTCTCCTCTCGCCTCGCCCTCTCTTCCTCCTCCCTTCTTGCTCTTTCTTCCTCCTCCCGCTGCTTCCTTTCTTTCTCCTCTCGCCTCGCCCTCTCTTCCTCCTCCCGTCTCCTCTGCTCTTCCTCCTCTTTCCTCTTTCTCTCTTCCTCCTCGCCGCCCCCCTTTCCCTTCCCGCCCTCCTGCTCCTCCTGCTCCGCCTTCCTCTCCAGCTCCTCCGCGCACGAGATGCACGCCATTATGGTCGACCCGCTCTGCGCCGACAGCAGCTTCTCCACGGCGGACGAGTTCTTCTGTCCCAGGGACAGTGCCAGTATCTCCTTGCCGATGACCTGCAGCACCGACTGCTTGCCGGCCAGGAACTGCGGGTGGTTCTGCCCCATGTGGGTGCTGAATCCGACGAACACGAACGAGCCGTTGTTGAACGACATCTGCGCCATCGGGTAGAACCTCGGCACGACGAACACGTCGCCTTCCTTCACCCTGAACACCGAGTTCTTGCACTCGGCAGCGCCCCCCTCCTCGTGGTGGTCTCTCTCGCCCCTGCCCCCGGCGCCCGGCTGGGTGCTCGGGCATACCGTCTGCACGATCCCCGATCCGTAGGTGACGATGGCGATCTCGGTCGCTTTCGGGTTCCAGTGAGGCCCCATCATGGATCCCTGCAGATCGATCATTTTTCAGAGTTCAGACACTACTGTCTTACCACAAGAAGTCAGAAACTGCCGAATGCAATAGTGAGCTGTTAAGCTGTTTGGAGTGTGCGAGCTCACTCACCGTGGTCAGGTTCACCATGAACATGCCAATGTCGGACCCCCTCAGGTTCTGGAGGTCCTTGTTGGTCATGGTTTTGCTCCATCCGTAGCAGTTCTCGACGTCCGGCTTGCCAGAGTAGAAGTTGAATGTCGTGGACTTCTTATCCTTGCCCTTGTCCTTCTTTTGCTTCTTCTCCTTCTTTTGCTTCTTCTTGTTCAGCGGGTCGACTCCCCACAGTGCATCGAATATTTCTTCCGTCCAATTCGACTCCTCTTCCTTCTTCTTTTCTTGATCCGGGTTGCATGGTATGATCGACGGCGGGCTCTTCGCCGATTTGATTGCCTCCACCACGTCAGGGGAAACCTTACAAGATGAACAGCTCATGTAATCGATGAAATTTCTATTTGATGCCAAGGCATTTCCAAACTTACTTGACGTGTGAGGTACTCTGTTTACTCACCCCGAATCCCAGTCGAAGAATTTCTACATCAAATCCTTTGAGTAGGTTACTGACGCTCGAGTATGCTTCCGACGTCGGATGCTGCAATATCGGGGCCAGAGTACTCGTCAGTATCACAGGAACGAGCTAGATCACCCAACACAGAAGCGGTTTGTGTAGGTACCGAGGGGTCATCGGAGCTGATGGCGTTGCTAGTGAAAATGGCGTAGATCCGTAGGCGCTCTCTGGTGGCGTTGGGATAGCTCTGGATGTACATGATGCTACCCTGCTCCATGTTGTACACGTCGCCTCGCTGCACTTCCAGCGAACTTGCTTCACTGGCCTCTTCTTGGATGTAACTCACCTTACCCCGGCCTGCAACCACATATCACGACATTAAAATTAGCAATATATGAACAAGTACTACACTTCTTGATACTAGTCGCCAGTATGTAGGGATGACACTCACCGCTGTGCACGTAGAACACCATGTCGGCGTGCAGCTGCACGGGCAGGAACAGGGCGCCGGGCTCCATGGTGATGAACTGCAGCCGGTACACCGTGCCCGCAGCGTCAGCGACGTCGGCGGCCGTGACCGTGCCGGCCTCGCTCGCCGCGACCATCCTCCGCTTCTCCTTCTGCACGACCTGGCCGCCCAACGCGCCGCCGGCCTTCCATTGCTTCTCGTGCGCCGCGGCCGCAGACGCCCATGCGGCGGCCGACACTGACAGAAACAGGACGATCCACCGAGCTGCCGCCACCGCCATGTTTGCAAGTCTTTGTTTTCCCTTTCTCCCTGACCTCGCGCGGGTCTGTGAATTGAACGGGAGGATTCGGCGCCTCATATGTAGACGACGGAAGCCAAGCTGGCGGAGTGGTGATGCGTGGCGTGAGCCGTGAGCTACGTGGGAGGCCGCTGCGTGCATGGGCGCGACGTGCCCCTGGTCACGACGAAAGGGGTGGGTGGCACGATGGCTCGAGGCGGTGCCGAGGTCGAGGATGTGTCTTATGTTAGCCACTTGGCCTGCGTGGCGCTGTGAGGTGGACTACTCGGACTGCACGTGCAGTGCAACCTATATCCTCTGGCGCGCACGGGAAATGAAATTTCTGTACGGCTGTTATCACGTCTCGCTAATTTCAGTATTTGTTGGAGCCGAGGAGTCCTTCGAGTTGAATTTGTGAGAATAAAACTTTGCTCAGAATTGTCAGCAATGAGTACCGTCAAAGTTTTATATGTGAGTGCGATCTTTACATTTTAGGGCTTCTTTGGATCACACACAAACAGAGGAACAGAGGAACTAAAAAAACGTAGGAATTTGACTGGAGTGTAGGTGTAAAACAGAGAATTACAAAACAGAGAAAAACTGTCCAAACAGTCATTTGGATAGAACCACACGAAACTTGCCTCGATCCTACGCGAATGAGTGTAAAAAAGAGGTTAGAGTGGATGTTGAAATTTCAATGAAATTGGGTGTAGGAATACAATCCATAGGAATTTTGCAGGTGTCATTCCTTTGATCCAAAGACATTTCTTAGGAAAGAATCTTCCAAAATTCCTTTGAAAATACTTCAATCCAAGAGGCCCTTAAATACTTAGCTATTCCTATTCACTATCACAAATTGCTGAATAAAGAATAAAAACCGGTGAAAACACCATGTGAGCATAAAGTGGGATCTTGGTTAAGTAGTATGCGCCCATACTAAGATGGTCGAATTTTACTTAATATTATTTTAAATTTTAAAAATATAATTTTTACCCTATGCCAAAGTGAATTTCTCGCTTCTGCCGTCTTCCTTTCGAATGTCCAAATGGGTATAAAAAGATTGAACTTTTATTGATAACGTGTCAAGCAAAGTACAAATACTAAGAGAAAACTATATATTAACTAAATGGAGTATTATCTGTCAACCAACCGATCAAGAAGGTTTAGGAAGAGATACTTGATATAAAGAATAAATTAGCAAAGAGAAGTGTGGCGACAACGTGTTAGGACGACCAGGAACACCCCGAACAAATGAAAAATCTATGTCTTCCAATTTTAAGCTAATCACAGTTGAAAACAAAAAAAAAACCAAATCAAATCTGTCTTCGATATTTTTATGTATGGCTACCAACAATACGTAACAAGTTTATCCAGGTGCACCAACACCTTATGCTAAACAATATAAACAACTATGTGTAGCAAGGTATGTGACTTCAAACTCAATGACTATCACAAAGTAAATTAACATAAGTAAGAAGATCAGGTATAGAAATAACCGAGACACGTGAAGATAATGATCTATCCCGAAATTCACTTCCCAATTGAAACTAATCTCTGTTGGAGAGGTGTGGAGTCACAATGACTCTCAACGTCTCAATGGATCACATTATTCTCATCGTGCCTCCACCAATGCGGAGTGCGACGATCCACTATGGGACCTTCGAGGGTGGTCACCGATCCCATACAAGGTTGGGGGGCAATCTCCATAACTTAATTGGAGGCTCCCAACAATATCCCACGAGTTACCAAAACTCTGAGATTGCAACAAGGTCCCGAGAGATTCCAAAACTTCGAGACAACAACAACCGTATAGGACACTCTAAGTACCCAAGAAGACAAACTAAGGGCACTCCAAGAACACAAGAGTAACAAGCTTCTCAACCTTTCACTTGAAGGAATCCTCGTAGAGAACTCAAACCGATGCAACCTATGTAATGTAAAGAACAAAAGAAATTCTCAAATTCTTCACTCTCAAATTCCAACAAAACAACAAATACTTATGGGGTAATAAGAGAGGAAGAACAAAGGAGAGAATCACAAAGAACTCTAAGATCTAGACCCACTAAGTTCCCTTTACTAAGAGGAGAGATGGATTGGTGGAAATGTAGATCTAGATCTCCTCTCACTTTTCACACAAAGATATGCAAGAATCATGCAAGGGATTGAGAGGGGGAAAATTTTCGAAGGTCAATAATGGTGAAAGAGGGGAGGGGGGGACGAGCTAGGCTCAGGTTGAAGAAGGGGAGGGGTATTTATAACACGAACTACTAAGAATCCATTAAATAATATACACCTTACACGAACAAACTAAGCAAGTCCACATGGATGAGTATATGTACAAAAATGAAAACAAATAGAGTTCATACCACATTTGAATTGTCGTAAATCGTTATTATTGCTCTTCACTTGTGTGGATTTAATGATATAAAATGATAACCAAGCTCCAATGGAGTTACAAGGGACTATTGAACTCCACATCAAACTTTACAAACCAAAGAAGAACAACAAATATTTTTGCTTTTTCGAATTTAAAACAAGAACAGAAGAAAACAAACAAATAAAGAAAAATCTTTTTGGGTTTTAAAATATTAAACCGAAACTAGAAGGTAAAGGAAACAAATAAAAGGAACTAAAGAAGCAAATAAAGAGAAGCAACATTTTTTTTGTTCCTTTTGTGTTTTGGAAAGTAAGAACAAAACAATAAAAACAAAAATAAGCAAAAGAAACGAAAACATGGATATACAAAGAACGGAATAAACCTGATATGTAAATGAGTGTGATGTTGGCGTACCTCCCCCAAGCTTAGCCTTTTGGCCTAAGTGGAGATCAATCCAGGGCTGGTCCTGAGGGGGGGGGGGGGGGGGGCAGGAGGGGCGGCCGCCCCGGGCCCCGGAATCAAGGGGGCCCAAGTCCCAGCATAGCTATGCATATGGAGCGGCGGTAGGAATGTTTACGGCGGTGCCATTAGAGCAGGCGAGGATTTCTCGTGTAAAGTTGAGGGAGCAGGTGATGCGTCCACGAAACGTTTTGCTGGGTAGTGAACTAGATCTTGGGCCCTTCCATTACCTTGGGCCTTATATTACTCTATAGATGGCCTTTTTGATATGTATTTAGCTACTCCTACAGATATGATGGGGGTGTGGGTCGATTCGCTAAAAAAAGAAGGGTGGGTGGGACCAGGCCGAGAAAATGCAATACAATTCACGTATTTGTGTGTTTGTTCCCGCTAAAAAAATGTGAACGCATTTTTTTTCTATCTAAACGTTAGCTTCTATAATGCTCACTAAAGAAGGTATCCCAACCCCGCTGCCCAAACTGCCATCATGCCCGCCCTCGGTCGGCACACTGTGCGTCGCCAAGTCGTCCCACCTTGTTTCAAGCTCTTGCTCGACACATCGTCACTGCGATTCCTCTAAATGGCGTCTTTTTTGGCGGCACCTATCACCTCCCGCTAATTACTTGCTCGCTTCCACCGCGTCCATCGTGGCAGGGCATGTTGTCGGTGCTTTGGGTTGCTCCATTTTTCATCGTCGGGTCGCTGCCGCGGCGAGAATAGCCTTCGTCGTTACTGAGGATGAGCTCTATGTTCTCCCCCGACCCGACCCCATTTTTGGTTGTGTTGACTGGGCGCTAACTAGAAATTTTGGACAAATAATGATTTTCTAGTGACTATATTAGGGGGCCGATTTTTAGTTTCGCCCCGGGCCCCTGAAATGTCAGGACCGGCCCTGGATCAATCCCAAGAGGGCCATGAAGTGGCGCCTCCATAGTGCGATGAGGATAAGCCATCCTCCTAATATGAACTCGAGGATGCCCCGGTGTAGTCCTTGGAGGGCGCATCATGCCCTGCCTTATACTCAGGGTCATGTTGCACATGGAAACCAAGAAAACGCAGCTGCTCATGCAACTGCTCCTTTGGGAGTGACCATGGCCCTCTACGAATACCAAACAAACCAGGTTGTGACAAAGGTGAAAGTGCACTATGGTCAACTAGAGGGGGGGGGGGGGGTGAATAGGTTGACTACCAATTTTTCTTCTTTTCTTTTTAGTTTGGGCTAAACAAGAGATACAGGGTTCTCTAGATGTGCATATAGATGAGCAACCTATGTGATACAAGATAAGATACGCAACGAAAGTAAAAAGAAAGGTAACAAGATAAACCACAAGTGTAAACAAGGAGACAAGGATATGTTTCCCGTAGTTCCTTCTCAAGATAAGTACGTCTATGTTGGAGAGGTGGGGAGCCACCTAGACACTCCTAAATAGCACGGTTGTGCACACCTTATTCTCCTTGAGCTTCTCCGGTGAGGAAGATTCTCGTTTCCACTATGAGGTTGACTTGAAGGCGTTGACCAAACCCTTACACGAGGTTGAGGACACTCCACAAGATGGATGGAGGCTCTCAAACAATCCGAAACTTCTTTGCAACAAGGTGGAAGCTACAACCACAAGATCTACTAAGGTTTCTATGCCTCAAGTAGGATTCTAGATCTACTAGAATGTGGTGGATGGATTTGCAATTCCTTTGGTGGAATCACGGATCTAGGTCTCCTCTAGCTCTCCACACAGTTATGGAGTGATTTGGTGGTTGGAGAGGGATATCTAGGAGGTTGAAGCTTGCATTAATGGCTAAGAGAGAAAGTGGAATAAGCTAGGCATTTAAGAGGTAGGGGAAGGGCTTTAAATACCCCTTCCCCAAATCTGACCGTTCCCCACTCCCACGCTGCACCGGAGGTACCGGTGTTTGCACCGGTACCACCGGTGGTCTTCACACACTGGAGCTCACGTGGTTCCTTTTCTTCTTTGCAGCTTCTTCAGTGGCGGAGGTACCGGTGGTCCCCGTGGAGGTTCCGCCCACCGGTACTACCGGTGGGTTCCGCCCTGGCCTCCGCTGTGATGCACCCGAACATGATTTTAGCGGACCCTGCACCGATAGCTCCACCGGTACCAAACCCCACCTTTAGCTCAGTCAGACAGGCGGAGGTACCGGTGGGAACACCAGAAGTTCCTCCCACCGGTACTACGGGTGGCCTCCGCCGTGAGCCACCCGAAGGGGGTTTTGGCGGAGGTACCACCGGTACCACCACCGGACCCCCCACCCGAGAATGTGCTGAGAAACAGCAGGGGGAGGAGGTACCGGTGGTTTCACCGGAGCCTCCGCTGCCTGAAGAAACAGTCTCCCAAAATTGTCTTTTTGAGCTCTTTCCTTTTGGATAAATATTGCAAGCCTTTGAGAATGTTTATTGGGAGTATTTTGGCATTTTGATAAGTATCAAACAAACCCCGCACATGCTCAAAATAGAGATTAGTCTGTTAGTTATGTTGTCATGAATTATCAAAACTGAAGATGATCTTGCATTCTCCCCCTTTTTGGTAATTGATGACAACACAACCATTTGCACTGCTAGGTCACAATCAACATGGACGGAGCTCCCCCTAGAGATATGCTCCCTTCATGTTGAAAGAACTAAACAAGAGATATATGATGATAACGAGCAAACTTGCTAAACACAAATATTAAGGAACCCATAAATATGATAGAATTAAAACACTAGGTTCACATGTCTTACACCATGCATAACGACGTTCACACAATACGAATAATAAACATACGAAGTCCACAAATAACCAACTCTCTCAAGAAAAACAAAATAATCAAAACGAAAGCACGACTTGAGAGAGAAAGACCCATGCGAATGCCCAACGCTCCTAAATAGATGTCTCCCCCCTTTGGCATCAAGATACCAAAAGAGGAGAAAGACCGATGCTAACTCCCCAAGGTTCACTCGGAGGAGTTGTCCATGCTAGGAGGATGGGCACGACGGCGAGAGCTAGTCACTTCTTCTCCAGCCTCCTCACAGACCATTCAATGATATCACCCTTGGAGTCCCTGGTCTGCCACTTTCCCCATGTAGTAATGTTATCTTCATAGGGAGAATTGACGGTCTCCCCTGCAGCACGACGAAGCTGCCTTTTTGCCTGTGATTCCTTGCGGTGCTTGAGTTCTTTGTCATAGTGAAATTCCCACTGACGCTGCTCGATCTTCTTATTCACACGAAACACCTTATTCAGAGCTCGAGCCATCCACTTGAAGGCATTGTTAGAAGGAGGAGGGCAAGAGGGCCCGACTTCTTCTTCCTCTTCTTCATAAATAATAATGCGTGGCTTGGCCTTGCCCTGGCGAGGAGCGGGAGTGGGATGCACAACTGGCTCGGTGTGGTCCTTGATAAGGAGCCTCTTCTCCATGTGTGTGATCCAGTTGGTGTCATCAAGGGGGTCATCCGGGAACTTGTCATTGCACACGTGCAAGATGATTTTCATTATGAATGGTACAAAGCAAGCATTCTTCCTTTGCACAATGACATGCCATAGTTCATTCCATATATAGTCAAGCCCATCAAGTTTCTGATTCATACCGGAGAGCCGCTTCTCATGAGTAAGGAGCAAGAGATTCTTCAGGTAACCTTGGATCTCATCAATGTTGCCCGCCTTGGGGTTGATTGTCTCTCGATATATACTAAGCATAATGTCATGTGGGGTAGAGGCCCTTGGTGAACCCAACTGCAAACTTCTTCCAGTGATAGAGAGGAGTAGGTTGATCCTTGTTGATGGTGGAGACATTGGCAAAGTGAACACGAAACCACTCGTTGTCGTACTCGGAGCCACCACCAAAAGGGCCATGACCCGGATAGCCACCGAGAAGAACACCAACTTCGAACCACTTGATGGTGAGCTTATTTCCCTTTGTCATCCAAATGAGGTGACACTCGGTTTCATTGGCAAGATGCACGGTGTCCACGAACTCACATACAATCCCCTTGATGACCTACAAGTCTAGGGGTATATCATAGTACTTTCGATAAATAAGAGTGTCGGACCCAACGAGGAGCAGAAGGTGTTGACAAGCAGGTTGGATAGAGGATTCACTCTAAACACTAGCAAACGGGTTTTTGGTGGTTTTTTATATAGCAGATAAATAAAGTGCGAGTAAATAGAAGACAGTAAATAATATGAGGATGGGAAACAATATTAGAAGCATCCTCATAGAAGACAATGTGTTCATCCTCTACATTTCCACAAACAAGATCTTTCACTATTGCTACTGCAGGTTCAATAGTTATTTGTTCATCAGGTTCAATAGGTTTCTTATTACTCTTATTAACCACACTAGCCACCATAGAGTGTTCTTTTACCTTAGTAGGGAAAGGCATTTTTTCAACATAGGGCTTAGGAACAACAGGATTAACAACATGCACACTTCTATATTACTAGCATGAACAATATCTTTATAAGGTGCATGGTACTTGTGATAATTATTTTTAGGAATATCAAGATAGGAGGCAAAAGCTTTAAGACAGTTTGCAAAGATTTGAGAATCAAGACCACAAACAACACTAACATCATAGAAATCATTGGTTCCCATAAAATATTTAATGCATTCATAATCATAATTTATACCTAGCTTTCTACCTTTATCGTTCATCCATCCTTCAGTGTTTTCTTGAATACGGTCAAGAAGATCCCATTTAGCTTCTTCCTTCATATATGTGAAAGATCCAGAACAAGAAGCATCCAATAAATCCTTATCATGAAGAGAAAGCCTTGCATAAAAAATATTGATAAGAATATTTCTTGGGAGTTCATGAATGGGACATTTGAGCATTAATAACTTCATACCCCCTCGCTTGGGCAATACCGTCTCCATCATGAGGCCAGAAATTATAGATTTGACTCCAATCTTTATGAATCTCAGTAGGAGGATAAAATTTAGAATAAAAGAGAGGAACAATTTCCTCCCACCCAATAGATTCACAATTCTTAAGTAATTTAAACCATTCAGCGGCTCTTCCTTTCAGCGATAAAGAAAAAAATTCCTTTTAACTTGATCCATTGTAATACCTGCACACCTGAATAACTCGCATAATTCATGTATAAATAGCAAATAATCACCGGGATGGACAGTTCCATCACCGTAATAGCAGTTATCCATAACACGTCCAACAATTTTCATAGGTATTTCATAAGGATCTAATTCAGCAGATAACGGGTTAACAACTACCCTACAGTGATAGTAGTAGTACCTCTAAACAAGGAACCAAAAGTGTTATCCATAATGAAATAAAACAGCAGACAGAAATAAAAACAACACTCCAAGTAAAAGTTTCTCTTACAAATTCCACTTACCAATAGCGCTTAAGTCCCCGGCAACGGCGCCAGAAAATAGTCTTGATGCAAGTATAGGGGGTGTATCGTATAAATTTCGATAAATAAGAGTGTCGAACCCAACAAGGAGCAGAAGGTGTTGACAAGCAGGTTGGATAGAGGATTCACCATAAACAATAGCAAACGAGTTTTTGGTGGTTTTTGATATAACAGATAAATAATGTGCGAGTAAAGAAAAGACAGTAAATAATATTGCAGCGAGTGGCCCAATCCTTTTGAGAGGAAAGGACAAGCCGGTTGTATTACTTATGACTACCAAACGTTCTCGAGGACACATGGGAATTTCGTCAGGTGCTTTTGCTTCGTTACGGTTGATTAATATCCATTGGTTCGTGAAGTGTTGTGTGGGTGAACCTATTCTAATGCACCACCCAATTAGGACTAATACATACTCATGATTATACCCCTTGTAAGCATCCTCAAATACAAGAAAGTAATTAAAATAAATCTAACCACAACCTTAAAACTCCGGGATTCTACGCTCCCCTGTGCATTGGTTTCCTAACGGAGGTTTAGGTTTATGTCACTCCGGCAACCCCACAATTAGTAGCCAAATACACAATGCATCCTCCTAGGCCCATAAAGGTGAAGTATCATGTAGTCGACGTTCACATGACACCACTAGAAGAATAGCACCAAAACTTAAATACCGAACCACGAGATATTACTTCAATATAACTTCACTACCAACATAATGACTTCTCCCATGTCCTCAAGAACTAAACGAACTACTCACAAGACATCATAAATGGATCATAATCAGAGGTTATATAATGGATAATAACAATCTGGTCATAAAGTGCTAACACCGATAAATCTCACAAGCATCAACTACTAACAAGTAATCGACACCGGGAGAGAGATCTAATGTAAAACAACGGTAGAGGCCCCTGATTGTTATAGCGGGATGACAATGGATGATGAGGGTGCTGGTGCTGGTGGTGATGATGATGATGATGACGATCTTGATGATGCCCGGAGTGATGACGATGGCGATGATTTCCCCTCTCCGGAGAGGAATTTCCCCGATAGATTTCTCCCTGCCAGAGAGGTTTTCTCTCTCGCCTGTTTTCCGCCCCGAGGCGGCGGAGGAATAATTCTTCGATGATAGTCTGGGGCTTAGGGTTCCCTGGGGGTCAAGTACGCGAAAGGGGTCGACTAGAGGTGGGCCAGGGTGGCCAAACCACCTGGCAGCGCGGTCAAGGGGGGGGGGGGCGCCACATCATGGTGTGGGCCCCTGCTGGCCCCCCTTTGGCTCTCCTCCTGGCTAGCTCCCTCATCTAGACTTCTAAGACATCTCCAGTGTCCCCCCTCTTCTTCTGATCTTCTGAAATATGGTATCTCGATGGTGCTTTTTCCATCAGATTTCTGGTATCTCATGGATCTTTCTTTCTCAAGATATTCTACAAGATCCTTTTCATTGTGCTCATTTCCACCACCATAAATTTCCAAGGTCATGATGATCTCTTATTTCTCATTAATGAGAGAGTTAGCATCATCAAGTTGCCTCAAGAGGGCCTTTACCTTTTCTTTGGTTTCACCTTCAAGACTAGACAACCATGAGCCTAGATTCTTGGTCTCCTCATCATTATGAACAATATTTTCAACACAATCCAATAATGAGGGAGAACTAGCTGCAATAGGCTTGGAGGT
Organism: Alopecurus myosuroides; assembly: GCA_028641055.1. Taxonomy (NCBI): domain Eukaryota; kingdom Viridiplantae; phylum Streptophyta; class Magnoliopsida; order Poales; family Poaceae; genus Alopecurus; species Alopecurus myosuroides. Next base: position 264,314,337 of record CM054062.1, read on the forward strand.
GGAATATATTATCGCGGTGGCTTTTTCAATGAAGCATGTAGGTCAGAACAATGCCTTCTCATTGGGGGATTCGAATAGAAAGACCGATGAAGAGGAAGATGTAGCTATGGCGACGTGGGCCACACCTACAACTTCATCTTCTCCTTCATCTCAAGAATAGTATGTTTCCAATGTGGGCCCTTCTTGGACATTGTAGCATCCCAACTTTTAAATAAATAGGGAATACCTGTGTTATTGTGCTAGTCCCTGGATCAATTGCTAGCACCACAGTACAAAATGAAATATCATGCAAATGCATCAAATTCTATTACATCGCATGATCCAGTCTTTACAAAATAGTATTACAACTTGCATAGTCTTAGAAGACTAGCAGTAAACAAAGATATACAGCGGAAGACATAGTACAACATTGAGCCCATCTTCTTCATGTGCCACAGGAAAAACATGTCGGCGATAGTCTCGAGATCCTAAACGAAATCCTCACTCGTCTTCAGAAACATCTGCAATATGGAATATGCAGCCACAAGGGAGTCGATACAATTTAATGTATTGGGAAGTAACACTATGGTGGATATAAATGGCAATACTAATACTACATGCATATTTGGCTGAGTGGAGTTTTGGCTAAGTTTGCATAAAGCAAGTTTTCTCCTATCTCTTTTGTAATATAAAACTTTTCTTTTCAAAAGGTGGCATTATTGGACTAAAATCCAAGCACCACAACTACTGTTCACTTGGTCAAAACTTTAATTATTGAAATTGATGATGAGATTCTTCCGTCATTCCTTGTCCAACTGCTCATAGTTGTCCATAACCGGGGACACGACTAAGATCTTAGTTTGTTGACTCTACAGAGGTTGTGCACTTTCACCTTTTGTCTTCAATTAGCCCAAACATCCTATACACCCGGAGTGCATCATGGAAAGGAGAGAATTGAGACGAGATCTTTCAGAAGAAGAAGTCCAAACCCACCGGCAAGACCGTTCCACCTATAATTTTGCTACATCTGCTAGTCAAGCCTAGGCTGAACTCTCAAAACTTAATTGATCAAGACAGAGCCCATATTGTGAAAAGGCTGCACAGGAAGCTACTAGATTTAGAGGGACATAGTAATCTCTTTGTTCCTGGGTGGCCATCCGCAAGTGACAACCTCAAGTGGAATAACCCTTAGACAAGGGCCCTGAGGCAACACTCAACATAAACCGGTCTTACCACTTCCACCCAGGTGGTTCATTCATTAGTTATACTTAGAATTTTTCCTCAACATCTAGTAAAACAAATTTTGTAGCATGGCTAAGCATCTAAATAAGTACCAAGGCATCAAAATAACAAGGTATAAGGATGGCTACACACTACTAGGATATAGCATAGCATAATATAACATATTAAAATTTCCTATCATGCATACTACTCAAAATCAACTAATGCATATAGAAAATAATGGGTAGTTGATGATGTGTTACTTGCCTTGTTGAAGTGGGTGAAGATATCACACTCTCTTCACAAAAGATCGCTTCTCTCCGTATAATCTATTCATTGAAAACACAATAACAAAATAAACAAACATTCTACCAAACAACATATAAGTGTAGAAAACATAGAGAGAAACTAACATATCAAAAAGGGGTTTTAACCAAGTTGACTAGGACAAGGTCAAGATTTGAGTTCAATACTTGTTAAGGAAATTCCAAGGGTTTACTTGGGATGGACTAGGTTGAGTTTGATGTGATCTAACTTTATTATAACCATACCTGTCGAGGAAGTTCCAAGAGTTCACTAAGGTGATCTAACTATTTCAACTAAAGAAGCACATAACAAGTATAACCCTTAGTTGTTTTTATCAAAACATTTGAGTGATCTAAGTTTAGTCTTTCCATTTTGGTTTAAGGTAGGTCTAGGTTCAGCTAACTTCATAGCAATAGAGAAAACAAGTCTAAGTCTTGGGATTTTCCATTTGGGTCAAAGGTTGGACAAAAACAACTTGTTATTCTTCAACTTGTGTGGATTGATCCAAGTCTTCACATGCTTGTCTTCTTAAAGATCACCTTCATGCTTCTATTATAGACTTGTTCCTTGGATGGATTATTCTCTTGGTCTTCATAAATTCTTCATGGTTTTTTCACTAGTTGGTACAAGGTGGGATGGGCACAAACTACCACTAAGTCAATTTGGGAAGAAAGAAATAGAAAGGATAGAAAGAGGGAGGGAGATGTTTTCTTCTGGGTTTCTTCACACTTGTACTTCCTTGAGTTGCTTCAAGTTGTTGTGAAGTCCAATTCCTTTACTACAAATTCTTCAATGATCTTCTTTGTATCTCTTCATGTTGCCATCAAGTCGAAAGGAGAATAATAGAAAAGGGGAGGGAAAAGACTTAGAGAGAAAGGGGGTTAGTCTTCTCTAAGTTTCTCTGGTTTTCTTCTAAGTGCTTCCACTTCTTGGAGATGCTTCTGAAGTTTGTTTTATCTTCTAAGTCCTTCCTTGGTCTTCTATCTTCATGTTGAAAAATCTCTAGATGGTTAAGTCCTCCATTGCACTTCATGGTTCTCACAAATCCCAACTTGGTGAAATCTTGAAGCAAGCATGGGGAGACAAGAAGTTGATGAAAACATTTGTACTAGTTTTTGTTAGGTTCATTTGTTGGCTAAGTATAAGTTGAAACTTCACTAAGGACTTAGCCTTGGTTTCAAATAGCCATACACACATAGAATCACTTAAGCAAAAATATTTCCTAAGTCATTTTTAATATGGTGTGAAACATGTGTGTGATAACTTGGCCTAAAATACATGGGTATGGCTCACATGTATCCAAAATTCTATGGCACTGTTTTCTATGGATTCAGGTTTTCATATGGAGCATCATTGCTTAAGAAAACATATTAAAATTATTTATCGAATTTAAACTAAGTCAAAATTGCTCAAATGGCCATATAATTCTAAATCCATTTTAACCTTATTAAAATAATATTTTGGGCTTATGTATCTGTTAGTACACATTCTAAGGAACCCAAAATAATTTAGTTTGCAAAAATTGGATTTACAGAATTTGAATTATGCCAAAATTCATCAAACAAGCACAATTGAATTTGAACAAATTTAAGTTTCTCAAATTTGAATTTGGCCAGCTCCAAAAGTTCTAATTGTCAAGGGATTTTCAAAAAGTCCAAGATTGCTAAATTTGGCTAAGTGGTTGAAAAGATATGATGATTTTAAGTTGCAGGGGCTTTTCAGCAAATCTGCCAAAAATTATACCGGGAGAAATATTCGAATTAAAGGGGTGGCCACGTGGCATGCTATGATTGGCCAGGTGTGCTGACTATGCGTCTACGTGGCGAGCTGACTGGGCGAGGTGACGTGGATAAGTCATGGATCTGGATCGTTAGATCCAGATCTAACGGTGGCGTACGCCTTCGGGATGGATCTAATCTAGACCGTAGGGATCCGATCGAACGGCCAGGGATCAAGGAGGCTTACAGGGGCGGCGCGGTTCGCCGGAAATGGAGGCTGACGGCGGCGCTGCGCTCGGGAACGGACGGCGGGGCTTCTCCGGTGGTCCCTGGGCTCAACGGAGACCACCACGGGGCTCAGCGTAGCACGGCGCGGAGACTGGAGATGGCGGTGAGAAATCCCGCGTCGTGGTTCATCCACGCGATGCATATGGAGCTCGTCGGGGCTCCGGCGACCTCGAGGACGGATGGCGGCGGCGTTATACTGCAAACAAAAATCTGCAGAGCACGGTGAGATGCGCAAGGACGAGAGGAAGAGGATGGAAGGCATCATGTGCTCGGGGATGTGTTCACCTTGCCGGAAATGGAGGAAGAACGATGGCGGCCGAGAGGAACTCCGGCGAAGAATTTCTTCGTCCTCGGGCACGGTTTCAAGGGGAAAAAGAGGGGCACGCGTAGAGGGGGCCGTGGGCATCTTATAGGAGCGGATAGGTAAGGCAATAGGAGCCTTAATGGCGCGAAATCATCGGGCAAAGAATCAGGCCGAAACGGGCGTGGGTTTCCTTCTGAGGAAGAAGAAGGGTGACGTCAGCTGACGTCATCTTTCCTTTTTTATTTTCCTTTTCTTTTTCCTGTTAAATAAAAACCTTAATAACTTCTGTTTTAAATATCCAAACAACATGAAACCAATTTCTAAAATCTTAAAATTTCAAATGCTTTCCAACAGTACCATTTCTAAAAACAATTCAACATATTTTATTTTTGAAATTTTGGAAATTTGAATAATTCCTTAATAGTTACTTAATGTGATTTTTAATTTAAAAATTTGTAAAACATAGTTATTGGTCAATTAAAATTTCAGTGACATCCTAAATGTTGAAAACATATTTTTGAAAGTCATTTCATCTTGTTTTCACAATTTTATATTTTTAAAATATAAATAAAACACTAATAGTACTTTAAGGCCATTTTAAAATTTAGAAAATAATAAATTGATGTTATTGTCTAAATAAAATTTCAGAGACATTTTACATGTCATACAATATTTTTGGAAAGCCATTTCTAAACAATTTTCACATTTTATAATTTTAGGATATGAAGGATTTACTACTAGTAACTTAATGGTATTTAATTAGTTCATATCAAATAATTTATATTGTTGATCAATAAAATTTGGAATAAAACCAAAAGTCATAATATTGTTTTCAAAATCCTCTTTTATGTTATTTTCAAAACAATGCATTTTATTTTCACACCTTCATGTTTAAAACTTGGAATAACAACTAAAAGTTATTATTAGCAAATTTTATTCTCATCAAATACTTTTGAGGCTTAGAACTTCATTAAGGGTTATAAATATTTGAGTAATGTTGCCATAATATAATCTTCAAGGTAATATTTGAATTGAAAACATTTTATGTAATAAAGTTTGTTAAATATAGAATGGTTTTCTTTATGTGAGAAAAATTATTTGAGAGGGTTATAGGGTTTATGGAATAGAGGAACAATTGGATTGGTAGTTTCAATTTCATTGAAATATGTATTGTTTGCTTTTGTTTCTTGCTTCTCATTTGGTTTTTGGTGACTTGTATAACATGAAAACAAAAGTTTCAATTTTTAGTGATTTTTTTAGTTCTCCAAAAATCAGGGATGTTACAGACATATAGAGCCCTTGGGACTCTTCTAGCAAGGTTCTTGTTTTGTGGATCTTTGTTCTTGTCCTTGCAAACAAGCTTGCCTTCATTCTCTTCTCTTGGCTCAAAAGGACACTCTTTGACAAAGTTATTTGCACTTCCACAATTGTAGCATGTCCTTGGCCGCCCCCTTCTTCTTGTAGACCTTGTTTCTTGAGGGCCTAGTAGCACCGGACTTATGAGCCTCCCATCTCTTCCAATAGCCGTGCATGGCAAGAGCAATACACTTGTGAGCACCCTTGTATGTGTCTTCATAATCCTCTTCATCCTCATCTTCCTCATCAACTTCTTCTATCCGAACAATCGCCTTAGACTTCAAGGCAAGGTTGGGTGACTTCCCAACACCTATTGAGAGGAAGAGAGCATCATCCGCACTCTTGTGAGATAGGGATATGGCGATGAACTCATAAAGGACACCAATGGTGTTGAGTGAGTTGTAGTCCGATCTTGTTCGGATGCTAGTGGATAGGTTCTTCTCAAAAGGAGTTATGGCCTTGACAAACTTCCTCTTGATCCACTCATCGTAGATTTCCTCCTTTCCAAAGTCCCTCAATTGATTGCCAAGTGTGAAAACTCTTCTATATAGTTCCTCGGGACTTTCATCTTCAAGCATGACGAAGTTCTCATACTTGTCAAGTGCCACATCATACATGGAGGATTGGATTGTAGCATTCCCTTGGAACAAGGTGTCAATTTTATCCCAAGCCTCCTTTGTGGTTTTCATACCACGGATGTGTTCAATATGTTCTCTTGGGAGAGCCTTTTGAATGATAACAAGAGCGGTCTTATTGATTTGAAATTCAGTTTCCTCTCTTGGAGTCAAGTTGCTTGCATCATGAGGATGGAATCCATGTAGAACACTTCTCCACAGGGCGGTGCAAGATCCTAAAACATGAGAATCCATATCGAACTTCCAAGAAGGAAATTCATTAGTGTTAAGCATGGGAGGAAGGCCGACATTTAGAATGTGTGGCATTGTGGAAATGGGTTGAATAGAGTCATAATTGGCAGGTGGTGGAACTCTTGAGTTAGACCTCGAACCATTAGCCGTTTGAGACTTGGAGCCTTCAGAACTCCCACCGCTGTTATCCTTTTTATCGTCTTTTACCTTGGCTAAGCAATGTTAGCTTCCATTTCGGTGAAGACCAGAATGGACTCATCATCTGAGCTAACATCTTCGGCGGTGGGGGGAGGTTCCTCAAGCTCCTTGGTTTTCCCCATCATGGCCTCCAACATCTTCTTTATGCTAGAAACCTCCGAACCAACACTAGATTTAAACTTTGACAATTTGGTTTGGATAGTTCCAACTGTTTCTTGTAGGTTAGTTATAGTGTCGGCCATTTTGGCGATTTCCGCATTAGAACCGTTGGGATCATTTTCATTGACCATTATACTCTTAGGCAGTTAATCCCTTAGCAAGAGCCGAGGCTCTGATACCAATTGAAAGTGCACTATGGTTAACTAGAGGGGGGGGGGGGGTGAATATGTTGACTACCAATTTTTCTTCTTTTCTTCTTAGTTTGGGCTAAACAAGAAATACAAGGTTCTCTAGATGTGCATCAAGGTGAGAAACCTATGTGATACAAGATAAGATATGCAACGGAAGTAAAACGAAAGGTAACAAGATAAACCACAAGTGTAAACAAGGTGAAAAGGATATGTTTCCCGTAGTTCCTTCTCAAGAGAAGTACGTCTATGTTGGAGAGGTGGGGAGCCACCTAGGCACTCCTCAATAGCACGGTTGTGCACACCTTATTCTCCTTGAGATTCTCCGGTGAGGGATATTTTTGTTTCCACTATGAGGTCGACTTGGAGGCGTTGATCAAACCCTTACACGAGGTTGAGGACACTCCACAAGGTGGATGGAGGCTCTCAAACAATCTGAAGCTTCTTTGCAACAAGGTGGAAGCTACACGCACAAGATCTACTAAGGTTTCTAGGCCTCAAGTAGGATCTAGATCTACTAGGATGTGGTGGATGGATTTGCAATTCCTTTGGTGGAATCACGGATCTAGGTCTCCTCTAGCTCTCCACAAAGTTATGGAGTGATTTGGTGGTTGGAGAGGGAGATCTAGGAGGTTGAGGCTTGCATTAATGGCTAAGAGAGAGACTGGAAAAAGCTTGGCATTTAAGAGGTAGGGGAAGAGCTTTAAATACCCCTTCCCCAAATATGACTCTTGCCCACTCCCACGCCGCACCGGAGGTACTAGTGTTTGCACCGGTACCACCGGTGGTCTTCACACACTTGAGCCCACGTGGCTCCTTTTCTTCTTTGTAGTTTCTTCAGTGGAGGAGGTACCGGTGGTCGTGGCGGAGGTTTCGCCCACCGGTACAACCGGTGGGTTCCGCCCTGGCCTCCGCTGTTATGCACCCGAACATGATTTTGGCAAACCCTCCACCGGTAGCTCCACCGGTACCAAACCCCACCTGTAGCTTAGTCGGACAGGCGGAGGTACCGGTGGGAACATCGAGTTCCGCCCACCGGTGGCCTCCACCCTAGGCTCCGCCGTGAGCCACCCGAAGGGGGTTTTGGTGGAGGTACCACCGGTACCACCACCAGAACCCCCACCTGGGAATGTGTTGATAAATAGCAGGGGCGGAGGTACCGGTGGTTTCACCGGAGCCTCCGCTGCCTAAAGAAACAGTCTCCCAAAATTGTCTTTTCGAGCTCTTTCCTTTTGGATAAATATTTCAAGCCTTTGGGAATGTTTATTGGGAGTATTTTGGAATTTTTATAAGTATCAAACAAACTGTGCACATGCTCAAAATAGAGATTAGTATGCTAGTTATGTTGTCGTCAATTATCAAAACGGAAAATGATCTTTCAAAAGGGACTTCCCTTTCATCTCCATTAGTAAATAAAACTCTATATACTAGATTGCCAATACTAGAGTTAGCAGTAACAAAATGATGAGTTTTCATGACAGCAAGATCAAGTCTCCGTGGAGCTAATAACACATTATTGGGAGCGACAAGAAGGTTTAGAGGAGTAATCATACGTGTAGAAATAATACCCTCATAAATGGGTCCTCTAGGAGCTAAGCGACAAGCAATGAGAGAACCAAGGTTGTACTAATGATTATTATTAAGTGTAGCTGCCAGAAAAGCTAGATGGTAACTTGAAATATTGCTAGTCTTTTCCCTACCAAGAACACTAGTAGCAAGATAGTAAGTGAAATATCTAATCGCGGGGAACTGAATGTTTCTTATCTTTCCGCGCTGGGCTGCGCGGTCATCATCTTTCGTAACCCCTTAGTAGAGCTCCAGCAAATCAACGGTCCGTGCATGAATCTTCCTTGTTGTCCCAGTCGTGTTGATACCTATGATGCTGCAAAATCTTGCCAATGACATAGTGAAAGGCCTATCATAGATTTTGAATGCAATAGATGGGTAAAAATGAGAGTTGTTAAGAGTAAATCTAACTCAACAATTTTTTTGTTCGTATAGCATATTGAGGGCTTTCATCACTCATGTAATCAGTTAAAACAACCTTGCCAACCAGCAACAAGAAATCCTCAAGTATTCCTGCATCATTTAAAAAATTATAACAAGGGAAAGTGGATGTATGTGTATCTCCATCATCTCCCGCACCGTCAATACTTGGAGCAATGAGATTTTCATTGTAAGATGGTCTTAGAAGAGTAGATGATCGTGAAGGCCTTGTCCTCCTAGGTGCATCACTCTCAAAGATTTCTCCAAAGGTGTGGTTATTCATCCTCTTTTTTCTGAAATTTTTAGCAAGCATCACAAAAATTGATTTCTAGCAACTAAATGATGGAAACTACCATAGAGACTTGTAGGAGGGCCAAACATGCATCAAAACTAAATTATTTCACACAGATCAAGCATGCTAGCTCACACAACCTGTCACCTAGAATACCAAAATACTCAAGAAATACTCCACTAAACAAAATTCTACTTGGATAATCGGAGGAGTCACATACCGGAGAGGAAATGCTCCAAATTTCAGCAACAAAGATGGGTTGAGCAAGGATATTTAGAAATTCGCGAAGAAGAACAACAAGAGCTCGAGTTCTAGGAATGTTCTCGAATCTGGGTGAGAGAGTGGAGTGTTTGGTAGAGAGGAGAGCAAGTGGAGGACCAGGGGGCTCCACACCATATGTTGGCGCCCCAAGGGGCCTACCCGCGCCACCTGGTGGTGTGCATGGATGGGTCCCCCTGGGGTGCCCCAGGTTGCTCCTTGCCTAATTTTTAATGTAGAAATTTAATGTAATTTTTCTGGTATTTTTAGAGAAACTTCATTTTCGAGCAATTTCCAGAATTGGATAAATGATTAAAAACCAGGAAGACAATTATAGAATGGTGGAAACCAAGATGAAAACCAAATCCACAGAGGTTACAAGACTCACCAACAAGCAAATAACCAGTGGAAACATTGGAAAACATAGTGAAAACATAAATGTGGGTGGCAAAAACATGAGTATCATGAGTAAACAAGGTGAAAACATGATTGTGGATGATGAAAACACAATTATACTAAAGTATCATGATGGAAATATAAAGGGTGAGAGTGAAAACATTGTTTTATTCATTCAAAATCACTTTGTTAACAAAGTTGATCAAGTCTTGTTACCAAAACAATTTTTATATGAAGAAAACTTTGCTTTTCACTAAATGATTATGTTACCTCAAATTTGATAGAAATAGTCCTAATCATGACAATTTCATATTATTTTTGTGGCATTAGGATAGGACAATAGAATTGTCCAATCTTGATGGTCTCAATATTTTTCAATTAAATTTAGACCATATTTCCTATCAATCTTCTTGGGAAAATAAACTATGTGCTCTTTATCATTAACATTAAAAGTTACTTTTCCTTGATTGCAATCAATAACATCCCCTATAGTGTGAAGAAAAGGTCTCCCAAGAATAATAGACATAGTATCATCTTCATGCATTTCCAACACAACAAATTCAGTTAATATCAAAAAGTTAGTAGCCACTTGAACAAGAACATTCTCACACATACCAACAAGAATATCAGTACATTTATCAGCCATTTGCAAAGATATATCGGTTGGTATTATTTTTTCTAGAGAGAGTCTCTTATACAGAGAAAAAGGCATAACACTAACTCCTGCTCCCAAGTCACATAAAGCAATTCTAACACAATTGTTTATAATGGAGCAAGGAATAGTGGGAATACCAGGATCTCCAAGCTTCTTTGGGACCTTACCATTGAAAGAGTAATTAGCAAGCATAGAGGAAATTTCCTCATTAGGAATCTTCCTTTTGTGAGAGAGAATATCTTTCATATATTTAGAATAATGAGGCAATTTAATATCATCAGTTAAAAGAATTTGCGAAAACAAAGGTTTCATCCAATCACAAAAATTTCTTCCTCCTTTGACTCGTGTTTCGTATTAGGAAAATGCATTGATTTTTGTACCCAAGGCTCTCTTTCATTACCATGTTTAGTAGCAATGAAATCCTCCTTAGTATACTTTGTAGTTTTAGTTTGCTTTTCAGGTTCAACTTCAGTTTCTTATTTATCAGAAGCATCACTTTTATCATTGCCACTTTCTGTTTCAGCATCAAAGACAGATATACTATTAGGATCTTTAGCAGTTTCAGGAGATTCTACAACAGTTTTATGTTTCTTATTCTTTTTATTAGAAGAAGTACTATTGTTTTAGGTTGTTGATAATTTTGTTCAATTATTTTAGGATGTCCTTCAGGATACAAGGGATCCGGAGTAGAAACACCACTTGTAGAAATTATTTCATAAACATGTTTTTCTCTACAAGCATTAGCTAGCAAATCTTTTTGCACCTTAGTAAGTTGATAAATTTGAGTTTGAACCATATGGAGAATGTTTAACAAGCATTTTAACATCATTAGAGGTTATCTCAATAATACCATGCAAATTATCAATAGCTCTAGAGTTTTCCATTAGATGATTATGCATTCTCATATTAAAATTATCTTGCTTAAAAACATAATTATCAAATTCATCATTGTTCAGGTGGTTTAGAATAGGGAATATCTATATTATCAAAATATTGGAGAGAGTGTACCTCAACTGCGGGTGGATGAGGAATTGGCTTACATAATTCTTCTATAGGTGGTAAATTCTTCACATCTTCAGATTTAATACCCCTCTCTTTAAGAGATTTCTTGGCTTCCCTCGTCACTTTATCATTTAATTCAATCATTCCCCTCTTCTTGGGTGTTGGTAGTGGTGTTGGTGTTTATGTTGGCTTAGGTATAGTCCAATCATCATGATTTTTGGCTATTTTAGTCAATAATTCGTTAGCTTCTTCTGGAGTTCTTTTCCTGAAAACACAACCAGTACAACTATCCAGGTATGTCCTAGATTCAACAGTTAGTTCATTATAAAATATATCTAGGAGCTCATTTTTAGGTAATGGATGTCCAGGGCTAGCTCTTATTAAAGAACAAAATCTTGACCAAGATTCAGGCATTTTCTCTCCTTCAATTTGCTTAAAGTTAAAGATTCTCTGCAAAGCAGCATGTTGAGCACTAGCAGGAAAATATTTTTGAAAGAAAGCATTAACGAAACCAATATGACTATCAATAGATCCATGTGAGAAATTGTTAAACCAAGTTTTAGCGTCATCTTTCAATGAGAAAGGGAAGATGTTGGTAACAAAGTAAGTGCGTTTCCTAATATCATCAGAAAATAAACTACTCAAAGATGAAAGACCATTCATATGTTCCATAGCAGTTTTATTTCCAGTACCACAAAAAGGTTCTTTCTCAATAATGGATATATAAGATAAATATAGAGAGAAATCATAATCCTTATCTTTAATGTGTATGGGAAATGTAGAAAACTTAGCATCAAGAGAAGGTTTATATTTAACAACACGTCTTGCAAGAAGACTCTTAAGAGCAATTGCATTAGTAGTAGCTTGAACTTCTTCAATAAATTCATCATTAAGTTCAAAGTAAGTTTCCTCGAGATCGTCACTAGGACTTCCTCTAGACTCAGGTGAATTAGCAGGTGTACCACCATTTGTCTATCAGGAATTTCAGTGTTTTCAATTTGTTTAGATTTAGCAATTGTAGCATCTAGGAAAGGATATAGTGAACTAGTATCATCAAGCACAGTAGAAGCATCATCAAAAGTATCAGAAGCATTTTCAGATTCAGCAAAAGTAGCAGTGTGTGTAGCATGTGGTGGTGTAAGAAGCTTACTCATTACAGATGGTGAATCAAGAGCAACAGAGGTGTTCAGAGTTGTATCTCTCCTTATAGTGGATGGTAATATAGGAACTTTTCCATCACGAGTTTTACACATGATGAAAGGCTTGCAGCGAACAATATCACGTTCAAGTAAGCCAACAAATAAAGCTATGCTCCACGACAACTACGGCAGAAAATAGTCTTGTTGACCCACAAGTATATGGGATTGGAATAGTCTTCGAGGGAAGTAAAACCCAAATTTATTGATTCGACACAAGGGGAGCCAAATAATATTTATAAGTCTTAACAAATTAGTTGTAAGTTCAGTTGCACTTGAAATTAGACTTTCCCGCAACAGTTTATCAGTGGTAACAGTTTTATAGCAGTAGAGTAGTAAAATAACAACAAGAGTAAAATAGTAACAACGGTAGCAATTGTGGGAAACAACATGATTAACGTACTGTAGACATAGGAGAGGATGAACGGGCGTTGCATGGATAAGATAGTTCATATAATAATCAAAACATGAGCATTGCAGATAGATAATAATAAAGCATCTAAGTTCTAGGAAAACCATAGGCATGCATTCCAATTTACTCATACGTGCTCGCAATGAGAAACTTGCACAACATCTTCTGTCCTACCAGCCCGTTGCAGCGGGGCCTCAAGGGAAACTACTGGTAGTTAAGGTGCTCCTTCTAATAAAGCACCAGAGCAAAGAATTAACACTCCGTGAACACATGTGATCCTCACATAACAACATCCCCTCTGTTTGTCCCAATTATTGTCACTTTGGGGCCTCGGGTTCCATACAATGACATGTGTAAAAAACTTGCAGGTATGATCAAGAAACATAATTATACTCATGAAATGATAACATGTTCAGATCCGAGATCATGGCACTCGGGCCCTAGTGACAAGCATTAAGCATAACAAGTTGCAACAACGATATATAGCACTAACAACGAACACTAGGCACCATGACCTAACAATCTGGCATTATTACATGAACAATCTCATCCAATCCCTTCCATCCCTTTCAGCCTACAACGGGGATTACTCACACATGGATTGGGGAATCATGGATGGTCGAAGGAGAAGTGGTGGCGATGACGATGACGATGATCTCCTCTGAATCCCCGTCACGACAGGGCGCCAGAACAGGAACTTCTGATCCCCAAATTGGGTTTCGAGGTGGCGGCGACGCTGTGGTGTTTTTCTCTTGAATATGACAACCCCCCGGTTTTTAGGTCATAGGGGTTACATTGTCAAAAGGGGAGCCCGAGGGGGTGGCTAGGGAAGCCACACCACATGGTGGCGTGGTGAAGGGGGGGCTGCCCTATGGTGTGGGCCCCTCCTTGCCCGCCTCCGGCTCTTCTTCTATCTCCGGGGGTCTACGGGTAAGATAAGGACTTCGAGATTTTTCCGGGCAATTTCTTGAAAGTTGATTTTGTGCACAAAAACGAGACACCAGGGTAATTCTGCTGAAAACAACGTTAGTCCGTGTTTTTTGCATCCAAAAGTCACAAGTTCAGAAGAAAACAACAACAAAAGTGTTCGGAAAGGTAGACACGTTTTGGACATATCAGGCGCACTACCAGGCTCAGCAGCAACGTGGAATCTACACACGACACAACCAAGATACTTTGCCCCAACGAAGCAGTGAGGTTGTCAATCTCGCCGGTTTTCTAACACAAAGGATTAGACGCATAGTGTGGAATATGGTACGTGTTTGCATTGAAAGAAATGAGAACAATGATTGGAGTAAAAAGAATAATGCTTGTAGTAGGTTGTATTATCAGTGTAAAAGAATGGACCGGGGTCCACAGTTCACTAGTGGTGTCTCTCCATAAAAGATAGATAACATGCTGGGTAAACAAATTACAGCTAGGCAATTGACAGAGATAGAGGCTGCACCATAGTGCATATGCAAGACATGATGATTACTATGAGATTCATGCGGGCATTACAACATAATAGATAGACCGTAGTCCAACTGCATCTATGACTAATAATACACCCTCAGAATGTAATCCAAGCAAACTTTGGGTATTAAGTTGCAAGCAACAGATTATTGCATTAAGTAAAGTGCGTAATGTAAACAATATAATTCATCCTTAGACAAAGCATCGTTGTTTTCTCCCTAATGGCAACAACACATCCCCCATCCGTCACGTTTGTGTCACTCGAGCACAAATGAAAGGGAGACATGAACCCACTATCGAGCATAAATACTCCCTCTTGGAGTTACAAGCATCAACTTGGCCAGAACATCTACTAGTAATAGAGAGCATGCAAGATCATAAATAACATAAACATGATATATTGATAATCTATTTGGCATAGCATTCAATATTCATCGGATCCCACCAAACACAACATGTAGCATTACGGATAGATGATCTTAATCATGTTAGGCAGCTCACAAGATCTAAACATGATGGCATAAAGAGGAGAAGGCAACCATCTAGCTACTGCTATGGACCCGTAGTCCAAGAATGAAATACTCACACATCACTCTGGAGGCAGGCATGATGATGTAGAGCCCTCTGGTGATGATTTCCCCTCCTGGAGGGGTGCCGAGGAGAGCTTCAGAACCCTCCCGAACTAGGATTGACGATGACGGCGGCTACGAAAATTTTCATCGATGGAGGCTCGGGTATTTAGGTTTTTCCCGAGAAGGAGTATAAATAGGAGAAAAGGCGATGTCGGTCGGTGTCCAGGGGGCCACACCACCTGGTGGCGCGGCCAAGGGGGGGGGGGGGTTCCACCCTATGGTGTGGCCACCCTATGGCCCCCTCCGGATCTCCTCTGGACTCCGTGTATGTGACAGAAAAATAGAACCCTGGTTTTTGTTTCGTCCAATTCCGAGAATATTTCCAAAACAACTTTTCTGAAACAAAAAAACAACAGAAAATATGAAATGGCGCTATTTTATCTTGTTAATAGGTTAGTCCCAGGAAAAACATGTAGCAATTGTCATGAAAACAACATGGAACATAAGAAATTATAGATACGTTTGACACGTATAAAGCATCCCCAAGCTTAGTTATACTAGTCCTCGAGTTGATAAAACGATAAAAACAAAATAATTTCTAAGGTGACATGCTACCAACATAATCTTGATAATCATATTTGTAAAAGTATTTGTGAGCTGAGATCAAAGTAACCTAAACATAGGAACGGTATATATAATTTCAACAATGTAAACTCAGTAACCATTTTGCAACATGAAAGGTAACACAAACAAATGATCACGAATGATGATTTACTGAAAGATATATGTTTGTTTCGAGCATAAAGAAAACATAGCAAAGTGGTATTCCGCTTGTCCTTAAAAAGGGAGCAAAACATAAATACCAGGCCACCTTGAAAGTTCAAGTGGTGACTAGAAACAAGTAATTTGAGAACAAGTAATAACATATCATGAATCAATCAATAATAAATCTTGGGACTGATGCATATTATACTCAGAATGACAACTATGCTCTCTTAATTGTGCATAAAGTTAGAAGATGAAGACTCGACATAAAAGTAAAAGAAATACCCTCCGTAGAGGGAAGCAGGGATTAACTCATGTGCTAGAGCATTTTATTTCATTAAAATAGAGGTATTGAAAACAATTTTTGAGAGAGGTGTATGTCTATGTCAACGAATATCAAACATACAATATAGTACGTCACAAGTTAACTAGACTTTACAAGAGCGGCTCCCATTGAAGGACGTTCTTCTTACTGGAGTTAGTAGATCATCTCTCTTCTCTTTTATTTACACAATTCTCCTTTAGCTGATAAATCAGGGGCAAAAAGAGTGGAGACAATTTATAGTAACCAAGTTTGGGGCTGGGCACCCCGTTGCCAGGTCTTCTATAAATTTGGATAAGCGGATGTGCCACTAGTCCAGGTGTGTAAAGTCCAATCAACAAGTAAGATAAAGATCGTCTACCTGCGTCCTCATGAGCTAAAACAGGGGCACAAAACAGGTATAATTTTTAAGGTTTTAAAGGTAGAACATGAGAAATTTACTTTGGAGTGGCGGTTAAATACCACATATAGGTAGGTATGGTGGACATATTTGGAAAACTTTTGGTTTTTTGGGAGTTGGATGCACGAGTAGTGCTTATACTTAGTACATGTGAAGGCTAGCAAAAGACTGGGAGCGACAAATTAAGAGAGAAATAATGGCCATAATCATGCATAGCGACAAAACCTTATGGATCAAAGTATAAATGGTATTACAAGTCAAAAACTAAATGATCATAGAGGCTAAAGGTGACTGTTTTGTAGTCATAACATGGTGTAAGCATGCGCCAAGTCAACCAAATAAATCATTCGAAGGAGAATACCAAAATATTATGCTTTGATATGGTAAAAACAACACATGATTTCTTTCAATGGAACATTAAGCACTCTCAGATTTTTTGATACAAATCATGCTACATCAATAACTACTAAGCATTAAAATAACATCTAGCATAAACAAGCTTCTTTTTGCACTATTAAAAGCATGAAATATTTTATTTCTTTCCAACACCAGCACTTTATTTTAACAATAACTCACCATATTATATATCAATAAAACAAGATAGTCCTACTACTCTACAATAACTAACAGCTCTGAATAAGAGATGCATGAAAAACAGGAGCTTAAGGGAGTTGCAGTAGCTAGACAAAAATTAAGAATACGAGTATTCATATGAAAAATAGGAGTGTCTCTCTCCACACAAGAATGCTAGTATCCAACCAAATTTATTGCAGCAAGGAAAACAAAATAAAAGCAAGCAGACGCTCCAAGTAAAGTGCATATGATGTGACCGAATAAAAATATAGTTTTACTAGAAGTGACCTGATAAGTTGTTCATGAAGAAGGGGATGCCTTCGGCATCCCCAAGCTTAGACGCTTGAGTCTTCTTGGAATTTTCTAGGATGAACCATGGGGGAATCCCCAAGCTTTGGATTTTCATTCCTCTTGATCACATTATATCATCCTCTTCTCTTGACCCTTGAAAAGTTCCTTCACAACAAACTCAAAGTAATTCTCATTAGAGGGTTAGTGCACAATCAAAAACTCACATGTTCTGCATGGACACAAGCATTATCAACACTTTATAAACATTAGCTACAACCATTGATATTTTATGGAGCAAGGAAATCCACTCAACATAGTAAAAGAGAGAATGCTAAGTAAAAGGTAGAATCTGTCAAAACCAGAATAGTCTGTAAATACGAATTTTTTCGAGGCACTTCGTTGCCCAGATCAGAAAACTCGGAACTAGAATTTTTTTTGTAAATCGCTGAGGATCACACAGAAAAAATTTCAGGTCGTTTAGATTTTTCTGTAAATTATGGCGAATTAAACGGTGGATATAAAAAAATTGTTCCTACGCAGAAATCCAAATCTAATACCAACTTTTCACTAGATACTTTACTTGGCTCAACAATTCGAAAAATTAAAGATACGAGTGAGTTTCTATAGAAGTAAACAACACCTTGACTCAAAGAAAACATAACAAAACATTTCAAAAATAAAAACATGGGTTATCTCCCAAGAAGTGCTTTTCTTTAACGCCTTTTAGCTAGGCACAGAAAGCAAGGAGATGCTCACATAAGAAATATGAATTAAGCAAAAGAGTGCATCAAGAAGCAAGTATAGAACAAATTTAAGTCTAACCCACTTCCTATGCATAGGAATCTTGTAAAGAAATAAATTAAAGAAGGTCAAACTAGAAATCATGGGAAGGTAGAACAAGAGAAATTTCAAAACATTCAACGAAAAGAGAGGTGTTTTAGTAACATCAAAATTCCTACAACCATATCTTCCTATCTCAAAATAATTTTCATTAACATCATGAACAAACTTAGCAACATAATTATCGCATGAAACGTATTTTTAATGGTCTAAAAGCACACAATTCTTATAAAGCTAAAACTAGTGGGATAAAAATTAAAAATAAAGACATCTTCTTTCTCACTTTGAGAAATAGCAAAGCAGGATGATTGGTCAATCTTAAAAGTTATGGGAGACGTTATAGCAATCCTATTTTCAGTAGCATCATAATTTATAACATCAAGTTACATAGGACCATCATCTAGAGCATTATCATATAAATTTTCTAAACAAACTTCCTCATTATCATGCATATCAATAGTTGGAATAAATAGAGGATTATCATAAGATTTATCAAAGTAGCACGGATTATCATAAATAGCAGTAGCAATATAATTCTCACAAGTTTCATTCATAGTAGTATCAAGGTCACAAGTATAGCAAGTATCAATTTCATCAAAAAAGGATATTTCAAAAGAATCAATAGCATCATCACAATTATCAATATAACACCCATCCTCATTTGGTAAGCATGGAGGGAAATCAAGTAAGGTATGAGTTAAAGAGTTACTCTCATTGGGAGGTAGACATGGGTATCTACTCCATTCTTCCTCCTCTTGATCATCACTATCCTCCTCTTTTTCATCCAACGAGCTTCCAGATTCAGCAATTTCTTCTTCCATAGGCTCCTGCAAGGTATTAGTCTCTTCCTTTGGTGGAGAGCATCTATAAAGATATTTAAGAATATAACCATTTTCTTCCTTGTAATTATCAAATCAAAATTCAAGTATATCATAAATCTTATATTTATAAGGTGCATCATCAATATTTTCAAGCAAATAAGTAATTTCGAATGCACCCTTCCAAGCAATAGATTCTTCAATTTGTTCCACATCATAAAAGTCATAATTTCCCTTAACATAAGAAGATATGGTAACATTATCATTATACTCACATTGAAAAAGGAGGTGTTTATACCTCCTACATTAACAAGATTTATCAAACCAATAGGTGACATTATAAGTAGAGCACAAGTTTTTAGCACATTTATTCAATTTATTAATTTGTTCCCATAAGTGTATCCCTTTTTGTGACAAGCTGTGTTCCTTATAATATTTTTGTTGTTCTTCCGTGAACCCACCTTGCCAATACGATCTAGTTTCAAAGAAATCAATCATTGATAGCAAGCATGATGAAGGAAGTAAAAGAAAAATAATAACAAAGGAAAAATGATTGGAGGTGAGAGACTTACCTTGCAGAAATCCTCTCCCTACCCGGCAATGGCGCCAGAAAAAGTTGCTTGATGACGTGAGAACACACGTTCATTGGGAGACCCCAAGAGGAAGGTATGATGAGTACAGCAACAAGATTTCCCCTCGGTAAGAAACCAAGATTTAATCAAACCAATAGGAGAAAGAAATCACTTCTGAAGGTTGATGACAACTGATATTGGCAGGGCGCACTACCAGGCTCAGTAGTAACATGGAATCTGCACACAACACAGCCAAGATACTTTGCCCCAACGAAACAGTGAGGTTGTCAATCTCACCGATTTTGCTAACACAAAGGATTAAACGTATAGTGTGGAAAATGATACTTGTTTGTAGTGAAAGAAATGAGAAAAATGATTGCATTAAAAAAACATTGCTTGTAGTAGGTTGTATTATCAGTGTAAAAGAATAGACCGGGGTGCACAGTTCACTAGTGGTGTCTCTCTATACAAGATAGATAACATGCTGGGTAAACAATTTACAGTTGGGCAATTGACAGAGATAGAGGCTGCACCATAGTGTATATGCGATACATGATGATTACTATGAGATTCATGCAGGCATTACAACATAATACATAGACCGTAATCTAACTGCATCTAAGACTAATAATCCACCCTCAGAACGTAATCCAAGCATAGTTTGGGTATTAAGTTGCAAGCAACATATTATTGCATTAAGTAAAGTGCATAATGTAAACAATAGAATTTATCCTTAGACAAAGCATTGTTGTTTTCTCCCTAATGGAAACAACACATCCCTCACCTGTCACGTTTCTGTCACTCGAGCACAGATGAAAGGGAGGCATGAACCCACTATCGAGCATAAATACCCCCTCTTGGAGTTACAAGCATCAACTTGGCCAGAGCATCTACTAGTAACAGAGAGCATGCAAGATCATAAATAACATAAACATGTTAGATTGATAATCAACTTGACATAGCATTCAATATTCATTGGATCCCAACAAACATAATATGTAGCATTTACAGATAGATGATCTTGATCATGTTAGTCAGCTCACAAGATCGAAACATGGTGGCATAAAGAGGAGACGACAACCATCTAGCTACTGTTATGGACCCATAGTCCAAGGATGAACTACTCATGCATCACTTCGGAGGAAGACATGATGATGTAGAGACCTCCGGTGATGATTTCCCCTCCCGATAGGGTGCCGGGGAGAGCTTCAAAACCCTCCCGAACTAGGGTTGATTATGACCGCGGCTACGGAAATTTTCGTGGATGGAGGCTCGGGTATTTAGGGTTTTCCCGAGAAGGAGTATAAATAGGCAAAAGGGCGATGTCGGTGGGTGGCCAGGGGGCCCACACCACCTGGTGGCGCGGACACGGGGGAGGGGGGCTCCCTATGGTGTGGACGCCCTGTGCGCCCCCTCCAGGTCTCCTTCGAACTCCGTGTACGTGACAGAAAAACAGGACCTTAGGTTTTCGTTTCGTCCAATTCCGAGAATATTTTCAGAACAACTTTTCTAAAACCAAAAACAACATAAAATAGGAAATGGCGTAGTGGCATATTGTTAATAGGTTATTCCCGGGAAATCCATAAAAATGCTATAAAGTGTATAGAAAACATGTAGCAATTGGTATGAAAACAACATGAAATATCAGAAATTATAGGTACGTTTGAGACGTATCAGGCGGTCCCCCCGGCTGCCCTGGGGCGGAGCAGAGAACCCGAATGCTTTGTTTGCGGCAGAGCTCCCATTAACGAACAGGAAAACTCGATGCAGACCACTAATCAAACAATGAACATTTGTTTTAGGTTGGGCTAACTGTTTTCCTTGGGCTTGGGAGAAGCTTAGGTTAGGACTGCATGCACGGGATGGCCAAACCAAGGTCGCTTGCCGTGATGCGCCTCCTCTCCCCCAACCCCCCGGCAGGCAGGCCTCCGTGCGCCCCTGCAGCGCCTCCTCTCGGCTTCGCTCTGCCGCTCCCGCGCGTGTCTCCTCGCATTCCGAGCGCCATGCTGTCGTGCTTGGTGCTGACCGATGGATTCAGAAGAAGCTGCATGGATAGCACAAGAGATGGAGACAGATAGTGAGCCACAAGAAGAAGAGGCTGTGCGGATAGCAGAAGAGATGGAGGCAAAGAACCAAAATCAGACATAGGAAGAACATCAGGTTATTTCTCCCCTTTTGATATTAGTGGTTGATTCAAATTTTGAGATATATAGTGTATAACTGTATAATGTACTTGTAGAGTAGCTCAATAGCATAACACACAATTTTGATTTCAATTTTAATGTTGCAGCACACTCCACAAGCAAGTGTTCATGAAGATTTGATCTGGCAAATGTTGTTGCTGATCCTGAAATTTGGAGACAAATTGATGAATATGGTACCAGAAATTAGAAATAAAATGAGATGGGCATATTTATCGAGAGGCCCGAGTCGTGTTATTGGGAACATGTTTCTGAAAACAAAATTTGGGTGAGATTGACGGTCATTCCTAGATGTATGGTATACCAAATATGATTGTTTAGAGTATATATAGTGTGGACAAAGATACTGCATTTTTTTATATTATTTCATTTTCAAGTCTTCAAGCATTATTTCACGCTATGGAGGTGATGTTTTCACTAAGACAGGGTTTAAAAATTGGAAGAAAGGACCGCACAATTTCTATTCTCATGTGGGTTTAACAAACAACATTCACAACAATGCAAGAGCGCATTGTGAAGATTTTAGAAATAAAAAACAAAGTGTGGAATATGCTATCACTTCTCATGAAGAACAATCACATATCGTGTATGAAATTTGTTTGAGGACTATTGTAGATGTTATCAAATTTCTACTTAAACAAGGTCTAGCTTTTCGTGGGCATCACAACTCTAGCACTTCCTTGAACAAGGGTAATTTCCGTGAGATGTTGGATTGGTATGGCGCAAGATGCAAGGATGTATACAATGTGATTAATGAGAATTCTCATGGCAATTGTAAAGTTACATCTCGTGAAATCCAGCTGGATATAGTACAAGCATGCACATAAGAGGCTACACAAGTCCTATTGAGCGAGCTTGGGAAGGATATATTCCCTCTACTCGTTGATGAGTCTCGTGAGGTATCGATTAAAGATCAAATGGTCGTGATGGTGAGGTTTGTACTCTCACAACTCATTCATTATACTCACACAACTCAATTATTATCCTCTCACAACTCACATGCCTAATCTTATATGTTTCTGCTTGTAGGTTTGTGAACCAAAAAATGAGAGATTCTAGAAAGATTGCTCGGTGTTCAGCATGTTCTTGATACTACATCGGCTTCTTTGAAAATATATTTAGATGCAATGTTTGTTAAACATAATTTGTCCATGTCTAGATTAATAGGACAAGGATATGATGGCGCCTCTAATATGCGTGGGAAGCTACATGGTTTAAAAACATTGTTATTGGTAGACAACCCCCATGCTTTTTTATGTGCATTGTTTTGCCCACCAACTTCAATTGGTGGTTGTGTCTGTTGTGAAAGGAGTTCTATTCGTTGGTGATTTCTTTGGTCACTTAAACAAGATTGTCAATATGGTTATTTTTTCTTGTACACAATTGCAAATAGTTGTCTTGAAATCTATGTCTATATATGAATTCTAATCTCTATATGCCCATTTTTTTTGGTAGGTGAGTGCCTCCTGTATAAGAAGAAATATGCATTGTTGCAATTGCATCATGATCGTTTGGTTGCACAACTAGAGAGTGGGGAGATATCGTCGGGAAGAGGCCAAAATCAAGAGATAAGTTTAGTAAGACCAGGTGATACTCGGTGGGGGTCACACCATAGAACTCTAGTTCTGATTCAACAAATGTGGGATTCAGTCATTGAAGTGCTATTCGGTATTTCTCATGATGGGAGAAATACCGAGGAGAGAGGTTTGGCTTCATGTTATATGATATACATGCAAACCTTTTAATTTGTTATTATCTTGCATTTGATGATTAGAGTGGTTGGTTTAACAAATGGTTTGTCACAAGCATTGCAATCCAAGGATCAGAACATAGTTAGCATCATGAATATGATTGTCTTGGTCAAAATTAAATTGCAAAAATTGAGAGATAATGGATAGGAGCCTCTCTTGCCTGCTGCTACTACTTTTTGTGGTGGCAGAAATATTTTAGTACCGAATATGGGTGATAACATTCCAGGTAGGGGTTATCCAAGGAGCTCAAGCGAGATGGTTACTTCCTTCCATCATTACAAGGTACAAATATTTAATGAGGTGCTAGATAGAAACATAGTTGAGATGAATCATTGATTTTCTGAAACTTCAACGTGACTATTATTGTGCACTGCATTTCCTTGATCCTAGAGACTCATTTAGCAGATTTTATAATGAGAAGCTAGTTGAGCTTAAAACTATGAACTCCGAAGATTTCTCTTCACATGATTGTTGTCTCTTGGTTGACGAACTGGACATATATATTGATGTGATGAAGAGAAGTCCTGAATTCATAGCTTGTGATAGTTTGAGTGATATTTCTCTCAAGTTGGTTCAGAAGAGACAACATTTGATCTTTCCATTGCTCTATCGCCTTATTACACTTGCATTGACATTTCCATTGGCAATATCATTGGTTGAGAGAGTTTTCTTGGCCATGAATATTATAAAGACAGATCTTCGAAACAAGATAGGTGATGACTGGCTCAATGATCTGATGTTTTTCTATGTTGAGAAAAAGTTATTTGCAAAAAATGATGACAAGAAGATTATGCGACATTTTGACTTGCACAAGGACCGTCGTGGTCATCTACCTCGACACTTTTAGTACCCTCCAAGTTATATTATGTCTTTTAATGTTGTTTGTAGTTGTACTTCGTGAATTATGAATTTTTTTTGTTTGTTAACTATTTTCGTTGCTATATACACCTCCTTCCGTGTGTTCAATTTTTTAAACCTTATTTGTTCACCCCGGATCATCTCAATTCCTGGCTCCACCACTGGTTATTGAGATAGTATTGGTGATGTTGTCGTAGATAAGAATTCATCCACCATCCTAGCTTGTCTCCAATAAGCATGTGGTGATAACACCATCCTTGGAAATAAGACAAGCATCCAATGCATCTCCAATGTACCTAAAACATATTTATGTACAAAATGGTCCCCGAACTCATTGGGTCATAAATAGTTAAACAAATTACAATATATAGGACAAAGTCCACATGAATATGTGCAAATATATATGCAATTGAATTTAATGCACATCTTAGCCGATTTAGGATTTTATGGAGTCTACCCTATATATTGGTTCAAGGAAAGTAAGCAAGTCATAACATATACATTAGTAAATATGCATGCAAACACTTTCAAGAACAAAAAGCGATGTAATTTTGGATAAAGCACCAAGTAAACCAAGATATGCACACAAGATATGACATGATATAAAGGTTGTCCAAATTATATCAAACATCCAAATCAACACATGAAATGAGATACTAATTGGAAACAAACCAAATAAATTCATGATCGATAAGATGCAAATTGGAAAATATCAAGGGAAAATAAAACAACAGAGAAATCACTATCACTTGAGGGATACCAAGTAAAATATGCATCAAAGAGTAAAATATTGAAATCCTAATAGACATCAAATGAAACATGCCAAATTCCAGGAGATGCCAACTGAAGCAATATCTATGAATGATATATCAAACTCCAATTTAAAATACAATGTTCTAAAAAGAAATAAAATAGCTCTCTCATGAATTGTGCATTATCTTGAAGTTTGCATTAGGGTGCTAATGTAGAGGATGATATTATGAAACATAGAAATTAAAGCTGAGAGCCACAATTTACTAGATGTGGAGAGGAAAAGGTTAGATTATATCCCGAAGGAGTTAAATAATTACTGGCTAGTGGAGGAAATAAAAGAAAAGCAAAGGTCTAGGGATAGGGATATTAAAGAGGAGGATAGGAACACCACTTATTTTCATGTGGTGGCTAACCAAAGTAGGAGGAAGAAATTAATTAATGTTCTAGATGGTCCTGATAGTCCTAAAACTAGAACCAAAGGCATGATAAAGGTTGCCACTAGTTTTTATAAAGAGTTGGTTTTAGAAACAAAAAAGTGTGATATTAGAATCACATATGATTTCTTTAGTGAGAAGGAAAAATTACCTCTGATGAAAATAAATCTTTGAATATATTTTCTTCTTCTATAGACGAGGTTAGAGATGTTGTATTTGGGTCTTATGCTGATGGAGCACATGGTCCTGATGGCCTCTCCTTTTTCTTTCAACATAAATATTGGGACATAGTCAAAGAGGATTTAATGGATCTGTTTGGGGATTGGTTTATATATATATATAGGATAAACTTTGCTGAGGATTCTAGGTCCATGAAAAATTCAGGACCATTAGTGTGGTCAATTGTAGTTTAAGATTTTTACTAAAGTGGTGAGATTAGCACAAATAATTAACAAACTGATCTCACCATGCCAGTCTGCTTTTACCAAAGGTAGGTTTATTTCAGATAGTGTAGTGACTACACATGAAATAGTTCATGAGGTCAGTAGAAGTAAACAAAAAGGGTTAGTTTTCAAAGTAAATTATGAAAAATCTTATGATAGGATAAATTTAGTTCTTTTTATATGAAATCTTATAGAAAAGGGGTTTCAACCCTTTCTAGATTAGGCTGATTAAAAAAGTTACTCAACGTGGCTCTGTTGGAGTTAAAATTAATGACGTAGAAGGAATTTTTTTCTTAACTGGCAAAGGTCTAAGACAAGGAGATCTTTTGTCTCCTTCTCTTTCTAATTTTGTAGTGAATGTTTTTTGCAAAAATGCTAGTTAGGGTACTAATGTTGGGATTGTTGGAGGGTGTTGCCCTAATTTTGTACAAGTAGGATTGGTATGTTGCAATATGCAGATGTTACTTTGCTTTTCCTTGAGGCTGATAATAATGTAGAAATTATTCTAAAATGGATACTCACATGTTTTGAACAGATTCCAGGAATGAGAATTAGTTACCATAAGAGTGAATTAATCCCAATTAATTTGGATAGAAGTGATTGTGATCCTTTTCTAGAAAATTTGCGGTGTGTTTTCCCTGTGAATACTTAGAAATCCCACTGCATTTTGATAGGCTGAAACATGAGGATCAGCAACCACTAGTGGATAATTTTCTAAAAAGGATCTCTGGGTGGAGGGGAAGGCTACTCTCCTCTGCCGCCAAAAGGGGGCTAGTTCAATCTATTTTGGCTAGCATCCCTTTTTATCTTTTGTCTTTCTTTCAGTTCCCAAAATAGGCACTGGAATTCAACTAGCTCAACTTTGGAATGACGAGGGAAGAAATAATAAGATCCACCTAGCTAATTGGGGTTCAGTCTGTACGAATAAAGGTTTCAGAGGTTCGGAAATTCCTAATCTACGGTATCTTAACCTATGTCTACTAGGATCTTGGGTGAAGAGATACATTAAGGGAGAAGGTAATCTCTAGGAGAAATTAATAGATGCTAAGTATGACACCCAAAAATCTAATATTCTCTGCTGCGAGGATGCATATCCTTCTGTCTTTTGGAAAGGTATGATATGGGATGTTAGATCTACTAGGTTTGGGTACAAGTGGAAAGTGGGTAATGGTAAGCTAGTTAAATAATGGGAGGATGTTTGGTTTGGTAACAATACTCTAGCCACCCAATATTGTGACATATATGTAATCTTGAATCAGTAAAGAAAGAGCACTTCTGAATTGTGGGATGGATCTTCCCTTAGGGGAAATTATAGGAGAACTTTTACTAAACACATGATGGTGCAATGGAATCAAATTGTAGCCATTATGGAATCAGTTCGATTAGTGCCAAAGGAAGACCAACATATCTGGAGATACTAAATTAATGGTGTTTACTCCTCAAAGTCTATGTATGCACTTGTTGATTTCACGGGAAAAAAAACCATGTATTTGCTTGTTGTCTGGGACCTTAAAGTTCTACCAATAGTTCAAGTGTTTCTTTGGTTGTTTTCTCAAAACAAAGTGCTAACTAGAGATAATCTAAGGAAAGAGAAATTCCAAAAGAACTAGAATGTGTACTTTGAAAAGAAATAGTATATTTCCTTCATCTGTTCTTTGAATATATCATTGCTAGATCTCTTTGGGATGATTTTTTTTTGTATCTTTAGTGTTATAATTTCTGATTTTACTTCTTTAGCATCTAAATTTCTTCGCAACAAAAAATTCCTGCAACTAATTGTAGTTACTTCTGAAGTGTTATGGACCATTTGGAATAATAGAAACAATTTAGTTTTTAACATAAGCACTTGGATTAACATGGAACATAGTGGTTCCAGCTTATGTCCTTTCTAAAAAATTGGAAGGCGTCTTTCAAAGATTTGGAAGAGGGACAATACTCTTAGTTCATGGTGCTGCTGGAAGGAAGAGGGAAAATACTCTCGGTTTGGAGTGGAACCCCTGCTAAGATGCAAAAGTTTCGACTGGATATCTTCCCGGGTGATCTCCATGAGAACCCAGAGGAAGATGGAAGCATCCATGTCGCCATGTCCTGAACCATTGGCGGTCTTCGCTCCTCTTTTGATCTTGGGAAGGAGTGCGGTTTCTCAATAGTGTTGTAGTAACACTTTTGTAGCGTTTGCCGAGTCTCGGTAGTGCTGGGGCTGATGCTCCATCATGATGTAGGTTTATTTTGTAGTTTGTTTTTTAAAACGAGACGACTCTAAAGGTTAGGAGCTAGAGATAGCGACCTAGAAAGTCAATGGGACTCGTTGCACAACTGTTTGTGTACAAAACATTGCGATTTCATTTCGATTAATGGTGGAATCGGGAAGCAATCCCTTTTATCTAAAAGAAATATCACAAGCAACCACTATTTATAGAACGAGTTTGCTAAGAGCATCTCTAACAACAACCCGTTATATGGGCAGGAATGTATCAAAACTATCATATAGGACAAAAAACGGCCAAAATCGGTCTCAAAATTTGGTCTATGGTCGTGAGATCATTCAGATGGAACGCATTGAAACCGACAACAAGCTCATGTGCAGCTATTTCAACCCCAATCCGATTTACCCCGAGCGTATGTTCCGCCACCGGTTTTGATGTATCTCCGTTTGTTTACGGAAATTGCTGAGCGGGTGAAAGCACATGACAATTTCTTTGGGAAAGATAGGAATGCCTCTGGAGAGTTTGGCATAGCACATTGCAGAAGGTGACAGCCGCATTGCGGCAGCTGGCATATGGATCCGGCTGATCTTGTTGACGACTATTTGGTCATGAGTGAGAGTCAGAGCATCAAATGCGTGAAGCGGTTTGAATGGTTGAATCATATGGCCTTGACTTTCTGAGAGCTCCCAATGCTGAGGAAACAACGAGGATCTTGGAGATGAACAAGGCCCGAGGATTTCTCGGCATGCTTGGCTCCATAGATTGTTTGCACTGGAGGTGGAAGAACTGTCCCGCGACATGACATGGACTGTTTGGAGGGCAAAAGAAGGACTCCACCATTATTTTAGAGGTCGTGGCTGATCATGAGACATGGATATGGAATGCATTCTTTGGAACGCCCGGTTCATGCAATGATATCAATGTTCTTCAACGATCTCCTCTGTTTTCCAAGCTTGTCACCAGTCAGTCAACACATGTGGAGTTTCAAGCCAACATCAGCACATACAACATGGGGCACTATCTTGCAGATGGGATCTATCTGCAGTGTGCTAAATTTGTGAAGCTCATAGTTGCCCCGAAGGTAAAAAGGAATGTGAATTTCATAGCGCTCAAGTGGTGGCAAGCAAAGATGTGGAGAGGACATTTGGAATTCTGCAAGCCCAATTTGCTATTATCAGGGGACCCGTGAGGTTTTGAGATCAAGAAATGCTTTGGTATATCATGACTGCATGTATAATCATGTGTAACATGATTATACAAGATGAGCGTGGCCGGAATGTGGCATATGGTACGTGTAAGTTGATGGGACGTCCAGTGCGTCCTAGGAGAGGTGGAAACCGGATTGAGCGCTTCTTGGATGTCTACCGCGACATTCATAACGCTGATATGCACATCGATCTTCAGAAAGATCTAATGAAGGATTTTGGTGGGAATGGTATGGAAGGAAAAGATCAAAGTCGTGCACTTGATTTATGTGTTTTTATGTGATAAAACTTGTTGTTGTGTGATGATTTGTAAGAAACTTGTTGAACCATTCGATGAACCATTCATGTAATAATTAAGAACTATTGAACTATTATTTGTTTCAATTTATTTTAACTAATTTATCATATTTTGTTGTTGAGATATATGTGCAAAAATATACAAAATATGGAGGTAGTTTGGCCGCAGCCGTCCACGTTTGGTAGTCTGCAACCCTTTTGGAGCTGCCGGGGGGGGGGGGGGGGGGAGGGGGCAGGTCGGGAGTGGCCTGGCCACACTCATACACACCATATACACGTTGTGCAACTTGTTAGGTAGCCCGCATTAGAAAACGGGCCACTTTGTGCATGTTGTTTGGTTGCTCAATCTTCATTCTTGGGTAGTGATTAGTCTCACATATTTTCATACAGGTGGAGTTATCTCCAACGAGGCGCAGTATAACGGTGCGACACGGCGGCGGGCGACACAGCGGCGGCCTCGTGCGGGCACGGCGGCAACATGTTCGTGCGCTGGCGGAGATGCGGCGCACTCGCACATCCGGCCAACAGGGCCCCGACGGCACAGCAGTCGCGGCTAGTGGGCACGCCGCGGAGCTCGGTCAGCTAGCCTATGAGATGGACGATAGAGGCCGCTGCCGATAGATTTAGCTGCGG
This sequence comes from Alopecurus myosuroides, assembly GCA_028641055.1. Lineage (NCBI taxonomy): Eukaryota > Viridiplantae > Streptophyta > Magnoliopsida > Poales > Poaceae > Alopecurus > Alopecurus myosuroides. The sequence continues at coordinate 264,344,507 of CM054062.1, forward strand.
CGAACAACACCAATGAAACGTACACATCACATAGGTTGAAGTGAGAAAGAGAAGCACCCATGACAAGCGGCAAGCACGAGGATGTCGCCGGCGACGGAGGTTTTCGACGAAGTTTGTGGCAGCTGCGTATGGCGATGATGGAGAGCAGAGTTTAGTAACCAACACACCATGAGCACCGTGGACATTTTCAGTAACACGCCACAAACATGTTCAGCTAACACACCACAAACATGTTCAGTTAACAGACAACTCCGGTGACGACAGAGTTTGCAGCGGTTGCGAGCGGTAGCGATTGAGCGCAGCCCACAAAGATATATGTGAGAGTACTGATAGAAGGACAAAGTTCATAGCGGCTTGCAGCGGTCGAATGGAGGTCGAAAGAAGACACGTACACGAATCACGGTATAAATATGCATAGGTACAGTCCCGAAAAGTAAATATTGCAACACGAGAGTTGTGTAAAATGACAACGTGAAACTACTCCTCAAAGGAAAATTCAAACGAGCAACCGTGAGCGATTAATTTGACGAAATACATTAATAAAAGCTTCAAGCATGAAGGAAAAATTTGAAATTAACACTTAAGACATCATTTTCATATAGAGGTTATTATAAATCAATCATTGTAGCATTGACTAGAGAAGGAAGAAGAAGTAAGAGTAATGAGAGTGAGAGGAAGAAAAACCACTAACAGAGCATATACGAGGGAGCGACCAACGAGCGCTTTAAGAAGCGTGCAATACCACATCCACGGAAACTACCGATTCGGCCGTTCCCACAAGGCCCGGCCCTGGCTGCTTTAAATGCGGGCCAGATTTTTTGGGTCGCATACAACCAAACATTATGCCGTCTTTGCAGCTCGCGGCCTGGCTAGAGAAGCTATAGGCTACCAAACGCAACCTGCATAGGGAAGCCGTCGGAGCACTACGATACCCTATGTCGGTCTGCTGGAAAAGCAGCAGCCGTTTCCGTGGTTGCCTTAAAACAGAAATAGGACAACCCTATAACACCCAAAGTGGTTGCCTTATAAAGGGCTGCTGTTACAATGCTCTAAATATGATCAACTTATTCTAAGTTTTTTTTTGTGTGTGTGCGGGATTATATTATTCTAAGTTGACATCTTGAATTATTCCTTGCCTCCGTGTTGTGATTCCCATGTATCAGAGAGAACACCGTCGAACTTCTCACAAGGTACGATTTTTCTTCCATCATGGACTAAATTTGACAACTTTTTTTACATACGCCTCCCACAGGAGAGCCGGTTTCCATTACGAGGGGAGATAACAGAACAACCAGAAGCAGCCTACGCTGCCGCGCGAAACTACAAGTTTTCGACGAGCCCAACTGGAAGGGGTTTTAAGCATACTCCCCCAAAACAACAAACCAAGGGACACTAAAACACACAGTTTTGTAAGATCAGCAACACGCAACATCTTCAACGAAAGGTATCATCCAGATTGGTAACGGAAAGTAGCCTCAGATCGAAACATCCTCATCTTCATCATCACCACTTGGAGCTTGGGTTGATCTGCCAGACGCGATAGATGACGCCGCCTCATATGCGCGCACGGCCACTCTCTGGATCCTGTCCGCTCCTTCCAGCAGCATCTTCTTGTTCGATTCCGATTGTCACCCTTCCCAATAACGAAGAAAAACACACATATAATAAACCATCTCTACAGGAGATGATACAAGTTTCCCTTCAAAACAAGCCCTATTCCGCAGCTTCCACACTGCCCAACACAAAACAGAAACTCCAACGACATGCAAATTATTAAAAGAGGGAAACAACTTAGCTATCCACCAAAAATAATGTGTAAAACCAGATGGCCTTGCCCCAGTACCCAAAGCTATGCTAATTGAGCTCCACACAAAACTAACAGTAGGACACTCAAAGAACAAATGATTGATGGACTCAATAGCAGGGAAGAACCTACAGAGGGGGCTCCCCACTCATTTTCTTTTCAGCATGTTATCATTTGTGGCAATGGCATTATGCCATATTAACCACAACCAAATCTTAATTTTTAAAGGTAGCCTTCCATAAATGCCTAAAGGCTCTATCAGGGGAAGAAGAAGATATTTTGTTGTACAAGGATTTGATCGAGAAAATTCCACTCTTTGTGAACTCCCACTTAGGCATATCTCTCCCCACACCCAAAGCCACAGTAGTGCGAGCAGTTCTCAACTGTTGCACCTATTGTTGCAAATCTGGATTAAGCCATCTTCTAAAGGAGAAGCCCGGCATCACACATTTCTTTCACAGTTTTTTTTCCTGTTGATTACAAATACCAAATAGCTGAGGGAAAACAACACAAAGAGAGTTGTCTCCAAGCCAAGTATCATTCCATAAGCTAGTATCATTACCACTAACCACACACATTTTCCTCCCCCACAAATAATACATCCTGACCTTCATCAAGTCTTTCCACACAAGAGAATCATCTTGTCTCACCTTCAAGTGAAAGATCCCCCTAGTCAACCTGTACTTATTTCTAATCAAATTTTGCCACACCCCTTCTTCCTTTTCCAATTTCCACCACCACTTACACATGAGACAAATGTTTTGTATTCTCGGATTCTTAACCCCCAGACCTCCCTTTTTCCTAGGTCTGCAGATCAGCTACCACTTAACCATGTAATATTTTTTTCTTGGCTTCAGTCCCATGGCAGAAAAATTTCCTAAGAATTTTTGTCATCTTTTCCAGGTTTGTCAATGAAAGTAAGTACATTGACATCAAATACACAACAGTCCCACTCAAGGAGGACTGAATCAAAGTCATCCGTCCTCCTATGGAAGAATTATTTCCAATCCTACCCTCCAACTTTTTCTTTAGTTTATCAGCAACTCCATCCAACTCTGCAACATGCAACCTGGAGCCGCTCACAGGGACTCCCATGTATTTGATAGAACAGTCTCCCGGCTGGCATCCAAACATACCGGCATATTCCATTTTTCTAACATCATCCTTAGGTACCATGAGGATTGAGGACTCTCATATGTATTAGCTTTGAAATTGTCACGGACTTTGATCGTGTGCGCATCCCATGCGTGTCTACATGTTTCACTGGCAGACTCCAAACTCACCGGTACGATCATATACAGCTAGCTAGTTACAGGACCATTTGGACTAAAACACGACCGCTAACAGTACACTAGCACTCCCAAGTCTCTACTGAGTAGTCAACTCCGTGGACTTGTTCTGCCCAATGTGCCCATGGCCATCTTCCTTCTCCCCGCCATCGCCACCACCACCAAAGAGCATCTCGGTGTTCTCCAGGCTCCTGCCCCTCGTCTCCGGCAGGAAGCAGAACATGAACACCCACCCGGCGGCGGCAATACTGGCGTAGAGGAAGAAGCTCCCGGCGAGCGTGATCTTCTTGGAGAGCGAGTAGAAGGACATGGTGATGGTCCCGCTCATGATCCGGTTCATCGCCGTGCCGAGGGCGCAGCCCTGCGCGCGATACCGCAGTGGGAAGATCTCCGAGCTGTACACCCACGCGATGGGTCCCATCCCGATCGAGAAGGACGCCACGAACGCCAGCACCGACGCGATGCTCGCCGCCGATAGCGCCGTCGCCCCGTCCGCCGGAGCAGCACGACCGGTGATCACGTGCAGCACCGAAGCTAGCGTCACGAGCGAGACCACCATCCCGGCGGCGCTGGTGAGGAGCAGCGGCCTCCTGCCGACGCGGTCGAGGAGAAACGTGGCCACCAATATGAAGAGCGTCTTGGTCGCGCCCACAGAAATGGTGGCTCCAAGTGAGTTCGCGTCGGACTTTATCCCGGCCGCCTCGAACACCTTGGGGCTGTACAGCACCACGGAGTCTATGCCGGACGCTTGCTGGAAGAACTGGAGGCCGAGGCAGGCGATCAGTATGCGGCGCACGGGCGGCGTCGGGTGGAGCAGCAGCTCCCTCAGGACGCCCTCGCCGTGGGTGCCCTTGTTCTTGCGGACGATGGCGACCACCTCGTCCTTGTCTTCGGAGATCCCCTCGGGGATGCCGACGGCGTTCATGATGTCGGCGAGACGCTCCACGGCTTCCTCGGGGGTGTCGGAGGTCTTCTGTAGGACGCGGCGCGCGTCGCCGATGCGGCCCTGCATGACGAGCCAGCGTGGCGACTCCGGCATGGCGAGGACACCGAACGCTAGAAAGACCGGCGGCACCGCGCCAGCTAGAAACATCGCGCGCCAACTGATGTGCACGGGGAGGCTGTGGAAGGCGAAGTTGGAGATGTAGCCGAGGAGGACCCCGGTGTTGATGAACACCTCCGGGAAGGACGTGAGTAGGCCGCGTGCCGAGGTGGGCGCGACCTCGGCCGTGTACACGGGCGCGATCATGAGCGCGTAGCCGACGCCGACGCCGGCAACGAAGCGGCCGACCATGAGGACCGCGTAGTTCGAGGCGAGGCCCTCGATGAGGGCGCCCGCGAAGAAGATGACCGCCGCGAGGACCATGGTGTACCGCCGGCCGATCCAGTCCGACGTCCGGCCCGCCGCGAGCGAGCCGACGAGGGAGAAGATGTTGATGATGCCGGCCAGGATCTCGATCTGCGTATCCGTGATCTTCAGGTCCCTCTTCAGGAATATCTGCGCTCCGCTCATCACCGAGACGTCTGCTCGAGCGCGCACGCACCGGCACAGCACAAGACATGTTACACACTTATACGTACAATTCAGTAGCTGTGTACGTGAATGGTCAGTGAGAGGTGCACGAACCATAGCCGAGGAGGATGGAGTTCATGGAGGCGAGAACGGCGCAGGCGACGGCGTACTTGTTCAGGGGCGCGCGTTTTGCCGGCGCCTCGGCGACGGGGATGTCGGCGGAGGCGTCCTTCGCCATGGTGAAACGGATGGGAGGCGCGCGGGGACGAAGTCTGTATGTGCTGTGCCTCTCAGCTACACTCGCCGTTTCCTGCTCCTGCCGAGCCACTGCCTCTTCCCACGCTCTTATGATACCCTGTGATGACCGAGGGCGTCGCTATCATTTGAGTAGAAAAAATGTCCTCCGAATCTGCGAAATAATCTTGAACTCTTCTTGTGGTCTATCAGCGCCTTGTTTTATGATGGTTGCTGTTTTCATGTGCAACGAGACGAGAGGTCTCAAGTTGAATACTGACATGCTCGCTCAAAATTGAGCACCGCCTTCAATTTCTCCATCTCCAGGAGAATGGTGGATACCCGATAAATGATTTGGCTACTCTTGCGAAAATGTGGGTTTGGAGGGAGGAATGCCACAGTGGGGTTTGGCCTCTCTCGCGTGACTTCAGTGCTTTGGCAACTTTTTTCGAAATGGGAGTTTAGCCGCTGACTCTGCATCCAAACGATGCACACAACGTTTTGGAAACTGGAGCGAGGATTGCCAAATAAGCCAATATGGCTATAAAGCTTGGCAAGCTAGCCAATTTGTTGATCCAGGACCACAGGTGGTAATGTCGTAGGAGATGCTCTACTTATCTCCAATTTAAGGGTGAATTCGTGTACAATTGAAATTGTAGTTTGAAAACGTAGCTTGGTGTGAGCTGATAGCTAATTTATGTCTTTTTCAAGAAAGAAAGATACAACTTTACACTTGGACTATCCGAATTAGTATAGTCCCATGGCGAGTGACCGTGCTGCAAACTCCTAACAAACAATTGCGTCGAGCGCAGAACGATCCTGTAGTATTGCAAAGCCGGTACTTCTGTTTTTTTCTACACCCACAAAGTTACTGCATTTGTTCATGTCATACATAGTAGTTGGAGGGTGGATGGCCAAAGTGGTAACTAGTTGGCCTCTCCCGCGTGATTTTCAGTGTTTTGGCAGATGGAGGGAGGATTGCTAAATTAGCCAATTTAGCTAGTACAAAATTTGGCAAGCTAGCCAACATTTTTGGATCCATGTCCACCGATGGCAATGTCGTAGGAACAATTATTTTTGCCCCCGATACCAAAGAAAAGTACTTTTGTGTATTTGGGGGAAATTTTGGTAATGTTTTTGTTGATCCTCCGCTTATCGCTAGTTTAATGGTTGATTCGTGTACAATTGCAATTGAAGTTTGAAAAACACAGGTTTAATGTGGTGTAGTAGCTATTTTTTCAAGAAAGAGAGGTACAACTTTACACTTGGATTATCGGAATTAGTATAGTACCATGTGACAAGTGAACATGCTACAAACTCCTACCAATTACGTCGAGTTGACAACGATCCTGGAGTATCCCAAAAGCCGCTACACTTCTATACCCACAAAACTACTCCATTTGTTCATGCCATATATAGGACTATATGATGTGTAACCGACTTCTAAACCGACCAACAATTTCTTTTGTTTATCCTTACATAATATGCATTGCAGGTAATTAACAATTACAGATTTACTACTACAATCCATCCACAGTTATATACAAAATGCATGCCACCGTTAACCTATATTTGGCATAGACTAATGGTTAGTCTATCCATGGAAGATGGGTTTTCATAAGGAAGGGTGGGTCATCCGATCAATGTAGAGTTGAATGTCCCTAGTCGTAATTTTATCTCGAGAGATGTCGTAGATTGTGTTACGAACCCACTTTCAAAACATATATGTCACAAGAGACACACAATTGAGACGGAGCTACTCAAGAGACACACCCGAGGAAGTTGAAATGATGTAAAATCCAAAAGGGAGAGAAGACATATGATACATCTCAAACATATCTATAATTTCTGATGTTCCAGGTTATTTTCATGATATTTGCTACATGTTCCATGATGCATTGAAGTAGTGAATGTCTCGATTTATCCATGTCACAATTCCTTTACAGGCCCGTGCATATCGTTCCTATCAGACCGATATTCAACAAGTCGCATCTGCAGCCACTCTTTATTGGGATCTATCCAGTCACATATTTGTGAACCGATTGTTACCAATCGGCTTTAGAGAAACGGGCATGAATCCATTCCTTGTAGAACTAAAAAAAATCAAAATCTGAAAGGTCTCTCCCCGTCAAGCAAGTAGCATTGGGATGTTGCCAATCCACCAATGCATCGGCCAAAGCCTTACAAGCCGAATTATCTGCATGGACAACCTCCACTTCGTTATCAATCCATTGTATCATAAACTGGTGCAAAATAGATGACTGAAGGGGAACGTAGCATAGAAAACAAAAAATTTCCTACGCGAGAGACACCCGAAAGGCCAAGATCTAATCTAGGAGACGAAGTGTAACGGGCAACAAGAGGGTTAAGGAGAACACATACCCTCGAAGACTCAAAGTGGTACGAGATCAAATCTCGTTGTTGGCGTAGTCGTACTCACACCGATCCCGATAGCGAGAAGATGGCACCACAATCCGGCGGTGCATCCGTGATCGGTCACACGTACGGTTGATGACGACCTCCGTTTCCTCGTTCCAGCGGGGCGCGGAAGTAGAGGATCCCTCGGAACTCCAGCAGCACGACGACGTGGTGGTGGTGAAGAATCCCACGGTCAGGGCTTCGCCAAGCCGGAGACCATGAAATGGAGCAGCGGGTGGAGGGAAAAGGAAGTGGTCAAGTGTGTGGAGGAGGGAGAGCTCTCACCCTCCTTTTATAGGAGAGGGGGGAGGCAGCCCAAGGGGGGTGCGGCCAGCCCATGGGGGTGCCCCCACCTCTTCCCTCATCATGTGAGTGGAAGCTCCACTCACACCCACTCATGCTCCCATAATTTCCCACTTGGAAAATCCAAAGGTTTTCTTTTAATAAATAAATAAAACCTTTTTATTTCTTTATTTCAGCATTTGTTAATTCTATTAACAAACTTTTGCATATAGCACCTCGAATCATTTGTTAATTCTATTAACAACCATTCGACGAAAAACCCCTTGAACTATTTCAATTTTCCCCGAAACAATTTCGGTGCTGTCCAAAATATTCTTCGATATTCCGTATCCTCTCAAATGCGTCATCGAACCTTAAGTGTGTCACCCTACGGTTCGCGAATAAGATAGACATGATCGAGACTCCTCTCCGATCAATAATCAACAGCGGGATCTGGAGATCCGTGATGACTCCTATATATTCAACGATGACTCTCGTGATCGTGTGAACCAACAACGCCGTGAACTATTCCCTTTGTCTCGCGATATTTTACTTGTCCGAGATTCGATCATTGGTATCAACCATACCTTGTTCAATCTCGTTACCGACAAGTACTCTTTTCTCGTTCCCGTGATATAACATCCTTGTGATCATATCACGTGCTTGCAAGCGGTTTCGATGTGATATCACCGAGAGGGCCCAGAGTATATCTCTCCGTCATTTGGATGGACAAATCCCACTCTTGATCCATGATCCTCAACTAATACTTTCCGAATACTTAACGACACCTTTATAGTCACCCTGTTACGGTGTGACGTTTGATGCCATCAAAGCACTCTTCCGGTATCAGTGATTGACATGATCTCATGGTCTAAGGAATAAGTTACTTCGTATGTTTGATATAACAATGTAAACTAAATGACTTGATCGCATTGCTATATTCTCTTTGGGTATATGTTCATCACATCATTCTTCTAATGACATGACCCCGTTATTAATAACATCCAATGTTCATGATCAGGAAACCTTGATCATCTATTAATCAACGAGCTAGTTAAAAGAGAGGCTTTACTAGGAACCATTGTTTGTTTATTAAGCACACATGTATCAACGTTTCCGGTTAATACAATTCTAGCATGAGAAATAAACATTCATCATAAACAAGGAATAAGATAATAACCATTTTATTATTGCCTCTCGGGCATATTCCCTTCAGTCTCCCACTTGCACTAGAGTCAATAATCTAGTCTGTAAGCACTTAACACATATGGCGTACCAGTGTTATTACCATGCTTCGCATGTGGTAAACATTATCAAAAAGATCTGAACTGTTCAGGTCCTATTGTATTTGCATGTTCTTTGCGTCTACACGCATCACTCATTCTCTAATGAGATGGCTTTGTATATATATGGTCAATTGGTGAAAACTTAATTCCTCAGCTTAAACTGATGTCACTAACATTGTGAAAATGTAGCTTCATAGTGTTAGCATTCTTGGAAACTCACCAAGTTCCGGTGATACCTTAATTCCTCAGCTTAAACTGATGTTACTAACATTGTGAAAATGTAGCTTCATAGTTTCAGCATTCTTGGAAATTCACCAAGTTCAATAAAGAACTCCTTGACACAAAATACGCTTATAATCAGTTGTCAACACAACGATATACTTTAGCCTTTGTTGTAGTATCTGTCACAATATTTTAATTTTGAAACTCTTTCAAATCCAGCATGGAACTTTCTTCCATCCTATTGTGCTACCCTTCATCACATATTTTAATTGAGATAAAATTACTTGAATAAATGACAAGACTATTAGTGTAACATATTACAACTATTATTTTGTCATTACTATATAGGAAAACATATCCTTAGCATTTCTAAAATGACACAAGGATCTCTCCCACTGTTGTCTAATCATCATATGAATTATCCTACTATAACATTTTATAGCATAGGACTCATCTGGTTGTGTACATAGCATGGAAACATGACTTAGAAATCTCAATTTCAATGATGCTCATCATGTGTCAAAACACATGAATCTTGCTCAATTATTTTCCATGTGACAAGAACTCCTTCTTATCAATTGTATATTGACTTACTTCAATATTTCATCTATGTAATTTGGCTTCAATCATATCAGGCGCTTCAATCCATCTTTTATAGATATCGATGCCCAATATCTTCTAAGCCTTTCATCAATATGAAAATCTTAACCGTGTTAATTTAAAATACATATTTTCCAATCAACCATATGTCATCTACATAAAGTATTGGAAATATGTCATAGCGCTCCCACTTAATTTCTTGTAACTTTACAAGTATCTTTATCGTTCATGATGGAATCAAAATCTTTTGATAACTTCATTAAGGTAAAGATTTCAACTTCGTTATGCCCACTTCAACCATTGAAGTGTGCATACCTTTCTAGCAACCTTTTTGAATTTTACAAAACTCTCAGACTGTGTCAAGTACACATCCTTGATAAAACTTCCTTGAGAGGAGAGTTGGTTTTGTTATTCAACTGCCATATCATAATATGTAACCTTTTGCTAGAACTATCCGCAAAGACTAAAGCATCACTACGGAAGATCAAAATCTTGTAGTAGTTAACTCTTTGAACTTCGTCGAAAACAACTTTTCGATAAGTACAATTTTAATAAGATGTAAAATCCATGTCTTTGTCGCTATATAGACCCTTTTGCTATCGTTAGGCATCATGCCTATCGAAAGGACTACCAAGTCACATACTTGATATTCATACAAGGATACTATGGCGGATATAATGACTCATAGTCAATTTTACGAAGCCAGGGCCCATCATTTGCTTCCTTTATAAGGTTCAGGTCCTTTTGTTGTCAAAACAACACTTTACACTTAAACCACAAGTTGTTCTAAGTACAAAGTTTTTGGACTTTACTGGTACAGTTCGCAAACTCATTTGAAGTATCTACAACATTTGTAGTGTCTTCTACTTAGTCAAAATAGTAAACCCCGGAACAACTTCCAGTGCTGCGCTACTCTTGACATGATAACGAAGATTCTCTAACCTCGTTGAGTTTGTACTGTGCTCCCACTCACTTGTTTCGCAAGAACTACTTTCTCGAGAAATCAACCCTTTCTGACAAACAACATTTGTCTTTTGGTTCGGTGATAGGAGAAATACCCAATATTTTATTTGGGATAACCTTATAAACATATATTTATCCTATTTTGGTTGTAAACATTTTACACATGCTATGCATACCAAAACTTAAGAAAGTGACAATTCGGGTCACTACCCAAACCATATCTTATATGTTGTCAATTTCAGCGGATCATGATGGTGCTCTTTTCAGTGGGAAAAACGGTTGTCACTAATGTATAAACTACAAAATTATAATGGCATTTTTATTAATCTTACCATGTCAAACAGGGTTTGATTTTGTCTTTTGAATACTCCAATCTAATGTGGGGTATTCGAGAAGTATAAGTTGTAGAACAATTCTGCAACTTCTCAGATGTTTTGCTAAACTTGTAACTCAAACTTTATCCTTTATGATCCAATCATAAATACTTGATTATCTTGTTACATTGATTTTAACTTCATATTAACAACCTTTTGAACCAATTCAAAATGTCAAACTCTGTTCCCTTTAAATAGATATACTCACATATCTACTTAAATCATCGACAGAATTTTATGAAGGAAAAATTAATCCACCATACATGACTACACATAATGGACTATATACATCAATATGTATAATCTCCACTAAATTAGTCGTCCATTCTACTTTGTCCTAAGAACGGAATTCTAGTCATCTTTTGGAAGAGGTCTCACAAGCGTCAATAAAATGACTCCGGAAGTCCATCAATATGGAGTTCCTTCATGTTTTCCTTTCCGATATGAACTAAAATGGTGGTGTCACAATTTAAGTGAAACTCTTCAACGTCTTGCAATGTTTAGCATTTAGTCTTATAGATGTTTACTTTACCAACATGATTTATATTAACATATCCATCAATTATGGAATATGATCATAGTTTGAACAATCTCATTTGTTCTCACAAAAGACTAGAACAAAATAACAAATTATTAAGTTCTTCAAATAAATCTTGACTGTTTGGTTCGATACGACAATGAACACAATAACACTTTATTTATGTTCTTGTCATAATCGATTCCACATCTATTACTAGTTCCTTTTAGGCTCTTGTATTTCTTGCATTGCGTTGCTTTGTATGACAACTCATACCAACCAATGTGGTATCAAAATACCAAAAATACTTTGTTAACTAGTAATACATCTATAACTTGTATATAAAGTATATACTCCTGAGCTGGACTTTTCCAGTTATCTTCTTTTCTGCCATATATCTATTTGTAATTCTATTTTCAATATTCCCTTTCCTTTATAGAAGAATCATTCAACATCAAACAATGCTAGTCTTACTAGCTCATTTTCTTTGGCGTGTTAGTCATATACTATCACCCACCATACTTTGATTTTGATTGTACTACTAATATCACCATATTAATAGTATTCTTCTAGATTTCACTCTTAGCAATTTCCAAGTAAGGTAAACTACTTTACCCATACTTATAATCCATCCCATCATAACAATTTTATGATTAAGCTACTATAGCTCGAAGGAAGGGATTTAGAGGATAATTTTTAGCGCCCAACTTCTTGGAATATTCAAACTCCTAGCGTCTTCAATCATTGCATATATTCAGATAATATAAGCAAACATTGTCACGCTAAATTTGCATATATTCAGATAATATAAGCAAATATTCTCACGCTAAATTATACTCAGTCATGTTGCCACAAATAAGTTTCTAGATATCAATATATCTTTCACTTGATTGTTTCTGAAAACAACTCTTTTCAGTTCCTAAATCACCTTGATCAACAAAACATTCTTTTGAAGATAAAGTAATACGGAAGCAACCATGACTCTGGATTCTAAGTAGGAATTATTTGCTCTCTAGATTAATCAATCATTAACCACATGGAGCTAGGTAGGAAATACCAAAAATCTACAATAGGACTCAATTTTAAATTTCACTAATACGGTACCAATCTTAAATGGTATTTACCAGATCATAACAGTTATATCTCAATTAACAATCTAAGTGTAAGGTAATTATAGATGCCAATGAATACTACAATTTGTGCAAATTCACTTTGATTGGTTGTTCATGATAAATAAGTTCAAGTTAATTCAAAAATTAAACCATGAACTCCCACTCAAAAACAACATCCCTCTTAGTCGTCTTTAGTGATTACACGAACCAAATTCACTACACCAAAACCGATCATCACGTGAGATGATGTAGTTTCAAAGGCGAACATCGACATGTTCATCATATCATCCATATGACTCATGCTTTACCTTTCGGTTACGTGTTCCGAGGCCATGTCTGTACATGCTAGGCTCGCCAAGTAGAACCGTAGTATTGCGTGTGTTTCAAGGCCATGTCTGTACATGCTAGGCTTGAAAACACCCGTTGTATGCGAACGTTGAGTCTATCACACCCGATCATCACGTGGTGTCTCGAAACGACGAACTTTCTTAACGGTGCATACTTAAGGAAGAACACATTATTATCTTGATATCAAGTGAGAGGGATCATCTTATAATGCTACCGTCGCTATCTAAGCAAAACAAGATGCATAAAAGGATTAACATCACAAACATCACATGTAAGGATAACGTGATATGATATGGTCCTCCTTGCACTTGATCTCCATCATGTGCATCATGGTATGATCTCCATCATTCCACCGGCGTGGTACCAAGTACCATGGCACCCAATCTTGATTGTCCATCAAGAAGAAGACAATCATATGGATACCTTCCGGTATATCAATAACTTACAAAATAGATCATCTCATAATCAAATTTGTAATATTGACCATATCACATCACATGCCCAGCAAAAACTAGTTAGACGCCTCTAAATTATTTTTGCATATTTTACGTGGCTTAGGGCTTTCGATGATAGAACCGTTCATACCTACGAACATCAACCACAACATTGATAAACATATTTTTAGCAACCCTTCATAGATTAGATCTTAACTATAGTAGGAGAAACAGACACCCGCAAGCCACTTATGCAATACAAGTTGCATGTCAGTTGTGGAACAAGTCTCATGTACGTGGACATGTAAGGTTAGTCCGGGCCGCTTCATCCCACTATGCCACTAAGATCATAAAATAATCAAGGAGGTAATAACATGATCATCAACGCCCACATACACCTATGTGTTCTACCCGTACAAAACATCTACGCATAGATCCGGCTCTGATACCACTGAAGGGGAACGTAGCATAGAAAACAAAAAATTTCCTACGCGAGAGACACCCGAAAGGCCAAGATCTAATCTAGGAGACGAAGTGTAACGGGCAACAAGAGGGTTAAGGAGAACACATACCCTCGAAGACTCAAAGTGGTACGAGATCAAATCTCGTTGTTGGCGTAGTCGTACTCACACCGATCCCGATAGCGAGAAGATGGCACCACAATCCGGCGGTGCATCCGTGATCGGTCACACGTACGGTTGATGACGACCTCCGTTTCCTCGTTCCAGCGGGGCGCGGAAGTAGAGGATCCCTCGGAACTCCAGCAGCACGACGACGTGGTGGTGGTGAAGAATCCCACGGTCAGGGCTTCGCCAAGCCGGAGACCATGAAATGGAGCAGCGGGTGGAGGGAAAAGGAAGTGGTCAAGTGTGTGGAGGAGGGAGAGCTCTCACCCTCCTTTTATAGGAGAGGGGGGAGGCAGCCCAAGGGGGGTGCGGCCAGCCCATGGGGGTGCCCCCACCTCTTCCCTCATCATGTGAGTGGAAGCTCCACTCACACCCACTCATGCTCCCATAATTTCCCACTTGGAAAATCCAAAGGTTTTCTTTTAATAAATAAATAAAACCTTTTTATTTCTTTATTTCAGCATTTGTTAATTCTATTAACAAACTTTTGCATATAGCACCTCGAATCATTTGTTAATTCTATTAACAACCATTCGACGAAAAACCCCTTGAACTATTTCAATTTTCCCCGAAACAATTTCGGTGCTGTCCAAAATATTCTTCGATATTCCGTATCCTCTCAAATGCGTCATCGAACCTTAAGTGTGTCACCCTACGGTTCGCGAATAAGATAGACATGATCGAGACTCCTCTCCGATCAATAATCAACAGCGGGATCTGGAGATCCGTGATGACTCCTATATATTCAACGATGACTCTCGTGATCGTGTGAACCAACAACGCCGTGAACTATTCCCTTTGTCTCGCGATATTTTACTTGTCCGAGATTCGATCATTGGTATCAACCATACCTTGTTCAATCTCGTTACCGACAAGTACTCTTTTCTCGTTCCCGTGATATAACATCCTTGTGATCATATCACGTGCTTGCAAGCGGTTTCGATGTGATATCACCGAGAGGGCCCAGAGTATATCTCTCCGTCATTTGGATGGACAAATCCCACTCTTGATCCATGATCCTCAACTAATACTTTCCGAATACTTAACGACACCTTTATAGTCACCCTGTTACGGTGTGACGTTTGATGCCATCAAAGCACTCTTCCGGTATCAGTGATTGACATGATCTCATGGTCTAAGGAATAAGTTACTTCGTATGTTTGATATAACAATGTAAACTAAATGACTTGATCGCATTGCTATATTCTCTTTGGGTATATGTTCATCACATCATTCTTCTAATGACATGACCCCGTTATTAATAACATCCAATGTTCATGATCAGGAAACCTTGATCATCTATTAATCAACGAGCTAGTTAAAAGAGAGGCTTTACTAGGAACCATTGTTTGTTTATTAAGCACACATGTATCAACGTTTCCGGTTAATACAATTCTAGCATGAGAAATAAACATTCATCATAAACAAGGAATAAGATAATAACCATTTTATTATTCCCTCTCGGGCATATTCCCTTCAATGACACGCATTAATTTGCATGAAGTCAATCACGGCCTAATATGACGTTGTAATTACCTTGCACCTCAGCAACAAAAAAGGCGGTGGCCAAAGTCTTGTTCCCCACGGTAAGCTCCACACTCATGATACCTTTGGCCTCTGTTTTTTCCTTGCCTTCAAAACCATTAAGAAACATGTTGGTTTTCATCAAGTCATCTTCGTCCAGCCCCAATTTCTTGAAGACCGAATATGGCATAAGGTTAACTACAGCGCCACCGTCAACGAGCATCCTAGCAACCGGCGATCCACTAATGTGACTCCTGATGTATAGTGGGTTCAAGTGCTTCACCGGTTCTCTTGGCTTCTCAAAGATGGTATTCTTGGGACCGAAGTGCAACTGCGCTATTTCTCCTCCTTCATCTAAGACTCAGAATTCTATATGCAAATAATAAACCATGTTAATATCCATACCTATTCTGTCACGGCCCCGGACCCAGAGATATACATACTGTTATGTGCTCCTAGCCATGGACTCACAAGGGCTTCAGGGTTACCAGCCCCGGGCGCAACAAACAACGGCAGCCAGACTGGATTCATCGGCACGTAGTCCGGATCTCCAGTCTACTACTCCTTGTATCCATGCTAGTCATAACCAACTATGCATATCAGAGCGTCCACGAATCGTATGAAACTGAAGGAAATAGGACCAAAGCTATACAGAGCTGCTATGTGTCCAGAAAGTGCAACAACAATCGAGGGTTACTGGGGTTACCTAGCCCTAGGCCGAATCACATCGGCAGGCGGGCTCGGACATGGATCATCGGCTCCACAACCCCTCGACTGCGACAACTATGCAGGCATAGCCAAAACTGTATAACAATGAGCTCGAAACCATCAACCGATCAAAGCAGCACTCTAGACATGAAACTTTATTAAACAGGTGCTACTAGAGTAGCTTTACAAACAGAGGTCACACAACCCAACATTACATCAGACAACGGAAGGCAAATTATGTTGCTAATCAACAAGAACCAAAAAGGCCTAAGAGGCCGCAACACAAGGCGACGTCCCAGCCCATAGATTTCAGGCTGCTACCTGGGAACCACAAACTACTCGTCGATGTCCACGTTGAATCACCATCGATGTGAGATCTTCACCTGAACCAGAATTAAACAAACCTGAGTACGGGAGGTACTCAACAAGACTTAATTAACCTATTATATATCTGCTATCTTCAGAAAGGGTTTTATGAAGGCTGATTTGCGTAAAGCAATCTATGTTTTGCAAGTTGAGGAAGGAATAGCACGTCTCATGGAGTATTTTGAAAACAGATGAGAAAGCTACTCAGCTACTGTATCATCTTCTTGTATTCCACCAAGTCCTTCTCATTCCCACACTATCTCATGCTACAAGGATCACCCCTCTCGGCATCTCCAAGGAGGCACCCTTCAAACATTGCCAACATCTTTTACGTCACGTTCAAGTTATCTATGGCAACACGAGATTCACCAAGTCGTCCTTAACCGTGGACACGGCTTCCCGAAAGATTTATCCCTGCAGGGTGGTACACTTTACCCACACGTACCCTCCGACTCTTAGCGCCACATGTACGCTCTTCCATGGAGCGCGGCAGAGGGTGGCTGGCTCCGACCTTTACATTTCTCGACCCTATCCATGAGTCAACCCAAACAGGGCCACCCCGTCAACAGGGAGTTGGCCACCTCCTGACGGCACCTGTTCTGTGAGTCGGGATCAAGATCCGTGTACGTCCATCACTTGTCCCGGTCCCGCCCTAGTTTTTCTCCAAATCTTTTTCTGACTCACACACAGATGGAAATAGCAAACTACGTGACTCATGGATGTGGCCAAACAAGTTATTTTGTTGGGCGAGGTTCATTGGCTCGCGCGTGTGGTTGAACGCACAGTCTTGGTTTCCGCGGCGAGACCTTAATCCTAGGGTTGGCAAGTACAGGACAAAGAACCACTTCCCAAGTGGCCTCCCGTCCTCGCCTTAGTCAGGTTAACCACACAGTGCTCATCTCACCACGTCATTATATCATACTAGGTTATCGCAGCTCTGATTCATCAACCAGATGGAGCAGAGGTAAACAAACATGTATGACTAAGCGAAGCATATATGAGGCTCTGGCGATGCGCACAAGCAATTCTATGACGGCTAGGAGCAGTGGACCAGGATGTTGAGGCAATGCAGTATATAGGTGAACTATATCTACTGACATCAAATACTTTGGAATCGAATGCAAAGTACGAGAATCAAATGTTGTTCGAAAACATATATGAGCAGATAAGAGGTTATGCTTTCCTTGGTTATAAGAAAACCAGATAAAGGCTTCTGGAATAAGTTCTTGACTTGTCGGTTAAGATCAAGTATTCACCATTGGACAGCTGGCCTTCACTTCGGGGTCAGATTCTACCGAGGGGAACAAACACCGAAAAGAAGAACAACAATCAAACATGTCATCGATGCAATGCACAACATGTATGCATGAGAAACTTAATGCAATAAATTAAATCCCTAAACACGATCGTTGGTTTGCTAGGGTTCATATGTCAGTTATGAAGTTTTACTGAAATTAGCCCGAAATAGACCCCGGAGGGGCAATTCGGACAACTCTGGAGGTGGGTACAATTTAAAATTCTCAAATGGGTTTGAAAACACCATAACTAGATTTCATTTGTCATTTTGAGCAATTTGATATATAACTTTTAATTTTCTAATTTTATTGAATAAAAACTTATTTTCTCCATTTTAAATGATTAAACAATATTAAATAAATGCTCATTTGGACTTTCTCAAGCATGTGTGAAAATGACATATTTGGGTAGCTTACATTTTTATGAACATTTTGGTACCTTCCTTTTATTTTTCTGAGGTATAAGACAAAAGTTATTAAAATATCAATTTTATTCCTTTTTCTGGAATTTAATGGAATTTCTAAAAAAGGAAATATGACATCACTATGATGTCACTGTGACATCACAGTGCTCTGTTCTTCACAATTGCATTCGAAATTGCTTCAATTCGTGCGCCATTCAGAAATTGAACTATATCATGAGGGAGAGGAGGTGGAGGGGAACCTAGAGAGGGCCTCGGCGGACCGAATGGTCGCCAGAACGCTCGCCGGCATGAAGAACCGCAGCGGCGGAGGGAGGTGCACGGTGGCGGGCCATAACAGAGAAGGAGGGAGGCAGAGAAGAGCACTGCCATGCTCGGGAGCTCACCAGGAACGGCCGGAGGGGGTCGGGGAAGGCAGAGGAGGCCGGAGTCGCCGGCAATGGCGCGAGGGCGGCTCGCCGGTGACGAGGAAGATGACCTCGATTCCGGCGGCTCGGCCACTCCCCTCAAGCGACACTCATCCAGGAGGAGGAGGAGACCATGGGGAACGCGCGGGGGTGCTCAATTTGGCCCGGATGGCCGGTGTCGGCGGCGCAAGGCGGCGGCCGGAGGCAGTAGGGTAGGGTTTGGGTTTGTTCTACCGGACGATACACAGAGCGAGAGGATAGGGAGGGAGAGGAGAGGAAGAGCACGGCGTCCAGAAGAGGTCATCCACTCGGGGGGGTGGGGGGGCGCACCTATACAAGCAGGAGGTGGCATCAGGAGGGGGTGGACACGCAGACGCGTTCTGTCCAGAGGTAGAAGACAAAGAAGATTTTCCTCATAACCGCCTGCCCTTTCGAGAAAATTACAACAAGGTACTTTTCTCTTTTAAAACAGAAAATAAAACATTGTTTTGAGGCCCTTTTGGCAAACAGAAAAATTGGCAAAAATAAGTTTTGGAAACCTTGTAAAATTTCCAACAAAACCATGTGTTTCTTTGGTGTATTTGAATTATTTTTCAATACAAAATTTCGAAACCCACTTTAAGTACTATTTGTGGGATTTTTTTCAAACCATTTAAATTGTTTCAACATGGTTTAATTTTTTTGTTCTCATGCATGTATGATATGAACACAACACCACAACCCTTTGGTAGCAAAATTTGGGATGTTACATATTCTGGCTAGCATATCCTCGAAATCCACTTCGTATTCATCATCTCCTAACGTGAACACCGACTCCAGAATCTCATCATTTAAGGAAAGTGTAGGAGGAGTGGCAGGCGATAGATCAATGCTCATATTCTCTTCTTTGCATGGCGCAGAAACTGGTGTGGTCTCCATGGGAACTGCGGCATCTACGTCCTTGCGCTTCCACATCTTAGATGGCATAGGATAAATATCATCAAAAAACTCGTATTTCCACTTTTCTTCTTCATCCTCCATCTTTTGTTGGTTCATCATACGTTGCAGCATCCTCTTCTTAGTTTTAGTCAATCCGGGAGGACACCACTTGGGCTGGGTGTATTTAGGATCCCTCGGCTTAGCTTTTCTTGTACTAGCTTCATGGTCATTAGCCAAGGAACTCGATTCAGTAGCCAACAAAGGTTCACTAGAATTTGCCGGTTCGCTAACAACCGGCTCTTTGAGCTTTAGCTCCTAAGTATCAACCATTATGGAATCGGCATTGGTATGAAGCTCCTTTCTTGCCGGATCCCGAAGTTTTAGCACATGGCGATTTAGGACGCCATACTTTCTGTGTGTTTTTGCTTCGAGATGACCGATTGGGAGCATAGCTCAAACGGGCTCGAAGAAGACGGGTAATCCTATCATGGGTAGATTTCCTGAGCGCAGCCCATCCCGGATAAAAAGCATATGGCGCCATAGGGGGTTGCACCCATCCTCCATTAAAGTAATATGGTGCGTAAGGTGCTGGTGACATCCATGGTTCCGGTGCCCACAGACCGTATGGCCTTCCGTAGCGTGGAGATTTCTCCTTTGGAGGTGACCTTGGACGCTTCATACATGATGGCCGGTTATAGCTCGAATTGGCCGCTTGATGCGTATATTTGCTCAACAACATGTCAAAGTTTGGCTCGATCTTCTTATATTGTGCATTGGCCTCATTCTTCTTCCAACTGCCAACCTCTGTATTCTTTGGTTTGATGAACTTGGCACGAGCTTCTCCTTGCATTTGTTGTTGCCCCCGGGCGTAAGATTTTTTATGGTAATCTTCAACATCTCCTTCCCATTGGGTTGCTTGCCAAGAACAATCTCCCTTCCTGAAAACATGTCGCTTTCCTTGTTGTTTCTGGGATCACCAACAATAACATTATTTTTGTTACCAGATTCGGCCATTTCAGGCCGAATTAACACTTTCTTCCCATGTAGCTCCAAGGTGTTCATTGGGAATGGTTGTTTGTCAATTTTCATATCAGCAAAGCTTAATCGTTCATCATTGATAGCCGATTGTATCCGTCGCCGAAAGACATTGCAATCATTAGTAGCATGAGAAAAAGAATTATGATGTTTGCAATACGCACGCCGTTTCCTTCTGACGGCGGCAAAGTATGAGATATTCTAATAAATTTATCTGTTAACATAGTATAAAATATTCTATCACATTTGGCTACATCAAAACTAAATTTCATCTCATCTTCACGATTCTTGCGAATTGGCTTAAGAGCTTCACAAGTATAAGGTTTGTCCTTTAAGGGGCAAACAAACTCAGCAACATAGATATCAGTCTCACCGTCCGAATTTTCACTACCATATCCGACCATATTAACATGAGGACGATCAGATTTACACCTGTGCATATCTCTTGTTTCTTTAGCCTGGTCTTCTTGAGCCAAAGCTCTTTGCAAAACTTGGCTAACATTTCAAAACTCATAACCTTCAATCCTTTCTTATATATGAGTTTTCAGACCACTCAGTACTAAGTCCTCCATATCTCTTTCAGTTATCACTAAATTATAACATCGAGTTTTAGTATCTCTAAACCTTTTGACATAATCGATGACCAATTCATCATGTTTTTGGCTAACCGATGTAAGATGTGACAATTTAAGCTCATTATCACCTCTATAAAAGTGCTCATGGAACTTATTTTCTAAATGAAACCAAGTATTAATAGAACCACAAGGTAAAGCTGAAAACCATGAGAAAGCGGTACCAGTTAAAGACAAAGAAAACACGCGCACTCTTAATTCATATTTATTACTAGCTTCCCCTAACTGCGCTAGATATTGGATAACATGTTCCCGAGTTGTCTTGCTATCTACCACATTGAATTGGAAAAAATCAGGCACTTTATAACCTTGGGGATATGGCAAAGCATCATAATATTCAGGGTACGGTTTATGATGGACTTGACTGGTTGTTTTAATCCCATATTTTTTGAAGAAAACTTGGTCTAAATCTTCCCTGAATTTTGCTAACCTCTCTTCTATTGTGGATGGAACTAGTGAAGATGGATTATTTACTATCGCCGAACAAGTGTTCGGCGCCACACCGGCGTAGGGAAGATGCAAACCCGAATTCGGCGACATCACCGAAGAGGGTACACTTCTAATTGGAGTATGAAACTCCGTTGCAGCAATAATTAGATCGTTTTGGGCATGATATGTATTCATCGGCACATACGATGCCGACGGCTTAGGAGGAGGAGTATTCTTTTTAACAGCATCTTGTTCTAGGAGCGCACTGTAAACTTTCATGTTTCCATCACTAACATAACTCTGAATTTCAGCTATTTGCTCAGGAGTAAAGAGGCTATTACTTACAGAGGGCTCGGCTGATTTGCCGGGTATCGGAAGCTTGATTTCCCCAAGTGGGGTGGTTTAACCCTGAAGATCCTTGCTGTAATTTGCAAGGTACACTTCCATATCTTCCTCCGCTTGATTTTTCACCTTTTCCTCGTACTCCTCTCGCATCTGATCTTGACGCTGCTTCCTCCACGTCTCGTAATGTTTGCATTGATCCTCCGAAAGCTCATCAAAGCTAGGATTGATGATGTTTTCGGCGCTGATTTCAGTGGGCTAAGGAATCTTTCTATTCGTCATGATGATATTCCCCAGTGGAGTCGCCAAAAAGTGTGTTGACACATGAACACATCACATGTTACCCCCGGCGTCGAGCGCGATACATATGACACGTCACCGGAGGAGACTCGCCGGAAGCGTGATACGCAAGACAATCCGGCGAGCTCTTTTGAAGATCCGAAACCCCACGCGGCTGGGAGGGACCCCGTATGGAAACGCGGCGGCTATGGGCTGCCTTAGGTCGGTTCGCCCGCCCCCAAGGCCTTCGCGGATCGAAGCCCTCCTGCGCGAAGAACGCCGACGAACGAAGAAGAAGATAACCAGCGTTAGGGATAAATTTTGTAGATGAGTTTTTACGATTGTTTATTGTTGTTCAATCGTGCGTCACCCCTCATGTATATAAGAGGCGGCTGGACTTCCCGTGCAAGGAAAACGCTTGGATTCACGTCCGAAACCCTTGTGTGGGTCTAATTCGGATGCTTTGACCCGAACTTTCCAAAACTGTTCAGTCTAAAAACCAGCTGCATTTTACGGTTCGATTTCGAGAAAATAAACGACCTTAAATAAAAATGACATAGAAGACAAAATTGTTCGCCTAAGAAAGACGAAGAATTTTGATGTTTTATGATTTTTCATCCAACATCATCTTGAATCCTTAATTGTGCTCGCACTAAAACGTGTTTGAGTCAAATCCGAATCTTTTAGATTCAACTTGTCCGTATTTGTCAGATTCGAGCCAGTAAACAACCTCTGATAAAAATCACGTAGAATACAAAGTTGTTTTTATCAAAAAGACGAAGAACTTTAGTTTTATGTATTTTCCCATCCGAGATTATCTGGTTTTTCTACCGATCTCGTTAAGTATCATGTGTCAATCTTGTTTGTGCCTTCACAGAACGCGACTAGTACATGTACTAGTTGGGCTTTGTCTCGCGTTCTAGTTTAGCCTAAATTCTAAACCCCGCTAGTACATGTACTAGTTGGCCTCTGCTTCGTCCTGTTTTGGCCGAAATTCCGAACCCCTCTAGTGCATGTACTAGTTGGCTTTTGTTTCATCCTGTTTTGACCGAAATTCTGAATCCCGCTAGTACATGTACTAGTTGGCATCTTTTTCGTCTTGTTTTGGCCACAAAATGTGTGCACACTTCATCGGATCGATACGGTCCAAAAATAAAAGTTTTTTATTTCGACGAGACGCATAACTTTCGGTCACATTATTTTTCCATTTGAGGTCATCTTGGTGATGTCTCTTTGTAAGGCAAAATCGGTTGTCAACACTCATAGCATAGGAAGTATAGTCAATGTTAACTTCATATGTATTTGGTAAAATACATAATGACTGTTTAGTCTCTTTTAGAAAAAAACATACACATGGGTCGGTTCAGTAGTATTGTTACCCTAACAATAAACTCTTACGTTTTGCTAGAATTTCATCCAAGTTCATGATTAGGAAGATGTGATCAGAGACAAGATTATGAACTCTTGTTTGTTTATGTCTTCACACCTGCATAAACCTGTTCCTTTGAAAACTCACTTTTCAAGTGCTATACAAGTTGTAGCATGATGACATAAACTTAATTCTGAATAATAACTGAATATTATTGTCTCTAGGATATACCTCTAACACCTTGGGGCTTGCGTTCCAAGCCATGCTACTACTCCGCAGCTGCATGTGGTGGAAGAGCTATTGAATTGCTAGAAGACTCAGGTGAACCTAAATCTTTCAGTACTATGTTAAGGAGAAGGTGATTCTAATCACAAACTAATGTCCCCGTCTCAACAAGCTTTTTCAGGGACAGAGAGAAATTATTGTTTCATGCTACAATGGGTTATTCAATATCAAGAAGTTTTGATGTGATTCTAGCTCATCAAGAAATTTCATCAGTTCTATGTCAACAGCAAAAATACACGGTGTGATCACCATGAAAATCCTATGAGAGTTAAAGTGGCTAATGGGAAAATTCTGCAAGATACAACTTTGATATCTCCTTGTCACGGGGTATGTCAAAGTGTTACATTTTGCACTCATATGAAAATCATTCAAGTGAACTTTTGGATGAATGGTTGCAATCTCATAGCCCTATGAAATTTGACTTGGTAGATAAAAAAAATCAAAGAAGTATAATGTCTGTGGCGTGAGTCCAAACACTTCTATTTGTTCGCCAGTGACTCTAGTTCAGATGAATAGTTTTTAGAAAATTGATGATCTGTAAGTACTAATTTATGCAGTGAAACAATATGTGAATGCAACACCACCTACGATTCAGAAACAAATTCAGGGATAAAAAAAGCTTTGTTTGAGGAGCTACAAGGGTCACCTCCCAGAATACAGTATGACCATACCAAACTAGGTTTTCTTCGAGATGCACCTGTCAAATTGAAATCATATAGGTATAATACTATGCACAAGAATGAGATTGAGAAATGAGTCAGTGATTATTTAAACAATGGATCACCAAGCCTAGTGCTTGTCCATTTGCTTCACTTGTTTTGCAATTGAAAAATGAGGATCAAGCTTGGTGTTCTCTGTTAGGATTTTTCGCTCAATGTTGTTACTGTGAAAAAAAGTAGCCCTAATTTGTCATTGAAAAATTGATGGATGGTATAGAAGTAGCCAAATGGTTCACAAATTAATATATAAGGTCTAGGTATCACCAACTTTGAATAGAAAATCCAGACCCATCATGGCCATTTCAAATACAAAGTTGAATCTTTCTTAACCAGATATCTATTTAACTAAATAAACAAACTAAATGTGTAGGTGGGAAATATATGCAAAATATATAAAAGTTTATGCAAATTACACTAGTTACTTTCATGATTAATTGTACTTAGTTTAAACCAGTTATTTAAATAATAGTGTGCTCTCACTTAAATTGATATTCCTCATAATCAATACCTAATTACTCGAGATCCACATCAGAATTATGATTAGAACGATGTATCCATCTGTGCAACTAATTATAACCCTAAAGGGTAGGTCACCTAGCCAATCACATCTCATGTGAATCCCTTTCATCTTTCGATGTATGTGCTCCGAGCTCATGACTATCATGCCAGAACATCAATACAATTAGCTACCGACCCTCGTATTGAAGTGATCAATCCATACACACCTCTGGTTTTAAGAATACGTTGATCCTTGTATCCAAGTGTAGGACGCGAACCCAAACTAGTCTGACGGTGCATACTATGGGAGAGCATGATCACCTTGATATTTTTAACAAGACGAATCACCCAAATAATCACAACTATCGCGCAAGAAAAAGAGTGCATAAAAAGGATTAACCATCACAGAAAAAAATGATGTAGTATAGTACTCTTCATATTCTCGGCTCAGAACTCCTTCTTTACTCCATTGATCATCGTCGAGGTATACGAAATCTGATCACCATCTCCATGTCCTTTTCCTATCTCTAAGATACTTAATGAAAACATGTGGGCACATATGCCAAAGATAGCAATCACATGGTTTCCAACCATCATGCTTTAAATTGACTCGCATATCAAAATAAATATAGTGGATAACATTTTATACAACAAACTGAATCAGAACGGATTATACTGTATCACAACACATGCTCTGCAAAAACAAGTTAGACAGATCTAACACTTGAGTTTGCAAATTTTTACGTGGTTGTATGTTCTACATAGTAAACTCTCATTAACTACGAACAACATCAAGGATGATTGTCCATGTTACTAGATTGATTTTGTAGGGTGATTGAAACACATACATTGCAAAATATTTAGAGTATCAATCTAAACTGATTCATAACCATGACCCCTATGTGGATCCAGTCCACATGTCGTGTCCATTATGCTATTAACGAGTCCAACCGTAGAAAGACACAAAGCTATTGAATCATTTCTTCGGACCAAACGAGATATGTCAAGGGAAACTCGAACGTCCTAGGGTTGCCAAAAGTTTGTAGAAAATCTCACTATGACATTGAAAACAAAACGATAACTTATTGGGAAGCAATCATAAACAATCTAAACATTAGAGATCTTTCTAATATATTTGCACAAACTTATGCAATTTCCGCACATACCAGTGCTCTAGACCACTATAATACCACTATTGGTTTACGTGCGTGAATTTAAAATTTCCCGTCTTACAAAACACACAAGATGTACAATTAAGGTACAGACAAAGATATATCTGATTGTTATCAACACGAAAAAGTGGAACATGTGTTGATGAAGATGTCGATGAATCCCGATGAAGAGTTTCAAGGCTAAGCCTAGCAATGGAACATTTGGAATCTCCCAGTATCCAACCTTATGGATCCAACAAAGTTTGGGTCTCACATGTTACTCCTCTGAGTACTCGCAGACGTACGTCTGTCAAAGTCCTGCAACGGTTTGTTGTTTAGAACTAGGAACTATAGGTGCACAATGAGATGGAGAGAGCCCCAACACATGAGGGAGAGAGAAATTTAGAGATTGTATCTAATCTACAGGGAGAGGACACCTCAAAATCTCGTAGAGAGAGTATGCTTCCCTTAAGGGAGGGATGGGTATATATAGTGGGAGGAGAGGGGCACCTTCCTTGGGGTGGCCCCAAGCTGGCCGCACCTTTTCCCCGTCTCCGATTAGGATTGGACTCCCCAATTGGGGACTCCTTTCCTTCCCACTCAAAACTCTTCTTTTTCCCCCCTTTTATATTTTTGCTATTCCTATTATTACCGAAAATACAAACATCGAATGTTCTGGTGAGGTGCTGCCTTGATTTGTGGCCCTTGGGACCACATGGAAGCGACCCAATACTTGGGTCCAGCCCTAGGGCATTTCTGCTACCTCGACACTCCCCCTTCTCGTGTTTTCTCCGAAAATCTTCTGGAACCCTATATACCCCATAGATAAAAGCATCGACTCTATCCACTGATGTACGAAACACTTTCTAACATCCCGGGACATCTCATGTCGCTCATATAATCTCTCTGAATGTAATCCCGTCACGTCGGAACTATCCGAATGATACTCGTTATCTACTCCGAACCATCCAATGTGAACAACCTGACTTTGACGCCTTAAGTGTGTACCTCTCTAGGTTCGATAACAAGTAGACATGATCATAAGCTATTTTCCTTATCAATAATCAACATTGGGATCGTGGACGTCCATATTGACTCCTACAAGTTATACAAAGAAACTCTGCTCAACGTGTTTATTATCAAGTATTTTCCTATTACTTCATGATACCAATCAATACCTCGAGGCGAGATGAATGACATGACCTTGATTAAACTCTTTAATCACCATGTCACATTACCCTCGATATCCAGTACGATTCCTTTTACTCATTTCCGTGTTTATAGTATCCCCATGACTTACGTCAGGCCTTTGTGTGCGCAGACTTGTTAACATATACTATTACACTGAGTGGATGATGAATGTATCTCTCTATTATTTAGAGGAGTAATTCCCAGTCTTGAACTATCACGGTGAATACGTACCTTTGAGACTACCTAGTAATAACTATTTTGATCACATAGTTTGCGGCGCAATACTTGACTAGACCAAGGCAAACTTTTCATAATGCACCACCGTATATTCTCATGGTCAAAGTAAGCAAACAAGTTAACCATACTGTGATGATACTATTTATAGCAGTGCTAAAATAATATCTCGTAGTATCTCAACTACTTGGGTATATCCAGCCACAATGTTTAAACAACAATATGCTCCCATTAATACTGGACATAACAAAGGTCCATGACCTAAAAAACGTGGTCATATAGTATTAACGACTTTTTTCTAAGAGACATGACAAATGGCTATAATGGTGTGTTTATGTTTCTACACGTGCGTATGGGTTTTACTCTGAATCTCACATTCAGTGTCCATAACAGTTATAGCACACAAACATAATATATTAATCATGAAATAGATACATTTTATTGTCTCTTGGGCATACATCCAACACTTAAGTGGGTCGATGACGTTTATGAATGTCTTTTGGAAGCATGTGTACTCAGAAGAATCTGAAATTCCTCGCCTCGTTGTTGTTCTTTCTCTTTCAGACTTGATTCTCATTTGGTCAATCGAATTCATGCTCAGTTTCTTGAGCACATAGATATTCATCTTGTCGTAATTCTCGTAGTACCAGGTGCTTAGCACATTGGGTATAAAGGAATCATATAATATCATAGGAATATTAAATTATGAAAGAAAATTCTCATCATACGAAACTTGCAATTGTTCTTCGTTTTCGTATAGTCCACACACCTATCAACGGCAAGAGATGACTACCGACACAAAGACATAGGAATAAGTTGGGAACATGGAACTTCAAAACAACACCTTCAAGAAGGGTCGTCCCTATGTCCATATTTCAGATTCAACAAAGTTAGGATAGTCTTAGGCTGTCACCCCCGCTAGGAGCTTTGTGACAATATTTTTAAAAATGGGATGATGCACATAGGGCAACGATGTATGATCTAGCCAATGACAGGTCGATCACGAGTTTTCACCTAGACTAGACATTTACTCATCACTAAGCCCTTAGACTTACCATCCATCATAATAATCGTTGGGTACCTACCTATGCATAATACCACACTAGTCGGCTCTAGACACAACTATGATAAACAACGTACCACGCGACCTCTATGAAACCTACTCACCGAGAACTCGAGAATCATCCAAAGTTTACAAGCCTTGTAAATTCTTTCCCATTATTATGTTTTGCAATCCAGAAATAGAGGCCTGCACAACTCCAATTTTTTTACATGAACCATTCTTCCCTTATCGCTAGTCAGCAGCCCAGCCAAAACACATGTCCTTTGTATCGCAACCCCATTCACGTTTATTATGCCACATCGATCCCTTTGTTTCTCGTTTGACGCTCTATACATTTATCGCTCTATGTGCATCGACTAGTTGCAAGAGGATCCACATAGCAGGAACCGGATGCATGCTTAGACGGCGAAGCTCTGCGATACAAGGTACGCATTTATGATATAAAAGTGTATCATTTTTTATATGTATATGAGTATGGGATGGATGATATAAGTCGCATACTTAGTGGACTGAAAAAAACTCTTGTATGCAAGAATCGTTTATTTAATTGCATATTGTAGAAGTATAGTTTCATATTGAGAATATGCAATAACCTCTTCTCTAGAGGAGATTGTTATACAAATGACCTCACAAGTCCGAAGTGCTCTAGTACAAAAAATTGCATCTTTTTTTTTATGAAGGACCATATCAATACCAAGATGATGTTAGTTATACCCAGCATTTACAACAACTCTATACCAAGAACAAGTTGGTAAGTCGAGCATACACACTGCCAAATTATTCCGAACATACAAAAAAAAATCTCGAAATGTCATGCTTATAAAACAACAAAGGCACGAACATACGAGATCAACCACTGTATGTGCATCACCATCATCGAATCTAGCCAATACATACTAGTCTCATAAATTGGCATATAATGCCCGACAAGTAATAATTCCTAAGCACCGTTATTGTTAGGTAGAAAAAAATTACAATGGTCACACCAAGAGATTTTCACCCAAGAGCTCAAGCCATGGTATTGAGTGAGCACCACCAAAGAGCATTGACCATGTGTTACAGCCTCTGCTTCAGATCACCACCTCCATGTTAGGATTTGTCCTTATCATTGTAAACCAGATACATCCAAATGAGGTGGTTCGGTTAGATGGGTTATCCTCCCCTAATCTCTCTCTGGATTCGTAAGGCTTTTGCCTCTATATATTAACACGTAATCGATGCGAGGTAAAGCATCGCTCCCGGCCAACACCATGTGATATGGTATCAGAGCCAAAACCTCTTCCTTGACATCAACCCTAGAACACCAATACCGAAACACCCAATACCCAGAAACCAATCTACAAAACCAATCTACCGAACACCCAAAACCCCAAGAACCCATCATGATCACGACCATGGCATCATCATCCACCTCAAGTGCTCCACAACCCCTCGGCACCCCCCTGCAGAGAAGCTCAAGCGGACGTACTACCTCCTATGGAAGGCCTAGGTCATGCCGACCCTGCGCGGTGAGCGGGCGCTCGGCCTGCTGGAAGGAAAGGAGCCGGCGCCACCGGAGTTCATCACCGAGAAGAAGGATGACAAGGACGCCGTTGTCCCTAATCCAGTCTACGACACCTGGCTCCTACGAGATCAGCAAGTCGTGAGCTACCTGCTCAATTCTCTGTCGGTGGAGATACTAGCCCAAACAGTTGGGTTGGATCATGCGTCAGAAGTCTAGTAGCTGATCACCTCGATCTTCTCCTCGCGCTCCAAGGCCAACGTTGCGCATCTTTGTGGCGAGCTTGCAAACACCAAGAAGGAGAACCTGTCCGCTGATCAGTACATCGGCAATATGAGAGGATTCGCCACCGAGCTGGTGGCAGCAGGCAGCACCATCGACGAAGACGAACTGGTGGAATTCATCCTCAACAGGCTCGATGACGAGTACACCTCCCTGGTGTCCTCGGTCAATGTCATGGCCAGCTGCTCGTCAGCGAGCTCCACGCCATGATATCAGCCTATGACATGCGGCAATCACGACTGTCTGGCGGCGGCCAGAAGGGATTCGACAGCTCCGCCAATGTTGCGCGCCGAGATCGCCGTGACACCTACTACAACAACAACTACAAAGCAACAGTCGTGGCCATGACGGTCGCGACTATGATCGTGGAGATGATGGTGGCTTCCATGGTCGGCTTCAAGAGCGTGGAGATACTGGTGGATGACGCAGCTATGACCGTGATGGTGGTCACCGTGGCGGGCGAGGCCGTGGTCCTGGAGGACGGTCCCCGTCACGCTACCAAGATGTCGACTGTCAATCTGCAAGAAGCACGGCCACCCAGCCAACGAGTGCTGGTGGCGCTATGAAGAAAGCAGAGACAATGGTGGCACCTTCCATGACCGCACAGGAGATTGCGGTGATCACGGTGACCGCGGTGATCACGGTGACCGCGGCAAGGGTGCCAATGCAGCATATGGTGTGGACACCAACTGGTATCCAGACACCGGAGCAACCGACCACATCACCGCCAACCTAGAGAGACTCATGACACGGGACAAATACCGTGGCAACGACAAGGTCCACACTACAAATGGTGAAGGTATGCATATTAGTCATATTGGCGATTCATTTATTCAAACCCCCATTAATAATCTTCAAATCAACAGCATTCTTCATGTTCCTAGTGCGACAAAGAATCTACTTTCTGTTCATAAGCTTGCTTTAGATAACAATGTGTTTCTTGAATTTCATCCTTGGTATTTTTTGATTAAGGATCGGGACACGAAGAGCACTCTTCTTAGAGGGAAATGTGAGGGTGGTCTCTACCCTATCATCTCATCATCATCCAAGAACAAGCAAGCATATGCCACTACAAAGACCACCTCTTCAAGGTGGCACTAGTCGCCTAGGTCATCCAAATAAAGTTGTAGTTCAACACATTCTCAATAAGTTTTGTCTTACATATTCTAACGATTCTAGTCTTGAAACTATTTGTGATTCTTGTCAAAGAGCAAAAAGTCATCAATTACCATATCCTGTTTCCACAAGTGTTTCTAATTTTCCTTTACAACAAATCTTTTCTGATGTTTGGGGCCCTGCAAATACCTCTGTAGGACGTCACAACTACTATGTTAGTTTTATTGATGACTTTAGCAAATTCACATGGATATATTTGCCGAAAAAGAAATCCGATGTCTTTGATGTTTTTCACAACTTCATGAATCATGTTGAAAGGAAATTTGGAAGGAAAATTGTTACTATGCAAACAGATTGGGGAGGAGAGTATGAAAAATTAAATCCTTTCTTTCAAAAACTTGGCAAATCCCATCATGTATCATGTCCCTATGCACACCAACAAAATGGATCAGCAGAAAGGAAACATCGTCACATAGTAGAGATTGGTCTTGCTCTTCTAGCTCATGCATCCATGCCTTTGAAATTTTGGGATGAGGCATTCCTTATAGCCACCTATCTTATTAATCTTATGCCAAGTAAAGTCATCAACAATATTAGTCCCTCCGAAAAATTACTAGGAATCCCACCAAATTACACATCCCTCCGAGTTTTTGGGTGTGCCTGTTGGCCAAATTTACGTCCATACAATAACAAGAAATTGTCCTACCGATCTAAACAGTGTTTGTTTCTTGGATATAGTCCAAGACACAAAGGGGTAAAATGCTTGGATGTGTCTACTGTCAGAGTCTATATATCTAGAGATGTTGTTTTTGATGAAGAGATTTTTTCCTTTGCCTCTTTTCATCCCAATGCTGGTGCTCTTCTTAGGAAAGAAATCCTACTCCTTCCTAATCATCTTTTCCAGAAAATGGGGGCTCGAATAATGATGAACTAATGACTAACAATACCTCACCACAGGATACTACTAGTGTTGTACAGGATGCTGGAGAAAATTTGGAAGTTTTGATGCAGGTTTGAGCCAAAACGGAGAAGAATAAGTTGATCATTTTATGGAGCAAAACGACGAACCAGGCAGTGGCAGATCCGATGTTGATTCTGGATCGGGTGCAGATTCTGGCGCTGACAGCGACGCTGATCCCGGGGCTGATCTTGCCCCCAATGATGAGGAGACAGACATGTAGGCACTGGACTCCGCGCCCCCGACAGCGCCTACCTCACCTTCCGCGCCTGCCTCACCCTCGCGCTCCGAGCCGAGCGAACCAGCGTCTGCCACGCGCGACGCCACTTCCGCTCCGTCCGCACATGCATGCAGCCCCTCCGCTCCAGGACAAACCGGTGGACCGCAGGTGTCCACGCGGCCGGCCCACACTCGTCGCCCGCGCTCCAAGCCAGCGGGGGATCCTCTGTGATTGGAGACCCTGCAGCTTCTCCTGCACGCAGTACACGGTTAAAAAAGGGATTTCTAATCCGAAAATTATTACTGATGGACGTGTTCGCTATAACTTTTTGTGTACTTCAGGAGAACCAAACACACTGCAAGAGGCACTGGATCATCCTGACTGGCGTACGGCGATGAATGAAGAATACACTGCCCTTCAGAAAAACCAGACATGGCATCTAGTACCGTCACATCATGGTAACAACAATGTTATTGACTGCAAGTGGGTTTATAGGATTAAAAGAAATGTTGATGGTTCTATTGATCGTTATAAAGCTCGTTTGGTAGCAAAGGGGTTTAAGCAACGTTATGGTATTGATTATGAGGACACTTTTAGCCATGTTGTCAAAGCTGCCACAATTCGTCTTGTCCTAGCTGTTTCTGTGTCGAGGGACTGGCATATTAGGCAACTTGATGTCAAGAATGCGTTTCTTCATGACGTTCTGGAAGAGGAAGTCTATATGAAACAACCTCCTGGGTATGAAGACAAAAATAAACCTCATCATATTTGCAAACTTGACAAAGCTTTATATGGTCTTAAACAAGCACCAAGAGCTTGGTATTCTCGGTTGAGCACCAAACTTCAGCTCTTGGGGTTCAAACCATCACAAGGGGACACATCTCTGTTTATCTATAATCAGTCAGGTATAACAACATTTGTTCTTGTTTATGTGGATGATATCATAGTCACAAGCTCCTCTCATCAAGCTATCACAACTCTAGTAGATGATTTGAACAAACACTTTTCTATTAAGGACCTTGGAGATATTCACTTTTTCTTGGGTATAGAAGTAAAGAAGATTGATAAAGGATTAGTTCTTACTCAAGAGAAATATGCTTCTGAATTATTAGCAAAAGTTGGGATGAACAATTGTAATCCTTCAGTTACACCCCTATCTTCTGTTGAAAAATTGTCAGCATATGAAGGAGATCCTCTCAGCTTAGATGACAGCACTAGATACATGAGTATAGTTGATGGTTTACAGTATTTAACACTTACAAGACCTGATATTTCCTTCTCAGTTAATAAAGTGTGTCAGTTTCTTCATGCACCCACCTCTGTACATTGGACTGCTGTAAAAAAGGATATTTCGCTATGTGGAAAATACTCTTACCACTAGACTTACTTTCAGAAGATCAACATCTACTCTTGTTAGTGCCTTCTCAGATGCTGATTGGGCAGGTTGCATTGATGATAGGAGATCAACCGGTGGATTTGCTATATATTTTGGTCCTAATCTTATATCTTGGAGTGCTAGAAAGCAAGCAACTGTATCAAGATCTAGCACAGAAGTTGAGTACAAATCTCCTGCAAATGCCACAGCTGAAGTTATTTGGGTTGAAACTCTTCTAAATGAACTTGGCATTAAACTCAATAAAACACCATATTTATGGTGTGATAATATGGGAGCTACATATTTATCTGCTAATTCTGTCTTTCATGCAAGGACTAAACAAATTGAGATTGATTTCCATTTTGTCAGAGAAAGAGTTGCTCAGAAAAAACTTCACATACGGTTTATCTCCACCAAGGACCAAGTTGCTGGTGGATTCACAAAACCGCTAGCTCATAGAGAATTAGAAGTTTTTAAGCATAATCTAAACTTGTACAAGTTTTGATTAAGGGGGGATGTTAGGATTTGTCCTTATCATTGTAAACCGGATACATCCAAATGAGGTGGTTCGGTTAGATGGGTTATCCTCCCCTAATCTCTCTGTGTATTCGTCAGGCTTTTGCCTCTATATATTAACACGTAATCGATACCCCTGCCAACACCCTGTGATACTCCATACATTCTAGCCTTGACAAAGCTGAATTCAAACTTGTCACCCTTATCGACCTCCCAGCTAACTTCTGAGATGGATACGATGGACATACTCCCTCCATATCAAAATGTAAGATATTTTAGCATTTCCTAGATAACACATATCTAGACATATTTTAGTGTAAGATACATATAAATCTACACAATTAAATGTATCTAGATATGTTTTTTCTATAAAAAACTAAAACATCTTATATTTTAATACGGAGTGAGTACATGACACTTTGTAGGCTCTCACATGCACGGACTCGATGTGTATATCGTCACGCAACCGATAACCGAAGCTTGTATTAGTTAGGTCACGACGGTCGACTACAAGAGCTGTATTTTTCCCGCAAAAAAAAAGGAGCTGTATTTTAGAAGAAAATAAATCCTGTATCAATTTTTTTTTAGATAAAAGGCATTACGCCCAACTTTGAATTAACAAAGTTAAACAGGTTCACAAGTGAAAATACAAACTGCTGGGCATACAGCTTAGCCGAAAGCAAAGGGACAACATGCTTGGCATACAACTTTAGCCAAACTTAAAAGAAAGAAAGCCACATAACAAACTAACGGGCACACGGCTAGGCACGGAGCTGGAGGCAGGAGCGGTGAATCACCTTCAGCTCAGTAGCGAGGAGTCTAGCATCCTCTTGATCCTCCCCACGAAGTGTAGGTGTTCAGAGCTGCAAGAATAAGGTAGTTTTGAACACAATGTCAGCAGGGTGATTGATAATTTTTCTTCTATAACATTCTTATTTCGAATGTTCCAAAGCGCACATGCTCGTGCCAGAAAAAGCATCCAGCCGCGTCTAGATTCCCTAGGCTGTGACGCGCTAATAAGATTTAACCATTGCCTTCTAGAGTTTGAGTTCCAGGCCCTAGGGAGGGCCTGTATCCTGTATCAAATTCACGTGGCTAAAAATCAATTCGAATAGTAGTACGTAGGATCCAGTTATGTGCATACATTTCTACCAGCAATATGGCTGCAGACCTAAGGGCATCTCCAGCCGTTGCGCCCCCCAGGGCCCAAAACGCCGCCGTTTTGGTGCCGCCGCGGCGCTAAACGGCGCTATTCTGGAACCTGGGGGGGCGCGTTTCCCAGTCGCGTCCCGAGCCCAAGAAGCGGCCCAAACAAACGCAAAATGAAAACAGGCGAAATTTTATTAAAATTCGGAAAGTGCGTACATAGTAGGCGCGAATTTAAGCTAGTACGAAAAATTTAAACTAAAAACATAGGAGATTTAAACTACTCGATGACTGCCCCTACGCCTACGCATCGTCGTCTTCATCAGCGACGTCGTCGTGGCGGTGCTGGTTGGAGGGGCCGGCTTCGTCCTGGCTCGCCGCGGCGAGACGGCGTTGCTCCGCCCGCTCCGCTCGGGCCTGCAGGCGCAGCCGGTGCAGTTGCGCCTGCTCGGAGGGCGGGCGGTTGCGCCGCCGCTCACCCTGCAGCGCAACCTGCCGCCGGTCCTCGTAGAGGGCGATGATGCTCTGCTGCTCGACCGAGGCAGCGCGCTGGGCCATCTGGCGGCGCACCGCTCGCGCCGCCTCCTCCCGCTGGTGCGTCTCCAGGGAGGCACGAACGGCGGCCGCCTCCGCCGCCGCCGCGGCCTGCTCGAGGACGCCGCGCACCTCGCGGTACGCTTCCTCGTTCTGCGAGATCTCGAACGAGTGCAGCCCGGCGTGCTGCTCGGGCCACACTGGCTGCCTCCTCACCTCGCGTCTCCAGTGGCGGGTGGCTCGCCGCGCTTCTCGCGCCTCGTCGTGCTCGGGTGGCTGCTCCGGCGCAACCGGCTCCGGCGCCACCACCTGCGGCTCCAGCGCCGCTTGCTGCGCTGGCGGCAGCTCGACGTCGTCGTTCTCGGGCCACGCGTCCCAGAGGTTCTCCATTGCGGCGAGGTTCGAGGGTGGGGAAAGAACGGCGAGGAGAGAGTCGAGACTGTGCGTACGGGGAGGGGGCGGGCACCATTTTTATAGCCTGGCCGGCCAATCGCCGCGCCGCGCGTGCCGCCGCTGCCGCCCCCGCCATTAATCCGGTGGACTTTGACTGGGGCGCATGCACTGGCCGACCGCCTCCGGCAGACTTTGACGGCGCGGGCGCCGAGAAGAAAGTCACGGGCGGTGGTTTCTGTTCCCGCGTTTTCCCGGGGCGTCACTGACAGCGTTGGCCCGCACGCGCGGCCGCGCAGTTTCGCCCCCTCAGGCCGAACCCAGCGGGCTGGGTTCGGCCTGGGTGCCGCGGCGCCAAATAGCGCCGAAACGGCGCTATTTGGGCCGCTGGGGGGGCCGAGTGGTGAAGAAGCGGCGCTATTCGCCGCTTCCGCCGCGAAAAAAACCCCCTGGGGGGCTCTGGGGGGACGGCTGGAGATGCCCTAAGATGCACGACTCACGGTAGTGCCACGTACCATCGCTCATAACATTCTATCGCCGATCCACTTACGGATCTACAGGGGCCATATGCATTATGCAATTTTCTACACTTGACAAGCACCCATGACTCCATGGCAGCCCCATGGCGCGCGCGCAAGACGGGTCCAACTGAATCACTGACTCTCAGTGTCTAGTGAGATCGATCGTGCAGGAGACCAGGATGGCAACGGTAAGGAAATCAGGACAGCAGCACGCCTTGACCGTAGACTCGGCAGGCGTCAATGAAAGCTACGGGGTACTACACCGGTACAGAAAAGACATGGAAAACCTTCCCTGTGTTTAACTTACAGGTTTGTCCATTTGCTATAATTAAGAAATGCTTGGTTCTTACCAGCTACTAGGAGTACTTGTTTTGTTTACATTGCCCTTGTGTTCACGCCGATCCAATCAGATTGTGATTTGGGTCAAAGCCAATCAGTTTCAGTCTTTGCACCAACTATTATTTGTTATTTTTGTTGTTGGGTGGGCAACAGCCATTTTGAAGTAGCAAGATGAGTCTTGGAAGGATCCCGTTTTTCTCCTCTTATTGCATCAGAAATTTGACTTACAAACCTGCCTTGTTGGACCGCAACGTCATTTGCCGAGGTATTAGAGGTTTGGTGAAAGCGATACTAGGTATACAGACGGTGCACGTGGCTTTGAGTCGGCGACAGATTTGGTAATTGTTGAATCCATCTACTTAGGGCATCTCCAGCCGTTGCGCCCCCCCCCAGGGCCCAAAACGCCGTCGTTTTGGTGCCGCCGCGGCGCTAAACGGCGCTATTCTGGAACCTGGGGGGCGCGTTTCCCAGTCGCGTCCCGAGCCCAAGAACCGGCCCAAACAAACGCAAAATGAAAACATGCGAGATTTTATTGAAATTCGGTAAAACTGCGTACATATTCGGCGCGAATTTAAGCTAGTACGAAAAATTTAAACTACATCTAAACTAGTTAAGCCCGAGGCTGGCGGCGATCGCCTGGCTGTAGTCGCCGCCGTCGTCGTCGTCGTCGTCGCTGGGGGCGTCGCCGGGGCGCTTGCTTCCCCCCTGTCCCTCGTCGCCACCGCCGCAATCCCACCTGCTCACCTCGAGCGCCTGCTGGATCACGTCGTCGTCGTCGGAGTCCTCGTCGAGAACGATGTAGACGTTCTCCTTCTGCGGCGGTGGGGGAGGGACGCGGAGGAGGGCCGCCGCCGCGGCGGCCTCGCGCTCGCGCGCCGCCTTGCGCTGCTCGGCTTCAGCCAGCAGGCGGCGCTGAAGGGCGAGCTCAGACTCGGTGGTGTCGCGCAGACTCCACTGAGCGGCGGCGTCGAGGTCGAGCGGCTGCAGCGTGTCCAGAGACATCTGCTCCGCGACCTTTTGGTCGGGCCACTCGGCCTCATCTTCGTCGCCGGTGTCCTCCGTCTTCGGCCGAACCACGCGTTCGAAGCGTGGCTCGCCGATGCGGAGCGCGCCGCCGCTGCGCCTGCGTGCGGCCGGTCCGGCGTTTAGAAATGGGGGGGAGGTGGAGACGGAGTGGCCGGCGGAGGAGCTCGACGTCGCAGACGACGAGGACGCGCCGGTCCGCCGCGCCACCCACGGCTGGGTGGCCTCCGGCGGCGGCATCGCGAGGCGCGACTGGTTGCCGGAGTGGATGTGCTGGAGGACCTCGTCGAGGGTCCTGCCAGGGGCACTCCACCAGCGGCGCCGCCCGTGCGAGTTGAAACGGCCCTCGACAGGGCCGTTGTCGTTGAGGGACTCCAGCTCCCGGGTGCGGCGCGCCATCAGCCGCTCCCACCAGAACTGGTCGACGCCGGTCAGCGGGTAGTTCTCGGGGTTTTGCATTCCGGCGCGCATCTCGTGGATGGCGCGGCGGAACTCTGGGTCGGAGGTGGGAAGGGGAGGGACGGGGACACCGCCGGCGCTGAGTGCCCAGCGGCTCGCCCCCGCGGCGGAGCTAGGGAGGCGCATGTCCGGCGGGCAAGGATAGCCCGCGCGGTACAGCGCCATCGCCTGGCCCCGGCGCAGGTTATGGCGTGGGAACCCGTTCGCCGCCGCTCCGTCAGACATTTTCGTGGAGAAGAAGGGAGGAGGAGAGCGTCGAGGAGAAGAAGGGGACAGGAGAGCTCGCCGGTGTGAAGAATGGCGGGGCGAGGCGCGCGACGGGGGGGTTTTATAGCGCGGCGAGCGGCCGGGCATTTACTGCGCGCGCGTCCCCTCGGTGCCGCCCGCCACGCCATTACGCCGGCAGCCTTTGGGCGGGGCCCATGCACTGGGCGGCCGCCACGCCATAAACGCCGGCAGCCTTTGACCGCGCGGAAGCCGAGAAGACGATCACGGGCGGTTCTGTTCCCGCGCTTTCTCGTCGCGTCGCTGACCGAGCTGGCCCACGCGCGCAGCCGCGCAGTTTCGCCCCCCCAGGCCGAACCCAGCGGGCTGGGTTTGGCCTGGGTGCCGCGGCGCTATTTAGCGCCGAAACGGCGCTATTTGGGCCGCTGGGGGGGCCGAGTGGTGAAGAAGCGGCGCTATTCGTCGCTTCCGCCGCGAAAAAAGCCCCCTGGGGGGGCTCTGGGGGGGACGGCTGGAGATGCCCTTACTCCCTCCGTCCTTGAATAAGTGTATCTCTAGATTTGGTAATTGGTCTTGGTCAAACTTTTTAAACTTTGACCAACTTTATACAAAATAATATTAATATATACGATATAAAATCCATGTATTATAAAAGTATATTTCAAAATGGATCTAACGATACCAATTTAATATGATAAATGTTGTTACGTTTTCCAATAAAGTTGATCAAACTTTAAAACAATTGATTTCCATAAAAGAAAAACATACACTTATTTGAGGACAGAGGGAGTACATCTCTCCGGCACCGCCTACGGCCTGCTCAAGCCCTAACTGGCGGCGTTCTCTGCGCGGGGCGTCGGCGCGGCCTTCGGCGGCGTGGTGGGCGCCGGTGCACGGATCTCTGGCGGGCGCGGAGGTCTTCGAGGAGGCGGTGCAGCAGCACCTCTGCCGGCGGCACACCAAGTTGTGCCCGATCTGGGCCTGCCGTGGGCCAATGGGCCTGTGGCGGCTAGGCACGGGTCATGACGAGGAGCACGACGCCGGAGGTGTGGACACCGGTGATGGGATGAGGTGATATGGTGGGGCAGGGAGAACGGGGTAGCGGCGCAGCGGCAGCGGCTGTCGTGTTGCAGCATGGCGGCGGGGACTTCACGGGCCCGATCCAGGGCCTGGCCGAGCCAGAGGGCATGGTGTGCCCCCGCTGCCGCGTTCAGTCGACGCCCACCTATGGTGGTGGAGGATGGTCTCCTCCGGATGGTCTTGCTGTTGCTACCACTCTCTGGTCTCGTCCATCCCGACCATATCCGCCTCGCAATCCATACGGTGTTCCTTGCTACACGAGCGCGAGTCCGCAGATGTCGGGGCGGCGGCCCCGGAAGGTGAACTACACGACTGTTTTTACGGCAGGGCGGCGTTGCGGTGGTGATGGTCCATCTCTTTGGACCACGTGGGTGGCGAGGACTGGTCTTTGGGGTCTTCTAGTGTTGGCGACGACGGCTCAACACCCAGATCGTGTGTGAGAACCTCGGCTCGGGGATTGTCGGTGATCTGTGGTACCAACTGCGGGATGGGTCTGTCCGAGCGAAAGCTCAGCGCTTTGCGCCAACGACGGCGACGCCTGCGGGTGTTGTTTCCCTCTTGAGGGCGTCGTTGTGGCTACCCTCTACATATGGCTCCGGGTGAAAACCCTAGACCTTGGGGTCTCGATGACGGCGGCGCTTGCGTGCGTCGTTTCCTCCTTGGGGGTGTGGTCGTGGAGCGCTGTTTTCCTTGATCTCGACGCATCTTCGGTGGCAAACTCGATGCTTCTTAGTTTTTCTTTTTTTATCTTTGATCT
This sequence comes from Alopecurus myosuroides, assembly GCA_028641055.1. NCBI lineage: Eukaryota > Viridiplantae > Streptophyta > Magnoliopsida > Poales > Poaceae > Alopecurus > Alopecurus myosuroides. Next base: position 264,385,838 of record CM054062.1, read on the forward strand.
GCTTGTACGAGGTTTCCCTCATCACTATGTATCGGTTCGACCGTGTGGCTTTATTTAGAAACCGGGGCGAAAGCCTGTTTCGACGGCCCTGCTCAAACACGGTGAATTTCCCTCCAAAATATATGAGCGGTTCGTGCTGGTGCGTTCATCGTCATCCGGAGCCAAAATGACAAGAGACCCTTTCTGGCACACAAGAAAATACTGGAGACATTCATGGAATTCCCAGCTTATGTCCTCGTCACTAGTCGCTGCTGACTGGGAAATGTTTAAAGATGAAAATGAAGGGAATGAATTTTAGTTACTGACCGTTGCGATCCATCGTTTCTTGGCTGGAAATCTTCCGCGACAACATATCCGGCGAGGGGGCAACGGCAGGTCCCAGCTAGCTGAGTTGCAGGAATCTAAAAGAAAGTTGATGTTGCACGTGTGACGTATATGTAAGAAAAGTTGATGTTGCACGCTTAAAAGAAGGACAGTGCTGGGCGTCTCCCGGGATGAAATTTTTTCATCCCCGCATCCCCTGCTGACACGTGTCCATTTCCCCCTCCCTCAAAACGCACTTTTGCTTCGGTAGCAAAAAAAATGCCCGCTTTTGCTCCTATGTTGCAAAAAAACGTTTCGTTTCGAAAAAGGAAAAAAAGACAAATCTCGCGGGAGACCTATAGCATTTTTTTTTTTGCTACAGTAGCAAAAAGTCAATTTTCACCGTAGAAATGGCCGGAGACTTTTGCTCGCCAGAGGAATAGCGGAGCAAAAAAATTATTCTAAAAAAGCAAAAACATAACATTATTATAGCAAAAAAAGTATTCTATTAGAGCAAATAATCGGACCTCGCCGGAATTATAGTAGCAAAAAATTTGTAAAAAAAAAGCAAAAAAAAAACGTAAAGTAGCAAACATTTGCAACCATTCGGGAGCACTGCGACGCCAAGGGGTCGGAGCGCGCCAATGGCAGCGGGAGTAGGAGAACCCCGACGGAGGCGAGGTGGGATTGGCGACGCGGTGGCGGCCGTGAGCTCCTCCACGTGGCGCCACCGTGAGCTCCTCCGCGTTGCGCCACAGTCCTCTGCAGCTGCTCCGCCATCTCGCTGAAGGACGCGGAATCCACGGCCGCGCGGCGGCGCGTCCTCCTTGGGGGACGGGAGAAGCAGCGGCGCGTCCTCGGCGGCGGGTCGTGTCGTTGGTTGGGGTCGGCGGCCGCCGATCAAGAAATAAAGGGAGGAGGCGGCGCGTGGTCCGTCAGAAATGGAGGAGAGAGAAAAACACGGGGAAAACGAGTGGAGGAGAAACTGCATGCAAAGGGATAAGCACATGTGGTGGGCCACACCCAACTGTCTCCGCGCGAGCGCACCGGACACGCGGCACAAAAGCGATGCGGGAGACGCGAGAGCGCGATCCCCCGGCTGATCCACAACGTTTTCCTTAAAAGAAGGGACGAGAGAGACGACCACAAAATTGCCATGTACTACTAGGGAGTAGGAACGGCTGGTCATCTGGCTTTTTTTTTGATTTTTTTAAGGGAAGGCTGGTCATCTGGTGTATAACATCAATTTGGGCTTTTTCTTCCCGCTTCCACGGGCTATGGCGCCGGGGAGGACCAACAAAGAATACGCATGCGATCCATCTCGCCTGTAGGCGGGCAGAAATGTGACCACCGAGATGCATCAGAATTTTGTTTCGCAGCCCAGCGGAGGCCCGACACAGCCCATATTAGCCAAGATGCAGTCGTATCTTTCGGCACGGCCCGACATAATAATAGCCTAGCATCCGCAAGGAAAACGTATCCCGGACGTCCAGTACTCACATCTAAAATTCAAATCGGAATTCGAAACACATATCTAGAAATGAAAATATTAAATCTAGCTATCAATAGCGTAAATTCCATCTTGAGCTATGAATTCATTCCGTTGATCGTATTACCATAGCATTTATCTTATTTTGTTTCCCTGGCTACATAATGAATTTCGATTTCTACTTTTGTCACATAGCAGATGCACATTTGTGTTTTTCTCATAACTTCCTGTAATTTTTAGATAGAAAAACTAAAAAGAGTATTTCTCATGCATGTGGAAGTATACTCTCGCAGCGGTCCACAAAAACATAAAGAGTATTGTGTTGGATTTTATGGAGACAATGCCCATTTAGACAACAAAATCTAGAATAAAAATTCAAAGTTCCATTCATGTACAGGAGGTTGAGGTTCCTTTTGGAAACTCGCTTTTTCTAAAACCAAAGTATATCAATATTATAGTATTTCGGTGCAATACTTCACCTTTTCTCCTTTCTCCGTTTTGGAAAAAAAGAGGATCGGATCTTTATAATACTTAAAAAAATATCTGTTTTGAGAATACCATGGTTTTCAAAACTGTAGTATTTGTTTGAGCCAAGAACTTCAAAGTATGTTAAACTGTAGTTTTTTTTTTTTTTGATAAAGACTTTATTACTTAAAAAGTTTAAGCATTACACCCGGTATCTGCATCGTAAAATGCACACAGCCGAAATTCGAAACTGAAAGTAAACAGGACGACAATACTACAAGACATCCCGTGTCGACTGTCGATGCTATGGAGCCGCTATCCGTAGATCAAACGGCCATCCATGTAGGATAAAAATATCCCTCGCCATCTGCTCCAGTCGTGCACACGCCTCCATAAAAAGGCCTCGTAACTCCCCTCGCTGTAATATGGACCACGAACGAAGAATACCTGTGCTCCTGAATAGAACCTGCATACGAGAAAAAATTTATCACTGAAAATCTTGTTATTTCTACATAGCCAGAGCGACCAAATAACGACAAGCGCTACTACCCTAATAATAGTTTTAAATCGTTTATCAACCTCATTTAACCAGTTACCGAATATGTTCGCAACGGAAGTAGGTTGATAAAGATTCGAAGCCATTTGGATAGCGGACCATATAGAACGCGCATATGTGCAATCAAATAATAAGTGTTTAATTGTCTCATCGTGAGAACAAGAAACACACTTAGAACTCCCATGCCAATTGCGTTTGACAAGATTATTCTTTGTAAGTATGACCCCCTTACGAAGGTACCACGCGAAGATCTTAATCTTCAGCGGTACATTCATACGTCATACATTTTTGAAAATATCGACTGGCATGTCCGATTGGATCAAATCCCTATACAAGGAGTCCACCGAGAACAGACCTTTCTTAGTGATCTTCCAACGAAACTCATCAGCGCCTGGTGTAAGAGTAACCATAATTAATCTATCAACCAAGGTCTGCAAAGACGTAAGTCGAGGGCTGATTAAATCTCGTCTGAACGTAACATTAGGAGGTGATGTTTGCATGACCGTAGCCAGCGTATCATCCTTATGTCGCGCTATCGTGTACAAAGCCGGATACTGTTCTCTGAGTGTGGTATTACCTAACCACTTGTCCTCCCAGAACCGTATCTGCGATCCATCCTTAATTTTAAATACCCCATAGCGAAAAAACTTATTTTTGTTCGCCATAAGTCAGCCCAAAAGTGTGAATCACCTGGTTTCCGCATAACCTGTGATACTGCTTTCGAATCTATGTATTTACGTTTCAGGAGGGTTTGCCATACCTCATCTTCGGTTAATAGTTTGAATATCCATTTACCAAGTAGGGCTGAATTCTTGACTTGGAGGTCATAAATACCCAGCCCCCCTGATCTCGTGGACGACAAACTACATCCCATCTGGCCAATTGATATTTCTTTTTCTCGTTGTCACCCTGCCAAAAAAATCTTGATCGGAAATAATCCAATTTTTTTAAGAATCCTGTAGGTAACTGGAAGAATGATATCATATACAGTACCATATTAGTTAGGACTGAATTAATGAGTACCAGTCGTCCACCAAGTGACAACAATTTTCCTTTCCAACTAGCAAGCCTTTTCTGTAGACGCTCTTCGACTTGACCCCATTCTGCATTAGTCAATCTCCTGTAATGTATTGGTATTCCCAAATACTTAATAGGAAACTGACCTTGCTCGCAACCGAATAGCTCGGTATACTGGGCAACTGCATCTTGGGCCTCGCCAAAGCAAAACAATTCACTTTTATGGAAATTAATTTTTAATCCGGATAGTTGCTCGAACACTGGAAGAATTAACTTCAGATTCGCCGCTTTCTCCAAATCATGTTCCATAAAGAGAATTGTATCATCTGCATATTGAAGGATAGACAATCCCCCATCGACAAGATGTGGAATTAGTACCTCAATTAGGCCATTTTTCTTGGCTCGATCGATCATGATTGCTAATATATCAGCCACAATATTAAACAATACGGGCGATAGCGGATCACCTTGTCTCAAGCCTTTCTTAGTTTGGAAGTATCGGCCAACATCATCATTGACTTTGATAGCCACGCTACCTCCAACTACAAAGCTGCGAACTAGAGTGCATCACTCTTCTGAAAATCCTTTCATTCTCAAAGTCTGTTGGAGAAACTCCCAATTCACTTTATCATAGACTTTTTCAAAGTCTATTTTAAGAATTACCCCATTAAGCTTTTTCGAGTGCAGCTCATGTACGGTTTCGTGTAAAGTCACGACCCCATCTAGGATATTCCTACCCTGCATAAATGCACTCTGTGTATGTTTTACCACATGGTCTGCCACTGAATTTAACCTAATAGTTACAACTTTCGTAAAGATTTTGAAACTAACGTTGAGAGGCAGATTGGTCGGTACTGTTGTATCTTTTCTGCGTTCAAAACCTTAAGTAACAAAACGATTTCCCCAAAATTAAGCCGATACAGCTCCAGATGTCCACTCTGTAAGCAACCAAACATCTCCATGAGATCATATTTAATGATCTCCCAAAAATGCTGATAGAACTCCGCCGGACAACCATCTGGGTCAGGTGCCTTATTATGTTCCATTTGGAATATCGCCTTCTTTATCTCCTCTTCCGAGAAGGGAGCATTAAGAAAAGCGTTTTCCTCCATGGAAACTTGGGGAATATCATCTGTGCGGCTCTCATCCATAGTAATATTACTTACTTCAGGAGACCCAAACAGATCTTTATAGAACTTTGTGATATAAGCCTTGAGATACTCTTGTCCCTCAATGAGACCTTCATCCTGATGGAGAGAGTGAATCCGTTTTTTCCTATATCTGCCATTGGAAACATTATGAAAATACCGAGTATTCGAGTCTCCTTCAAGAATGAATTGATCTTTCGATCTCTGATACCATTTGAGTTCCTCTTCTCGCAACATTTGTGATACTTTCGCATTGGATTGGCTTTTAAGTTCAACCTCTTGCGAAGATAGCAACCTAGTTTCTGCGAGTCGATCTAACTCATCAATGATGGAGCAAAGACGCTCTTTCTCCTTCTTTAGCATCCCGGTCGTATGTCTCGCCCAACCACGGAGATATTTACGCAAATTGCGCATTTTATTATTCCATCTCCGTATTGGGTTATCCCCTAAGACCGGTTTGTGCCAGAATTTCATAACTAGTTCATCAAAACCGTCACGTAAAAACCAACCTAGTTCAAATTTGAACTGTGTCTGGCCTTGTGGTTCTGATGTGCCAGTTAAAAGAAGAAGGGCGGCATGGTCCGATAGAGACTCAATACGTTCTAGAGCACGTACTGTTACCAAAGGGAACTTATCTTCCCAATCGGTACTCATTAATACGCGATCTAACTTTTCGTATGTAGGATCTGGTAGATTATTTGCCCAGGTGAACTGTCGTCCGGTCATGTACACCTCTCTCAAATCCAGACTAGCTATGACAGCGTTGAACAAGAAAGGACAATGACCATCAAACCGTCCCCGTCTTTTCTCATGTGGAAACCTTAGCAAATTAAAATCTCCTCCAATTAAAATTGGATGTGGATTATTATTAGCCAAGTTAACCAACTCACGCAGAAAAGCCTCCTTAAACTCTTCCTGGGAAGCACCATACACAGCAACCGAGCTCCATACGAAATTGTCGGCACGGTTATGGAGGTGTAATTTAATATGAAAATCACCATCCGACCTTGCTAACACATCAAAGTAGTCAGTTTTAACGCCTAGTAAAATGCTTCCTGACCTACCACGTGGAGGAATAGAGTGCCAAGTGAAGTCGATACCCCCTGAAAGGCGGTTCAGAACGCTCACTGGAAAATCTCTCCTCCTTGATTCGGAGATAGACACAAACTTCAAATTGTGGTCCCTGACGTATTGTGCAATATTCAAATGTTTAGCCAAGTCTCTAAGACCTCTGCTATTAGTGAATAAGCCATTCATCGGGAAACAATTGGATTTTTAGGCGGTCTCGTGATGTTTCGCGGTGAGTTTTTCCTCTTTTGTTTAGCGGTTTTGGGTTTCCGGCCGGAAGCGTATAGACCAAATAAAGATCCGGTCCCGTCCTCATCCATTACCACCTCAGTCACTTCCCCCACTAGATGTGATAACAGTTGTCCATCCGAAAAGGCATACACTGAATCATCATCCATGTGTGGTATGTCCTCCATGGGAGAAGCCCTCGGATTGACCGTTAAACGATCAAATTCCATATGCTTCAACACATTGGTGGACATCGTGATCTCCTTATCATTCTTCCCTAATGAAACACCAACGACACCTAGACTAGAGGATTATTTGGTATTTGAAAACGAAAGAAATGATTTAACATTAGAGCCCGTACCCAGTGGCGATGCCGAGTACATTGCCGCCTTCCGTCACATGGCCTTGGTCAGCGCATCCTCATCCGTCGATGAAGCCCCGTCTGCTGCGACGAGATGACGAGCGCTGCGCCTCAGCCCCCCTTTAGGCTGCCCATGAACCTCAGAGGAAGGCGCCACGACGGAGGGGGGTAATGACGAAGAAGATACCCCCCGACCACCATGTCCTTACCCGCCGTGACAGGTACCGCAACGTCCATGCCGCTGCCAGCAAGTGGTGACGGAGTCACCGGCGCCGTCACGGTCTCCAGGTGCTCTTCTCGTGTCACAGCGGACATGGACGGTCGACTCAGTGTCACCGCCGCTGTGCCCGTTGACCCAGCCCGCACCGGAGACGGAGTGCGCGCCCCCGACCCATCTGCGCCATGCGCAACAGCTATCTCCACGCCGCTCCGACCAGCCTCCGCCCGTGCAGCACAACCAGTAGACGCCGCCACTGGCTGGGAAGCCCACGGCCCAGGAACTACCGGCAGTCCTCCGCCGCTAGGAGCCGCCTGGGCGGCAGACAACTGCGCCCCGCCCCACCCAGCGGTTGCCGGCCCGCCAGGCGAGCGGGCCTCCACCAGCAGGTCGCTGGCGCCGGTAGGAACCGCCTGGGCGGCAGGTTGCCGCGCCCCGCCCGGCCCAGCAGACGGCAGCCGGCCACCGCTGGCCCCAGGCAGCACGTCGCCCGTCCTTCTCGCATGGGCAGCGGATAGTTGGGTGCCACCTGCACCCTGCAACCCGCCAGTAGACGCCACACTCGACAACGCCCCCTCCGTAGAAAGCTTGGCGATAAAACCACCCGAGGATTGCAATGAACGCACTATTTCCTTTCCCCTAGGAGTGACAGGAGACATATTAATTGGCGTTAATGCATAATTTTTCAGCAACACCAACGCCTGTGAATGGACATGGTCACCACCCTCTGCAGGGGACAGATCAATAGCCATGTTCGTTGCACCCCCCGCTTCACCTTCTAAGACAGCAGCAGAGTCAAGCACATCAGAATCTCGGACACCTCTAGAGGAGGACTCCGAAGGCACCTTCAAATCCCACATGTAAGGTACGAAATCTGATTCTGACACAAAATCCTCAGGCTCTGGGCGGAAAATGAAGCCATACCCTTTCAGACGTAACACACCAACGCGCCTAGCTCCTCTGATTGCGGATCGGGGATCACCGCCGCGCCCTCGCCGGCCGTTGTCGATGGACTCGCCGCCGCACCCACGAATTTAGCCGGGAAGAAATCGCCAAGACACGGTGCGGGGGTGACTCTTGGACGTGGAACCGGCCCTCTCCATCCCACTCGCACCGCTGGTAGCCGAATCCGATGACCCACCGAGCTCGTGGATGATCCGGGAGTCGCAGAAGATGGCGTCGTCGGAGAAGGCATCGACGATGATGAAGCAGATGAACTCAACTCCATCGCAGCCCGCTCGTTGTCTTCCTCGCGATTTTTCTCCTAGACCCGGGACTCCCTCGTCGGGTATCCAGCACGGTCCCAGAACTCCGCCGCCCGCGCCTCGTCGGACACCGCAGGCCGAACGATGTCGGCGCGCGAGACCACCCAGTCGTCCCCTAGAACCTCCTCCGCCGCCGCAACGGCTACTCCTTTAGCCCCCACGACCTCGCCCCCGGGATCCTCGCACAGAACTCCAAAACGAGATCCCCTGCCCGCTGCCCAACGGAGATGCGGAGAGGAGAGGACCCCCCAGGGCTAGGGTAAGCCGCCGGCGGCGAAGACGATCGACCTCCGTAGGGGCTTCGCCAGCGGGCGGCCCCGTCGCCTCACCTGTCTCCTCACTCATCGGTTCTTCTTACTCTGACATACCGTACAATGCTTGGATAAAGTTTCCTCAGGTTACTTAAACTTTGGGGGGAGAATTTCACTTCCCCGGCCTCTGCACCAACTAGGGATGCACACAACCATATATGCATGAGTATCAGGATTTTTATCTTGATTATAAATCAAGCCTGATACTCAGGATAAATTGCATGAGTACCAGGAAGGCCTGATCCTCTAAAACTTAGTACCACGAGAAAACTTTAAAAATACTTTGCTACCAAACACATCCTGAGAGTTTATCTCATTCTACTAGTGCAGAGAGAGTTAGATCTGTTTATAAGAGATGTTTGTCTAACATTAGGTGCACATGCCTTGCTCCTCATCTGCCCGCCTCGCCCCGCTACGTGTGCATGCTTCGTGAATCGAGTTCCAGTTTGAATTAGAGCGTGTTCTCATGAAAGATTAACTTTTCTGTTTAATACACCAACTCCGTGTATGTGTCGAACGTGCTTTGTTGTTTTCACCATGTGGCGCTTCTGTTCTATTCACCAAGAAAGCATGCCTTCCTAACTCCATGACCCCATCCCTTGAGATATTGCACCGGAAGAGCAACGGTAAGGTTAATGGAAAGCGTCGCAACCCGACGATTATAGTTCAAATCTTTAGTCGGACCACAATTACATCCACTTCACCACCATGGCCGACGACGATAACTGGCCTTTCCAGCCAACACGGACGTGCTACTCATCTCTCCTTTTGCACTTCTATTTATTAATATGGCGATCTGCAAGATATTTTAGTTTGTGATACTAGTGCATCTGCTGTATTGCTTTTGTTAATTTAACTCATCCGAAAGTTTCTTACTAATATTCCAACGTATTGATCGCCACCCCGCCGGTGATCTCGGCACTAGACGTGGTAGTTTGCATAGGTAAAAACTGATGCAGCCTACAAACGTGGAAATCGCTGCATGTAATTTGAGGAAGCATGTATCATGTATCATCCGCTCTCATTAGCGTCGTTGTACCAATCGAGCAGGTAGGATGTAGCTTCAGTGTTGCAATCAAGCATCGGCATGAACAGAGCCGAGTAGGTGATCCGTACGTACTGGAGCTCCGAATGCCATGCCTACCTGCGGCCTGCCTTCTTTTAGACGGAAGGCACCACGTGCCCGACTTTAAATTAATAAAGCCAACAAGGCTGGGAGGAAACATAGGTTCTTACAACACACGCTGGGAACAGCATCCAGCTCAACAGCAAATGTTTTAACCGATAACACACCACCAAGGGGAGGCTACAAGCAAAGGAAAACAAACGACGATAACCACCAAAGGCACCAGCTGCACTCAGTTAGCTGCTTGCCCACGGGGAAGAGATGTAGACGTCATGACGAAGAGGCTTCTAAGAATGCTGACGAGGACGTCCAGCTGCTCCAGCAAGTCTGCCTTTAGTAGGGGTCGCCACTGCTGCAAAAAAAGCAATGTTTTAAAGATACAGTCAGCAGGTTGCCGCGGGAACTTTGCCTCAATCGTAAACTTATTGCGAATAAGCCACAGAGCCCAGCAGCTTGCTGTCGTCAGCACTCTAAGAACTCTAAGTCTCTTTCCAGAAAAACCAGACAAAATCTGGATCAAATCCTGGTAAGAAGAAGGGTTCCAAAGCACCCCAAGGCCTTCCCTAAAGGCACTCCACAAGAACTGGGCAAGAACACACCCAAAGAAAATGTGGTTGGCATCCTCCGGCTCACCACACAAGGCACACTGCCCATTTGATGGCCCATGCCTAAGAGCAATCTGGTCATTAGACGGCAGCCTCCCTCTCAAAAGTTGCCACATGAAGATACGAACTTTATGTTGGGTCGCGTATAGATAAACGAAAAATTTTTCCTACGCGGTACTCCCAAGATCTAGCCGAGGTAGAAGGCCACGAGTATTACCACTAGACGCGCAGGTGCGGATTATCGATGTAGCGCGTCTGGTCGGGGCAGTGCAGTCCCACGATCCGGTCCGGCCGATCCAATCCCTCGAACGTCGAAGTGCTGAACGTACAACACCTCTGCCGGTATCCACACGTACGAGGAGGAGCTCCGACGGCGGACTGCTAGGTCCGGTGCGGCGGCTGGACTGAGTGGGGCTAGGGTTCCCAACGCATGGGAGAGTGGACTAACGTGCCCGCTGGGCAACCTTGGCCCCTCTTTATATAGCGTACGGTAATGGGCTGCACAACACTTGTGGCCCATTCCCTCTGTGTGTCCGACTCACTAACTCAGTCCATTTCCGGTTCGGGTCCAACCCAACCAATGTTTGCTCCCGCTCTTAAGTGTGCGACCCTGCAGGCTCATGGCGACTTGGACACGATTAGAGTCCAACTCTCAATCGATCAATCGGTAGCGGCTCCTAGCAGAACGTGCCGACTCCCAAGTCCCATTGAGTCATGACGACATACCTTTCAATGTGATATTCATCTTAGTCCCTTTTGCCTCACGATATACCTTGTCGAGCTATAGGCGATTTATCGTCATCCCTTAAATAGCTCAACTCTCTTCTCGATCCGTGATATGTGATTCACCTGACTAACTCTTAGCCAACAGACACAGTTAACACTTAACTGAGTTGCGCATGGCCATGCTTACTGAATCATATCACTCGAGAGGGCCCAGAGAATATCTCTCCAATCGGAGGGGCAAAATCCCATCTTGATTATCCACATCACGCAGCTTGCTTCTCATTCGACCCGAACTCTGCCTTTATAGTTGCCTTGTCACAGAACAACGTTTGACAGAACCTAAGTCGGTGATCCACAACTCGGATTGTGCGACAACCTCAGGTCTAAGGATTACATTGATTGAGACATGCAAATGACGACTTGATCGTTGCATCTCAATGTGGGTCAGTCCGACTTGCTAAACTCTTTAGCCAAGTCCGTGAACGTTGGAATGGCATCACCATGCCCATGACAAGTGGAACCGTGTCATCAGCCAACACTCACATTAGTCTAGGGTGTGTGTCCAGCACAACCTTAACGACCAAGGACAATTAGTATGAACAACATGAATACATAGTTCCACAATCGAATCACATATTCAATGACATATATCAGATGTTCAAACCAAAGGACAACTTAATAACTTTATGAATACATTGGGAATTACATCATCTATGATTGCCTCTAGGGCATATTCCCAACACTTTAAGCGGCGCATCCACCTTCCAAATATTAGCAAAATCCTCTCGGACCTCCCCTTGCACGAGTTTCCTGTATAGAGAGTTTGTAGAAAACACCCCCGAAGGCCCCAGGGTCCAAGACACTCTGTCCTTGGTCGACCTAGGTCTAACCTCCTCAATCTCACGCAGCAACGACTGCCACTGCCTAAGTTCAATCGGACCAAAACATCTCCGAAAGTTGATCACCCAGCCCGAAATAAACATATTGGCAATCAAAGCGTCCGGCGAGTTCGAGATGGCAAACAGGTCCGGGTATCTGAGACTAAGTGGGGCTTCACCCAGCCAGAGATCCGTCCAAAACCTGATCGACCTACCATCCCCAAGCCGAAATCTTGCTCCTAACTTGAATGCGTCTCTGACTTTATGTAGACTGTGCCAGAACTGAGAGCCACCCGCCGGATTGGACCCAAAAAGATCGACTGATCCTGGATACTTAGCTCTAATGAGTCTAGCCCAGAGACAATGATCAGAATCCTCCGAAAACAGGCGCCAAATCCATTTGGCCATAAGGGCTTTGTTCAACAGCTTGGTGTTAGACACCCCCAGACCACCCTGGTCTTTAGGTTTACAAATCTCAGCCCAACTAACCATGTGATATTTGCGCTTATTACCTTTCCCTTCCCAAAAGAATCTGCCTCTATGCTTATCAAAGCCCGCATGTATTCCATCGGGAAGGAGAAAGAGACCCATCGTGTAGATGGGCAGGTTGGATAGACAGGCATCCACCAGCGTCAGTCTAGCCGCCGAGGACATGAACTTGCCCTGCCAAGGTTCCACCCTAAAGCCCACCTTAGCCACCACCGGCTCGAGGTCCGGAATGGTCAACTTACGATCCGCAATAGTAAAACCTAGGAAAGTAAAAGGGAAGGCCCCTTCCTTACAGTTAAGGCGATTCGCCACACTGGCTTGCTCACCCAAGGCCCCCCCCATAACTATCACTTCACTCTTGTGAAAGTTAATTTTCATGCCCGAAAGCATCTCAAAACAAATAAGGAGAAATTTAAGATTACTAACCCCCAAAGGGGTGTTTTGGATGAGGATCAGAGTATCATCTGCATATTGCAGATGGGTGACCCCCTCCGGAATAAGGTGGGGAACTACCCCACCAATATGACCTGCCTCTCTTGCCCTAGAGAGAATAAGGTCTAACGCCTCAACGACAAAGTCAAAGAGGATGGGGGAGAGGGGGTCCCCTTGGCGGACACCCCTCTTATTCCGAAAAAATGGTCCCACTGTACCATTAATCGAAATGGCCGTCTGCCCCCCCTTAACTAGTTGCAAGAGTTTTTGGACCATTGAAGGCTCGAAACCCTTTTTAAGCAGAACCTCCTGTAGGAACGGCCAGCTGACCCTATCGTAGGCCTTCTCAAAATCCAATTTAAGGAGGACTGCAGGAAGATTCTTGGTTCTAAGTTCGTGCACAATCTCGTGCAAAGCCAACGGCCCATCAAGGATGCATCTCCCCTTGATAAAGGCCGTCTGAGCCGAGCTTATCACCCGATGCGCTATCGGAGAAAGCCTAGTAGCCACCGCCTTAGCCACTAGTTTGAACAAAACATTGATAAGGGCGATTGGCCGGTATTGTTTGATGTTGGACGCCCCCGGGACCTTGGGCAACAGGGAGAGGATGCCAAAATTCAGTCTTGCCATGTCCACTGTGCCCAACATAAATCCATTCAGAAGCTGCAGGACTAAAGGACGAAGAAAGGACCAGAATTGCTTGAAAAAAGCCACCGGGAAACCGTCCGGGCCCGGAGCAGTGTTCGTCTTTGTACTGGAGAGACACTCGTCAAGTTCTTCCCCTGTAAACGACAATGCCAACGCGACACTCTCTGAAGGAGAAACTTTGGCGCTTTCTTGCCAAGGGTCAGCCGAGAGCGCCAGCAGTTTTGGCTCATCTGAGCCCATCAGATTCCTATAAAACTCGTAGATGACCTTCTGAATGTCGTCCGGCGTGGAGACGATACCAGAATCAGATTCCAAGGATAGGATAGCACATTTACGCTTACGGCCATTTGCACACGCGTGGAAATAGGCCGTGTTAGCGTCACCCTTGAGAAGCCAGTTCTGCCTCCCCCTTTGGCGCCAGTATTCCTCCTCCGACGCCAAGATAGACATCAGTTGCGCGTCGAGGGAATATCTGAGGGCCCACCCGTCCTCGTCAAGACCCCTTTCATCCGCTTCCTTGTCCAAAGCCTGGATACGATGCAAAAGGTCCTGTTTGGCCTCCCGTTCCCTTTTACCGTTATTCGCCCCCCATCCCTTAAGGAATTGGCGCAAGGCAGCGGACTGCGAATGCCAAAAATCCATCGGACCCCGACATTCCTTCATGGCGTCCGCGAAATCCAACCATTTCCGGGACACCAACTGTTTGAACAAGGGATCCGACAGCCAACTCAGTTCGAAGAAAAAACGGGGGGAGCGACGAAAAAGATCCTCCCCAGAGTCAAGGACAAGCGGGGAGTGATCGGAACCCAGCGCCGTTTCCGCACGCAGCGAGACCAAAGGGAACTTACTCTCCCAGGCCGGCGAGACCAGGAATCTGTCCAGCACACATCTGACTGGGTTCCTCTGTTTGTTGGACCACGTATATCGAGCCCCCGACCTATGGATCTCATGTAAGGCCTTAGCCGCAATGAAGTCATTAAACAGGCCTACCCTCGGCCAGTTTATGTTAGCGTTGTTCTTATCCCTAGTTCCCCGAATCAGGTTGAAATCTCCACCAATCACCACTGGAAAGCGTGAGGAATCCACCTTTGCTCCGAGTTCCACCAAGAACTCAGCCGAGCGACCGTGATCCGCCGGGCCGTAAACACCTATGAACATGAACTGGAAGTTGGACGCCCTATGGAGGACCGAGGCACTAACAAAGAAAGCCCCCTGATCCACCTCGCCGACCTCAAACATGCTATCTCTGAGACCGAGCAGTAAACCCCCAGAACGCCCCTCCGACGACTTCCAGAACCAGAAAAACTTTTCACCTGGTTCGAGGTCCCTAAGCTCATGATCTGAAAAATCTTGACGCATAGTTTCTTGGAGAAACACAATGTCGATATGTTCCTTCCTAACGTACTCCTTGAGCTGCGTCCGGCTGCCTGGGCGCCCAAACCCACGCATATTCCACCCCATGGCTCTCATTGAGGGGCCCCAGCACTAGCCCGTGCTTGGCGGGCTGGGGTAACGCGCAGGTTGGGGCGCTGGACCGAGGTACTCGTCTGAGACGCAGCGGCGGGCCTTCTACTCGCCGCCTTCCTCGAGGCCACCGGGCGCAAGAGAACCGCATCACCAAGGCCCTCCTTCAGGGCGCCCACAAGACCCACACCTGCCGCACTGGCCGGTTGAGTCGCACTATCCTCTACAGGTGAAACGGACGTTTCCACGCTTAGCGTCTGCTTCCTTTTCTCCTCAGCCTGCACAGCAATGGCCTCCGCAAGCTTGGCTTGGGCAACCTCTTTCGCACGAACCAACGACAGCAAGGAGGAAGGGGAAGAAACAGAAGAGGAAGAGAAGTCCAAACACGAATCTTTTGCAACCGCAAGCAGATGGGAATCGGGAATCGAATCAAGAACAACAAATTCCGAAGACAGGTTACGACAGGGAACTTTACCTGCATCTTTTGCCTCAGCCCGACGAGCCGCCTTCAGCATAATGGGCTCCGCTGCATGCTCCTTGCCCCGGCTGCTGCGCCTAGAGGAGGGAACTTTACCTGCCTTCTTAGACTTGTTTTACACTTGACACTGAATTGACGGAGTTCCTAAGACGTGCACGCAGGACTAATCCAGTACTGCTCTATTCTAGGACAGACATGGATGGCTGATCTTCTGATACCCTTGCGGATTTAGCGCACGCAGGCAGGATTACATGGTATTTGCTAATGTTACAGGTTTTCGTTTCGGTTCCCTTGCCTTATTGTTTAGGAGGGTTCAATTGTTCATAGTTCTCTCTTTGTTCCTTTCACCGCAAGAGGAACAAACAGCTAAATTATTTCTAGAAAGAGCAATAAATTATTCGAAGACCAACACATAAAAAAAATACTCTCTCCGACCCAAAAAAAATAAGTGACGCGGTTTTAAACTGGGGTTAGTTTAAAACGCGACACTAAATAGTTCAAACGTGAACTTCAATATATTTTTTTTGATAAAGAGTGAACTTCAATATATGTTTGTATCAGTAGGCAAGACTACACATATGTACAGTATGAAAAAAACGCGGCGAAGTAGCTCCCATGAAGTTTCTTGTGTAGCTCCCGTGAAGTGACTCTGGCGGAGCCCTAACCCCCAACTATGGCCGCCACCTTTACCACTCTGCTCGCTGTTGTTGGAGAGCACCGCTGGGTAAACCCTGCACAACATCGGTGGCGGCATGGTCGTACTGCTGCCATACAACTGTGCTTGGTGGATTTCGACGAAGAGAAGTTGTGATGCATGTGGTGCACTGACGATTTAGATGCTTTGATGTCCGAGTTTTGTCCGGTTTCATCGTCCTTCGGTGATATGGGGGAGCTTGAGACGAAAGCCTTGCGCTGACGTCATTGGTGTGGCGCATCGGCATCATCTTCTTCTTTGGAAGACGCTTGTCGTGGAGCTCTATTCACATCCTTTTGGGGCCTGGGTTCTTTAGAAGAAATCTCTAGCTTTGAGGTCACAAGCGGGCAACGGAGGTGGCTACATTTGCTACCTTCTTGGTGCCTTGGAGGGCCTGCATTCACCTTGTTGGCACGTGTATCTCTTGTCATCGGGATGGTGGATGTCGGGGCAGCGACCCCGAGTAGATTATGTTTATGCGTCGAGGGACCACCTCGGAAGTCATAGCGGAAAAAAAATTCATGGTGCAAGGCAGTTTCTTAGCATGGCTTGGGCAACTATCTTTTGTTGCTAGTTTGGTGAGATTGTTGACTCCATAATGCGTCTCAGCGAAGACGGTTTGACGATAAGTCGAGGAGGCGACCCTGGTTGCCGCAACTGTTGCCTATATGTGGTTTGTCCTGTGCAACTCAGGCTGCAAGTGCACGTCATGCTGAATTGTGGATCGGGCGCGAGTGATGGTATGTCGGTGTGGTGGCCCCGGATGGTGGCATTGGTGGTTTGTGCTTGCTGTGGAGTAGCTGAATGTCAGGGCGACGGTCCCGAAAGTTTGGTAGTGTTTAGAGCATTTACTTCGTGTCGGGTGGACGAGGAGGTTACCCTCGATGCTAGTCGTTGACGTGTCCATGCTGCTTTGACACAGTTCTTCTAGAGGCTCATCTTCTTCACCTGCATTGGAGCAACTTGTGCTTGCTCCTCCCGTATTAATCACACATTTTCTCTCTGGCATTGGTGGGACGACGTCTAGTCTCGACAAACGTACAACAATCTGTCCTTTTTTCGTCCACTCTGTCGTTGGCATGTATGGGCTTAGCCCTGGTTGTGCCGGCTTTCGGTGAGCTTGGTCTCGGTGGTGCGGTTGTTGTCTTGTTTTCGTTTATTTAACTATACTAGTCTCTTATTCTTCCTAATTTTTCCAAAAAGTAAGTATTTTGCTAATATAAATGTATGTAATACGACAACATGTTCAATAATTTTGAAGGAACAACTCACCACATGTTCCTCAACTAATTAGAAGGACAATATTAGTAATCATAGATTGCATGACTTCGGATGTATGTGTTGTTTACGTATAGATGAACTTAGAGTGCATAATAGGCGGACTTTTATTTCTCATGAATGCGACAACATTACTTTTAACATATTAAGGTAGGGGAATAATATCCTTCAAAATGGATAGATCCATTGGAAAGTCAAAATGTAGCGAGCTACATGTAACTCTCTATTTTCTAAATTCGAAAACCATATTTGGAATTTTCACAAAATTATGAAAAAAATGATATCGAAAATAGTGTATTCTACCAATATGTGAAATCTCATTTCAAAATAATTCATATTCCGTACTATACAAAAATAACAAAAAATTTGGCAGATTTTGGAGAGTTCAAATTTTGTACTATTCACTACTTTCATATTCAGATCTTGTCATTTTTACACAGTCTAAAATACAAATTATTTTTATTTGATATCTATACTTCTTATAAAGCAAAACCCCACTAACATGCATTAATGATTTTTCTACCTCAAAATGCAAACTATCCACATCATCTATTCTTCTAGCCAATCAAATGTCCATGTCATCTACACTTACATTTATTAATCACTATATGCAAACTACACATTATCCAACCATCAAATTATTCATATTAATAATATAAGATATATACTATGATCAACTCAAATTTGCATATTATCTTAGAAAATATAATGTATCATATCTCTTATAAATTTTGTTTACAATATAGTGCAGATTTTAAAGCGATCGCCGCAGCAACGCGCGGGGTATCCTTCTAGTTTTACACAATGGCACAAGACAGAAGTATCTACCTCTAAGATTTTTTTTCAAAATAAAAAGCTATATGTAGCTCGAGCTACACATCACCGCACTCATAGATCCATGCTTATTTTGTTTCACTCGCTATTATTCATGTATCGACTTTGTGTCATCATGAATTGTATTATGTTTAGATGATAAAGTAAGTAATAAAAATGGCAATCTGCATCGTTTGATGCAGAGGCTGAGACAACCCCCCATTCTAGAAAAAAAGTGTAGGGGAAATTTTGTGACGACATAGTTATAACAAAGGTTTTTTAAAGATTGAAAAACTATTAGACACCTAGGACACTGGAGAGAATTCTTGGATGCCTAAGAACATCTACAATGTATTGTAAATCTTTTCGAGGGACTCATGGAATCGATTTAGCATACAAGAGCTAGGTGATTCAAGGTTTCAAGGAAAGTGAACCATGGTTGGTTCGTTTTGAAGGAATCAACACGCAAGGTTGGCATAAATGGCATGGAAAATAGCAGAGCGACTTATTCTGGTCATGTATGCATGTATGAATTTCAAAAACGAAAAAAAAATGATTTTAACACTGGCCTCAAACAAAAGAGATACCAAGATATGCCCTTTTGCTCAAAAACGGTTCAGCGTAATAGATAGTCTAAGGTGATTGCCAACTAACTGTGTGCATCGCTCGAAACATAGTCTCCTTCTGAGCTGATTCAAGAGGAGTGTCGAGACATCGTGGTAGTTTTCATAGACGGGGGTGCCATGAGACTACGGGTAGAGACGTGGGGAAACGGGATCGCGTTGGTAACAAAGACACAGGATTTACCCAGGTTCGGTACGTCGTATTATACGACGTTCCTACTCCTGCAATCTCACTAATCTGGACTAAAGCCTGTGCAAACAATTACAATGTGAGGTTAGGTTTAGCTACCCGCGGAGGATCAACTTCTCGGCGAGTTGGCCTGTGGCTTCCTCTCCTCTCTATCCCATCTCCCGTCCGGCTTTATATAATAGCCGGATTAGGGCATATAGAATAGGAAACCTAGAAGACCACGATAGCTTGTAACTTGGAAAGTAAGGAATCCGTCTTCTCCTCCAAGCCGGATCACGTGGGTCGTGATCCGGGTCCTTCTAGAATCCGGCTTCTACGCGTCAGCCTACTGGGCCGCCCAATGGACCATAGCCCACTACCAGTTGGGCCACCCTGATAATCCGGCACTTTTGACTACCATCTGATATACCCCTATTTGGTATATATCTGACAGTAGCCCCCAAGAAGGATTAAAACTCTGATTTGCCGTCTTTCGCCAAATGTATATTGTCCAAGAAATGTTGGCCAGCAGTCTTGATTCTTCTTATTCTTCTTTTGAAAAGAGATGGTAACGTAAAACTCGGAATTCGTGAAATCCGGCTTTTCTCACACGATCCTTCGCGGAGAAGGAACTTCCTACTCAGCTCCTGCTGACGTGAGGGACGTTTGGGTTTTGAGTGGGAAACCCAGAAACATATCTCTGACAGATTCTCGCGGTAAACGAGGAGATAACCATAATCACCCTGTCGATTCATTTCCCGGATTTTCCGGCGAGTGACACGCGTTGAACATTCAACGGTAAAAAGAGCCGTTAGCACGTATCGTGACGGATTTCCGGCTATAAATAGCCTTCGTCGTCCTCCCAGCAAACCTTCCGCTCTCACTCCGAACGCCATTAGCGCCCAAGCTCCCAAGCAGAGAAACACCGAACGCCCACTCGCCCAAAATCGTCACCGGAGACGAGCTGCACCGCCACCTGATGGCATCCTCACCGTCCTCCCCTGCCCACACCGTGACGCGTGACATCGAGCAAATCATCAACGACATGGATCCGCAGTTGGACTCCCCAACGCGCGCCGGCGACGAGCCTATGAAGACGATGGATTCCGCGGTAGACGGAGGGAACCTCTCCGCCACCGCGGATCTTGCGGGCTCAAGCTCGGCGCTCTCTCCGCCGTTCGCTCCACAAACGGCGGAGGAGAAGATCACGCTTCTCGGCGACGAGCTCGCCGCTGCGGAGGCCGCCGCGTCCGCCGCTGCCGGAGCAGACGAGAGGACGGAATTTGTCGGCGATTGGAGTCCGAGTAATGTTCCTCCTCTCCTTCTTCCATGAATGGAAAAGGAAGGGCTAATAGTCAAAGGCAAATGGCGGAACTCGGAAGGTGATCTCAAGCCTGCACCCAAGGACGGAGAACGCGTCCTCCTTACTTATCACATCAAGAGAGGTATGGGTTTACCGCCTTCCGCCTTTTTCTCAGAGGTCCTTGACTATTACGGCGTCCAACCACACAATATTTCTCCAAACTCCATCCTCTATCTAGTTAGTTTCCAAGCCCTTTATGAAGGGTATTTAGGAATAACTCCTAGTCTAGAATTTTGGCAGTATTGTTTTGAGGTGAAGCATAACCTCACAGAAGGTGTTTCTCCCATCTGCAGAACTATTTCTTTCACTCTTCGGAGGCTTAGGGAAGATTGGTATCCAAAGATAAAAACATCGGAACCCGTCAAATCTTGGATGGGTTCCTTCTTTTACCATCAGGACCTCTCATTCCCCGGTAAAGAAAACGGATTCCTCCATTTATTAATTCCGCCGCCTCTCCCCAAGAAAGTTGGACAGTTGAAGCAGTGCAAATACTGCCGGAAAATTTGATGAAAATAAAACGGCGTATTGCCAAGCTTACTTCTTCCCAACCTCCCTTAACCGGGAAGGATACTGTTTTATGTTGGTTTAGACGCCGTGTTCAACCTCTTTCCTTTCGTTCCCGGCTCCTTTGCGAATACGAAGGGCCAGAAGATAGCATGAGGGGGACGGACAAGGCCTATACCAAAAAGGATTTCATAAAGCGACTCAACCACCTGGTCGCCGCTAGCGAACAATACGCCGAAAGTCTGGCAATATACCACGTGGAGAATCCAGCCCCCAAGGTATTTATATTTTCTCTACCTTTAGGTTTTTCTCGGATTTATCCTCCTTGTCTGACTTTTAACGCACCATTGCTACTTTCCTAGTTCCACAAACTTAAAGGAGATGATCTTGCTTCCGACGCCAAGCTTAACGAAATACATGCCAGCTTCTACAGCGACCGGAAACGTAAAAGGCATGTGACCTTTGAGGAAACGATAACTGTTGACGGAATTCCTGTCGCCACATCCAGGTATTCTACTGGGACTTTTTTATCGTTATTCCCCTCCAGTTCTTCGAGATATTTATTTCTCGGATGTTCTCTTTTCAGCCTTGCTCCAACTCCTTTGAAAACAAAGAAATTGAAGAAACATAAAGCTGCTGCTACGAAAAAAGAACCTCGTTCTGCTGCATCTGGGATGGAAGAGCCTATCCCTACTTTGGACAGGAATATCCGGATAAAGGAAGAACCCTTTGATGAACTCGGATATATCCGTCCAGAAGCTAAGAACTTCTTCGCTCCTGCGAAGCTCCAACTCCTTTGAAAACAAAGAAATTGAAGAAACATAAAGCTGCTGCTACGAAAAAAGAACCTCGTTCTGCTGCATCTGGGATGGACGAGCCTATCCCTACTTTGGACAGGAATATCCGGATAAAGGAAGAACCCTTTGATGAACTCGGATATATCCGTCCAGAAGCTAAGAACTTCTTCGCTCCTGCGCCTCTAATTCGTCCTTGGCCACAGGGCGGGCTGATTATCCAAAATGACTTCGTATTTTCACCTCGTCAGGTCATACAAGATGGCCTTCATCACGTTGGGATTCTTTTTTCTGAATATGCCAGAGAATTCAACGAGACTTTGTCAAACTTGCGGGAAATGAGCCAGGTAATATCTCTAGCCCCCAAGCAATAAGTTTGAAACATAGTTTCATCTTAATGCTTTTTTTATATATATTACGCTTGATCTAACTTAAGCGTTTGGCTTTTATTTCCGTGTTTCAGCATACTGCTGATGTAATAAACTTGGAACTTTTTAATAAACTTAACATCAAGAATGAAGAGGTGAAGACCCTTCAATCTATTATTAAGTCTAAGGATGATGAGCTGGCCTCTTCTCAGCAACAGCTATCGGAAACAACAGGTATTTTTTACTCTGTTTTATCTGGTTTATCAATAAGTATTTTCTCGAGATATTTCTAAACTCGGAATTTTTTCCTTGCTTTCCAGTTGCTTTGGCTAAGGCCAAGGAAGTAGCTGAAGATGCCGGCAATGCCGAACGTATTCGTAAGGAAAATTTAGATCTTCATAAGGAGCTTATGAAGGTTCGACAAGATCTGGAAGCCAGTAATCTGGCCCTTGGTATTGCTCAATCCAAGACTTTCGATCAGGCGGAAAAGGATAAATCCATTATCCACGACTTGGAAAGTATGTTAATCCTTCGCCTAAAGGAATGTTCCAAAATTGACAAGGTTCTCGGTAAGTTTTATTTCATTTACCGATTTTTCCATGTATAGCTTTCTTTCTCTGTTTTGTCTCTTAACCTTTTTGGAGGCTTGTTCCGACAAAACAGGAAATTATCCAGGTCTTTCTCGTATGGAAAAAATCCAAGCCTTTGGGAAGGTATGGAATGCTATCAGAAACGCTGGGATGCGGCTGATCAGCAATTTCTTCCCTACAAGTACCATAGAATTCTCAGAAGTTTATAAACTTACGGCTGCTATCCTGGAGGTGGCGGAATCTAGGGAATCTACCTTACGCTCCGCTGCACGGGGTGGTGCACGCATGGCCCTCGGCCTTATGCGTATGCATTACCCTGGTGCCAAATCTTGGCGCGTGGCGTCCGGTATCCCTCAAGGATATACGGAAAATCAACGAACCAGCATCTTTGATGAAATCAAAGGCCATGCCATCAAGATTGCTTCTATGGTGAACATTTCTGTCACCTATCCGGAAGAGGAGATCCCCGAAGCCCCCGAGGATGACAGCAGCGACGAAGACTCGGATGCTTGAAGGGCTGTCCTGATCCTTGATGGTGGATAATAGGAGCATTTTTTACCATGTAATTCATATTGTAATGCTTCTATTCTTTTGTATAAACAAGAACTCCGCCCTTTGCAGTTTTAATTATGAAATTCTTTGCAAGGTTTCCGGATTTTAGTATTCCTTTATCTTCTAAGTTCTCTGGCTTATATGTTTTAACTGTCCTTAGTGTTTGAAATGGCTCAATAGTATTGTGAATCATCATGCCGAGTAACTGGGTATAACCGATCAGCTTGAACTCGGAAACATGGATCATACTAAAGGCATTTTTACTAACTAGCTACCCAACACATAAACAATCAGATAGTACTTAGAGAAAAGCAAGGAATTTTTTGAAACTTGGGCACGCAGGCACAATCCGAGTTTCCTTTAGCCGTTAGCAGGCTGAAAATCTTTCAGTTTTTAAACACCGAGCACGCAAGCACAATTCGGGTTAACATTGAGTATTTTGTAAGATCATTGGGAAATAGATAAGGTGGAATCATGCTTTGTACTATAATGAACTTGTAAAAACATGGATACCAAAATTCCGACAACTTTATTTCATGATCTCAAAGATGTTTACATAGAAATTGAACTAAGTATAGAAGGGACGTAACTGCTGGATGCTCCAAGGCCTCTTTGTCTCTCCTAGTTCATCATCTATCTTTCTCTTTCTTTTGCGATTCGGCTTTTCGGGATCATCTTCCGTGTCCCGAATATCTACAAGATAATATGACCCATTTTTCATAGCTTTGCTAATTACAAATGGTCCTTCCCATACTGGGGCCAATTTGTGCTTTCTTTGCTGCACCAATCTCATCACTAAGTCACCTTCTTTAAAAGAACGATGTATGATTTTGCGACTATGATAACGTCGTAAACCTTGCTGGTAAATGGCGGATCTTTGGAGCACAAGTTCTCGTTCCTCTTCTAAGAGATCGACGGCATCCTGTCGTGCTTCTTCGGCATCCGAGTCATCGAAATCCCGCACTCTTGGGCTATCATGGATCATGTCCGTTGGAAGGATAGCTTCCGCACCATAAACTAGGAAAAACGGGGTTTGCCCAGTTGACCTGTTTGGCGTCGTTCGAATGCTCCAAAGCACAGAAGGTAGCTCCTCTACCCATGCTCCAGCCGCTCTATGAAGAGGAGATTCGAGTCTTGGGCGTATTCCTTGCAGGATTGAGCTATTCATTCGCTCGACCTGGCCATTGGATTGCGGGTGTGCCACAGATGCGAGATCTAGGCGGATTCCCGTTTGTCGGCAATATTTTGCCAACTCTCCAATGGAGAAATTTGTCCCGTTGTCGGTTATTATGCTATGTGGAACGCCGTATCTCATGACTATGTCAATGATGAAATTTCTGGCAGTTACACCGTCAAGCTTTTTGATGGGTTTAGCCTCCACCCACTTGGTATATTTGTCCACAGCTACAAGTAGATGTGTAAGTCCGCCTCGCGCAGTTTTGAATGGTCCCATCATATCTAGCCCCAGACCGCAAACGGCCATGTAATTGGGATAGTTTTGAGTGCTTGGGCCGGCATATTGGTCTGCTTGGCGTAATATTGACACCCTTCACATGTGTTAACTATGTGTTCAGCATCTGTCTTGCCTGTTAGCCAGAAAAACCCGGCACGGAATGCTTTTTTAACTATGCTTTTTGATTGAGCATGATGTCCGGAATCTCCGGCATGGATTTCTTGCAGGATTTCTCGTCCTTTTTTGGGTGAAATACACCGTAGAAAAATTCCGGAAGTACTGCGTTTATACAGGCAATTATCAATTACCGTGTATCCTTTGCATCGACGCTGAATTTGTCTCTGCAAGACTTCGTCTGCTCCTTCCGGGTACTTCTGATTTACTAAGAAGTTTAAATATGGTATTGTCCACTCCGGGTTAACGAGCATAACTTCAATTGATTCGGAAGCCAGGGGGTAATCGATATCTCCACCTTTTATGGATGGCTCGTACAAATGCTGGACGAACACACCTGGTGGTAGGATTTTTACTCTTTCTGACCCCATGCGGTCTAGTGCATCCGCGTTCCAATTTTCCTCCCTTTTCACGTGGAGTACTTCGAATCCAAAGAAACAAATGGCGAACTCGTCCACCGTTCTCCGATATTCGGCCATTATAGGGCTCTTTGCATCCCAGGTTTGGTTGAGCTGATGCTGCACCAAATCCGAGTCGCCGTAGCATAAGATGCGTTTGACCCCTATTTCTTTTGCAATGTGCAAGCCATGAAGCAATGCCTCGTATTCTGCCACGTTGTTACTGGCGTTGAAGTGTATTTGTAATACGTACTCCATTGTATCTCCTTTAGGGGATTTCAAGACTACACCAGCTCCTGCGCCCTCCTTCATCTTGGATCCATCAAAGTGCATGATCCAGTACTCGGACTCCAGCATTGGTGTTTTATCCATTGCTTCCGTCCAGTCGGCGACAAAGTCTGCCAGAACCTGGGATTTTATTGCCGTCCTTGGCTGATACTTAATGTCGAAGGCTGCTAGCTCGATACCCCATTTGGCTACTCGGCCAGTTGCCTCCGCATTGTTTATTATATCCCCTAGTGGTGCTTTACATACCACTGTTATGGAATGTCCTTGGAAGTAATGACGTAATTTTCTAGATGCGAAAAATACGCCATATGCCAGTTTTTGGTAGTGTGGATACCTTTGCTTGGACTCGGAGAAAACTTCACTTATATAATATACCGGATGCTAATCTGGTATGCTTTGTTCGTCTTTCTTCCGTTCCACAACAATTACCGCACTAATAACCCGGTTTGTAGCCGTGAGGTACAATAACATAGGTTCTTCGTCTTTTGGGGATGCCAAAATCGGGGATTTCTTCAAAGTTTCTTTTAACTGAGTTAACGCTGCATCGGCCTCTTCTGTCCACTCGAACTTGTCGGATTTTTTCAGGAACTTGTAGAGTGGTAAGGCTTTATCCCCCAGCCGACTAATAAATCTGCTGACGGCAGCGGCGGAACCCGTCAATCTTTGGACATCTTTCACACACGTGGGTTTGGAGATGTTCAAGATGGCTTTGATCTTTTCCGGATTAACTTCTATTCCTCTGTGAGAAACGATGAAACCCAGAAATTTTCCTGAGGGAACCCCGAATACGCACTTTGATGGATTTAACTTCATTTTGTAAGTGCGCAAGTTTTCGAAGGTTTCTCGCAGATCCTCAAGGAGTGTGTCTTTTTCCTTGGTTACAACAGCAATATCGTCTATGTAAACGTGGACGTTTTTGCCAATCTGACTATGCAAGCAACGCTGCATGCAACGCTGGTAAGTTGCACCTGCGTTCTTCAGGCCAAATGGCATGGTTACGTAATAATACGTCCTGTATGGGGTTATAAAAGAAGTCTTAATTTGATCTTCCTTTTTCATGCGTATTTGGTGGTACCCGGAGTAAGCATCCAAAAAGCATAAAAACTCAGAGCCTGCAGTGGCATCTATTATTTGATCAATTCGCGGTAACGCGAACCTATCTTTGGGACACAATTTGTTCAAACCAGTGTAATCTATACACATTCTAAGAGCAATAGTGTCTTTCTTTGGTACTAATACCGGATTTGCAGACCAATCAGTGTGGATTACTTCCTGAATGAAATCTGCTGCTAAAAGCCGGATAATTTCCTTGCCAATAGCCTTCCGTCTTCTTCCGTCAAATCGACGGAGACCTTGTTTGACGGGTTTGGAGCCTGGAATCACCTTGAGTTGATGCTCAGCAAGTTCCCTGGGTACGCCTGGCATGTCAGCCGGACACCAGGCGAAAATATCCCAGTTCTCACGGAGGAACTTGATGAGCTTGCCTTCCTATTTGTCGGTCATCCCAGTCCCTACTACAACAAACTTTGTCGGATCTTTAGGGTCTAGGATTACCTGTCTTGTATTCTCAGATGCCTTGAAGCTATCTGCTGGCTTCCGAGTTTCTTTTCCGCCGGCATTTCTGTCGGCGATACCTCCTTAGCCAGCTCCTTCAGCTCTTCCTTTGCTATGATTTTCTCAGCACAAAGGGCGTTTTCTTTTTCCAGCTTGTTTGCCAGCTTAAAGTCTCCAGTTATGGTGATTACCCCTCCTTTGGGCCCTGGCATCTTCAGCTTGTTATAGATATAACATGATCTTGCCATAAATTTGGCGAAAGCTGGACGTCCGAGTATTGCGTGATACACGCTCTCGAACGGCACCACCTCGAAGGATACTTTTTCCTGGCGGAAGTGATCTTTTTCTCCGAAAGTGACATCTAGGGAAATTTCTCCTAGGGATCGTGCTTGCCTGTCGGGAACAATGCCATGGAAGCGTATATTGCTGTGATTGAGCTGGGTCTCGGAGATCTTCAGATGTCTCAATGTATCCAGGTACATTATGTTGATGCTAGATCCTCCGTCCATCAGCACTCTTCTTAGCCTAGTGTTCTGGACAATAGGGCTTACGATAAGAGCTTGTGTGCCGGGTTCAGGGATATTTCCGGGATGATCAGACTGATCCCAGGTTATTGGTGTGTTCGAATACTTCAAGAATTTCGGGGTTGCCGGAACAACCGCGTTTATCTCTCGAAGTGTTCTTTTGGCCACCTTTGCTGACGGAGTTGCGAGGAACGTTAACAGTGCCTCTCCATCAACTCTCGGAAATTTGGGTTCGCCTTTTCGCTGTTGTTCCTGGATTTTTTCATCAGTGTCTGATTCACTGTCTTCTTTCTCAGCCTCTGGCTTTTGTTTGGAGAACTTCCTTTTGGGATTCTTCCCCTTATTTCCGGATCCTGCACTGCCTTTCATGTGCTTATTCAGCCGGCATTGCGCGTTGGTATGGGTGGGTTTCCCAAATTGTGAATGGTGGATGCAGGGTTCAGACTTAATCTTCTCCCACTCTTCTTTAGTGTAGTTGATTGGTTCTGAACTGCGTCCTTTCCATTTGTTCCCTTTTTCACCTCCAAAGGCTATATTAACTTCTTTGGGTTTTGGTGTTGCTTCTGAAGTTCCTTTTTTCTCAGTGCGAGGATTTTTCTTGGCCAGTATCAGTGTGTCGATATTGCCTCCTCTTGCTCTAATGTCGTCTTCGGCTGCAGCGTGTTCATTGGCGGTTGTAAGCATAGATCCGAGATCCTTGTGCTGTTTGGAACCGACCATGAACGGTACAAGTCCGGGTTTCAGGCCATTGACGAAAGCATGCATTGCTTGTACGTCAGTTACTCCAGAACAACTATTCTTCATTGCAGTCCATCTCGAGATGAAATCCACGTATGATTCATCCTCAAATTGGGTGCAACGGTTCAGCTGGTTGATGCTGTTCGGGCGTTTGTACGTTCCCCGGAAGTGCTGAGTGAATACTCGAGCCATATCATCCCAGCCGTCGACAGTTCTTGATGGCAATCCATTGATCCAATCTTTGGCTCCCTCCAGTAACATTAGGGGAAGAAACTTTACGGCTTCCAGGTCTGTCCTATTGTTAATCTGGACGGCTGTATAGTAGTCTGAGAGTCAGGTATCCGGGTTTGTACTGCCGGTGTATTTCTGGTACGTTCGACCGACCTTGGCAAAGCCAGAATGCAGTGTTATCCTTCGGATCCTATCAGTGAAACACTTAGGCCCAAAGTATAGATCATCCTTTTCTGCCCTATCAATGTGTGCGGAATATCTTCCGGCTGAATGGACAGAAGGGGATCTGCTCCTTTCTTTTCCATTGTTGCGCGGACGCGCTTTTCTGGGATCGTTTCTATTTCTTTCAAGTTCACGCCCTTTTGGACGAGGCGGAGTTCTACTCCTGTACCTTTCTTTATCCTTAGGAGGTGTCCGAGATCTCTCACGCCTGTGAGGTACATCATGTCTTCCGGCTTTTTCGGCAGGGTTTCTCGGAGGTGGCATTGCTTTGCCGTCATTCCGGTGTTTTTCTTCCTGATCGTGGGGTTTGCCTCCACCTTTCGGGAGATGGGATCCGGTTCTAGACGCTTCGTCCCTATTGTCGGGGTTTTTCTTATCTTTCCTTGGATCCGCTTTCTTATCCTTTGAATTGCCGGAATCTCCAGGTTCTTCCGGTCCAGGTGCTCCAGCAGCGCAAGTAGCTGTTTTGCATAGGGTGGAGTTATCGTGCAACTTCCCTGATCGCTCTTGGGCCCGATGTTGTTGTTGCAATGCTTTTCCTAGGAAAGCATACACCCCCTGGAGTTTTTCACCATTGGAGTACAGGTCATTGTTGAGGATGGCAAACGCTGCTTCCGCATTTTCTGCTGCGGTTTTGTATATTGGTTCGCCCCTGGCATCTTTGCCGTTTACCTGCTTTTGCCAAGATGGGTTGTGGAACCTTTCTTTTGGCGGCAGTACTTCCGGTCTTACGATTCCGGGTAACCTTGTAGGTTTAATGCCAGATCTATTCTTTCTCTCGTACTCCTCTATTTCTTCCTTCATGAGCTTGATGTCATCCTGGGTTTTTTGGAGGTGTTCACGAGATCTGAGTAGATGTTGTTGTTGCCTTTGGAAGGCTCGTCTCCTGGCTTCCAGCATCTCAGGGGGTTCGTTTAGTCCCACTGGCGTTTGTAATAGATCCTGTTCTTCTTGCTCTGTCATTGGCGGAACAAGGATTTCTTTTGTTTTCTTCTCCGCAGGTTTTGTTCCGCTTGCATCTCCTACTTTCGGGCTTTCATCATCTGGATCAGCCAATTTCTTCTTCCGGAGTTTGTATTGGAGTTTTTTAGCGGGCTTGTTCTTTTTCTTGGAAGAAGGAGGTTTTTTAACAGGTTCGTCCTCTGTCAATTCCTTGACGTTGGAAAATATCGGAGAGGTTTCTCCATCTTCTCTCTCTTCCTCTGGCGGAGGGGTTTTAGGGCTTTCCTGACTGCCAGCGTCCGTGGTTTCAGCCGGTTTCGCTATTAGTACTTCATGGAATCCCTCTTGGAAAGATTTAACTTTTCTTTCGAAGGCGTCCACGTCTTCGTCTTCGGAATCGAAATCATCTGATCCGGTTTCTGACTCTAATCTCGCCTCAATGGCGGCTAGCACAAAGTCAGCTTCCGAGTTCATCGCTGGATTGGCGGGTGTTGGATCTTCCACCTTTGTAGTGGGTTTGCTATTTTCTGCCTCTTGCACGGGATTACTTTCATCCGTGTTTTCAGCGAAAGCTGGATCGTCCACCTATGTAGTGGGTTTGTTGCTTTTTGCCTCCTGCGCGGGATTTCCGTCATCCGTGTTCTCGGCGACTTCGGATTGCACCATACCGATAAAGTGTGTATCACTTTTATGTCGGCGATCTGAGCAAAATCCGGGATCGTAGTCATCTTCGACTGGGTACAGGGCGGGTGGGATAAATTTGCTTCCACCGCAAAACCCCATGGCTTCTGCAGTTAATCCGATAAAGATATTAGCAGATCCAATCGGTAACACGCAGGCACTTACCAGATGATTTTGCGCCGGTATGTAGGATCCGTTGTCGAGGAAGCGTCCAACGTCATTGTCGAACTCCAGTCTTCTGACAGTTATGGAACTGCCGATTCCGCCGAGTATCCCAGATCGGAACTTAACGCCTGACGTCGTTTGCCCCACGGTGGGCGCCAACTGTCGAGACATCGTGGTAGTTTTCATAGACGGGGGTGCCATGAGACTACGAGTAGAGACGTGGGAAAACGGGATCGCGTTGGTAACAAAGACACAGGATTTACCCAGGTTCGGTACGTCGTATTATACGACGTTCCTACTCCTGCAATCTCACTAATCAGGACTAAACCCTGTGCAAACAATTACAATGTGAGGTTAGGTTTAGCTACTCGCGGAGGATCAACTTCTCGGCGAGTTGGCCTGTGGCTTCCTCTCTTCTCTATCTCATCTCCCGTCCGGCTTTATATAATAGCCGGATTAGGGCATACAGAATAGGAAACCTAGAAGACCACGATAGCTTGTAACTTGGAAAGTAAGGAATCCGTCTTCTCCTCCAAGCCGGATCACGTGGGTCGTGATCCGGGTCCTTCTAGAATCCGGCTTCTACGCGTCAGCCTACTGGGCCGCCCAATGGACCATAGCCCACTACCAGTTGGGCCACCCTGGTAATCCGGCACTTTTGACTACCATCTGATATACCCCTATTTGGTATATATCCGACAAGGAGCATCGGCAAAGGGAAAAAAATAGTATGTGTCGGGAAAGGTTTTTCTTTATCGAACATGTTTTCGTTTACCATAGGCAACAAAGTTACCTAAAATAACAGAAATTTCAGTGTTCTGCCGCTCGAGTTGGATCAAAAAATAAAATGAATACACATTTTATAACAGAAAAAAGTTATATACCCTATGTTTGTAGTAAGAAACAATTGGCACTAGCGAGGGAATTCATCTCATTACCCTAGAGTAGTTGATTCGAATATCTAACCCATAAAGGAAATTTTGAGCATCGAAATCAAATATTCCAAGGCCACAAAATTCAGTTCAGGTGCAGATCTTCTTCCAACCGATCGACAATTTCGCTCTCAACACCTTGCTAGAACCAGCCTAGAGGAAGGTGTGGCGAAGTTTGTTAAATTGAGAATTCCCACTCGAGTTGATTGATGAAGATAATTTGGAATGCTAGGAGCATCGAGAGGACGAACTTCACCAGCTCCACCTTATCAACTCTAGAGGTGAAATTTCCCTGCAAACCTATGTTCTT
This sequence comes from Alopecurus myosuroides, assembly GCA_028641055.1. Lineage (NCBI taxonomy): Eukaryota > Viridiplantae > Streptophyta > Magnoliopsida > Poales > Poaceae > Alopecurus > Alopecurus myosuroides. The sequence goes on from CM054062.1 coordinate 264,417,472, forward strand.
CTTTGCACAATTTTCCATCCTAGGTTGGTAATTCTTTGTCATTAGATGAAAAAAATGAGAGTGATAAACCGAGGTAGGGGATGGAAACAAAACGAGTGGACCCGGTTAGGGCTAGAGGCCACCACCTTGCTCCACTTCCGGCAATGGCTACCCAAGGATCCCAAGTCCGCCTCATGTCCATCACCTTTATTTTTCTTGCTGTCCACATGTTTTGGCCTTGCATCCTTTAGACCTTCCTATTTATATTTCTTGTCGCCATCGTATTTATTTTCTTTGTCTTTAGGATTAGGAGGAGGCGGAGAGGATGAAGAATTGGAATTATCTTCCACTTTCCGTTCAACTTGAATCCCCTCCCATTGAGGTACACATTTGTGAAAAGATCACTTTTTGTTATTTCGGGCTAATTATAGTCTCATTAGCCTTGTCCCCAAAAGATATTCAACGTACACCACCGTCGGGTCTTCAAGTATATAAGAATTTCCTAAACAATGACTTCATCTCCGGACCAATCTGACAACCCATAGATCCTCACCAATACTTCATCAAGCACCCCAAAAGCTTCAAATTATATGTTTGATTCATTGATCTTTGCATGGCCTAAGTTACGTCAAACGAAGTTGAATCCATTCACAAATTTTGTGAGCTTGTATGGATAGACACATCAGGGAATTCAATCATAAACTATCTTCGTTTTAGCCACCTCACCCTCCAAAGCCAACCGAAATTTTGGCATGAATGGCATAGTTCAACCAACAGTAAATCCATGTCACATTCTCTTGAATATACCATTAAAATTCTAGTAACAATACTAGGTGTCCTTGCAGATTCTGATACCCCTGGTCTCAAGTTTTAGGGCATCCGTCATTAGCCCCTCCATCACAAATGTTTGAATCTGACTTCTTCTCAGTACAATCCTCAAGGGGTTCGTAGCGGAATAACAAAAATATTCTAACTAACGAACACCAAAACTCAGCCATGATCTATCTATTAGTAATTTTTGTAAAGGTTAAGTTTCGGCAACAACCCTAATAGACTGAAAAGAGGGGATTACGCTCCCGCACAAGCGTTGCCTAGGAAGACGACGTAGCCGACCTCAAGGTCGTGTAGAACTTGTTGTAGGTATTCCCTTGAGACAATAATATCCAGTTTTTATTTTGTCTCCAAGTTCAGTTATCATGCTATAATCGTTATAACACTTGAAAAGTGAGTTTTCAAAGGAAAATCTTTGTGCGTGTGTGAAGACATAAACAAACAAGAGTTCATAATCTTGTCTCTAAGATTAGCTTGTGTTTTGTGAGATTATCATATTTTCCTAATCATGGACTTAGAAGAAAGTTTAGCAAAACATGGGAGTTTATTGTTAGGGTACAACAGTACTAAACCGACCCAAGAGTATGTTGTTGCTAAAAGAGACTAAACAATCAACATATGTTTTAGAAAATACATATTAAGTTAACATTGGCTATAATTCCTATAATTTGAGAATATCTAGTGACTGCATGATCGAAAGTTATACTTTGAACAACATCAAGCGTTTTGCCGTAACTGGGGAGTACAAATGTGATATCTGGGTATGACCTAGAAAGTGTAATGGAACTGAGATCGTTCAAGACTAGTACTTAACTCCTCTAGACAATAGATTGATACATTCTCTGGGACCTCTCAGTATCATCGATGACATATCGTCTGGCCAGACACGGTGTGATCTAATCACAGGGTCATCAGGGATATGGATGAGAAAAGAGAACAATACCGGAAAACGAGTTATATGTGTTATGATCAAAGAGTTTGGTCAGACTAGATCACATAGTCTCAACTTGTGATATTGTTGGTATCGTTAAGTTAATGGAATAAGTTCAATGAGTAATTTATAAGGTTCCCTCATACATCGAGAACACACAGGAGCGATCATGGACTTCCACGGTCTCGTTGTTGGTTATTGTTCGGTAAGTGCCCGGACATGTGTGTGTGTGTGTGTGTGTGTGTGTGTGTGTGTGTGTGTGTGTGTGTGTGTGTGTGTGTGTGTGTGTGTGTGTGTGTGTGTGTGTGTGTTATCAAGCCTTTACGGGTCACACGCTTAAGCCATTCCAACCTTTTATTAAGACAAATAATATGTTGTTATTGGTGTTATGAATGTTTGATGCCGTTTCAATATTATATAAACAAGTCCGGTGTCAATCAGAGTGGTTTCGGGGAAGTTACTATAAGAGAAAAATTATGCCGGTGTTTGGTATAATTTATATGAGAATCTACGGAGGACATGAGATGTCCCGGGGTGTTAGAAGTGAGTTTCTAACATCGTTATATAGTATCGACGATTTTATCTATAGGGTTAACGGGGTTCTGGAAGAGTTTCGAGGGACTTTCCTCATATGGAATCGGTGCTGAAGGGGGGCAGTTTCCCCCTATGGGCAAAATCTAATTTTAGGGTTTGCCAGGTGGGGCTCATGGTCTCACAAAGTGCACGAGAATTCCATAAATATTTTTCCTGAATTTATTAGAAAAATAAATGAGAAGAAAAAAAAGAAAAAAAGGGAAGTGGGATTGGACTCCACAAGGGAGTCCTGCCCGATTTATCCTAGGAGGAGTGGCGTGGCTAAGCTAGGAGGGGAAACCGATCCTCCCCCTCCTTTACCAGGTCCCCTCCTAGCTCCCACTATATAATCCCACCTTTCCTCCTCTTTGGAGACACAATCAATTGAGAATTTTGGCCTTCTCTCCCTCTCATAGAATTAGAGATCTAATTAGAGGGCATCTAGAATTAGAACCTGTAGAGAAGATCTAATTGAACTAGAGCCTCTAATTAGAAACATCTCTAATTGGATTAGAGCATCTTTTGATCAAGTTTTTGAGTTATACTCTCCTGATTAGACCTAGCTCTAATTGTTTTATCTCTCATGTGTTGAGAATTTCCAGTTTCATAATAGCTCTAGTCCCAGTTGATTGGTGCTACCAACTAACAATGTCGGAATATTGTCTCTCTTGGTCGGTGCCGAGTCATGGACGACGGATCGCTAACGGGTTGACAAGTGCGTACGCTTGAACACCATAAGAGGGATTACACGTGTGATCCTAAGGAGGGAAGACTTAGCGACATTTTTGCAACTATGACTAGTTGTGAGGATCTACGATTGCTCAGAACTCTTCTACGACTACATCGATTCTGCTGCTTAGTGAGTCGTTTTCTTATCCTCACATGTATGGGCATGACTCGTTATCTGCATAGTGATCTTGGTTGACTACGTAGGGATTTTTTTAAAAAAAATTTGCATTGTAGACCAGCAGAACTTGGCGTGTCGTCGTTGACCTAGGTGCAACAACGATGGTCCTGGCGCCGCAAGTGCAGCACTCTGAGTGCTCGCACACGTACAGTGCTTGACGATGACTCCCGGTCTCTCAGATCCAGCAGAAATTGCAGAAGTCGATCTTCTGGATGGAATTTCCGCGGCACGACGGCGTGCCTAGGTGAAGTGATCTCTCACGTGTGCAGCCCTAACTTGGGGTCGTGGACTACGGGAGAGAGGGAGGTGGAAGTGCAGGAGGTGGGAGAGGTATCTCGATTTTTTGGAATTAATTGTCTTTTTCTGATGCTTAAAATAATGAATATGCCTCTCTTTATATATGGGGAAGGGGGTGTGCCCTTGCCCTTTTCTCCCCCATGTGGGAATAAACAAAGAGGGAGGAAGGGGGTGCGGCCGGCCACTAGGGCCTGGATGCACCATGCCTTAGCCGCATGGGCCAATAGGGCATATTAGGGGGGATTCCCCCTCATGGGCTCTTCTTCGGGAGGGCCCCAGACAGGTGGACTGCTCTCCCTTTTTTCTCTCATTTATTTACTATTAAATTTTTATATAAATATATTTAATTAATTAATACATTTACATATTTTTTTAATTCCCGTGACTTCAGAACTCTTTCCGGACCATTCGGAACTTCCTTCGGTTTTCGCCAGAATCCTTCTGGTTTCCCCTTCTCTTCACTTCTATAATTCCGATGATTTCAAAATGATCTCCAAGCGTTTTCAAACTCTTAGGCCCCGTTTGTTTCTAGAGTTTTTGAGGGTTTGGTGAGGATAATACCGGCCTAATCCCGAATCCCTACATATCACCAAAAGGTTGCTTGTTTCTAGAATATTTGACCGGTATTATCCCCATAATTCCCTAGGATTCCCACAACTCTAGTGTATTTTTTTCAATACACAATACACCACCTCTACCTAGTGGATAGGGGATTTGATGGGATTGGGTGAAGGTGGGGTTTCACCCAATCCATGTTGGGATTATCACTACTAATCCCTAAAAAACCACTAGAAACAAAGGCCTTAAGTGTGTTAGCCTACGGTTTGGGAATACTCCGGACATGGTCGAGACCCCTCTCCGACCAATAAAACCTCTATGATTATATTCTATTCCTGTTTGGCCTGTGGTCCATTTAACTTCTTTTTAGTAATGGAAGCCTTTTGGCCACCGCCTTAGCATCAAATCGATGCACACAACCGATTTTTATTAAAAAGAAGTCAAAAAAATGTATAATTCTTACAAATCTCGGACAGCACAAGGTGACCACATAAATCAACCACTAAAAAATCACAGCTCTGGTCGTCTATCCTCCTAGCGTTAAGCCACAAAGTGGTCCATTTAGCTGACTACTATTTCTGTTTAGCTATAGTAATAAAGATGAAAAACAAGCAATTAATCAACAAACGGCACAAATTAAAGTACACAGATGATGACTCAGTCATATACTTATGATACAGGCCTGTACATCCCTAGATACGCTACTTACTCGTACACTCTTACAGCATTACTGACACATTAACACCTACCCAGTGAAAAGATCAGGCTGCGCAGTCAGTGCGCACCACAACGGCCGGTGAACGTGACCTTGCTACGTGGATTCATCACGCGTGCGCTAATCTGAATATCATGTGATCTTTCTCCCCGTAAAGCGCTGGGGGACCAACACGACCACTCTCTGCACCAAGTCCAAATGCTTGGGAATCTAAGCAACGTGTCCAGAATCTAGAGGGTAGCTCCGACCACACAACACAAGCATCACACGACAAGTGTACGAACCGTACGGCATAGCTTACTCGCTGCTACTGTGGAGCGCTGGTGAGCTCAGTGGACTTCTTACGCTCGTGGTGCACGACGGCGCCACCGTCGACGTCGTCGTCGATGTCCTTGCCGAAGAGCTTCCCGGTGTCCTCCAGGCTCTGGCCCATCGTCTCCGGCAGGAAGAAGTACATGAACACCCACCCTGCGGCCGCGATGCAGGCGTAGAGGTAGAAGGCCCCGGCGATGGTGATGGTGTTGGTGAGCGAGAGGAAGGACATGGTGGTGGCCCCGCCCATGAGCCGGTTCAGCCCCGTGCCGAGGGCGGCGGCCTGCGCGCGCAGCCGCAGCGGGTAGATCTCCGAGCAGTACACCCACGCCACGGGGCCCAGTCCCGACGCGAAGGACGCCACGAACGACAGCATCGCCGCGATGCTGACCGCGCCCAGCGCCTTGGACTCTGACTCCGGCCGACGGTCCAGCATGAGGAGAGACGTGGCGAGCGTAAAGAGGAAGATGGCCATCCCGCCGCCGCTGGCGAGCAGCAGAGGCCTCCGGCCGACGCGGTCGAGGAGGAGCGTCGCGATGGGTATAAAGAAGGTCTTGCACGCGCCGACCAGCATGGACAACCCCACCGAGTTGGTCTTGGACTTGATGCCGGCGGTCAGGAACACCCGCGGGCTGTACATCACCACGCAGTCCACACCCGTGGCCTGCTGGATGAACATGAGACCGAGGCCGGCCACGAGCATGCGCCGCACGGGCGGGCTTGGGTTGATGAGCAGCTCCCTCCACACCCCCTGCCCCCGCGCGGCCTCGTTCGCGCGCACGATGGCGACCACGTCGTCGGCGTCGGTCGCCTCCGCGGGGATGCCGACGACCTTCTTGATGTCGAGAAGCCGCTCCTCGGCCTCCTCGTGCGAGTCGGAGGTCCTCCGGAGGACGTAGCGCGCGTCCTCGATGCGGCCGCGCATGACCAGCCAGCGGGGGGACTCCGGCATGGCGAGCACCGCGAAGCCGAGGAAGACGGGCGGCACGGCGCCGACGAGGAACATGGCGCGCCAGCTGAGGTGGACGGGGAGGCGCGCGAAGGCGAAGTTGGAGACGTAGCCCAGGAGGATGCCGAAGTTGTTGAACACCTCGGGGAAGGTGGTGAGGAAGCCGCGGGAGGAGGTGGGCGCCACCTCGGCGGTGTACACGGGCGCGATCATGAGCGCGTAGCCGACGCCGATGCCGGCCACGAAGCGGCCGGCCATGAGGAAGGCGTAGCTGGGGGCGAGGCCCATGATGAGGGCGCCCGCGAAGAAGATGGCGGCCGCGAGCACCATGGTGTACCGCCGGCCCAGCCAGTCAGACGTCACGCCCGCCGCCAGCGAGCCGAAGAGCGAGTAGACGCTGATGACGCCGGCCAGGATCTCGATCTGCGTGTCCGAGATCTTCAGGTCCTCCTTCATGAACAGCTGAGCGCCGCTCATCACCGAGATGTCTGCTCGATCGATCGCAAATTAACACATCAAGAACGTAACGTGTTAGCTAGCATCGACCTTGCATGCACGTACGGACGTCGTGGTAGTTAGAAGTGGAAATGCACGTGACGGCGACGTACCATATCCGAGGAGGACGGAGTTCATGGAGGCGAGAAGGGCGCACCCGAAGGCGTACTTGTTGATGGAACGGCGCTTCGCCGGCGCCACGGCCACCGGCACGGCGGCGTCCGTCCCCGAGCTCATCATGGCGCAGGCTCAGTTTGGAGATGATGCGTTTGTGGTAATCTGGACGTAGGTCCCCGGCACGGTACTTAACAGGGTGTGCCGTCCTATTGCTCAGTTCTGGCGGTAGCTGCTCTATAATTGTTTGTACTATAGGTCTCTAGCGAATGGGCGTGGCAACTTCCACTACTCAGTGCTAGCTACCTAGGAGATGTTGTGTGGGAACTGGCTTGTGCTCGGCCCTCTTTTATACAAGGAGCAGCTAGTGATCACTGAAACAAGGCGGGAGCAATAAGTGCACGCTCGCTGTGGCGGCAAATTTACGTATACGGATGGAAAATGATAGGGATTAATTGTCCTTCTCAGGTATGTACAGTACTTGTACGTTGAGCGCAGTTTTTCTGTCATAAACTAGCTAGTGACTTCACAAATCAATGACCTGAGGGTATGGAGCTTGACGGCATTTTAAGCTCTTTCCGGGCACCTAGGAGACATTTGCGCTACATTGGCCTTCCACTTACTCCGTTTCGTTGGCCTTCCACTTACTCCGTTTCGTTAGCCGGTAGTTGATCTCCTACACCTCGATGACAAAATTCTCAATCAGCTCAAGCCTTGGGACGCAAAGCACCTCAACTTCGGAAAACGCCTTGGTTTGATAGCTTTAAACCTAGGGAATGCCTTAGACTTCACTCGAGTGAGAAGTACTCCCTCCGTTCAACAATAGATGACTTGCATTTGTCTACATATGGATGTATCTAGATATTAAAACATGTCTAGATACATCTATATCTAGATAAGTGAAAGTTATCCATCGTTGAACGGAGGGAGTAAGTTAAGTCTCACTCAGATGGTATGAGCCAGTTGTATGTGCAACTCATGAAATCTGAGTTGCAACTGAGTGACACCCATGTGCAACTGGAGAAAATATGAGATGCAAGTAATGTATAACTAACAAGCCACACGAATCACGATGTAAATCTAATGAGATTTTACTTGAGTGAGCTCTAGTTTAATTCTCCCTCGAGTGAGAAATAGCAAAACCGTTAAACCTATGGATGTGGCTCCTGCTATTTTCGCCCTTTCCTACAAAACGAATTGTATTGTCCGTTAGAGCATCTTCACGGGCACCCATCAAAAACGTGTCCGACACCCTCCAATTGTCCCCCTTTGGAGAGTGACCGGACCTGTGTCCGCCGATTTGATGGGCGTGCTCCACAGTGGCGCCCCCCGACCGGCTACCTTCCAACTAGCCATGTTTTAGTTTTGATCAAAATATTGACTATTTGATGAATGCACTCGATAAATTAGGTAAATAATAATTATACAAACACGTAAATAGTTCAGCAGTTATTGCAAAAAATTAAATACTTCAAATTCTTTAAATTCGTGCGAACAAATCATCGTAATCGAACTACTCGTGAGTTCTCATAGCCCATAAATGTGCCACATGATCTGCCTGAAGTTGAAAATGACCTTCTTCATCACGAATTTCCTGATAAACAGTAAGAAAATCATCAAACTCAGCAGACACGCCCGGTTGTGGATCCGCAAGAGGGTTCTGAAAGTCGTATGGCTCATCGAACAACATTGCGATGTCTCGCTCGCCTCGATGATCATGTTATGCATGATAATACATGCGTTCATGATATCACATATTTCATCTATGACCAAGATAGACAAGGATACTTTACCACAGCAAATTGTGCCTGGAGTACACCAAATGCCCTTTCCACGTCTTTTCGGACAGCCTCCTGTTTTTTTGCAAAAAAAATTATTTGCCTCACCAACAGGGTCACGGATTGTCTTCACAAATGTAGACCTTTCGGGATATATGCCATCCCCTAGGTAGTATCCTCTGTCGTACTCACGGCCATTGATCGAATAGTTGCAGCTTGAAGCATGTCCTTCACCTAGTCTCTGAAATAGCGGAGAGCGTTGCAACACGTTGAGATCATTGTGAGAACCCGTCATTCCAGAAAATGAATGCCAAATCGAAAGATCGTAATCAGCAACAGCCTCAAGCACAACAGTGCACTTTCCGTGATGGCCACCTTTGTACATCCCTTGCCAAGCAAATGGACAATTCTTCCAACTCCAATGAATGCAATCGATGCTTCCAAACATCCCAGGAAATACTCTTACTTGACCTTGTGCCAATAAACGAGCCGTGTCTGCTTCATTTGGTAATCTCTGATACATGGGACCAAACACTGCAACTACTGCCTTGCAAAATCGAAAGGTGGCTTCAAAGGCAGTGGTCTCAGACATACGAAGATAGTCATCCAATGAATCTGCAGGAGCTCTATATGCAAGACATCTTATTGCAGCTGTGCATTTCTGAAGAGATGAAAATCCTAGAAGCCCGACGCAGTCTTTTTTCAGCCTGAAGTAGTCGTCGTAATCCCGAACACCGTGCACAATGTTCCTAAAGACTTGTCTGTTCATTCGAAAACGCAGGCAAAATTCCTGAGGTGTGTTTGCTAGTGTCTCCGAGAAATAGTCATCCCACGAAAGTTTGTGGCCAGTTGCCCTTTGCCGATTGTTGTTCGCCCTGCGCCCTTTTCTTGATCCTCCATGCTTTGACTCGGCTGCCTCCACGGCCATCGCCCCAAACAGAGTCGCCATGACCATCTCATTCTCCTCGTCGTCTGCAAAGGCGGCCTCCTCTCCCATCAGTTGGCAAAACATGACCTCGTCGTCACTATCCATACTATATTGGACAAAAGCCAACCATTAGTCGTGAGGTAAACAAGTTTAACGGCGGTTCTTAGACCTATGGCAAATGACCGAACACCTTACCTGCGGGGTGGATGCGAGGAAGAGTCGGATGCGGTTGAATAACCGGCGGCGGCGCGCGAAAACGACGGGGATCGGCGACGAGCGGTGGCGAATCGGCCAACGACGTGCGTGCTCGACTCGTGACTACAGTTGGCGACGACAAGGGTGCCGGCGGTGGGGTGAATCGGCGGCGAGAGGAAACAGTAGGACAATGGGGGGCAAATGAATATCAGCTGGTGCGGGTTTGTCTCTATGACGGGCGGGGTCCCCCTGTCGGGAGGGGTGAGCGGACGATGTATGGCGCCCCCAGCCAGGCCCCCAAGTATGGTGGGTGGGATGGGGTCCCGGAAACAAAATTGGCGGGTGGACACCTTTGGGGGGTGCCGCCGTGGCGGGTTTTTTTTGGTCCGGACCCCCATTGGGCCTTTGGGGGGCTATTTAGAGGGTGCCGGTGGAGATGCTCTTAGACCATGAAAAACAACGGCTCGGTCGGCTGGATCAGCACCTTCCAGAGGCTCAACTTGCAACATTCAGGAGTTGTATGTGTTGTAGGACAAGCTCCAAGTTGTTCACCTCAATCCAAAAATAGATGACTATATTTGTTGCAAGTTCTCGGTTGATGAATGCTACTCGACGAACTCGGCTTACAACATCCAATTTTTTGATCTCACTTCCTTAAATATTCGCGCCGTTATGTGGAAGTTTTGGGCCCTCCAAACTGCAAATTGTTCATTTGGCTTGTATTTAAGACCCCGCCTTTAGGTTCACCATTCGCGTGTGGATTATCCTTGCTTGATTCGGTCTTCTAGACGCCTCCATCCATTCTTGGGCTGCCACGAAGTCCGCCATGGACTGGTAGTTCTATCTTGTCAGGTTGGCAAAGAATAATCAAAACCACCCTCACGATTCTCCTATTTTGGCATATTTGGAATGATAGAAACACATGGGTCTTCATGCAAAATGAGACCATTCCTTGTATTATCATCGCGAGTATTAAGAAGGAGGCTAATATAGCGCCTTGCTGTTCTTTTGAAAGCACCGAACCATAGAACAATTGTTCTACGGTGTTTTCATATATATATAAGTCAATATTAACATTACATCAAAGTCACTAAAAAAACTACCCAACACCATTTTTTCCAACATGATAGATGAAGAAAATTATTCTTGAAAAAAGAAATGAATCAATTCAGCTCTTGAGTTCCTCTTAAAATCTAGATTTGATGCGATGTCCCACCTTCTGAAGATCTTTGGAGAGTTGGATTTTCAAGGAAATAATGTTGAGCTGAATATTGTGGAAAATTTTATCATTTCTCTGCTTCCATATGTTCCAGCATTACATGATGACAATATCCATTGCAATATTTTTCGGGAGAACTATTAAAGCAAGATCACATTCGTCTAGAACATAGATTCCTCTTCTTTTGTTAGTCAGAATTGAATATCAACGACTCAAAGCAATGGACAGTCATAAAACAGACGAAGCGATGTTTCTTTAGTGTTACAATGGCATAGCTCATAGTTATAGCTTTGCAGGTGAAAATATTTCCGATGAAGCAAATTTCTGGTGTTTAGTCTATCGTGCATAAGGACATCTCCTACGGGGATGCTCAAATCCGTACCCAATTTGTCCGGATTTTGTCTATTTGAGCAGCCGTCGGGGCCACTATCCGCGCGATTTTGGTCCCTGCACCCTACGGGGCTTCTCATTTAGTGGCTCGAGCCCTATTTTTTCTAAGTTGGCAATGAGGATTGGTTGGGTGGAAGTAGTCCTTGTACAGCTGGGCATGGCCGGCTGCTCTGTCCCTATCCCTGTCCAAGGCCGGCGCATGGCCAGGAATGGACCCTCTGAACACCAGCCGCATCCTTGAGATGTGGTCATTGACCACAAGAGTGGCAATGAGGATGTCGCTCTCGTCCTCGGAATCGGACTCCGACGAGGACGAGTACATGATCACGTTGTTGAAGAAGGACTTGTCGCCGCTGTCCGTCATTTTTCGGGCCGAGGTCGGGCAGGCAGGGTGGGGAGGTGGACCGGGAGGTAGACAGGCCGCCGAAACGCCTGCGGGACCGGCGGCGGCATGGGTGAGAGGTGGGGGCGGAGGGGGTGGTCGCCGTGGCCGGTGGGGGTCGAACGGCGGCGGGGTCGTCAAATCGGCGAGCCAGCGTCGGTGAGGTGGGTCGGGGGCGGCGCGAGGTGGGAGGAGGGATCGTTGTGCGCGGGCCAGGGGAGGGAGTCCACTGGACACTTTGTTGTCCACGGGGCTGCTTAAATATGGACCCAATTTGGTCTGGATTTGAGCATCCGCGGACAAAAAAAATGGACCGTGGTCCGTTTGAGCAGCGTCGCAGGGGTCTGGTTTTGGCCCAACCTGCTCAAAACGGACCGGTCCGGGGCAAATGAGCAGCCCCGTAGGAGAAGTCCTAACTAACCAAAAAAAGATCTTATATCTTAAAATAACTGATGATGACCAAATCATGAGGTAAATCTTAGGTGTTGCAACACCTCTCTTTATCAATTGACAAGCTTTTGAAATATGTCAGTGTTCCAGCTATAAGACAACTTGTCATTTTTCTTTTGAATGATGTCTTGGAGCTGTTGAAAGGTTTGCATTGATAAAGGCAATGGAAATTATCTGTCACATTGGAGTGAAGCATAAAGTCTTCAACAGATTGAGAAATGTTGATACAAAAGGAGTGAAGTTAGGGAAATTGTGATTGGCATGATTTCTGTCCCTAATAATATCTCCAAAATTTATTGAGTTTCCTCGACCCACCTTACATTTTTTTTTCATGCTCCTATATTCAGGAATTAATTAAGTCATACTCTTCCACTGAAAGGATCCAACTGGTCTCTCATCAATAATTCTTCTCGCATTAGTGTCTGGAGGTTAGGTTGTTACGCTTGTTGTTACTTTAAAGGAGAGCCGCAAGACCTCGTTTTGTTGTAACCGTTGTGAACCAAGTCATGTACATTTTCTCTTTCCTAATGAATCAAAAGGCCAAGCTTTGAAAAAATAATGGAAGTATGTCCATTGACTCTGCAAAGAGATTGAGCCTAAAAGACAATCGAATTGGAAAAATTGCACATTTTGTGTGTGAAGAGGAGTCTTAATGGTACAACGGTCCAAAGACAAATTAATTCGTGAAAGATATTCAAATACAAGATACTTACATAATATCGCTAATGATCAGATGACACTACAACTATAGAATGACTAATGCTATCTTTAAGTAATACTCAGGTTTTAGTCCCTTAAGATTATGGTGGATGATGGTTGAAGAGACCTTGTTTCGAAGGAAGAAAAGGGGTCAGTGTGCTACATAGTGTTCGTTTTTGTTTATTTGGGTCATAGGTATTCTGCTCTATCAATAGGGGTTTCCTTGTTGATCGTGAAAAATCTTTCCTACATATATTACATCTCATTAAAAAAAGGAGATAGATCCACTGAAACCTGTAGTTTGGGTAGTTTCTGTATAGTTCGGAATTTGAATGGATTCTGACCGAGTTAGAAAATTCAAGATAGAGTCTGAACGAGTCGTAAAATTCTAACTAGGCTCTGGAATTTTAATAGTAGGTTTAGCCTCTGGACAGAACAAGTTTGGAATATTCTGAACGTTCGGAATTCTGAATCGATTCCGGAAAAAGCATGAAAACTGTCTCAAACGGCTAGTTTAGAGTGGACCTATTAAAGTCGTTTCTTCTTCTCCGAAGAGGTACCCATATTTTAGAGCTACACAAAAGAAATTTACTTCCTCTCTCTACCATTGTTGAGCATCTCAAAAGATTAGGATCTTCCAACTCCTCCACCCAATTTCAAATCCCTTTGGGAAATCAAAAGAGGAGACCTAAATATACATTTACACAAAGCTAAATCATGATCCCCCCTTGAGCTGTTCAAGTTACACTTGGATTTGTTGGGAAACTCTAAGCGGCTAGGGTCGCTTGGAAGCTTCCGAGTTGTGGAACTTGCTATGAAGAAATTTTGTGGTGGTTTGGAGACCACCTCAAGGCCTGCCACTAGTGATTGGGCACCTACTTCGTGTGGGGGGATCAATGAGAAGAAGTTGAGATTTTGTGGTGTACGGGTGTCCTTAGTGGTACCCCGCACCTCTCAAATGGTTATGTAGCTTCCCCTAAGGAAACAAACACCGGGTCACATCTCCGTCTCTGTGTGTATCACTTATTTCTATCCGAACTCTTTTATTAATGCATCTACATTTATGATAGTCTTTGAGATTGAAGTGTTGTATTGTATCATATAGGTTGGTTCCCTCACTTGTTAGGCTCTCCTTATTTGTGTGCATAGCCTAAAACTTTTGAAAAGAAAAGTAAAAAAAATCGAAACATATTCACGTCCCCTCTCTAGGTTACCATCTATATCCTTTTAATTTGTATTAGAGCCAATGAATCTTTTTATTGAATTTACTGCCTAAAGAGTGAGATGGGTGATCCTATTGATGGGGAGGCCGCAAATTACTGGAAAGAGGAATTACAACGCAAGATGGTGGAGCGTGAACCCACCTTTTTGGCAACTATGGCAGAGAAATGGATAAAGTCGTGTCCATCAAGGTTAAGAAGAGATTTACCCTCAAATATCCTCCCAACTTTCCCAGTAATGTGATCGAAAGGCTACCATATCTCCTAAGTCTATTTATAAAGGTGATAACTCGTATAACTCGGTTGGCCATGACTATCCTTTAGCACCTATCCAAATGTCGTGTATAACTCCCTCGGGTCCTCTACCCTTATTTGATGGACCTCGCTTTACTTTTGGAAATATTATATGGAATCTAATTTTTTTTCATGTGCGGGGATCTTTGGGATGTTGTGGAGAAGGGATACGAGCCAGTGGATCCAAATATATCGTTGGCTCATGAAAATTTGTCTCGTCAAGCCAACACCATGGATCGCGACAAGATACGCAATGTCCTTACAAATCCTCTCTACAATAAAGTCTATCCGATTGACTCCGCCAAGGATTTATGTAAAATGATCATAATTCTCCAAGAAGGAACCTCTCGCGTTCAAAGAAATACAGATGCACGTGTTTGTGATAAATGATGGAGAGTCACTTGCTGGTGCCTATTCAAGACTCGATGCCCTTTGTGTGTGAACTCAAGGTATTTGATGTGATAAGTACAATGATGATTTTGATGCGAATGAGGAATTTATAAAGTTCAAGATCATTGAGGTCATCTCCCATGATTACAAGCAATTGGCTCTCATCATGAAACTTTTCGACTCTAGCAATAATATGTCTACGGACGACCTAGTGTCTTTCTTGAACCCCAATGAGAGTATGGTTGAGTAAGAAAATCAAACAATAGACATGGTTCGTGCTATGAGGACTCCCAATATTGCTTTGAAGACCAAGGTAATTTTTGTGCTTGAAGAATATTTAGAAGATGACCAACTATAATATATAACTTCAACAAGTGAGCTAGATTTGGACTTTGCCTTCTTGACCAAGAAATGGGGAAGATCCCTTATGAGGAAAGGTGGAAACTTATCCAAGGATGTGGGAAGTAAATGCTACAATTGTGAACAACTAGGATACTTTTACGACAAGTTCCTCTATGAGAAGTGAGAAGACAATACCAAGTATGACAACGTTGGTTGAAGTTATTGAAGGGAATGTATTTGTGGGTACCTAGTATGTATCCAACGAGGGAGAGGAGGAGGAGGGGGATGTTGTAGTACGAGTAGCCTGTTTGGCACCTGTCGAATCCGTCTAGCTTACATACGATTACACAAAGTACTGCACACCCACCTCCAAGAAGACCTCCCACCAGTCTCTAATGGCAAAGGAGACCAAGGTGATAGCTTCTTCCCATCCTCCTATTTTTAATGTTATTCAACATTTACCCTCTACTAAGGTGGATGGTAATGATGAGGATGGAGATGCCACAATGATAAAATTTCATAGAGTCATATGCTCTCTTCGTGGTGAATCTCGAACTCAATTCGTGTACTGATACGTCGTAAACGTATCCATAATTTCTGATGTTCCATGTTGTTTTCATGTTATTTGCTACATGTTTGCTATGCACTTTATATCATTTTTATCGATTTTCTGGGACTAACCTATTGACAAGATGACACAGAGCCAGTTCATGTTTTCTGCTGTTTTTAGTTTCAGAAAAATTGTTTTGAAAATATTATCGGAATTGGAAATTTTGAAGCCTAGAAGTCTTAGAATTCCCAAAGGTTTCACGGAGACCCAAAGAGACACGGAGAGGGGCCACAGGGGGGCCACACCATGAGGCGGCGCGCCCCAGGCCACGCCATGGGGTGGTGTGGGCCCCTCGGGCGCCCACCGCATCGCCCTTTCGCCTATAAACCCCCCTCGGATAGTTAACCCTAATAATATCACAATTTTCCATGGAAAACACCCGAGGCCGTCGTCATCGTCAACCCGAGTTTGGGAGGGTTCTGGAGTTCTCCCCAGCACCCTGCCGGGAGGGGAAATCATCACCGGAAGGCTCTACACCACCATGCCAGCCTCTAGAATGATGTTTGAGTAGTTCATCCTTGGACTACAGGTCCATAGCAGTAGATAGATGGTTGTTCTCTCCTCTTTATGCCTCATGTTTATATCTCGTGAGCTTCCCTACATGATTGAGATCATCAATTTGTAATGCTACTTGTTGTGTTTGCTGGGATTCGATGAATATTGAATGATATGTCTCTTGATTATCAATCTATCATGTTATCTTCATTTGTATGTTATTTATGATATTGCATGCTCTCCGTTGTTAGTAGATGCTCTGGCCAAGTAGATACTAGTGACTCCAAGAGGGAGTATTTATGCTCGATAGTGGGTTCATGCCTTGTTTGCATTTATGCTCAAGTGACAAAAACGTGACGGATGGAGGATGTGATGTTTCCATTAGGGAGAAAACAACGATCTTTAAATTACACACTTTGCTTAATGCTATAATCCGTTTCTTGCAACTTAATACTAAAGGTTTGTTCGGATGATATTCTGAGGGTGGTTTATTAGTCATAGATGCAGTTGGATAACGGTCTATGAGTCTTGTTATAATGCTCGCATGAATCACATAGTAATCATCATGTCATGCATGTTTCAATATCTATCAATTGCCCAGCTGTAATTTGTTCACCACGCATGTTATCTATCTTTTATGGAGACACAACACTAGTGAACTGTGGCCCCGGTCCATTTTCTCATACTGATAATACAACCACTACAATTACCATTTTCACATCGTTTCCACTGTTTTCACACTTCTACTATTGTTTTCACATTGTTCTCCTACTCTTTTCCACACCATACGTTTAACCTCTTTGTTATCAGCAAAACCAGTGAGATTGACAACCTCACTGCTTCATTTGGGCAAAGTGAATTGATTGTGTTGTGTAAGTTCCACATTGCTGATGAACCGGTAGTGCCCTACCACCTCAACTACATCAACCTTAGGAAGTTGTTTTCTCCTCCTACTAGTTGATTCAACCTTGGTTTCTTTCTGAGGGAAAACTGTCGTTATGCTCATCATACCTTGCTCTTGGGGTCTCCCAACGAGTGCAAGATGTGCACCATCAAGCTATTTTTCTGGCGCCGCTGCCGGGGAGGAAGAGAATTTCTGCAAGGGGAGTCTCTTACTTCCAATCTCTTTACTTTGTTTTAGTTTTCCTTAGTTTATTTTATTTTGTCTTTTTTGATTCTCCATATCGAAAACACACACACAAAAAATAGTTCTTATTTATAGTTGTTATTTTTTTATCATGTTTTAATCTTGCTTTATCATGCTTGCTATCAATGTTTGATATCTTTGAAACTAGATCTTATTGGCAAGATGGGTTTACGGAAGGACAAAAAAAATATTATAAGGAATACCGCTTGTCACAAAAAGGGATACACTTATGGGAGCAAATTAATAGATTGCATAACTATGCTAAAAACTTGTCCTCTTCTTATAATGTTACTTATTGCTTTGATAAATCTTGTTGCTTTAGGAGGTATAAACACCTTCCTTTTCAATGCGAGTGTAATGATAGTGTTACCATATCTTCTTATGTTAAGGGAAATTATGAACTTTATGATGTGGAACAAATTGAAAAATTTATTGCTTGGAAGGGTGCATTCGAAATTACTTATTTGTTTTAAAATCATGAGGATGTACCTTATAAATATGAGACTTATGATATACTTGAATATGTTCATGAATATGTTATTTTCTTGGAAAGAAATGGCTATGTTCTTAAATATCTTTATAAATGCTCTCAACCAAATTCTAATGCCTTGCAGCAGCCTATGGAAGAAGAAATTGCCGAATCTGGAAGCTCATTGGATGAAAAAGAGGAGGAGAGTGATGATCAAGAGGAGGAAGAATGCCCATGTCTACCTCCCAATTATAGTAACTCTTTAACTCATAATTTTTTTATTACAATCCATGCTACGTTGATAAATCTTATGATAATCCTCTATTTGTTCCAACTATTGATATGCATGATAATGAAGAGGTTCGTTTTGAAAATTTATATGATAATGCTCTAGATGATGGTCCTATGTTATTTCATGTTATAAATTATAATGCTACTAAAAACAGGATTGTATAATGTGTCCCATACCTTTTAAGAGTGACCAATCATCTTGGTTTGATATTGCTAAAAGTGAGAAAGAAGAGGTCTCTATTTTTAATATTGATCCCACTATTTTTGAGTTTTACATGAATTGTGTGCTTTCAGGCCATGACAAACATGCTTTATGTGATACTTATGTTGTTGAGTTTGTTCATGATGCTACTGAAAATTATTACGAGAGAGAAAAATATGGTTGTAGGATCATGTTACTAAAACATCTCTCTTTTTGTTGAAAGTTTTGAAATTTCTCTTGTCCTACCTTCCCATGATTTCTAATTTGAGCTTCTTTAATTAATTTATTTATTTACAAGATTCCTATGCATAGGAAGTGGGCTAGACTTAATTTTTTTTACACTTTCTTCTTGATGCTCTCTTTTACTTAATTCATATGTCTTATGTGAGCATTTTCGTTCTTCCTGTGCCTAGCTAAAAGGCGTTAAAGAAAAGAACTTCTTGGGAGATAACTCATGTTTTTATTTTTTCTTTGTTTTTATCTGTTTTCCTTGAGTCAAGGTGTTGTATAATTCTGTAGGAACTCCTTTGTATCTTTATTTTCATGTATTAGTTGTGCCAAGTAAAGTTTCTAGCTAAAAGTGGAGTTGGTTTTGGATTTTTGCGCAGAAAACAGATTTCTGCTGTCCACCGTAAAAAAATCGATAATTCAGAGAAAGATCGAAATGACCTGAAACTTTTTGTGCTTATCCTCCTCAGCTAACTCCGAAAAAAATTGTTCTTCAATTTTTTGATTTGAGAAACTTAAGTTCCCCAAAAAAAATTCGTCATTACAGACTGTTCTGGTTTTGGTAGATTCTGCCACTTTTCTTGCATTTGCTCTTTTACGATGTCAAGTGGATTTCTTTGCTTCACAGGACATCGTTGTCTGTAGCTAATGTTTAAACGTATCAATAGCACTTGTTCCCATGCATAACCCATGAATGTTTTATTGGTGCACTAACCCTCTAATGCGAACTACTTTGAGTGTAGTTTGAAGGAAGTTTTCAAGGGTCAAGAGAAGAGGGTGGTATAATGTGATCAAGAAGAGTGAAAGGTCAAAGCTTGGCGTGCCCCCGTGGTTCATCCTAGCTAATTCTAAAAAGACTCAAGCGTCTCTTCATCAACAAATTATCAGGATACCTCTAGTGAAACTATATTTTTATTCGGTCACATCATATGAAATTTACTTGGAGCGTCTTTTACTTTTCGTTCTGTTTTATTTTGTTTTCCTTTCTGCAATAATATCATTGCAGCCTAGCATTATTGTTTGGGAGATAGAAACGCTCCGCTTTTTTATTGGAATACTCGTTATGCTCGTATTCTTAATTTTTCTTCTAGTTGCTGCAATTCTTTTAGCTCCTATTTTCGTGCATTTCTTATTCGGGGATGTTAGTTTTAGTAGAGTTATATTAGTACTCTCTTACTTACTTTATATAACTTTTGGAGAGCTTTTCTTAAAACACATATATTGAATGGTACTTGTTGGAAAAACAAAATATTACATGTGGTAGAAATTTATAGCGGTGCAAAAAGAAGCTTGTATAGACTGTGTCTAGACTTTTTCATGCGATGTTAGATGTTATTTTAATTCTGAGCCTAGTGGTTATTTTTGTATCATGAATTTTTTCAAATATCTGAGAGTGTTTAATGTGCCACTGAAATAATCATGAGTTGTTTTTATCACATTGAAGCATAAATTTGTGGTGTTCTCCTTTGAATGTTTTATTTGGTTGACTTGGCGTATGCTTACACCATGTTTATGACTACAAAACAGCCACGAATAGCCTCCATGATCATTTAGTTTTTGACTTCTAATACCACTTATGCTTTGATTAATAATATTTTTGTCGCTATGCATGATTATGGCCATTATGCTCTCTTGATTTGTCGCTCCCAGTCTTTGCTAGCCTCCGCCTGTACTGAGTATAAGCTCTACCCGTGCATCCAACTCCCAAAAACCAAAGTATACCAAATGTGTCCACCATACCTACCTACATGTGGTATTTAACCGCCACTCCAAAGTAAATTACTCATGTGTTATCTTTAAAACTTTCAAAATTACTCATGTTTTTGTGCTCCTGTTTAGCTCACGAGGACGTGACTATAGAATCTTTATCTCACTTGTTGATTGGATTTCACATCCTGGAATAGTGTCGTCATCCGTGTATCCAATTGCTAGAAGAGCTGGCAGCGGGATGCCCAGCCCCAACTTAATACCCACAAATTCTCTTCACTATTACTGCCCCTGGTTTATCAGTCAAAGCATAATTGTGTAAACAAAAAATAAAGAGGGATGAACTTCTACCCCAGTTGCGTCCTTATATGGGAGCTGCTCTTGTGAAGTCTAGTTGGCTTGTGACGTACTGTATTTTTTGTTTACCATTCGTTGACATAAACATACACACCTCTATAAAAATTGGACACTCCTCCGTGGTGGTATGTGATTGTTGGCAGGCACCCGAGTATTCGGCTAGCCATGGTTTGTGTAAGAAAGGTTGGGAGGAGTGTCAAACATTTTATACCTTTGTTTAATAAAATGAAAAGCTCTTGCACAGTGATACATGCTTCCCTCTGCGAATGGCCTTTTTTTTACTTTTATGTTGAGTCTTCATCTTCTAACTTTATTCACAGTTGATAGAGCATACTTGTCATTCTGAGTTTAATGTGCTATTGTCCCAAAAATATTAATGATTGATTCATACTTTGTTATTACTTGCTCTCAAATTATTTGTTCTTGTCACCCTCTTAAACTTTGAAGGTGTCCTGGCATTTATGTTTTGCCCCACTCTTAAGGACAAGCGAAATATCACTTTGCTATGTTTTCTTGATGCTAGAAACAAACGTATAACTTTCAATGCATTGTTATTCATGATCTTCTATTTGTTTTACTTTTCATGATGAAAAGTGGTTGCTATGTTTCATTGTTAGAATTATATCTATCCTGCTTGTGTTTAAAGTAATATGATATCATCTTACATATGCATTTACAATTTTGATGATCAAGTTTATGTTGGTAGCATGTCACCTCAGAAATTATTTGTTTTGTCGTTTACCTACTCGAGGACGAGTAGGAACTAAGCTTGGGGATGTTGATACGTCGTAAACGTATACATAATTTCTGATGTTCCATCTTGTTTTCATGTTATTTGCTATGCACTTTATATCATTTTTATAGATTTTCTAGGACTAACCTATTCACAAGATGCCACAAAGCCAGTTCCTATTTTCTGCAGTTTTAAGTTTCAGAAAAGTTGTTCTAGAAATATTCTCGGAATTGGAAATTTCGAGGCCCAGATGTCTTAGAATTCCCGAAGGTTCCACGTAGTCCCAAAGATACCCTAAGAGGGGCCACATGGGGCCACACCATAGGGAGGTGCGCCTTTGGCCGCGCCATGGGGTGGTGTGGGCCCCTCGGCCCACCGCCATCGCCCTTTCGCTTATAAACCCCCCCTCGGATAGTTAACCCTAAAAATATCCCACTTTTCTATGAAAAACACCCGAGGACGCCGTCATCATCAACCCGAGTTCGGGAGGGTTCTGGAGTTCTCCCCGGCACCCTGTCGGGAGAGGAAATCATCACCGGAGGGCTCTACACCACCATGCCCGCCTTCGGAATAGTTCATCCTTGGACTACGGGTCCATAGCAATAGCTAGATGGTTGTTATCTCCTCTTTATGACTCATGTTTAGATCTCGTGAGCTTCCCTACATGATCGAGATCATCTATTTGTAATGCTACATGTTGTGTTTGCTGGGATCCGATGAATATTGAATGTTATGTCTCTTGATTATCAATCTATCATGTTATCTTCATGTGTATGATATTTATGATCTTGCATGCTCTCCGTTGTTAGTAGATGCTCTGGCCAAGTAGATACTAGTGACTCCAAGAGGGAGTATTTATGCTCGATCGTGGGTTCATTCCTCCTTTGCATATGTGCTCGAGGGACAGAAACATGACGGGTGAAGGATGTTATGTTGCTATTAGGGAGAAAACAACGATGTTTACATTTTTTACATTACACACTTTTCTTAATGCGATTATCCGTTGCTTACAACTTAATACCTAAGGATTGTTCGTATGATATTTTGAGGGTAGATTATTAGTCATAGATGAAGTTGGATAACGGTCTATGAGTCTTGTTGTAATGCCCGCATGAATCACATAGTAATCATCATTTCATGCATGTTGCAATATGTATCAATGGCCCAGCTGTAATTTGTTCACCTCACAT
This sequence comes from Alopecurus myosuroides, assembly GCA_028641055.1. Lineage (NCBI taxonomy): Eukaryota > Viridiplantae > Streptophyta > Magnoliopsida > Poales > Poaceae > Alopecurus > Alopecurus myosuroides. The sequence continues at coordinate 264,439,849 of CM054062.1, forward strand.
GTTATCTATACTTGATTCCCCGAAAGATATTTTTATGTGTTCCTCAACTCAAATGAGCTTGACAAGGATTAGAGGTTCTAGGATATCTGATGGTACCTAATGGTACTATGGATAGTTGTTTAAGCTATGCTTCCTTACTAAGGTAGTGTTGCTTCTTGTGGTCTTCTATTGCCTGCAATATCCTTGTCTGAATTTCCCCCTAAGCTTGAGGTACTGCCTTTGTCACTTACAAGTAAGATCAACTCTTGGATTCCATCTTCACTGTCTCACCCTTGTGGTGAAGACAACCAATTACTCCAAGCAAATATTTTTCTTAGGTGCTTATAAAGGAATGTAAGTGTGTTTGATGACATCAATTTGCCCTATGCATATAAGAAGAAGTTGTTGGCAAGCTAGCTAGGCTTGCCTCCAAATTACTATTCATATACACATGGCTGAGATGTACTAGGTTATTCAACCTTTTGTTTGTTTTGGTATGGCACTCCATTGTTTGAGTCTACAAAAGTGATATGTTAACAAGGTCTAGAAACTTGTTACGAAACTACTTCTATATAACACTAACTTTGGATTATCACACTATTTCAATAGGAGTTAATAAGATCAGATTAAGGTATAAGAGCTTCCAACTACTCTTATAATAGATTGGAATAGCACTTCTAAAACAATCTGAAGAATCCTTCTGCAGATCTTCTTGTCTAAGTTCCTCCTTTCTTGTGGGTTGCTTCTCTTGCAGAATGACTTAGAGAAGATTGGGAAACAAGATATAATGGTCTAGCCAACATAACAATATCTAGATTAAGAGTTAGTTCATGCTTTTATTATCCTTCCATACACTTCTTATTTTGTTTCCCATAAGATATGTACTTGTCTCATACATGATTGGTTTTACTTACCTTTCAATTCAATTCATCTAATAGAGGTTATAACTTATTGTTATTCATTAGTTGTATCCAGAGATACTTTAGTTGTTGAATGTTGATTTGGATAGACATGTGGAGTGTTTGTGGAATGAGGACTTAAGATAATAAGTTGATCAAATGGTTCATTGATGTGTTCAGGTTTCATATGCTCACTTGTATAAGATGAATGGGACAATGAGCATATGAAGGTTATTGGAGTTTAATGACTTAAGTCAGAGTTGTTAGTTGGTATTTCAGAGTGTCATGTTGCTAGCTTATATTCTCATCTTTAATATTTTTTTTTTTTTTTGAATAATAGCAGGAGAGCTGCTATGTTTATTTCAAAGTTAGGAAAGCACTTTACAGAGGTGAACTGTAGAGAACACGATAAAGGGTTTTGAACCCTTTAAAAGAACGGAAAAAACATCGACCGCTCAAAAAAAGAAGAAAGCACCCCATCAGCCGGGATCAAAAGGCGCTCCTCCTGCCTGATCCCTCAACGCAAGTGGTGCCCCAGCTTGGATCCAAACTCTTGCCTCATCGTTTATTTGATTGTTAAGCGCAATCCCACTTAACTCCTTTTTGTCGAAAACTCTCCTATTCCGCTCACGCCAAATCTCCCAGCAGACTAACTTCAAGCCGGTTGTGGCAGATTTTCTTCTCTCCTTAGATGAGGAAAGTCGAACTTCCTGAAACCAATCTCCCAGTGACACTACAGAGGAACCCCAAGTTGCCGGGTTCAAACTAGGCTCCCCGAAGGTTGATGCTGCCCGCGCCCACACAAGCCTGCTGTATGGGCACTCCCGTATGAGGTGACTAGCTGTTTCTAGATTTCTGTGACAAAGCGGGCAGAAATAGTCGTTTGGCCATCCCCGTTGCAGTAATTTGTCGGCCGTGAGCACCCTTCCTATCAGCAAAGTCCAAATGAAGAATTTGCATTTTGCCGGGGCCCAGCCCTTCCAAACAGCTTCCTGGAAGATAGTTCTTTCCGCTCCCAGAAAATGTAACCTATAAGCCGAATTAGCTGAATATTCGTTCTTTGGCCCGTAGCACCATGTTATTTTGTCTTGTTCTTGAGATAGCCGAACTTGGTCCAAACCATCAGCCAATTTCATTAGCTGTTCGGTGTGCTGCAGGTCCAAGGAGAATCTCAGATCCGTAAGCCATTTATCATTGCTTAAAGCATCTTCCACCGTCCTGTTCTTGCGAACCGAGATTTTGAAAAGATCTGGAGCCATAAGAGCCGGCACTTGACCCATTAGCCATTTGTCTGTCCAGAACTTTGCCTTCTTACCATTGCCAATAGTGACTAAAGTTGCTGTCGTGAACATGGAGTGGTCGGATTTGTTGCAAGGAAGGGTAAAGTGCGCCCATGGCTTTGCAGGTTCCTCCCACCTCTGCCAAAGCCAGCGTAGTCTCAGCGCTCTACCAAAGGCCGAGATACAGTGTATCCCCAAGCCACCTTGTGACTTAGGCCTGCAAACTTGCTTCCAACTCACCCTGCATTTGCCGCCTCCACAGGTGGACTCTCCCGCCCAAAGCCAAGCTCTCCTGCGCCTGTCAAATTCTTTCCTCACCCAAGCTGGCATATCATGAATACCCATCTGGTAGACCGCAAGGGATGTTAGGACCGAGTTCAGCATAATAAGTCTCCCCGCTTTGCTCATAAGTCTAGCCTTCCAAGCTGCTAGGAACTTATCGACCTTATCCAACAAAGGTTGCCAGTCAGCTTTGGTGAGCTTCTTGATCGACAGAGGCATTCCCAGGTAGACACATGGAAGATGTACCACCGGCATTTGCATGTTAATCAACAATTCGTCAAGGTTGACATCTTGGCAGCTTATAGGTGTGACAGAGCTCTTGTTGAAGTTAGCGACTAGACCTGTAGCATTGCCAAAGGAGCTGAACACCTCCTTAATGCCAGCAAGGTCCCTTGCCGTAGGATTGAGAAAAAGTGCCACATCATCTGCGTACAAGGACGTTCTGAAGGAGCACTGCTTGCCCTTGAGATATGTACATATTCCATAAATATATTATTAATAATAATTAAGTCATTTCCCACTTGTGGGTTCTGAGTTAACACTTGTTTTATCATTTTTTTCTATTGAACCTTTGTTATTTACTTTTAAAGGTTTACTTAATAGATATAAGATGATTTATAGAGGTGTAGTGTGAATTGATTTATAACTTAAAGAGTTATTGTTTTATAGTACATAACATCTCTGTTGATGAGATGGTTCAATTGTGTATTACTCATTTGTGGAAGTATGATTATCAGTTATGTGATTTGGATACTCACCCCTCTTTGAGTACTAGATACCTAGTGAGTTATCTCAGCTCACTTATAGACTTCAGATTAGGCTTGCTGAGAGTTAGTGTTGGTCATCACCAATTGGGATTTGTCTTATAAAATGATTAGGTTTGTAAGATACATCTTATAAAGATCACTCTAAATGTACTCTCGAACCGATGATCTACACCTATTTCATCATGGAGTGTAACATTGGTTACTTTGCTTCGTTTAAACTTTCGCGCCAAAATTTGCCGTACTTTCAGATGCATGATATGCAAATGCACATATTATATTATGATCCTTATAACTTCCCAAACACTGGCATGTTATAGTTACTTTGTCGATACGGGTAACTCCAACAATATTAGGTTGGTAACTTTATCACTATTGGGTGGTAACTATATCTCTACTATGCTGATAACTTTATAAGTAAATGGTGGGTAACACCATCTCTACTAGGTTGGTAACTCTATTGGTATTGGGTGACTAATTCTATCGGTACTGGATGGATAACTATTATTGATCGAATAGGGTAATTACGTCGATTTTGTGATGGATAATTATATCATGAACACATGGGTAACTATGTCAATACTAGACGGTCAACTATTAACGAGACAGTAGGGTAACTTAATCAGTATGTGGTAGTCCGACGAGACTCCTGGCGTGGTGGTCTGTCGTGGTGGTGTCACGGCAGATGCCATAGGATGGCTAAAGATGTGGGGACGATGGACGCTGGAGGCGCTCGGGGAGGGATCACGCAGCGAGTAGCCGCGTGAGGATGAATCTAGCACTGCAAACAACAAGATCTACCCAGGTTCAGGGCCCTCGTGTGGAGGTAAAACCCCTACTCCTGCCCTTCTCTCTTTGTATTCCTGTCTCACCGAGTAGCCACAGTACAAGTTTTAGCTTACAACCGAGTAGCCACACTTCCCTCTATGCAACTGTAGCCCCTAGTCGTGTCGTCCCTCGCGCAGGAGGTGGCAGGGCACCTTATATACTGGTGCCCAGCCGGATACAGCCAAGATGTCGACATAGTGTGCACACTGCACACTTCCAGCTTCCCGCTGACAGCTTTGGCTTCCAAGTTTGTCTCCGTTTGGAAAGTCGTTGTGCAAAACCAAGAAGCTGATCTGTTATCACTGACACTGTCACGGGGTGGGCCCCCCTAACCTGCGACGCCCTGCTGACACCCTGGCGCGGATAAGCACGCGCTCTGCAGATGAACAGTGCCCCAGTACGGACCCAGGATACGCGGGATCCTGTGTCAGAACGGCTCCTTTGACTTCTGGCCCGAGTAGGAGACCGCCATTTTTACTCGGGCCTCTTCCTCTACTCGGAGGAGAATAACTTCCTTGATTCCTCCTCCTGGCCATCAGTGTGTACGGCCGAATAGCAGTCTATCGGGTAGCGAGTACCGGGTAGCCAGCTACTCTGCCAAACGTCTCTTTTGATCTCGCCCTTAGCACTTGCCTTTACCCTACTCGGGGGTAACCCCCCGACATTAGTCCCTGAAGCTGGTAGAGTCCTGCGAACTCGTTCACTGGGCTCTGCCAGCTTAAAACCAATCTTGCCTTTGAACCTTAGGTTGCTGAGTAGAACCTCCGAGTAGCCCCTAATTCTGGCTCGAGTCTCTTCTCTTCAGAATAGAACTATTTCTCTTCTCTGTCGCCGAGTAGAATGACTTTGCGGAATTCCTGGAGAGAATCTCGGCGTGGTAGACCAAATCCACCTTTCCGCACTGCAACTAGAAACGTGTCATGTTCTCGTACCCCCGACGCCTCAGTGCCCGGGATATGGCAGGCCACGCGCCCATCACTGCGGCATGGGCCCACCGGCCCGTTAGGTCACATCAAGTGCAGTTATCACCCACGATCTCGAGGTGGGATCAATTGCGGCCGTTACGCGCGCAGACTGCGTTGTGTGCGTTTCTAACTGGCCCACACCCCACGTCGCACGATTTCCGCGCACAAACTGATCCCACTAACTCCATCAGTAACGGCTACCCGAGGGGAGGAATAAATACCCCCTCGGTAACTCCTTCTTCCCCTTCCGGATCTCATTCACTTCCTTCCTCTTTGCATCTCCGCCGCCACAGAGTGCTTCCGCCGCTGCGCTTCTCACCGCGCCGCTGCTCCCTGTGACACCGGAAGGCTAGCAAATCCCATCAATCTTCCACACATCTCCACCAAACCTCCTCTTCTCGATGGCCCGCGACGATGATGCCCGCGCCGGATGGGCTGGTTCCGAGGTCACGGCAGACGATTGCCAGTGGCTCGTGAACACCCGTCGGGTTCCCGCCGGCGTGCCCTTGAAGGGAATATGCCCGAGAGGCAATAATAAAATGGTTATTATCTTATTCCTTGTTTATGATGAATGTTTATTTCTCATGCTAGAATTGTATTAACCGGAAACGTTGATACATGTGTGCTTAATAAACAAACAATGGTTCCTAGTAAAGCCTCTCTTTTAACTAGCTCGTTGATTAATAGATGATCAAGGTTTCCTGATCATGAACATCGGATGTTATTAATAACGGGGTCATGTCATTAGAAGAATGATGTGATGAACATATACCCAAAGAGAATATAGCAATGCGATCAAGTCATTTAGTTTACATTGTTATATCAAACACACGAAGTAACTTATTCCTTATACCATGAGATCATGTCAATCACTGATACCGGAAGAGTGCTTTGATGGAATCAAACGTCACACCGTAACAGGGTGACTATAAAGGTGTCATTGAGTATTCGGAAAGTATTAGTTGAGGATCATGGATCAAGAGTGGGATTTGTCCATCCAAATGACGGAGAGATATACTCTGGGCCCTCTCGGTGATATCACATCGAAACCGCTTGCAAGCACGTGATATGATCACAAGGATGTTATATCACGGGAACGAGAAAAGAGTACTTGTCGGTAACGAGATTGAACAAGGTATGGTTGATACCAATGATCGAATCTCGGACAAGTAAAATATCGCGAGACAAAGGGAATAGTTCACGGCGTTGTTGGTTCACACGATCACGAGAGTCATCGTTGAATATATAGGAGTCATCACGGATCTCCAGATCCCGCTGTTGATTATTGATCGGAGAGGAGTCTCGATCATGTCTATCTTATTCGCGAACCGTAGGGTGACACACTTAAGGTTCGATGACGCATTTGAGAGGATACGGAATATCGAAGAATATTTTGGACAGCACCGAAATTGTTTCGGGGAAAATTGAAATAGTTCAAGGGGTTTTTCGTCGAATGGTTGTTAATAGAATTAACAAATGATTCGAGGTGCTATATGCAAAAGTTTGTTAATAGAATTAACAAATGCTGAAATAAAGAAATAAAAAGGTTTTATTTATTTATTAAAAGAAAACCTTTGGATTTTCCAAGTGGGAAATTATGGGAGCATGAGTGGGTGTGAGTGGAGCTTCCACTCACATCATGAGGGAAGAGGTGGGGGCACACCATGGGGCTGGCCGCACCCCCCTTGGGCTGCCTCCCCCCTCTCCTATAAAAGGAGGGTGAGAGCTCTCCCTCCTCCACACACTTTGCCACTTCCCTTTCCCTCCACCCGCTGCTCCATTTCATGGTCTCCGGCTTGGCGAAGCCCTGACCGTGGGATTCTTCACCACCACCACGTCGTCGTGCTGCTGGAGTTCCGAGGGATCCTCTACTTCCGCGCCCCGCTGGAACGAGGGAACGGAGGTCGTCATCAACCGTACGTGTGACCAATCACGGATGCACCGCCGGATTGCGGTGCTCATCTTCTCGCCATCGGGATCGGTGTGAGTACGACTACGCCAACAACGAGATTTGATCTCGTACCACTTTGAGTCTTCGAGGGTATGTGTTCTCCTTAACCCTCTTGTTGCCCGTTGCAATTCGTCTCCTAGATTAGATCTTGGCCTTGCGGGTGTCTCTCGTGTAGGAAAATTTTTGTTTTCTATGCTACGTTCCCCTTCAGTGGTATCAGAGCCGGATCTATGCGTAGATGTTTTGTACGGGTAAAACACATAGGTGTATGTGGGCGTTGATGATCATGTTATTACCTCCTTGACTATTTTATGATCTTAGTGGCATAGTGGGATGAAGCGGCCCGGACTAACCTTACATGTCCACGTACATGAGACTTGTTCCACAACTGACATGCAACTTGTATTGCATAAGTGGCTTGCGGGTGTCTGTTTCTCCTACTATAGTTAAGATCTAATCTATGAAGGGTTGTTAAAAATGTGTTTATCAACGTTGTGGTTGATGTTCGTAGGTATGAACGGTTCTATCATCGAAAGCCCTAAGCCACGTAAAATATGCAAAAATAATTTAGAGGCGTCTAACTAGTTTTTGCTGGGCTTGTGATGTGATATGGTCAATATTACAAATTTGATTATGAGATGATCTATTTTGTAAATTATTGATATACCGGAAGGTATCCATATGATTGTCTTCTTCTTGATGGACAATCAAGATTGGGTGCCATGGTACTTGGTACCACGCCGGTGGAATGATGAAGATCATACCATGATGCACATGATGGAGATCAAGTGCAAGGAGGACCATATCATATCACGTTATCCTTACATGTGATGTATGTGATGTTAATAATTTTATGCATCTTGTTTTGCTTAGATAGCGACGGTAGCATTATAAGATGATCCCTCTCACTTAATATCAAGATAATAATGTGTTCTTCCTTAAGTATGCACCGTTAAGAAAGTTCGTCGTTTCGAGACACCACGTGATGATCGGGTGTGACAGACTCAACGTTCGCATACAACGGGTGTTTTCAAGCCTAGCATGTACAGACATGGCCTTGAAACACACGCAATACTACGGTTCTACTTGGCGAGCCTAGCATGTACAGACATGGCCTCGGAACACGTAACCGAAAGGTAAAGCATGAGTCATATGGATGATATGATGAACATGTCGATGTTCGCCTTTGAAGCTACATCATCTCACGTGATGATCGGTTTTGTTGTAGTGAATTTGGTTCGTGTAATCACTAAAGACGACTAAGAGGGATGTTGTTTTTGAGTGGGAGTTCATGGTTTAATTTTTTGAATTAACTTGAACTTATTTATCATGAACAACAAATCAAAGTGAATTTGCACAAATTGTAGTATTCATTGGCATCTATAATTACCTTACACTTAGATTGTTAATTGAGATATAACTGTTATGATCTGGTAAATACCATTTAAGATTGGTACCGTATTAGTGAAATTTAAAATTGAGTCCTATTGTAGATTTTTGGTATTTCCTACCTAGCTCCATATGGTTAATGATTGATTAATCTAGAGAGCAAATAATTCCTACTTAGAATCCAGAGTCATGGTTGCTTTCGTATCACTTTATCTTCAAAAGAATGTTTTGTTGATCAAAGTGATTTAGGAACTGAAAAGAGTTGTTTTCAGAAACAATCAAGTGAAAGATATATTGATATCTAGAAACTTATTTGTGGCAACATGACTGAGTATAATTTAGCGTGACAATGTTTGCTTATATTATCTGAATATATGCAAATTTAGCGTGACAATGTTTGCTTATATTATCTGAATATATGCAATGATTGAAGACGCTAGGCGTTTGAATATTCCAAGAAGTTGGGCGCTCAAAATTATCCTCTAAATCCCTTCCTTCGAGCTATAGTAGCTTAATCATAAAATTGTTATGAGGGGGTGGATTAGAAGTATGGGTAAAGTATTTTACCTTACTTGGAAACTGTTAAGAGTGGAATCTAGAAGAATGCTATTGATATCGTGATATTAGTAGAACCATCAAACTCAAAGTATGACTCAATGGGTGATAGTATATGACTAACACGCCAAAGAGAATGAGCTAGTAAGACTAGCATTGTTTGATGTTGAATGATTCTTCTATAAAGGAAAGGGAATATTGAAAATAGAATTACAAATAGATATATGGCAGAAAAGAAGATAACTGGAAAGTCCAGCTCAGGAGTATATGCTTGATATACAAGTTATAGATGTATTACTAGTTAACAAAGTATTTTTGGGTATTTTGATACCACATTGGTTGGTATGAGTTGTCATACAAAGCAACGCAATGAAAGAAATACAAGGGCCTAAAAGGAACTAGTAATAGATGTGGAATCGATTATGACAAGAACATAAATAAAGTGTTATTGTGTTCATTGTAGTATCGAACCAAACATTCAAGATTTATTGTAAGAACTTAATAAGTTGTTATTTTGTTCTAGTCTTTTGTGAGAACAAATGAGATTGTTCAAACTATGATCATATTCCATAATTGATGGATATGTTAATATAAATCATGTTGGTAAAGTAAACATCTATAAGACTAAATGCTAAACGTTGCAAGACGTTGAAGAGTTTCACTTAAATTGTGACACCACCATTTTAGTTCATATCGGAAAGGAAAACATGAAGGAACTCCATATTGATGGACTTCCAGAGTCATTTTATTGACGCTTGTGAGACCTCTTCCAAAAGATGACTAGAATTCCGTTCTTAGGCCAAAGTAGAATGGACGACTAATTTAGTGGAGATTATACATATTGATGTATATAGTCCATTATGTGTAGTCATGTATGGTGGATTAATTTTTCCTTCATAAAATTCTGTCGATGATTTAAGTAGATATGTGAGTATATCTATTTAAAGGGAACAGAGTTTGACATTTTGAATTGGTTCAAAAGGTTGTTAATATGAAGTTAAAATCAATGTAACAAGATAATCAAGTTTTTATGATTGGATCATAAAGAATAAATTTTGAGTTACAAGTTTAGCAAAACATCTGAGAAGTTGCAGAATTGTTCTACAACTTATACTTCTCGAATACACCACATTAGATTGGAGTATTCAAGAGACAAAAATCAAACCTTGTTTGACATGGTAAGATTAATAAAAATGCCATTATAATTTTGTAGTTTATACATTAGTGACAACCGTTTTTCCCACTGAAAAGAGCACCATCATGATCCGTTGAAATTGACAACATATAAGATATGGTTTGGGTAATGACCCGAATTGTCATTTTTCTTAAGTTTTGGTATGCATAGCATGTGTAAAATGTTTACAACCAAAATAGGATAAATATATGTTTATAAGGTTATCCCAAATAAAACATTGGGTATTTCTCCTATCACCGAACCAAAAGACAAATGTTGTTTGTCAGAAAAGGTTGATTTCTCGAGAAAGTAGTTCTTGCGAAACAAGTGAGTGGGAGCACAGTACTAACTCAACGAGATTAGAGAATCTTCGTTATCATGTCAAGAGTAGCGCAGCACTGGAAGTTGTTCCGGGGTTTACTATTTTGACTAAGTAGAAGACACTACAAATGTTGTAGATACTTCAAATGAGTTTGCGAACTGTACCAGAAAAGTCCAAAAACTTTGTACTTAGAACAACTTGTGGTTTAAGTGTAAAGTGTTGTTTTGACAACAAAAGGACCTGGACCTTATAAAGGAAGCAAATGATGGGCCCTGACTTCGTAAAATTGACTATGAGTCATTATATCCGCCATAGTATCCTTGTATGAATATCAAGTATGTGACTTGGTAGTCCTTTCGATAGGCATGATGCCTAACGATAGCAAAAGGGTCTATATAGCGACAAAGACATGGATTTTACATCTTATTAAAATTGTACTTATCGAAAAGTTGTTTTCGACGAAGTTCAAAGAGTTAACTGCTACAAGATTTTGATCTTCCGTAGTGATGCTTAGTCTTTGCAGATAGTTCTAGCAAAGTTACATATTATGATATGGCAGTTGAATAACAAAACCAACTCTCCTCTCAAGGAAGTTTTATCAAGGATGTGTACTTGACACAGTCTAAGAGTTTTGTAAAATTCAAAAAGGTTGCTAGAAAGGTATGCACACTTCAATGGTTAAAGTGAGCATAACGAAGTTGAAATCTTTACCTTAATGAAGTTATCAAAAGAGTTTGATTCCATCATGAACGATAAAGATACTTGTAAAGTTACAAGAAATTAAGTGGGAGCGCTATGACATATTTCCAATACTTTATGTAGATGACATATGGTTGATTGGAAAATATGTATTTTAAATTAACACGGTTAAGATTTTCATATTGATGAAAGGCTTAGAAGATATTGGGCATCGATATCTATAAAAGATGGATTGAAGCGCCTGATATGATTGAAGCCAAATTACATAGATGAAATATTGAAGTAAGTCAATATAAAATTGATAAGAAGGAGTTCTTGTCACATGGAAAATAATTGAGCAAGATTCATGTGTTTTGACACATGATGAGCATCATTGAAATTGAGATTTCTAAGTCATGTTTCCATGCTATGTACACAACCAGATGAGTCCTATGCTATAAAATGTTATAGTAGGATAATTCATATGATGATTAGACAACAGTGGGAGAGATCCTTGTGTCATTTTAGAAATGCTAAGGATATGTTTTCCTATATAGTAATGACAAAATATTAGTTGTAATATGTTACACTAATAGTCTTGTCATTTATTCAAGTAATTTTATCTCAATTAAAATATGTGATGAACGGTAGCACAATAGGATGGAAGAAAGTTCCATGCTGGATTTGAAAGAGTTTCAAAATTAAAATATTGTGACAGATACTACAACAAAGGCTAAAGTATATCGTTGTGTTGACAACTGATAATAAGCGTATTTTGTGTCAAGGAGTTCTTTATTGAACTCGGTGAATTTCCAAGAATGCTGAAACTATGAAGCTACATTTTCACAATGTTAGTAACATCAGTTTAAGCTGAGGAATTAAGGTATCACCGAAACTTGGTGAGTTTCCAAGAATGCTAACACTATGAAGCTACATTTTCACAATGTTAGTGACATCAGTTTAAGCTGAGGAATTAAGTTTTCACCAATTGACCATATATATACAAAGCCATCTCATTAGAGAATGAGTGATGCGTGTAGACACAAAGAACATGCAAATACAATAGGACCTGAACAGTTCAGATCTTTTTGATAATGTTTACCACATGCGAAGCATGGTAATAACACTGGTACGCCATATGTGTTAAGTGCTTACAGACTAGATTATTGACTCTAGTGCAAGTGGGAGACTGAAGGGAATATGCCCGAGAGGCAATAATAAAATGGTTATTATCTTATTCCTTGTTTATGATGAATGTTTATTTCTCATGCTAGAATTGTATTAACCGGAAACGTTGATACATGTGTGCTTAATAAACAAACAATGGTTCCTAGTAAAGCCTCTCTTTTAACTAGCTCGTTGATTAATAGATGATCAAGGTTTCCTGATCATGAACATCGGATGTTATTAATAACGGGGTCATGTCATTAGAAGAATGATGTGATGAACATATACCCAAAGAGAATATAGCAATGCGATCAAGTCATTTAGTTTACATTGTTATATCAAACACACGAAGTAACTTATTCCTTATACCATGAGATCATGTCAATCACTGATACCGGAAGAGTGCTTTGATGGAATCAAACGTCACACCGTAACAGGGTGACTATAAAGGTGTCATTGAGTATTCGGAAAGTATTAGTTGAGGATCATGGATCAAGAGTGGGATTTGTCCATCCAAATGACGGAGAGATATACTCTGGGCCCTCTCGGTGATATCACATCGAAACCGCTTGCAAGCACGTGATATGATCACAAGGATGTTATATCACGGGAACGAGAAAAGAGTACTTGTCGGTAACGAGATTGAACAAGGTATGGTTGATACCAATGATCGAATCTCGGACAAGTAAAATATCGCGAGACAAAGGGAATAGTTCACGGCGTTGTTGGTTCACACGATCACGAGAGTCATCGTTGAATATATAGGAGTCATCACGGATCTCCAGATCCCGCTGTTGATTATTGATCGGAGAGGAGTCTCGATCATGTCTATCTTATTCGCGAACCGTAGGGTGACACACTTAAGGTTCGATGACGCATTTGAGAGGATACGGAATATCGAAGAATATTTTGGACAGCACCGAAATTGTTTCGGGGAAAATTGAAATAGTTCAAGGGGTTTTTCGTCGAATGGTTGTTAATAGAATTAACAAATGATTCGAGGTGCTATATGCAAAAGTTTGTTAATAGAATTAACAAATGCTGAAATAAAGAAATAAAAAGGTTTTATTTATTTATTAAAAGAAAACCTTTGGATTTTCCAAGTGGGAAATTATGGGAGCATGAGTGGGTGTGAGTGGAGCTTCCACTCACATCATGAGGGAAGAGGTGGGGGCACACCATGGGGCTGGCCGCACCCCCCTTGGGCTGCCTCCCCCCTCTCCTATAAAAGGAGGGTGAGAGCTCTCCCTCCTCCACACACTTTGCCACTTCCCTTTCCCTCCACCCGCTGCTCCATTTCATGGTCTCCGGCTTGGCGAAGCCCTGACCGTGGGATTCTTCACCACCACCACGTCGTCGTGCTGCTGGAGTTCCGAGGGATCCTCTACTTCCGCGCCCCGCTGGAACGAGGGAACGGAGGTCGTCATCAACCGTACGTGTGACCAATCACGGATGCACCGCCGGATTGCGGTGCTCATCTTCTCGCCATCGGGATCGGTGTGAGTACGACTACGCCAACAACGAGATTTGATCTCGTACCACTTTGAGTCTTCGAGGGTATGTGTTCTCCTTAACCCTCTTGTTGCCCGTTGCAATTCGTCTCCTAGATTAGATCTTGGCCTTTCGGGTGTCTCTCGTGTAGGAAAATTTTTGTTTTCTATGCTACGTTCCCCTTCAGCCCTGCAGGCCTTCGAACGGCGAGCTCGTCCCTACTCCGGAGGCGGACGAGTTCGTCGTGTTCCTCGCTCACTTCAAGCGAGGATTCGGGCTTCCCGTCTCCGACTTCTTCCGCTCCTTCCTCAACCACTTCGGCCTTCAACCGCATCATCTGCCTCCGAACGCCATCGTGATGCTCGCATACCACGCCGTGGTGTGCGAGGCGTTCTTGGGTGTGCGCCCCACGGTGCACACCTGGGCGCGCTACTTCTTCTTCAGGAAGCAGAGCGTGCCCAAGCCGGGTAGCACGGAGAGCACCCGCAGCATGACCAAGACCGGCAGCGCCATGATGCTGCAATGCGGCGGGACCAACCACCCGCGCATCAAGGGCCTTGACTCCGTGCGCAAGTGGCAGCGGTAGTTCTTCTACGTGAAGAACGTTGCTGTTGAAGAGGGAGCGCCAATTGTGGATCGGATCCACCTCCCCAAGTGGACGAACACGGCGCCCACCCAACAGAATTGGGGATTCAAGCCTGCACTGGAAGGCGACATCAAGCAGATCAACCAGCGCCTTGCCCAGCTGAAGGATTTGGGGCTGAAGAGCGATGACCCCATCGCCTGCTGGATTTCCAGGCGAGTGCTCCCGCTGCAGCGCCGTGCGCACCTCATGTGCTACATGGGTGGCAACAGAGATTGCACGAGGACCACCACGTTCGAGTTGAGCAACGCGGACGTGGCCGTCTGGGCGCGCTCTATCATGAGCACTGGCCTCACCGACAACTGGCAATACGGCTTCGTGCCGTATAGCCGTACGAAGCCCGTCGGACAGGTTAGTACTTTTATGTTCCATCTTTGCGGTATGACACCGAGTAGACGGCCTTCCATCTTAGGATACTTAGTATTCGCATGCTGCGCCGAGTAGAACTCCCGCTAGTGTCCACTAGGCTTCATGTGCTTCGTGTTTGCACGCCATGTCGAGTAGAGCACTTGCTAGTATCTGTTAGGCCTTATGTGCTTTGTGTGTGCACGCCATGCCGAGTAGAACATTTACTCAAATATGCTTTGTGTTTGCATCCCGCCCCGGGTAGAGTTCCTTGTATTACTCAACTGATTTGTGCTGCTTGCTTGTGTTTTCAGCACCTTGACCGCCAGCTCGCTGAGAACGAGGAGCTCCTTGAGGCCAACTGGGACCCAGACCGGACGGAGGATGACGAGACCGCCTACGACACCCAGGACACCCTATGTGTCCCTCATGCCGAACAGCATGGTAAGCACCACGTCGATGCTTCCATTCGGGATTGGTCTGAGGACGATGAAGAAGGTGACTAAGCTCGCCTCTGCTGCTACGGGTAGCACTGTTTCTTCTTCCTTTCCTCTTCTCAGTCGTTGCTTCTCTATTCTGCAGACGATGTTGATGCTGATGAGGACGACGAGGACGTCCTCGACGTCAACCCGGTTGCGGTGGCCGCTCCTACCACTCGTAAGAGGACGGGTAGTGGTGCCCAAGAGCCCCCCGCCAAGAAGCCGAAGGCCGAGAAGAAGAAAAAGCAAGTTTCAGGCCGAAGGCTACCCCCTTCCCGCAAAGGGTAAGCAGTTTCCCTCTGGTCTACATCTTGTCAATGCTTCCTGGTGTTCTTCTTTCCCTCCCCTTCTCTAAACTTCATTTTCTCTTCAGCGCTCCCTTGGACGCTGATGCTGCTGCTGCCCCCGCCAAGTCCAAGAAGAAAACACCCGTCGACCCCGAGTCGCTCATCAATCTTGATGAGGACGAGGAGGAGCCTGCCGCATGGGATAGGACGCGTGAGTCCTCTCCCGCAAAGGAAGAAGAAGAAGGCGTGAGTCCTCTCGATCTTCTCGCGCGAGGTCCAAGAAACTGAGGTGCAGTCCGCGGGGATCGAGCAGATAATCGACCGGGCAGGCTTCATCGACGCGGTGTGGGAGAGCGACCTCCTTGGCAACAAGACCTGGAATGGCTTGACCTTGGGCCCGCTGGACCATTGGCGCATCGACTGGAACAAGGCGGACATGGGCTACAATCCCATGACGATCTCGTCCGCCACTAGCACGCTGGCCGCGAAACTGTTCGTCCACCGCAAAGCTGCAGAAGACCTCGAACAAACCTATGCTGTAAGTTGTGTTTGCCTGTTCCGAGTTGCGGTTTTCTTCTCTTCTATTCCTCTTCTTCCCCTTAACCATCATCCAGTCCCCGAGATTCGGGTCGAGTAGACGGGTACTCAACCGAGTTGCCGTCTTCTCGGGCCGAATCTTGAAAACAATGTCTAACTCCTTTTCTTTCTCCTTCTCAGAATAGTCTCTTGAAGAGGACAACCCTCTACCGGCGGCTGCTCTGGAACCACTCCATTGCCAAGAGGCGCCTCGAGGCCCTGGAAGCGGAGCGCAAGAACGATGCTGAAACGGAGAAAGCAGCCCTGGATCATGCTCTCTAGATTTCAGCACTCGAGAGTAAGCTTCTAGCTATTCGGTTAATGCGTTTTTTGTTTACGCCCGTATGTGCTCTTTGCTCTAACTCCCTCTACTCTGCAGGCAAACTTGAGACGCTGACGGATGAGCACAAACACTGCCATGTCTTCGTCGAATCCGCTGAAAGCAAGATTAAGGAACTTGAAGATGAGTTGCCGTTTTCTTGGTTATTTTACTCCTTTCTTGTGGCTACCCTGCTTACTGTGGCGCTTCTGTCCGCAGAAGAGTACAAGAAGTTCCGCGAGGAGCATCTTGACTGTCTGAAGCCTGCCGAGTTGAAGCAGCAGATTGCGGATCTAGAGGTGGAGTTCAGGAATAGGCACCTCACCGAGATGAAGCCGCTGCAAGTCAAACTGAAGACTGCCCTCCAGGACGCCATAGACCTGACTGCCGAGAAGGACAAGATGGAGGCGGCCTTCAAGGCCAAGCAGCGGGCCCTCGAGTTGGAGAACGAGACGCTGAAGAAGAGCAATGTGGACCTCATGAGCCAGCTGGCCGAGTTCCGCAAGGTTGAAGAGAAGAACATTGCTGACGAGGAGTCGTGGAAGAGGAAGCTGCAATCGCTACTCTGCGACCTGAACAGTAAGTTCTCGCTCCTCTGCGCCTTCCTGTTTCCTTCTTCCTCTTTGTGACTTGATTTGTATCTCTTCTCTGCCTCTGTTTCTAATCCTTTCTGATAGCATTTTCAGAAATCTTCCCCGATCTCTGCTCGGCTAGCAAGCCTGCCCTGTCTAAGGCACAAGAACTTCGATCCGAGAAGGGACTGCCGATGGACACCAAGGCTTCGATTGAAGATAGCTTCACAAATCTGCAGGGACAAGTTCAGCGTCTGAGGGGCTTGGGCACTGATTTGGCATCCACGGCCTTCAAGCTGCATGCGCTGTTCTGGCCCCAAGAACCTTTGCCAAGAACCATCCGCGTGCTCGCCGAGAAGCTCAACGGTGTCAAAGCCGAATTGAAGAAATGGCGAGCATCCGGAGCTCGGGCAGGCGCCGACATGCTTGTACTCTTCATTTGCAGCTGGTATGAGAATCTCAATCTCAACACCATCCTCGAGATGCGCCAGGACTCAAAGTGGGAGAAGGATCCCGAGTGTGTGACCCGCCGCCAGGCAGTCGCATATGAGATCGCCTCCTACACGGATACCGCGCGCTTCATCGAAGGCCTCACCGAGCCTGACACGGACGCGGAAGGTGATGATGAGGATGAAGACAAGGAAACCGAGTCGGATGACTTGGCTTGCTTCGAGAACACAGGTGCCGAGAAGGGGAAGGGCAAGGCTGCCGCGGGTAGCGACGAGGAAGCCGAGAGCCAGGATGCCACCATCATTGCCGATTTGGCGACCCAGGGTGCGGCTCCCGAGCTAGGCTCGTCCTCTGGCGCGGCACTCGACGACATGGCGCAACCCCGCTCTCAGTCCAATGCCTCTACATCCGCTACGGACCCCATCTCGGTGGTCACCGCCACCTCAGATCAAGCTGCTGCCAACCCCGAAGCAGACGCCGCCCAAGCCAACTTGGAGAATACCGCGACCTCGGACTAGTTACCTCCTGAAATACTCATGCTTTGAAACATTCATCAGATCCCCGGGATGCCGGGTGCAAATGTATCGAACAATTTATCTTCCTGTTGCTACTTAGTTTTTACTCCACTTGATGTTTTATACTTAGCAATTTGAGCAGCCTTGGCTCGATGCCGGGTTGCGTTATCATGCGAGTCCCCGAGTTGCATTTTTCATCCACTCTTCCTTTTTATCTCAGCTCTTACCTGCAACTTGTTGCTTTTTTGGTATTCGAGTCACAAGAGTTCAAAGTTGGAGTTTCAAATACTTAGCCACTTGGAAACAGTCATAGTAACGCTACCCACCACATAGCCGAAAAAGTTAACAAAAAACAGTAAAAAACGCTCTATTCGGTTGCCACACGCGTCCTTCCCTTTGCAATTTTTCATGTGTTCATTGACTCTTTGGCTTGTTCTCTGGCTTGCCATGAAGCCGGGTTGCGGACAGCAGCAGAGTCGCAGAGTGTCCGGTGAGTATAAACACACTACTTTGTATGCTTTTGAAATTCTAAGCGTAGCAACCGAGTAGACAAAGATACAGCAGAATAGAAACACTTAGAACAATTTTGGATGAGGGCAGTCCCCGAGTTCAATTTCAGATTGCAGAGTAGGAGTTTAACTCGGATAAGAGGGTACATACACACTTTTTGCTCATGAATGAAAGCGACGAAGTAGAGCAACATTCCAGGGGCGTTTGGATTCCTCCCCAGCTTTATCCGGCCTGTTCTTCTGCGATGGTTGCGCATCTACAAGGTAGTACACGTCATTGTGTAGACCTTGCTCACAATGAAGGGCCCTTCCCACGGAGGGGATAGCTTGTGCATCCCGGCTGTGCGCTGCACGAGCCTAAGGACCATGTCTCCTTCTCGGAAAACTCTTGGGTTTACTTTTCGGCTGTGATAACGCCTCAGGTTTTGCTGGTAAACAGCTGAACGTGACAGAGTAAGCTCTCTTGCTTCTTCTAGCAGGTTAACGTCATCTTCTCGAGCTTCTCTCGCCTCCGCCTCAGTGTAGAGGGTTACTCGGGGGGAGTCATGCTCTAAGTCGATTGGCAACACGGCCTCAGCCCCGTAAACCAAGAAGAATGGCGTGTAGCCGGTTGACCGGTTAGGGGTAGTCCTTAGACTCCACAACACCGCTGGCAACTCGTCTAGCCAACACCCTGGTGTTTTCAGCAGCGGCTCAATCAGCCTGGGCTTTATGCCTGCAAGTACCATGCCATTTGCTCTTTCCACCTGCCCATTGGATGCGGGATGCGCGATAGACGCGACATCTAGTCGGATGTGCTTATCTCTGCAGAATCTCACCATGGCTCCCTCAGCAAAGTTAGTGCCGTTATCTGTGATGATGCTGTGCGGGTAGCCGTATCTCAGGATTACATCCTTCAGGAAACTCACAGCAGTAGCTCCATCACACTTCCGAATAGGCTTCACTTCAATCCACTTGGTGAATTTATCAACCATGACCAAGATGTGTGTCATGTTGCCTCTAGCCGGTTTGAAGGGACCAACCATATCCAGACACCAAACAGCAAATGGCCAAGTGATGGGAATTGTTTTCAACTCGGAAGCAGGCATGTGGATCTTACTTGCGAACCTCTGGCAGCCATTGCATTTCCTCACGATATCTTCAGCCTGCTTCAAAGCAGTGAGCCAGAAGAAGCCATGCCGAAAAGCCTTCTTGACTAGAGCCCGAGAAGAGGCGTGATGCCCGCATTCCCCTTGATGTATTTCCACCAGAATCTCTTCTCCTTCTTCCGGTTCCACACAGCGTTGCAGCACGCCAGTGGGACTTCTCTTATGCAGCACTTCTCTGAAGATGGTGTAGCCCTTGTATCTTCTCTGAATCTGCCTTGCAGTAACCTCATCATCTGGGAGGGTGCCGTCCTTAAGAAAGGATAGTATGGGCATGGCCCAACTCGGCGTCTCCCGTGCGGGAAACACTGGTTCGTCCACTTCCATCGGAACAGCCAACACTGCATCTTTTTCTGGGTTGGGATTGACTCTCTGCAGCCCCGAACGGTTTGCAAGGACTTCTTCAAGGAATGCGACAGTCCCCGAGCTGAGAGGGGCAGTCCCCGAGTAAGGAGGAGCAGTCCCCGAGTAGGGAGGGGCAGTTCCCGGGTTGCAGGCGCCAGTCCCCGGGATGGAGACGGCAGTCCCCGGGTCTTCTTTTGCACCTTCCCAGTCGATCTCCATTGGAACTGCTTCTTCATCAGGCAGAGAAGGAACGAAAATGGACTCCGAGTTGGGGGATGGCTTGATGGATGGCTTTCTCAAATGCTCCAAGGCAATCCCTGCCGGGATGTACTGCCGAGAAGACCCCAACTTGGACAGCTCATCAGCTGCCTCGTTCTCTGCTCGGTGTATGTGTTGGAACTCGCAGCCTTCAAAGAATCCCGTCATGGTTTGGACCAGGAAGCGGTATGACGCCATGTTGGCATCCAGAGCGTCCCAAGTGCCAGAGACTTGCTGCACAACCAGATCCGAGTCGCCATAGCACATGATGCGCTGCACACCAACTTCCTTTGCTACCTTCAAGCCATGTACCACAACCTCGTACTCTGCAACATTGTTAGATGCCTTGAAGTGGATTTGCAGCACGTATTTGAGTTGATCTCGCTTGGGTGACGTAAGCACCACGCCGGCACCAAGGCCCTCCTTCATCTTGGAGCCATCAAAGTGCATCTTCCAGTAGTTGGATACCGGAGTAGGAGGCTCATATTGCACCTCGGCCCAATCCACAAGAAATTCTGCCAGGATCTGAGACTTGATGGCTTCTCTTCTCGCATACGCGGGAACGTAGGCGGCCAGCTCGATTGCCCACTTGGCTACTCTGCCACTTGCTTCCTTGTTGCCCATGATATCCGAGATAAGAGCTGAACTCACCACAGTGATAGGATGCTCTTGGAAGTAGTGCTTCAGCTTCTTGGCGCCCAGGTACACGCCGTAAGTCATCTTCTGGTAGTGGGGGTAGTTCTGCTTGGAGCTGGACAACACCTCACTAAGATAGTACACTAGGTGCTGCACACTTTTGCCTTCCTCTTCTCGCTCCACCACAATCACCACGCTGACTACCCGATTGGTAGTTGCGATGTACAGCAGCATTGGCTCCTTGGGTAGCGGGCTAGCCAAGATGGGAGCGCTACCCAGCATTGCCTTTAGCTCTTTGAATGCCACATCCGCTTGCGGTGTCCAGACGTTGTCGCTTTTCTTCATCAATTGATACAAAGGCAGGGCCTTCTCGCCCATTCTGCCCAAGAAACGGCTCAAAGATGCCAAGCAACCAGTGAATTTTTGCACATCCTTCAGGGATCTCGGCAAAGACATGCTTTCAATAGCTTTTATCTTTGAAGGATTGGCCTCAATGCCCCGACTGGATACCAAGAAGCCGAGTAGCTTGCCAGCCGGGACGCCAAAGGTGCATTTACTCGGGTTCAGCTTCATCTTATACTTGCGCAAGTTAGCAAAGGTTTCCTCAAGGTCACTAAGCAGAGTATGTGATTTATTCGTTTTGATGACAATGTCATCTACGTACACCTGCACATTCTTGCCGAGTTGATCATGCAAGCATTTCTGCATGCATCTCTGATAAGTAACACCCGCATTCCGCAACCCGAAACACATGACACGATAGCAATAAGCCCCGTACGGGGTAATGAAAGCAGTCTTTATTTGATCAGCAGGGTTGAGAGCTATCTGATGAAAACCAGAGTAGGCATCTATGAAAGACAACAGTTCACAACCAGCAGTGGAATCGATCACCTGATCGATGCGAGGTAGCGGAAAAGGATCCTTGGGGCAGGCCTTGTTCAAGTCGGTGTAGTCGACGCACATGCGCCATGCGGTAGCGGCCTTGGGGTCCTCCTTCTTCTTCTCAACCATGACCGGGTTGGCTAGCTTTCCTATGATGAAATTGCTTATCAGCAGCTTGGTGATCTGGTCACCGATGGCCTTCCTTCTCTCATCTCCGAAACGGTGCATAGCCTGCTTCACTGGTTTGGCGTCAGGACGCACATGTAGCGAGTGCTCAACCAACTCCCTCGGGACACCTGGTAAATCCTCATTGGACCAGGCGAACACGTCCTGATTCTCACGGAGGAAGTGGATGAGCTCGCTTTCCTATTTCTCTCGCAACCCGGAACCAATGATGGCAACGCGGTCGGGGAACTCAGGGTCGACCTAGATCTTCTTCGTCTCCTGGGATGCCTGGAACGCCGTCCCGTGCTGGGAATTCGGCATGCCAGGCGCACCAGCTTGCGCGGATTGCGCCATAGCCACCACCTCGTACATCTTCTTCTTCTCGGCGGCAATCACCATGGACTCTGCCAATTGAGAACCAGCAGAGGCACACTCCATAGACTTCTTGTAATCACCAGAGATGGTGATCACGCCATTGGGACCAGGGATCATCATCTCCAGATATGCAGTATGAGTAGAAGCCATGAACTTTCTCAGAGCAGGCCTACCGAGTAGGGCGTGGTAGGGGCTCTGGTGATCAACCACTTCGAACTGCAGGCTCTCTGTGCGGCAGTTCTCCCTGGTGCCGAATAGCACGTCTATCCATACTCGGCCAATCGGATTGCAAGAGACTCCTGGCACAATGCCATGGAAAGTGGTCTTGCTGGGTAGCAGCATGCTCTCGGCCATACCGAGCTTCTCGAGCGTGTCTCTGTACACAATTTTGATGCTGCTGCCGTTGTCAATCAGTACCTTGCTGAACCTCACGTTCTTCTCAGGACCCAAGAAGGTGGGATCCAGCACCAAGGCGTAGCTACCCGGGTTGGGCATCACCTTAGGATGATCCGCTCTGGACCACGTGATCTCTTGGTTGCACCAGTGCATGTAGTGAGGAACAGCAGGGATCACAACATTGACCTCCATGGCACGCCTGTGCTGGGATTTCTTGTCGACAGGCTCAGAGGTGAAGATCATGTAGCTCTCGTGATGCTCCTGGTACCGATTGCGGTCTCCGCCACCATTGTTGCCGTTGTTGTTGTTACCTTGGTTGTTGTTGTTGTTGTTGTTGTTGTTGTTGTTGTTGTTGTTGTTGTTGTTGTTGCCTCTGTTGTTGTTGCGGGTGTAGTAGTAGTAGTAGTAGTTGTTGTTGTTGCGGTAGCCATCGTTGTTGAAGTAGCGGTTGGCTCCCAAAGCCACCTGGTTCACATTCTCTCTTCTCGGAAAAGCTGGAGGCCGAGCAGCGGGTGCCAGAGCAGGCTGCACTGCGGCATTCGCAGCTGGCAGAGGAGGAGGAGGAGGCAGGCCCTCATTCTTGATTTCTTCCCACCAACTACACTGCCGAGTAGTGTGGTTGGCGGGCCTTGCGGGATGCCGAGTATGGAAGCTGCAGGGGCCATCCTTCATGTCCTTGAAGACGAAGTTTGGTGCCGGACCCGTTGCCGCTACCCTGCTGGGAAGCGCTGTATGGCTTCTTGCTGCCTTGGCCCTGATTCTGGTTCTGCCCGTACTGGGCTCCAGCAGTTTTTGGCCTCTGGCTACTCCCAGCTCCGGTTGCCACAGCATTCACTTCCTCAGGATCGTAGCGAGTATCAATCCGGTCACCTCTGCGCTTGTTGCGGAACTCATTGCGCTTGCTAGCGTTGATGTTGTAGTTCCTTCTCGGCTCAGCAGCATCAAGAAGAGGCTGAGTTGGGTCGCCGAGTGCGTACTGATCCGCAATCCGGATGGTCTCAGCGAGAGTACTCGGCATCTCTCTCTGCAGCCTTTGCCATAACATGCTGCCGTGCCTGCAGCCCTACGCAAACCAAGTGATGGCCTGAGCCTCGTTCACACCCTCACAGGTGTTCCTCAGAGTACTCCACTGAGTAAGATACTCTCGGTCTGTCTCCTCTTCCCGCTGCCTGCAAGCGGATAGCTGCTGCGGCCTATTCGGCCTCCGGTAGGTGCTGGTGAAGTTGCTGACGAAAGCCTCCGCGAAGTCAAGCCAGCAGTTGATGCTGTGCTTGGGCAGGTTGTTGAGCCAAGTTCTTGCTGGTCCCTCGAGCATCTGCGGGATGTATCGCAGGGCCCATCTCCGGTTGCCGCCTGCAATGTGCACGGCTGTGACATAGTCATTGAGCCAATCTTCCGGCTTGGTGCTGCCGTCATAGCACTTGGTCCCCCTAGCAAGCTGGAACTGCTTCACGGATGGCTCCGTCATGATGCGGGGGCCAAAGCATTCTGGGCCAGGCGGCCCCTTGCTCTCGAGCTGCGCGGACAAGCTGATTCGGTCCAGCTTGTGCCTGGCATCATTGGGCTCCAGCACGCGTTCACCCACGCGATCCAAGATGTCATAGCCAGCCAACCCCATAGCCGAGTAGCCATCATCGTATCTGTCCACCTGCACGACTGCAGGCTGCTCCACTGGGTTGGCGGCTGGTGCGGCCACGCGCGGCTGCTGTCTCTGCCGAGTAGGCTGAGCAACTGGATGCTGAGAAGGGCCTGAGCGCTCTCCATCTCGGGCCTGGCTGTGAGCTTTATGGGCTTGATAGCCTGCTCCTACGGTGTTGTGTTTTTGACCGGACTGTCGCGGCACAGCGTGCTGTTTCGCAGCGACAGCCGGGTCGTACACCTGCATCTGCCTGTCTCTGCCGGAATGCCCGCTTCGCTCCCTCTCACGACTGGGATGCGGTGATGAGGCCTGATCGTTAGATCTAGCCGCATGCGAGTGCACCACCTGAGAAGCTCCAGCACCCGGGTTGGCTTTCCGGAACTCCTCATTCTGCCTAGCAGCCTCTAGCACTAGCTCATTGAGCCTCTCCTGCTGCCTAACGCGTGCGTCGCCGACGAGATGCGGCAACTCAGCAGCTATCGGCATGGCCAGCAGTTTCACCAACTGCTGCCATCTCGGTGCCTAGGTTGCGGCGCGTAGCGCCTGCCTTGGAAGGCCTCCTCACTACGGGCGTAAAGCCGTGAGCTCGGTTGTACTCGTTCTGGTCCAGGTTCAGCTCAAGCCTAACCTTATCCAGCTCCGCCTGCTCGGCGAGCAGCGCCTGGCGTTGCTGGTCGAGCTGCGCCCGCATGGTCATGGGCTCGAGCTCGGTGGGAGGCGGCATGCCCATCCGCACGGCGGACGCAGGTATCGTCGGAGTAGTGGAGGGGGGAAGGTTGCAGTCCTTCTCGTAGGGCTTGTGGGTCTTCCCGCCAGCACTCGAGCCAGCGAGATCCTCGATGACGCCCGCGGCAGCAGCCGCGCCCTTCCCGGCATCAGCAGCAGGACCAGTCATCATCACCTCCACGCGGTCCGCAGAACAGCCAGTTGGCTTTCCGCGGGCAGCAATAACAGTAGGGGGATCCTCCGCGACATGCACCTGCTCGGGGTACTTGCGGTCGATGACGGTGGCGACGTAGACGAGGTGCGAGCCGAAGGAGAGCACCGAACTGCCCTCCGGCATGGCCCTGCCACCGAAATCGCCGGCGTTGTCGGTGACGAAGTCGAAGGAGCCGAATCTGTGGACAAGGCCACAGACCACGCGCTCTCCGGTTGCAGAAATCGATCCCGTCCGAACGGAAATTCCAGCCAGCGCCGCTGGTTGCCCCACGGTGGGCGCCAACTGTCGTGGTGGTGTCACGGCAGATGCCATAGGATGGCTAAAGATGTGGGGACGATGGACGCTGGAGGCGCTCGGGGAGGGATCACGCCGCGAGTAGCCGCGTGAGGATGAATCTAGCACTGCAAACAACAAGATCTAGCCAGGTTCAGGGCCATCGTGTGGAGGTAAAACCCCTACTCCTGCCCTTCTCTCTTTGTATTCCTGTCTCACCGAGTAGCCACAGTACAAGTTTTAGCTTACAACCGAGTATCCACACTTCCCTCTATGCAACTGTAGCCCCTAGTCGTGTCGTCCCTCGCGCAGGAGGAGGCAGGGCACCTTATATACTGGTGCCCAGCCGGATACAGCCAAGATGTCGACATAGTGTGCACACTGCACACTTCCAGCTTCCCGTTGATAGTTTTGGCTTCCAAGTTTGTCTCTGTGTGGAAAGTCGTTGTGCAAAACCAAGAAGCTGATATGTTATCACTGACACTGTCACGGGGTGGGCCCCCCTAACCTGCGACGCCCTGCTGACACCCTGGCGCGGATAAGCACGCGCTCTGCAGATGAACAGTGCCCCACTACGGACCCAGGATACGCGGGATCCTGTGTCAGAACGGCTCCTTTGACTTCTGGCCCGAGTAGGAGACCGCCATTTTTACTCGGGCCTCTTCCTCTACTCGGAGGAGAATAACTTCCTTGATTCCTCCTCCTGGCCATCAGTGTGTACGGCCGAATAGCAGTCGACCGGGTAGCGAGTACCGGGTAGCCAGCTACTCTGCCAAACGTCTCTTCTGATCTTGCCCTTAGCACTTGCCTTTACCCTACTCGGGGGTAACCCCCCGACATGGTCCAATGAGGGTCGTCGTGCACCGGCGATACCTGCTGCGTGACACCTGGAGAGAGACGGCCATCGTCTCTCAGTCAACAACATATTAGGTCCACTAATAACGACGCATAGGAAACACTAAGGGGTGGACCTAGACATCGGCTCGGCTAACGACACCCTGATATGTCATAAATGTATCCTTAATTTCTGTTGTTCCATGTTGTTTTCATGTTATTTCCCACATGTTTGCTATACACTTTATGCTATTTTTATTGATTTCCGGGACTAACCTATTAACAAGATGCCACAGAGCCAGTTCCTTGTTTTCTGCTGTTTTTTAGTTTCAGAAAACTTGTTCTGGAAATATTATCGGAATTGGAAAATTTGAAGCCCGGAAGTCTTACAATTCCCGAAGGTTCCACGGAGTCCCAAAGAGAACCGGAGAGGGGCCACAGTGGGGCACACCATAGGGAGGCGCGCCCCCGGCCGCGCCTGTGGGTGGTCTGGCCCCCCAGGTGCCCTCTGCCATCGCTGTTTTGCCTATATAATCCCCTCAACATATCAACCCTAAAAATATACCACTTTTCCCTAGAAACACGTGAGGCCGCCACCATCGTCATCCCGAGATCGGGAGGGTTCTCGAGCTCTCCCCGTCACCCTGCCGGGAGGGGAATTCATCACTGGAGGGGTCTACACCACCATGCCCTCCTCCGAAGTGATGCGTGAGTAGTTAATCCCTGGACTACGGGTCCATAACAGTAGCTAGATGATTTTCTCCTCCACTTTATGCCTCACGTTTAGATCTCGTGAGCTGCCTCACATGATCGACATCATCCTTATGTAATACTACATGTTGTGTTTGTTGGGATCCGATGAATGTTGAAGGCTATGTCTTCTTATTATCAATCTATCATGTTATCTTCGTGTATATGTTATTTATGATCTTGCATGCTCTTCGTTATTAGTAGATGCTCTGGCCAAGTAGATACTAGTAACTCCAAAAGGGAGTATTTATGCTTGATAGTGGGTCCATTCCTCCTTTGCATTCGTGCTCGAGTGACAGAAACATGACGGATGGAGGATGTGATGTTGCCATTAGGGAGAAAACAACAATGCTTTGTCTAAGGATGATGTTATTGTTTACATTACACACTTTGCTTAATGCAATTATCTGTTGATTGCAACTTAATACCCAACGTTTGTTCGAATGATATTCAGATGGTGGATTATTAGTCATAGATGAAGTTGGATGACTGTCTATGTATCTTGTTGTAATGCCCACATAAATCACATAGTAATCTTTATGTCTTGCATATGCACTACGGTGCAACCTTCATTTATGTCAATTGCACAGCTGTAATTTGTTCATCACACATGTTATTTATCTTTCACGGAGAGACACCACTAGTGAACTGTGGAAGCCGGTCATTTTCCTCATACTGATAATACAACCACTGTTTCCATTGCTCTCGTACTGCTGCTACCGTTTTCATACTGTTTTCCACACCATACGTTTATCCTCTTTGTGTTCAGCAAAACCAGTGAGATTGACAACCTCACTGATTCGTTGGGGCAAAATGATTTGATTGTGTTGTGTAGGTTCCACGTTGCTGCTGAACCGGTAGTGCGTCCTGCCATCTCAGCTGCATCAACCTTCTGAAGTTAATCCTTCCTCCTACTAGTCGATTCAAGCTTGGTTTCTTTCCGAGGGAAACTTGCCGTTGTACTCTTCATACCTTCCTCTTGGGGTCTCCAACGAACGTGTGATCACACGCGTCAAGCACTTTTCTGGCGCCGTTGTCGGGGATTTCAAAGTCATCAAGAAGCAAGCAGTCCCTCGTCAACGACACTTTTCTGGCACCGTTGCCGGGGAGGAAGAGAATTTCTGCAAGGGCAGTCTCTCACCTCCAATCTCTTTACTTTGTTTTAGTTTTGCTTAGTTTATTTTATTTTATCTTTTTTGCTTCTCTATATCAAAAACACACACAAAATAGATCTTATTCTAGCTGTTATTTTTATCATGTTTTCTGTCTTGCTAAGATGAGTGTTCGCGAAGCTAAGGTTCGTTCTTTTAAGCAACAAGGTGGAGAAATTTTAAAAGATTCTTGGTATAGGATAAGTGATGCTCATAAAAGATGCACTAAGAATTATTCCACTTTCATCCTTCTTAGGAATTTTTATGTTGGCATTACTATCTCGTATAGGTATCTTCTAGACACTCTTATAGGCGGTAATTTTCTAGGAACACCTGCTTTGGAAGCCTGTAATTTAATTGAAAGTGTAGTTGGAACACCACCTACTAAGATTGTTAAAAGTGAGATCACTTTAGATGATGTTATTAAAAAGCTAAACTCTATAGAGAAAAAATTGCCAAATTTATTTGATAATGCTAGCAAAGTTAATGAATTGATAGTAAGTATCAACAAGAAAACCACTATTTTAGAAGCTAGCAATATCCACGATAATCAAAATATGAGGATTGGTAAATTAGAAGTGGCTATGGAAACTTTAAGATTAACTTTTTCTTCTCTTAAGTTTAAGAGGGAAAATCCCTCCATGGGAAAAGAGAAAAAATTATGTATGTTCCCAAGGTGCCTAAACCAAAATCCCCTAATGTGTTTAAAATTAATAAAACTTTTAGTGAAACTAAAATTGATTTGCATGTTGAATCATCTTCAGGGGTTCCTAAGGTACCCGTTGCTACAATTGGTGTTTTGGAAGAAACTATTGATTTGGATGCTTCTTCACTTGAAAATACTTGAATCCAGTTTTCTGGGCCTAGCTAAAAGGCGTTAAAGGAAAGCACATCTTGGGAGATAACCCATGGTTTTATTGTTGCTTTGTTTTTCTCTGTTTTCTTTGACTCAAGGGGATGTATACTTCCGTAGAAACTCCTTTGTATCTTTATTTTCAAGTATTAGTTTTACCAAGTAAAGTTTCTGACGAAAGTCGGAGTTGGTTTTGGGATTTCTGCACAGGAAACAGATTTCTGCTGTCCACCGTAGAAAATCGTGAAAAATCCATAAAGATCAGAATGACCTGAAATTTTTGTGCTTATTCCTTAGCTGATTCCGCAACTTTTTCATTCTTTAAGTTTTTTTATTTGAGTAGTGTAAGTGCCCCCCAAAAAATCGCCTTTATAGACTGTTCTGGTTTTGCGAGATTCTGCCATTTTTCTTGCATTTGCTCTTTTACGATGTCAAGTGAATTTCGTTGCTTCACGAAACATCAGTGGTTGTATCTAATGTTTAAAAGTACCAATAGAACTTGTGACCGTACATAACTCATGGATTTTCTATTGTTGCACTAACCCTCTAATGCGAATTACTCTTGGAGTATGGTGTGAAGGAAGTTTTCAAGGGCCAAGAGAAGAGGGTGATATATGTGATCGAGAAGAGTGCAAGGTCAAAGCTTAGGGATTCCCCCGTGGTTCATCCCAGAAAATTCTAAGAAGACTCAAGCATCTAATCTTGTGGATGCCCAAGGCATCCCCTTCTTCATCAACCATTTATCAGGTCACTTCTAGTGAAACTATATTTTTATTCGGTCACATCATATGAAATTTACTTGGAGCGTCTGTTATTTTTCATTTTCTTTTATTTTGTTTTCCTTGCTTCAATAATATCATTGGAACCTAGCATCCTTATTTGGGAGAGAGACGCACTCCGCTTTTTCGTTTGAATACTCATTACGCCCGTATTCTTAGTTTACTTCTAGCTGCTGCGAAAATTCTTGTTTAGCTCTAGTTTTCATTGCATCTCTTATTCAGAGCTGCTAGTTTTAGTAGTGTTATGTGAGTACTCTCATGTTTTCTTGTTGTATCATTTAGAGAGTTTTTCTTAAAACATATTTTGTATGGTGCTTGTTGGGAAAAGAAACTGCTGCATTTTGTAAAATTATAAACGATGCAAATAGAAGTTTGTATGGAATGTGGCTAGACCTTTTCATATCATGCTAGATGTTATTTTAATTCTATAGCCTAGTGGTTATTTAGTAGCATGATTTTTCTCAAATAGCTGAGAGTGTTTAATGTGTCATTGAAAGAATCATGAGTTGTTCTTGTCGTATTGAAGCATAAATGTGTGGTATTCTCCTATGAATGTTTTATTTGGTTGACTTGGTGCATGCACACACCATGTTTATGACTAAAACCAGTCATTAATAGCCTCTGTGATCATTTAGTTTTTGGACTTGTGTTACCACTTATGCTTTGATTAATGATGTTTATGTCGCTATGCATTATTATGGTCATTATTGCTCTCTTGATTTGTCGCCCCCAGTCTTTTGCTAGCCTCCACCTTTACTGAGTATGAGTTCTACTTGTGCAATCCAACTCCCCAAAATCAAAGTATGCCAAATGTATCCACCATACCTACCTACATGTGGTATTTAACTGCCACTCTAAGTAAATTGCTCATGTGTTACCTTTAAAACCTTCAAAATTACTCCTGCTTTGTGTTCATGTTTTTGCTCATGAGGACGTAAATAGAGAATATTTATCTCGCTTGTTGATTATAGTTTCACACCCTTGACTAGTGGCTTTATCCGCTTATCCAATTGATAGAAGAGCTCGCAGCGGGGTGCCTACCCCAAATTAGTACAAACAAATTCTCTTCACTATTTTTGCCCCTGATTTATCAGTTAAAGGATAATTATGTAAACAAAATAGAAAGAGGGATGACCTTCCACACCAGTTGCGTCCTTCAAATGGGAGCCGCTCTTGTGAAGTCTAGTTTTCTTGTGACGTACTGTATTTTCTGTTTACCAATCGTTGACATAAGCATACACCTCCGTAAAAATAGACACTCCTCTACGGTATGTGATTGTTGGCAGGCACCCAAGGATTCGGTTAGTCATGGTTTGTGTAAGATGGATGAGAGGAGTGTCAAACATTTTAAAATAAAATCTCTAACACATGAGTGATCCATGCTTCCTTCTACGAAGGGCCTTTCTTTTACTTTTATGTTGAGTCTCCATCTTGTAACTTTAATGCAAAGTTGAGAGAGCATAGTTGATATTCTGAGTTTAATGTGCATTTGTCTCAGAAACATTATTAATTGATTCATGATGTGTTATTTCTTACTCTCAAATTATTTGTTCTAGTCTTCCTCATAAACTTTGAAGGTGTCCTGGCAT
Organism: Alopecurus myosuroides; assembly: GCA_028641055.1. Taxonomy (NCBI): domain Eukaryota; kingdom Viridiplantae; phylum Streptophyta; class Magnoliopsida; order Poales; family Poaceae; genus Alopecurus; species Alopecurus myosuroides. The sequence goes on from CM054062.1 coordinate 264,471,278, forward strand.
TTATGTTTTTCCCCGCTCTTAAGGACTAGCGAAATATCACTTTTCCATGCTTTCTCTATACTTGAAACATACGTATAACTTTCGATGCATTGTTATTCATGATCTTTTATTTGTGTTACTTCTCATGATGCAAGGTGATTGCTATGCTTTATTGTTAAAGTTTTATTTATCATGCTTGTGTTAAAATTCTATGATCTCAGCTTACATATGCTTTTACATTATTGATGATGAAGTTCATGTTGGTAGCATGTCACCTCAGAAATTATGTGGTTTTATCGTTTACCTACTCGGGGACGAGTAGAAAATAAGCTTGGGGATGTCGATACGTCATAAACGTATCCTTAATTTCTGATGCACCATGTTATTTTCATGTTATTCCCCACATGTTTGCTATACACTTTATGTCATTTTTATCGATTTCTGAGACTAACATATTAACAAGATGCCACAGAGCCAGTTCCCTATTTTCTGCTGTTTTGTACTTTCATAAAAGTTGTTTTGTAAATATTCTCGGAATTGGAAAATTCGAAGCCTGGAAGTCTTAGAATTCCCGAAGGTTCCACGTACCCTTGTCGCGCCTTGGGGGTGGTCTGGATCCCCCAGGTTCCCTCTTCCATCGCTCTTTCTCCTATATAATCCCCTCGACAGAAATATATCACTTTTTCCCGAGAAACACCTGAGGCCGCCGTCATCGTCATCTCGAGATCGGGAGGGTTCTGGAGCTCTCCCCGGCACCCTGACGGGAGGGGAATTCATCACCGGAGGGGTCTACACCACCATGCCCTCCTCCAAAGTGATGCGTGAGTAGTTCATCCCTGGACTACGAGTTTATAGCAGTAGCTAGATGGTTGTCTCCTCCATTTTATGCCTCATGTTTAGATCTCGCGAGCTGCCTCGCATGATCGAGATCATCCTTATGTAATGGTACATGTTGTGTTTGCTAGTATCCGATGAATGTTGAATGCTATGTCTTCTGATTATCCATCTACCATGTTATGTTCATGTATATGTTATTTATGATCTTGCATGCTCTCCGTTATTAGTAGATGCTCTGGCCAAGTAGATGCTAGTAACTTCAAGAGGGAGTATTTATGCTCGATAGTGGGTTCATGGCTCCTTTGCATCTGTGCTCGAGTGAGAGAAACGTGACACATGGAGGATGTGTTGTTGCCATTAGGGAGAAAACAACAATGCTTTTTCTAAGGATGATGTTATGTTTTCATTACACACTTTGCTTAATGCAATTATCTGTTGCTTGCAACTTAATACCCAACGTTTGTTCGGATGATATTCAGAGGGTGGATTATTAGTTATAGATGCAGTTGGATGACGGTCTATGTATCTTGTTGTAATGCCCGCATGAATCACATAGTAATCTTTATGTCTTGCATATGCACTACGGTGGAGGCTTCATTTCTGCCAATTGCCTAGCTGTAATTTGTTCACCACACATATTATTTATCTTTCACGGAGAGACACCACTAGTGAACTGTGGACCTAGTCCATTTTCCTCATACTGATAATACAACCACTGTTTCCACTGTTCTCTTACTGCTTCTACTGTTTTCATACTATTTTCTACATCATACGTTTAACCTCTTTGTGTTCAGCAAAACCAGTGAGATTGGCAACCTAACTGATTCGGTGGGGCAAAGTGGTTTGATTGTGTTGTGTAGGTTCTACGTTGCTGTTGAACCGGTAGTGCGCCCTGCCATCTCAGCTGCATCAACCTTCTGAAGTTACTCCTTCCTCCTACTGGTCGATTCAACTTTGGTTTCTTTCTAAGTGAAACTTGCCGCTGCACTCTTCATATCTTTCTCTTGGGGTCTCCCAACGAACGTGTGATCACACCCGCGAAGCCAATTGTCCATGTACGAAACCAAATCCATCAAATAGTGGACGACGTACAAGTCCAAATCTATCTGCCTATCTATCTATTTATCTATCTATCTATCTATACTATAATATGGCTTAATGCCGTGATGGTACGTCCTGGTGGTAGGTCGTATGCCACGGTTCAATGGTACGTCATAGGTAGCAGCATCGACCGATCGGTAATAGAATCTTGGTTTCGTACGTTGCCTGTGGGTAGATTATTGTCCATTGCTAAATTCTATCTTTCGCTTTGTTTCAGTCAGTCATAGAGTCAAGGGAGGAAAAGGAGCATTGTTTCCTATAAGCGACCAAATCACACGGACTCTGCTCCAAAACGAACTATGCTCGAGCACGCACTCATGGATTTCTTTAGCATTTTGGCAAGCCAAACGCACGTATAAAAAGGGCTCGGATCCCTCGACCGAAACACCACCTCAATTGTAAGTTTTTGTGTTTTTTCTCGACATTGCAGCACCTGAAGCGTTCATTCTTGTTGTTCTGTCCAAGCTCGGCTTTGCCGGCATCTTGCTGTTTTGACGAACTCGCCGGACATCCCTCTACCCGGAGGGCAACGAGGCGATCACTACCAACGGGAGGGGCTGCCAGGCCCCGGCGCCACATCGGCAGAGGAACGTAGTAGCGGCGACGATGAACGGGCCTGCTTCGGTTTCAAGGACAACTTCATCTGGATCCTCGGGGGAATAACGGCGGCTTGGAGTTCCGGCGCTGGTTTACGTGCACATCTAAATGAAGGCCACCAACAGCTCTTAAGCAAGTACGACCAGCGACAGCACAACCTCTCCAGCATCGGCATCACCTTCGAGGCAGCGGAAGCATGTACGGGTGGTAACGGCAAAAGGTGAGCTGTGGTTTCTGGCGCCCGCGGCCATTCAGGCTCCCGGCATGGTCTGGCCGACTTGCTCATCGATCATGAAGGAGGCCAAGCTCCCTGGCACGCTCGACCTGGTGCCTGGAGTGACCTAGTGTGAACGCACGGACCAATTTGCTAGTTCATGAATAGTACACGTACACATGCTAGCTAGATACCTTTTAGTCATCACATATGTACTCATATTAGGTAGAGAGGTGAGAGCCACGTTGCAACTTATGAGTTGATAGGAGAGAATGTGAGAGAAATAGTAAAAGTCTGCTAGAAAACGGTACTCCCTCCGATCCATATTAATGGTCGCTAAATCGGATGTATCTAGCACTAAAATATGTCTAGATACATCCGATTTAGCGACCATTAATATAGATCGGAGGGAGTATTTTATTTAAAACTCCATCCGTTCAGAATCATATGACTTCCATTCGTGTAAAGGCCTCTTTGGTTTAAAGGATTTTCAAAGCATAGGAATAGGAAAAACAAAGGATTGCAATGTCATGCACTTCAATTCCTACAGGATTTTAAAACATAGAAACTTTGTAAGAGATATGTTTGGATGGCGCGCAGGAAACAAACACATGAATTTTACAGGAATGGGGAGAGAGAGTAGAGAGAGATAGAGTATGAGTGCATTGGACTTCTCAAAGGAAAAAAATAAAAAGAGGTTGGATCTCATGTTGAGATTCCTATGGAATGGAGGGCAAAGGAATAGATTCCTTAGGAATTTAGTGGTGTCAATACTACAATCCAAAGGCATTCCATAGGAAAAATTCCTATGGTTTGAAATCCTCCAGAATTCCTATGAAATTCCTTTGATCCAAAGAAGCCCTAAATATGGATGTATCTAGACATGTTTTAGAGTCTACATATATTCACATTTAGACAAATAGAAGTCATCTATTTGTGAATTGGCTAGTACGGTGAATTGGCTAGTACGGTTTGCCTATTTTCATACGTAGTGGGAGGTCAAGGGATCAAATACTTGCTTCAGGGTGGCCAGATTTGGATTTACCGTAAAAATATGCCACCAAAGGCTATTCCTGGTTGGTCCTCATCTTTTAAAAATACTTAAAGAATGTTTGCAAAAAAAAGGGTAGGTGTGCCTGAAAGTGTGCGCATCTTATATGTGTACCGGAGCGAACGAACAACGGAGAGCGGAGAGGAAGGGGACTGCAAATCAAGAACATTGTGCATACCTGGTGTTGAGTTCACCACGTTTTCTGTGTGCACGTGATGCGTACAATACTACGATGTCGACACATATTGTCCCCCACTTGAGCCTTCCCACAATGCAGCATCGGGTCCTCATCTCCCCTGCACACAAAACCTTCTTGTCAGGTTGCCATCGCGTGGGCATTTGCTCCACTGCATCAACCCGGCGTCACGGATACAGGTCTTCAACTTCAAGAGCACCCTAGTTTGAGAAGGAAATTTGTCTGTTCTTAGTGACGGCTCGATGAAACCTTATATAGTTTGTACTGTACGTCACGTACGTACGGCAGCTGATCCAGTATTTTCCAAGTGAACGAGACTACGCTTACACATTGAGTTTGCCGTGTCTGCCTTGCGATCGAGACCGCGGCACCGTTTTTCTACTTATCGTAATGTAGATGGCGACACCAGAACACGCACCTAGCGTAGCCTGTTGCGTCCTAGCTACCTAGATCGGCTCCGCTATGTAGCCACCATCGATCTTGGTGTATCTTGTCATGCTTTGCTACCACAGATCCATCGATGTTATCATGTCCACATGCCGATTGATCAGGATCTCGTGGAATTACGTGTGACCGTTGCTCACGCGGGATCTCCGGATGTTCATGGCAACCCAGAGCGCCACGTTCGCTCCTCTTCGTTCATGAACACGTACCGCGCTCACCGATCTAGCTAGCGGCTGCACTCGATCGTCGACCAATTAATGAGAGAGATTAATCGGGGCCGATAGATGGTCTCCTTCATCATTCATCATCCATATGATACCCGGATCTTCAAGATAGAGTAAACCTGTCCACGAGTTCCGCCATTGTTGGATGCAGCTATTATTTCTGCGACAAGCACAAGCTCTGTGAAAGCACGTGTAGGTGTAGACTGGTGGAGCCGGCTGTGAACACAGGAGATCGACGGGGAGCGTGGTCCACGAAACCGCAGCGACGGGTGTCCGTGTCGGCCACTGTAGACTTCCGGTGCCGGTCGAAAGAGACGAGGCAAACCGGCCGGCCCAGAGAAAGACATGGATCATCGGACCGGAGCGTACCGCTCATCTCGCTTGCTACCACTTTGCTTTTACTCCAGTTCTTTTTCACCGGGATCTCACCACAGATCGCGATCGACACGGCCCGGATCCTGCTAGCGTGTTCAGCACCGGTCACACTGCGAGATCGACATGGCTCTGTAGCCACGGTCACACTGCACCAGTTGGTCCAGTTCGATCTCGACTCCTCGTCCTAGCTAAGAGTCTTGCCACTGAATTCAGGCTGTCCATTAATCCCGTTGCATCAGCGTACAGTCCAGCTAGTGAGAGCTTACCTAACGCGCAGGTCTCGTCTCATGTCTCTCACCAGAGACTACTCCAAGAAATAATGTTAGAGGTACATATCCCGGGCCCTGGCTGCCGCTGATAGTCTGCACCGGTTGCCACCGTACACGTAGCCGGCGACGAAATGCAGTATCAGCATCGGCTTTTCCAGCAAGGAGCATGAGCATGAGAGCATCGTATCCTTTACCATTAGCGGGGAGTATTTAATTCTTGTTATCCGGTGTGTTTCAGCTTTGCTTTATTACCACACTATCAGACTCCACCCACGAATCCGCGATGATGGCGCGATGCACTAACGAACGATGCAGGTATATTGCCTCTGCGGTGCCGATTACAAAATACGTATTAGCTATCCGATCCGATGCCCAATCGCCTCGGGTCGTCGTGCAGCACGGCCCTAGTTCGGTACCGAGGTATCGAAAAGTCCGTCCTCCATCGTCAGTCAGTAGTAGACAAACTGATGTCTGTTGAGGACGCCAATCAATCAGGCATGCGTACGCTGATATTTTTCTCCTAGTCGATCAAGGACAGGCAGCACCATTATCGGTCCAAAAATATCTTTGGAAGATCGCCTGTACTGCCTACGATGGGGAAGGAACTGGGAACTACCGGGTCACAAGATTTAGCTGGGTCTGGACAAAACATGAACCTGGAACATCTTTTCTGTTTCTCATCGATTGATTCCGGTAGAAGCACACCAAAACCTCTTATCATTGCGGTTAAGAAAAGATTGGCAGGACAAAACCGTGAACCTCTCTTCTGTGGAATTTGGGGGTAGATTAGATAGAGCCATTTCAGATTTTAACGGATGAGATGGATCACCTGTATCCAGTCGATTTTAAGCTACAGTCTTTTCTTCTGGTGCCTGATTGGCGCAACCACAAAGTTGAAGTTGATGGCTTGAGAGTTTGGACGGTACTACATTACTACTACGTAGCAGGGTCCTCAATCACTTCTACTTCTACTACTCCCTCCGATCCATATTAATAGGTGCTGAAGTAGATGTATTTAGACATGTTTTAGTGCTAGATACATCCACTTCAGCCCCTATTAATATGGATCGGAGGGAGTACTTAAAAAAAATGGGATGGCAAATCCCAACTATATGGATATGATGATCAGCCTTTTAACCAAGGACACATTTTAATATGTGGAAATCGATGAGTGCAGGGCTCACTCTAACCTCTTTGTGAAAAGACATACCACGGACGAGGAAGCCCAAAGAGAAAAACAGCATCTGCCACCATTTTTTCCTTCTCGGTGGATTTGCTTTCCTTTTTTTCTTCGTCCGAGCTAGATTCACCTGTCGCACGACACGTTAGAGAAGTGACAAACTATGGTCTGATAACACGGTGGCCAGCCGCCCAGCCCTATCTGAAACAGGATTTCGTCCCGCTATATTAATATAGCAACAACCCGGTAGAACCATGGGGCAAAACAGCACAAGCACGCTCAAAAAGACAAAAGGAAGAAGAAAAGAAAAGAAACACAATGCCAACATTGGTTGTTCAACAAAAACGAAGATGACTCGCAACCGATGCGCCCTCTGAGTATTCCACTCCAATCCTCGATCTGAATCGCCGCGTACCAAACAACACCTCCAAGAAGGAAAACGACGAAGACGCTGCTGCTGCCCGGACTGATCCTGGGGTTTCCCCCGGTACGCTACGGGGAGTGGGGAAGAGGTACACCCGACACCCTTCAGGAAGGAAGGGCGACACTCGCAAGCGTCACCGCGTCGGTGTGAAGATGACAGGGATTTCTCCCGAACCCCCAAAAAACCACCTTCCCGGGCAATCCGTATCACTCCACCAAGCATGCCACCCACCAACATACGCCGCCTCGGTCTTGGAGTCACCATCGTCGTCTCGCCGTGGCAAACATTGTGAGGTCGAACTAGAAGAGAAACCGAGGACAGGGGACGGCAGGACCACAACCACACGGGAGGGAACAACCTCCACCGTCATAGGCAGTAGCCGACCGGACACACCAACAAGAGCACGCCGAACCAATGGAGCCGGAAGGCGGTAACAGATCGGCCACCTGGAGGACGTCCTCCACCGCCAAGGGCGGGTGCCGACCGGACGTGGCAGCATGGGACATATCAGACAGGAGGCCTGGCTGAGCCCCGAGGGGTCGTAAAGTCCCCGCCGCCGCTACCTTTGTTGGCACCATCGGACCGATGGCCATCCCTAGCCAGATTGGTGGATCATAGGAAATCCCAACCTACGCACTCCGTTCCATAATTCTAATTTGAGGTTTTAATTAAAAAAAATATGAAAAGGCGTACTACCTAAAGATGTAAACCAAGGACGTCAGGTTATTGCATTGAAGAACTCCCGCAAGCTATATAACTTTCATGTGCATGCAACATCGGTGCAATATTTTTTCCTTCTCCGGCCTCCTTTGATTCGAAGGAAACGTGAAGGGAAAGTAGAGGGTTAGGATTTTTTCAAGAGATGGTACTGTTCACAACTTTGATTCATAGGAATGGTGTGAAGGAAAACCATAGGAAATTTTCCCCTACATGTCAGTTTTAGTACAAAACGTAGAGGAAAAGAAAATGTACTGAGACCTCATGTTTTATTTCCTATGCACAAGGAACAAGGCAAAGGTTTGCACATGTCATCCTTTCCTATTCCTATCCCTATCAGATTCCTTTGCAATTCATACCCTATGAATCAAAGAAGCCCTCCATTGGAAGACATTGCAACATTTCAAACACAACTGTACAGTAAAATTTCTATGTATGCACCAAAACCCATTCATCTTAATAGTAACACAAAAAGTTGGAAATATGAGAAATTAAGACAAGGAAATATTAAAAAAAAAAATAAGGAAACACATTTGAACAAAATCCAATTATTCACAATAGACTACAAATTCATTGCAACATGTTGCTTGCATGTACGCAACACATACATGCAAGCTTGTATTCGCAGCATGTCGAAACAACCTTGGCAACATCAGCACATTTTGATTTCACATACCTCTTATGCAAACTTAAGTGACACCGGCCTCCACCTTTTGAGCTCACGGCAGCAACTCTAGAATCAGCTGGCCATGGCCACATACCCTACTTTCCCGAGTCTTCTCGGAGCTCGCAGGCGCACCTCTAGCTCCATGCGCGCATACACCGTCAATCACACTTGTCTCGTCCCTTTCCTGCGTCCACTCCGCGTTCGCAACCTTTGAGGCATCCGCTGCTCGATGGAGCCACGAGTCATCATCCATCTCTTCCTCTCTTCCCATTCTTTTGTTCACAGGCCTCTTTCTCACTCGAAAGAAGAAAGAAAAGAGAGGCGGGGTGGGCTCAGGGTGTTCCTTTATCAGAGTGTTCTTAGAGCCAGCAAAATTTCTGAAATTTACGAAAGCTAGGAGATTCCAACAAATATTTTAGCATTATTCCATCTATTTTTTTTCTAAATTCAACTTAGACTTGACAAACTTTGGATTTATATGAAATTATCTGAATCTTGTCCAAAAATATCATGATAGATATATTTCAGAATTCACCTAAATAAAAGTTGGATAAAATTTGTAACCCAACTCTAGATTGCCAAGAAAGGTAAAAAAAATTCAATTTCAAATACAAAGTATTATATGCTAAAATGATAGAATCTAAATATTTGAAAATATACAAATACATATCCAAACTTTTGTCGTTTTGTGTAGTTTAGAATACCAAGTACTTAAATTTTATTTTATTTTCACGTTTATAGCATACATCACTGGCTATATACGGATTTAAAAAATTGAAATAATTTTTAAATTTTTAAAATTAGCAGGACCACTGCTGGCCATGTGCACCAAATCTCTACTCCGCGGATCGCTCAACATTTTTCCCTCATCTTATCATGTTTCTCCAAGACCGCTAACTTTATGCTTAAATGTTGCGTGCAAGCAATCATCATGGTAGTACTTTCTAATGAGCCTTGTCTCATGTCTCTCACGAGAGACCCCAAAAAATAATGTAGGAGCACATGTCTTGGGCCCCACAGCTGAGTTTGGACCGATTGCTAGCGTACACGTAGGCAACGAAATACATTATCAGAGCATCTCTATCGGGAGCCTAAATAATGTCCGGTACCCAAAAAACCGACATCTTTAGGCGACCCGACGAATGTCCGGCAAATTGGGGGAGGATCTCCTACTACTATATCCCAAAGTAAGAACGTCCCCCCCCCACCCCCCCCCACCCCCAAAAGAAATAGGGATGGCATCGTCACCCGTATCCATACCCTTCAATGGTATAACTTTTTCCCATACCCGTGACCTGGCATGGTAGATGGGTACCCGTGGGAAAAAAACACCCGTGTTTACAACACAACAAAATTTGAGCCAAAAAATAGTTTTTAAAAACAACATATAATCACAAATTACCAATAGCAGCACATTTTAAACAATAATGTACTCTCTCCGTCTCAAATTAATTGTCGCAAAGTTCGACAAAAGTGGATGTATCTAACATGTCTAGATACATCCACTTTTATCAAACTTTGCGACAATAAATTTGAGACGGAGGGAGTACAAAAAACATATTAAAAAAATACTCATAAACAATAATAGTTTCCATAAAAGCAACACACAAAAATTTAAAAAAACAACACATAATCATAAGCAACAACACATATTCATACACTTCAAGTTCATAAACTCGTGATAAATTATAGAGATAATTTGACTGCACATTAGAGTTTTTGCCTAGCGTGAGTAGGAAGAAGTTAATACGTCACTTATAAACATTTTATATAGGTACATGGGTACACGGGCATGGGTTATACAATCCCATACCTGTAACCTCTCTATTCGATGGGTATGATATTTCCCCATTTATGTACTCATGGGTAAAATTGTATCTCATACACTTACCCTAATAGGGTTTTACCTGCATGGTACATGGGTAATGGGTACCCATTGCCATCCATGCCCCCAATTGGTATGCATTTCCACAAATATCTTTTCTATTTCTCCTCAATTCCGGTAGAAGCACACCAAAACTTCTTCTCATCACGGTTAAGAAAAGATTGCCAGAACAAAGCAGCGAACCTCTCTTTTGTGGACTTTGGGGGGAGGGGGGGGGGGTAGATAGATCCATTTCAGATTTTAACCGATGAGATGGATCACCTGTATCCGGTCTCTTTAAGCAACAATTTTTTCTTTTGGTTCCTGATTGGCGCAACCACAAAGTTTGAAGTTTATGGGCTTAAGAGTTTGGACGGATCCTTATTCACTTCTACTTAAAAATGGGATGACAAATCCCATCTATATGGATATGATAATCAGCCTTTTGTAACTTTCCAAACCAGAGATCTCACTTTTTGTAGGTTGCCCTAGGCATCGATGGGGGTGATACAACCATCTGAAGGCCGAGCTAGTCAAAAGATGTAAAAAATGACGTTGATTATTCCATAGAACTTTTCCATACAATAATCTGTTTATGGGTATGCAACATCTGTACAATATTCCCCCTCTGATATCATAAAAAGTTTGCTGGAAGATGTTGCACCATTTCAAACTCAACCACACAACAAAAATTTCTATGTAATATTAAAAACAACGAGGAAACAGGTTGATTTTTTTTTAATTATTTGGGATAGGCTCCAAATTTCTTGCAACATGTTGATCCCATGTACGCAACAATTAACATGCACGTATGCAACTACAAATGTCAAAACAACCTAGGCAGCATAAAAAAAATGATTTCACATGACACATATTTCCCCCTCGAGCTCACCGCGGAAAATCTGAAATCGGCTGGTCCATGGCCCATATCCAGAGTCCCTGCGTCGTGTGCATCCGCCTTCCATCATGATTTTGGAATGCACACAAATTTCGAAACTTAATTGGACTTGATTCTTTTAATTTTGTCAAATTTAAATAAAATTCACTTAGTTTGAATTCCATTGTACTTTATCTGAATCTAGTACGAAAAAAATCCAAGATAAATATATTTTAGAGCGCACCGAAATAAAATATTGTTGAACCCTACTCCGGCGGATTGCCAAGAAGCAACATGATTTGTCAGCACTACCACCGCATGCAGATGCGAGATGCGGTAACCATGCACGGCGACATCATTAGGATGAGAAAGAAAGCCGCTCTGATTGCCCAACGTTTCTCCACATTTGATCATGTTTATTCAAGATCTCTCTGAAGTCTGAACCTTCTGCTTATGTGATGCGTGCAAGCAACCATCATGATAGTACTTTCGATGCCGATGCAGATTTATATGGAAGCATGTGCTTGCGGTGCTTAACCGTGTGTCCACTCTCGATCGACTGCAACACAGGGCCTCAGTGACAAACAGAACACGCTAAAAAGGTGCATAATCGCAAAGATGTGCTCCTTTCAGCCGGTTTATCCCTAGCTGCGTCTGCCCCACAACTACTGATTTTTTTTTACCCCAGAGATTTCATTCGTCTGAGGTATTGGCATAGTATAAAGAGCAGACGATGCCCTTGGCCGTACGGAGCTCGACACGCTACGTGTGTGGATCGTCAGCATTAGCACTAGATCGGCCACCAACGCTACCGTACGACTCGATCGATGCTCATCGCAGCAAGAAGTAAATTAAAATGGCGGAGCCCGCGCGCAATTAGGAGCGATCAGATCACGGCATTACGCGGGAACATGATCCTATGAAAACTAATCCGATCCTACCGTGGAAAGGCGCGGCCTAAAGCTGGTGACGAGATGGATTGGATGGATGGAACCTGCGGCCACTCTGCGTGCTTTAGCTAGTTCGTGAGAAGGAAAATCAAAAGGACGCACCACTGCCACCATGGACAAAATTTAAACCGCCGGCCCCGCTGTTGCGATCGGCCGATCAATCAGTTCGCCTACCCGTCCGATCGGGTGCTTCGGTTTAAGTTGGAACTTGGGAGCAGCCACCAAAAAGTCTCCGACGAGAGGGGAGCGGATAGCGATCCGTCTCGCCGGCCGCCTGAGTACGCCCTGACCGAGTGGGTGGATCCTGCAGAAAGCTGCGGCGCCATTGGGCACGGTGCGGGGAGAAAGACGCGCGAGCGAAAAGATTGGCCGCCGGCCCTATACGACATGGACACGCGCGCCTACGAGGTGCCCCCGTCTTGAAAAGAAAGGCGAGAAAAATCCTGCGAGGTGCGCCGCGTGCGTCCTCCTTGATTAGGTTTGGGTCTCAAGCTCGTCAGATGTACTCCGTACTATGGATAGCAACGAACCATGGCACTCACACGCTTTGCTTAGTTCACGGAATTGAACAAGCAAGGTAAAGTTGCTGTTGTGTTAAAAAAAAGAGGTAAAGGTTCTATGGCACGGAGTTGAATAATAAGCAAGGAAAATTATGCTGTCATTTCAGTGTCACTGAACGTACTACTGTCGCTGCCTAGCTACCTTCCCTTCTGCGGCCGGCTGCTCTGAAGGAACGCCTGAGTGCAACAGTGTGTACTGTTTGACGACGTGAGTGAGTACCGTATTGCTGCCTGTTGTACCCTTCCAGTTCCTTTCGGTGTTTGGAGCACCCGAGATGTCGTTCTCGGTGCCACATCTTTCGAAATTACAAAGCGATACATCCAATTTCATAGCTATGTCTCTGTTCCATTACAAAAATATGTCCCTCTCAGATAATTATGTGGCAGTAGACCAGTAGTACCATCAAATGAACGGCAGGTGGCAAAAAGCAACATAGCAAAACTTCCTTTGGTTTATGGAATAAAATCCTTCACTTAAAAGTGTTATTACCTCATAGTATGTCCCGGTTAGAAGTTGCAAAGAACTCTCTTGTCAACCTGTCTTCTTGAAATGTTTATTCACCAAGGTCAGGTTGTAAGAGCAACTCTAGCCGTATTCGTATAATTGGTTAAATCTGTAATAATCCGACGTTTACGGTTTTGGTCGTACTAAAACGTCCCAAATATAGACCGTAAAAATGGCCAAACCTGTAAAGCTTTTGTAGGGCCTGATAATCCACGCCCTCAACCTTCCATCTGCAGGTTTTGAGGCAAAAATCACAGAGCCCTGAAGCCGGTCAACACTCCCGTCGACGTCGACGCCGGTTTCTTCCGAGCCTCGATTCCATGATGAGGAGACTTGATTCCGGCGTCAATCTTCGATTCCCGACGAGGAGGTTCGATTCTAACCGATTTTGTGCGAAATCGTGACATGTGCACGCAACCCCATGAAAGCACATCCATGGGAGCACATCCACGGCCAAGCTCCCATAGGAGCATCTCCACGAGAGGAGGCGGGCCGAGGCGGGGGAGACCAGCGCTAGAGGGGCCAGACGAGGGCTCGAGCCGAGTGGGATTAGCTGTGCTTGCAGCCCCATGGAAGCACCTCCATGGACAAACTCCTCAATCGGAGCATTGCACGGGAGGAGTCGGGTCGAGGCAGGGAAGGCCTGCGCTAGGAGGGCTAAGCGAGGGTCTAGGCGGGCAGGGGTGGCGATGGGAGTTAGAGCGCTTTCTCTTGGCGGCGCTCATTTTTTCTACATAACGTACAAACTTGTTGAGGAAGATGAATAAAAAATAGAAGATAATGTTTTACCGTTCGTTTTTACGGTTTCTATTTCACCGCGGCTGATTCAAACCCGTGAAATACGAGTTTTTCGCGAACTGAAAATCGAGTTTACAAGTCCGTTGTATACAAGCTGCTAGAGTTGCTCTTACGGTGCAGGTGCATCGTATCCCAAACCGACAGATTTCTGCTTCTGAAAAGTTGTTTTGTTTGCATTGAGCATGATGTAGGTGCAACCAACACATTTATGCTTATGGTGGAACGGATCGGACCAACCCCGCCGCTCTTGAGAGTCTCCCGTGGTGCCCCGTTGAGAGCCTCTCCCGCCGCCGGCGTTCGCGCTGGATGGCGTCGAGAAGGGCTAGGGTGGCTCCCCTCCGTGTACAGGGTAGGGATCTGTAGAAGTAGCGATGTGCTGTCGTTGTGGAGTAGTTCCCGGGTCCTCTGCAGCCAAGGATGCGGGTTCTCGAAGCTCTGCTCCGTTTCTGCGGTGGCGTGGTGGCGCGCGGCGTCGCAAACGGTGGACAGGGCGGAGAGCATCTCCGTAAATAAGGCTTGCATCGGCAGCGTGGCCGGCGAGGAAGCGGGCGTCTCGCTGGTTTGGTTGAATCTGTCCCCTCTTCATGCTCTCGGGTTGAGAAGAAGAGGGAAGGGGTTCGATCACTGCTTCAATAAGTCCGATCTATCTGCTCTGCTGCATCGTCATCTTCTGTGCTCGCACTCCCAGGTCCGTGGCAGGCTCTCTGGGCGTGATGGCGAGTTGTTTTCATCGAGACGATGTGGTGGTGCTTGCACCACTCCGGTGAGTTTGAAGGCCACCTTTCTCTCTTCTTGGGATACCTTGGTGGAATTGCAGGAGGAGAAGAGGAAGACGGAGGGCGATTTGGGGTGGTGTTCAGGCCAAAGAACCAGTGTCTGGAGCATATCGGCGGGTATCCGTGATGGATCTCTGCCATCCATGGCCAACAGATGGCCAATGAAGCCAAAGATTGGCGATTCAACCTCCATTGGGAGGCCCAACTGGAGCGAGCTTGCTGATGGACTTGCTGGGATGGAGGCAAGTGGCCTGTTCCCCGTCGAAATCCTTGGCTGCAGCGAGCTCGTTCGTCGCTCCGCGGCGGAGAAGAAGAAGGCTCTGATTGCGTTCCAAAATTTGTCGGCAGGGGCTTTCTTACAAATGCTGAGGACCTATTTGCTCTTTTCTTATTCTCTGGGGTCCTTTGTAATTTCATTTCCTTCCGCTGTTTGTTCGTAATGTAGGTTCTACCATTCGGGGGGCTCATTGTACAAAAAAAAAACACATTTATGCTTACCAAAAGTGGTATATTCCCTTTCTACAATGTGTAGGTGCTTTCGGACAAGGCCACACATGACATTTTTGCAACAGTGCAAATCTTGCATCACATCTCTCCTTGTCCACGGTGCACAAAGCAAGTCTAAGAAAAGAAATGAAAGAGGTTTCCTACATTCGTTATTATAAGATGTTTTAGATATCTGATGTGAAATATATAGAACTATATGGACCAAAATGAGTGAACCTACGCAATAAAATGCGTACATGTGTTAAAAAAATTATGAACGAAGGGAGTAATTATTTGTCTTCGTACAAAATAAAATCAGATGGAGCACTGTAGGATGTAGTGGGGTCGTTCGGATTGTTACAAACTAGGAAATTGAGTTGAAGAAGTTTTTTTTTTTGAGAAAGAGCTGAAGAAATCTTGATAAGTATGACACGGCCCAGAGGATTTGTTGTCAAAAAAAAAATTATCAGCTGTTTTTTTTTTATAATAATCGATCAGGCTTTTCTCTCTTTTTTTTAAGGTTGATGATTGGGTTTGTTTCTCTCTCTCTCTTTTTGTTTTTTGAGCGGATGATCAGTTTCCTCCTCGATATGGAAAGTTTCTGTTAGAAAGCTTATGGGCCTTTGCGCCCCCGAAAAAAGGAAAGCTTATGGGCTGGAAGAAGTTGCAAAATTTCACATTTGTCCGTGTGCTAGGCCGAGCGCCAGCCGCATCTGGGGAAGGCTTTATCAGGTTACGGCCCATTACATTGATTCTTTTCGGGTCAAAATCCGGTCGCTGCTCTTCTTCCACCTTTCGACTTTGGCGAGTCCAGATCGTGAATTCAGAATTGGCGACTACTTTGGCGACTACTCCGCTCTTTACCCGGCCGCCATTGCGGTGCCGATGCGGCCGTGACACGGCCGGGCCTGGGAGGAAGTGCGGCAGCGGCGCGTCGCTCGCTTCGAGCGGCGGCAGACTGAGAGGTCCCACTTTCTCACTCTTTCATCTGTCCTTCCCGTGGAAGCTGGGAGACCTACCTAGCGTGGGACGCGTGGGTGCGCTTCTCGTGGAGTCGCATGGTAGGTGTTCGTGCAAATGCGTGGCAAGAAACCTAGACTAGTTTATTCTCGCCTCTCATGACACCTCACCTGCACCACTGTTTGCACCGTCCACTCGAACGAATCAAAGTACTGTACTCGCCTTTGAATTATTGTACTACTACGTCGGCACGAAGCCTGACAGGCTGAAGCTTCGAATAAACTTTTAGAAAGCAGTGAGGAGCGGTTCTATGTAGCCTCTAGAAAATTATCTCCTACTAGCAAACGGACAGGGAAAGTCAATATCAGAATCGTTTTTTACGGGATAGCTCGCCATTGATTGTACACGTCTTATATATACCTTTTATTTGATTAATTATGGTCCGTGCCCAGTCTGGCCACAAATTCGATTCTCCAGTTTGATAGCGTACTCCTGGTTCTTGATTCTTCGGCTCTTCCCTCCTCATCTCTCTCAGCCCAGCTGTGGCCACCATGGGTACCAAGGCCATGTCAGATTTTCAGATTTCTTTGCCTGCTTCTACTTCTGTTGCTATCTTTCTATTTCCCTGCAGTAAAACCTTCTGTTCTGTCTATTTCATTTGCCCTGTGTCATTTTAGCTTTGAACGCATGTTGCATAATCTCCCTGTCCAGAAATAAACTCAATTGAACTTCCAAAAATTGATCTTTGCATAGGTCGTTGTATGTACTGTGTCCACTTATTCCTTCTTTGATCTTCCACATTGTTCTTTGCATAGGTCGTTGTATGCACGTTGTCCTCTGAACTTCCATAATTGCTCTTTGCATAGGTCGCTGTATGTACCATGTCCTTTTCTTCCTTCTTTCTTGAGAAATTATTAATCTGGTGGTTGTTGTGCAGGGAGGCGTTTGTGGCCAATGAGACCCCCCTATTCCTGAATAAGCCTCCTCCGCATGTATTTAAACAGGTGAATTCGATTCTATCTCTTGCAACTGTTGTTAGATCTATTTCTGTCTTATTATAGTGATTCTTCTGAGGAGAGACTAAACTCTGTTGAGTGAATACTTGCTGCGAATAGCGGTGGGTAGGTGTAATCGTGCAGAAACGCACCAGTGAAAAGTGTATGTCCTTCTAGATAAGTTATTTACTGTTCTTGTGAAGGAAACGAGGAGTATGCAGAAACAATACTTTAGCTGCTTAGAAGTTTTATTTGGTTTCTATATTGCAACCAAATTGCTTTACTAAGAAAATTTCTCCGAGTTGTCTCTTTGCCCTATTTTTTATGAACTGAGCTGAAAGCTTAACTGTTATTTTTTCTTGCTGAAGTGAGTTCTCTCATAGCCCTATTTCTGACGATCATACTTGAAATCTTAACTGTTGATTTAGTCCCACATTTTTAATAATCTCAGCTGAAGTTCACCATTGTGTTAGTCCTACCAACAAATTCCAATCATGTCAAGATTCAATCTTCACTTATATTGGTTCTTGCCTGTTGTAACAACCCCACTTTAGCTTGACCCAACCTCTAACTATCTGCTGAAATATTTCAGACATTATGCTAATGTATGTCCTCACTTTTCACGTGTTTATGTGGGGAATTAGAATTAGGAAATTATTAGTAAAACTAAGGATGTGTAAGCAATATGTGTGGTACCATTGAGATGATCATTTCCATTCTATCTACAATAGCTCATGCATGCTGTCATCAAATTATTGGAGTATACTAGGTTCCAAAACCGTTTAACATAGATGGCTACTTGTCTTTCTGTAAATATACCGATATACGCCTCTTCAGCTTAATGCATTCTGGGTGAGAAATATTAGCTAATGGTTGTATTTCTGTATGCAGATGTCTCTACCATCAACAATTATAAAGCTCACCTTGGGTTTGGTCTGGTGCATCATCCACGTAGCAATCAGCATTTTTAGCTTATGTTCTCTTCTGATGTTCAATCTAGAGTGTTATCTTATTTCATCTGGGTTGTTATGGAAGTATCGGAATCTCCAACTATCTAGAGTCAAATACCTTGCTATTGTGGTAGATAGCAAAGAAGCAAAGAATACCGTGAAGATCGGTCAACTTTTATGTTGGCTCAAAACTCTTGGTATCAAGTATGTATGTCTCTATGACATCGATGGTAAGACATTGAGTTCGGTATTCTAATTTGTAGGTACTATTGTGTTCAGTCTGAAGTTTATCTTCATACATGGCTACAACATATTCCGTGCAAAAATTCGTTATAGAAATCAAGAAACGTTAAGCATCAATGCATAGCCTTATTCATATGTGGAGGGCAGAAGCAGAACAGAACAATTCAAATGAATAGCCATGCTGCCTTCTACATTTCAGCTTGTGATATTTACTGACGCATGAACATTTAATAGTATGCAAGAGTTGTACCTTACCATTTTATACTGCAACACAGGAGTGCTGAAGAAATTGTTTGAACCTAGTATGAATGGCTCAAAAGGTGACAATCTCGGAGATTATTTGGTAAGTTACAGGCTTGAGTTTGCTTCATTTTCTATCTAAAGCCTCATGGTGTTTGCATCCGCTATAAGTTATGTTTTTGATAGTTCGTATGAATCATGGGTTATGGCGATCTGTAGGATTTCAGTGCAAACATCAAAGCTTTAGACTATTGTCACAGTGAAATGACGCTAGAGTGTATTTCTGGCTCTGATGGCAAGGAGGGAATTGCTAAAGCAGCCAACTTACTTTGCTCAACTTTTTTAAACGGTGATAGATATACTCACGAGAGTGTCAAAAGTGAGTCAGTATTTACTGAAACTGACATGGCCAGTGCACTGAAATCCGTAGGTATGCTTAAACAGCCCCCCTCCCTCTTTTCATGCATGATATATTTATATTCTGATTTATCCTGTGCTAGTGATTTCAGAATTTACATTGTTGCAACTTTAGATGACTACTTAAGTGCCTGCTTTGTACGTTAGGTTGTGGTGGACCAGAACCTGATCTTCTTCTTGTGTATGGTCCTGCCAGATGCCATCTAGGTTTTCCTGCATGGAGATTGCGATATACCGAGATCATGTAAGTACCCTCATCTAGTAGGCTTCCTAGAAGTGTCGCGATGCTCCTTTCGTACTGAACTTAGTTCGCATGCTATCATTCTTTGATATGTAAAGGACTCTTGTCTGTACCTATGTATATTGACCTATGATAGAAAAACAATGTGGTTGGAGTTCTACTGTACTCCTGTGGCATCAGAGGAAATTTCTCAGATTGCAGTTTCAGAAGAAAAAGATATCTAAGATTTCAATTTAAATGCATCCAGCCCATATATTGTTTAATACAATAGCTGGTAACTATCCCAAATTATAGAAATGTTCGTGCTTAGTTGTCTGTCCCTAAAAGTGGTGGTATTGTGTAGGATCTATCTCTTCAGATTTTGAGTGTCACAAGTAGAGCAGAGAAAACAATTCTTCAGTCATGTGCTAGCATCATTCCACCTGAAGTGTGACTGAACAAATTACCATCACTATCTATTTCCACCATTGAAGAATCTTTACTCTTTATTTCCAGGCATATGGGTCCTCTGAAATCAATGAAATATGGCGCCATTGTGAAAGCCTTCTATAACTTCTCAGAGAAACACCAGAACTATGGTAAGTTTGTTTTTTACAACTGGAACTGCGCACACAGAAATTCATGTTTACCTTCACCAGTTACCCATGTCTTATACACAAGAACATTTTAGCTTGTGAGCCGTAACAGAATGCATTCTGGATTGTAATTTTCTTACATAATAAGTCGCCGCTAAGACGTTTTGACTTTCAGCAGTACCTATACTTCCCTTTCATTCATCTGGAAATTACCACATACATCAACTGCCCTGAGCGCACAAACACACCTCTTGATGTCTGGTGCTTGTTAAGAACAGCTTTTACTAATCGACTCTTTAACACTTTGCATCTCAGGTAAGTGAGAGCTGATACTTATATACGGAAGACCAGTCTGTTATGTAGAAAAGCACTTCTGGAACTTGAAGCTTAACAACTGTTTTGCCTTTCTGTTGATGATTATACTACTAGAGGTTAGTTATGGTCAATAATTCATCCTGAGTACCCGTGTTCTATTCTCTTTTGGCAAGATTAGAAGTGTAATCGATAGAACATACGGGAATGTATCCAATTGTAAATCTTGCTTGGTCATGAAGATTAACAACCCTGCCCTCGAGTGAGCATATGAGCAAATGTGGATCAGCATTGTTCTGTACCCGAATCAGGCCGACTTTTTTTACTGATTAGTACTATGCAGCAGACAGCAGCTGCTGACATGATTGGTTGAGTCCAGAGCTTATTATAACATGAGTGCATTTTGATTTTGGCTTATCTCTCTGTTCTTATTATAACATGAGTGCATTTTGATTTTGATCGTCATGCCCTCGTTTCTCGGCTCCTGTATACTATGTTTCACTTTTTTTTTAATGAATCCACGGTGGGGTAAAAAGCTGGCCTGAACCCAATTTTCAACTCAACGTGAACCAAAGTTCTGTACAAACATTACTGAAAGGGAGAAAAAAGAACAAGCTTTTGGCCTGAATTACAAAAAACAAAGAAAAGTAACTGAAGGCTGAATTACAAAACAGAACGGCCAAAAGAAAATGGCCCTGAACATAGCTTAATCTGGTTCAGCAAGAATGTTGTTTTCTTAGTACATGACTACATGTTAATTTGATAGCTTTTCTACTCATTGTGGATCATGGTCCTATTTTTCTACGGCAATTATGGTCCTTTTAAATTTACTGTTATATAATGCAATGGAATTGAAAAAGAATATGCTCCGGGAGAACATGTGTTTGTGGACTAAGAGCTATCCGTCTTCTGTAACGCGTTTGGTTACAGGTGATATGGCCGTGTCTTAATGAAATACCAGCGTTCCATGTCAAAAAGAAAAAGAAAAAGCAAAGCACCCTTCAAGGCATGTTCTTCGCTGTGTGGCATTGCTGTATTTTTTTTTCCTTTCAATCTGCTTCTATGCTTATAAAAAAGTAGGTGAGTCCTGTTTAAGGATGGCAATGAGTAGAATAGACCAATATCATACCCAAATCCGTATAACTCATGGGTATACAATTCTACCCGTACCCATGGGTGTAAAGATTTACTCGCACCCATACCTGGTCGGTATACCCACTGGGTAGATCAATAGTATGCACAATTTTGTAGCCTATCGGACATCACCACATCACAAGTTCACAACAACGTTTTCCACTTTCTACTCGCCAGTTGTCTGCCTGCCATGTTCCTACTTGTCGCCGACCGACCTACCAGTGTGAGAAACAAATAAACGATTGGATATATAGATGTGGAGGAAGGGGGTCGTTAGCGCAGTTTCCGACTCCATGGCTTGTGGTGGCAGAGTAACGAGGAGGGCGAAAACCGGAGGGTATATCTATGGATAATGTATCCATACCCCACCCACAACTTAATGGTATGGATACTAGCCATGTGTATAGGGGTGGCAATATTATCCATGGATTCGGATATCCATAGATATCCAACCCGTTGGGTAAGAATTTGGAGGGCATCTTTTACTCATGAATTTTTAGGATGGACATCCATGAACTTACGGGTTGGACACGGATTAAAAACTACTCCCTCCGTTCATAAATAGATGGCTTTTATTTGTTCAAAAGTGGATGTATGTAGACATGTTTTAGTGTATATGTACATTTACATTTGAACAAATGGAAGTCATCTATTTATAACGGATGGAGTAGCTCCATGGATACCCATATCCATCTGAAAAGTATGTGACACATGTAATATAATATGGCTTAACTCCTAAGTCTAACTATTTTTAAAACCCAACATACAAGGCTCATTGGCCCAGCTCCATACGTGCTAATGACTAACACCTTGTTATGGGCGGTTTTTTTGTGTTATGTGACCTTATATTTTGATCGTTGATGTTGCCATGTCCACATTGTTATGGACGGTTTTTTGGTTGCTACGTGGATCTGGATATCCACGGATAGTTGAATATCCAACGGGTATGGGCATGGGTAGAATATGTCACGCATGGATACTTTCGTTGGTGGGCAACGAACAAGCTCGTAGATATGGCCATGGATTTGGATCAGATCAACCCTCCCAAACCCGCCCCATTGCCATCCCTACATGTGTACAAAAATGTCCTAAAAGGGTTGGCCTTTATTTTCCCGGCGACTATACAGCCCGAGGTTATTTTTGAGGCCATGCCAGATTCCATATAGCCAATCGGGCCCGTAAAGATGTTACCGTACCCATTTGTACTGCTCTGAGGGCTCGATACAGGCTTAGACCCGAGCTCCTCCACCTACATGCCCACAATACACACCCTCTCTTTCCGCACCGCGATGTCACCGCGTAGGGGCTCAATATGACGCGAGGGCGACCAGGCCAACCGTTTCATGAGCTCGCACGATGGATGGAATCGCTCATGAGGAGCGAAAGCGATGTGTAGCTTCTAACGTCGCTCGGAAGCACGGCTCCCACCGATACACAAACTACAACTTGACGGTGTCGCGCGCTTTCGCTCGCCATGAGATCGAGGAGTACTACTGATGCCACCGCTTCGGGGCAGAGAGCTCCTCTGGCGCGGAAAGGTGCACACCGCTTTTGACGCCGAAGAGGGAGGAGGAGGAGGAGGAGCACCTCTCGTTCGAGGTATACAACCCGACGACATTCATCGCCGCCATTGGGCCGGAGGACTTCGTCGACGAGGGGACATTGAAAAGGTCACCGCCCTAATAATGGCACGTAGAGAGTGGGAGGCGGAGGAGGTGAAAGTGCATTTCGTTTTCCCATTGTTTTGTGTGTTAGTTAACAATACTAAGTACATTATTTATCGAGGTGATTAGTGTGCAGGTGTTATACTTAACATCCGCATCGATCATCAAAAAGATCCATGAAGATTGGCCATTGAGATTTGGGACAGACAGGAGCCGGATTATTCTAACCGGACTATTCCGAGAAACCGGATATTCCGGTTAGGATGATTCCTGTCCAGTTCGGGACAGAGATGAGCCGGAATATTCAAACCTGATTATTCATTCTGAACCGGATATTCCGATTGAGGAAGCTTTTTCTCAAGATCTACTAAGGACTGAAGATTGAAGTTTCAGAAGTGAACCGGATTATTCCGAGTCTACCCGATAATCCGGTTGAGGAGCCAGAAGGGGACAGAAGCCAGCCAGAATATTTATACCGGATTATTCATCCCCAATCGGATAATCCGGTTGGAGTCAACGCAGTCGACTGGACCTGAGAAAACTTGCCAACCGGATATTCCAGTCAAAACTTGGACCGGATATTCTGGTAACCTTTTTCCTGCTCAAACGGCTAGATTTGAGGAGGGGGTATAAATACCCCTCCTCTTCCTCCTTGAGCTCTCGTTCGTCCAAAGCATTGAATAGCATTTATTGAGCTCACCAAATCTTTAATTACTCTCAATCCCTCCCACCAAACTTGTTGATCTTCGGAGGATTGAAGGAGAAGGCCCCGATCTACATCTTCACCGAGCCGTTCTTCATTTCCCCCTCATATTCTTGAGGAATTCAAGTCTAGGGTTTCCATTTGTGGAGAACCTAGACCTCTTGATACTCTTGGTGATTCTTGGTGTTGGGAGCCCACAATTTGGTTGTGGGTGTGTGCCCCAAGCTTGTTTGTAAATGATTCGATTCCCGCCTCAAAGGGGATCAATAGTGAAAGATGAACTAGGCCTTTGTGGCGGGGTTCATCGGAGAATAGGGTGAGGCCTTTGTGGCGTTGAGTAGGCCTACATGGCGAGCTCACACCCGTCCAACGAGACGTACTCCCTTAACAAGGAGGAACTCAGGATTACATCGTGTCTCCGCGTGCTTCATATCGGTTACCTCGTTCCCTTCCCTTTTACTTGTGCTTGTATTGTGTTTGTGATTGTTGTTGTCATATAGGTAAATTCACCGTTGTTGCATTATCTAGAGAATTTACGTTTATGTCAAGCCTAATCTTGTAAGAAAATTAAAATTGGTCGTAGAACCTATTCAGCCCCCCTCTAGGTGCCCTCACTATCCGTTCAATTGGTATCAGAGCCTCGGCTCTTTTATCGAGCTTAACCGCCTAAGTTAGTATGCCGGATGTTCCGGATGTCGTTGGTTCCGTGGCAAGTGTCTCGATGGATGATCTCAATGGGTTGAAAAATTCATTGACCTCATCCATGGAGAGCAAAATCGATGAATTGCGAACACTCATGTTGCAATACATGAAAGCCAAGGAACCGGTGACCACCACTACATCCCATACGGCTAAACAACCGGAGGGTGCCAAGGCTGGGGAAGATGGTGAACCACTTAAAGTTGCTTCTGCTAAGAACCCCACCGATAAGGGTTCGGAAGGAAAAGGAGAATTCCATGCCGTCGAAGGACGTTATTCTCCTGATCCTCCTGTCCCACATCCCCATATAATTCCTAGAGTAGATCCACCTAAAATTGATGCACATTCTTTTGGTGAATGGCAATATTATATGGAAACTCACTTGAACTCTTCTTGTATAGAAATTTGGAGGGTCAGTCGAGATGGATACAAGCCACATGACCCCAAGATCAAAAGAAGAGAAGTCGTAGATTGTCAACTCAACTACACCGCCTTGTCTATTCTTCAACAAGCTGTGGGTCCTAACCACATGCCTCATGTTCAACAATATTCCACAGCCAAGGAGACATTTGACGCACTTGTCGTCATGTTTGTGGGCAATGAGAGTATGCAAAGGAATAGGTATGATGCCTTGAGCAATGAGGCCGAAGGGTTCTATATGCATGATGGTGAGAGCCATGAAGACATGTACCAAAGGCTCAAGACTCTTGTCACCGCATTCCACAATGTTGGTGCCAAGTACATTGATGATGTTTGGATCAAGAGGAAGTACATGATTGCTCTCATGCCATTTGAGCCCACGGACTTGAAGAGCATTCAAGGAAGACATGACTTTGCTTCTTTGACCTCAACTCAAGTGATGCAAGAGGTGTGATCCTATCAAGTGCAAACCAAGAATGCTATTGACAATCGTGCTAGAGCCATAGGAATGCACAAAGGGGCATCGGTTGCTTTGAAGGCCAAGATTGTGTCAAGGGAGGTTGAGTATGAAGAAGAGTGCCATGAGGACTTGGCTCCATTGAAGGATCAAGAATATGATCCCGTTCTCAAAGATGCCATTGCTCTTACCGTGCAAAAGTTTTGGAAGAATACATCCCAGGCTAAGTGAAAGATCATCTTCCGTTTTGATAATTAAATGACAACATACCTATTGGACTAATGATCATTTGTTATTCATGAAAATTCCCAGGTTCATCAAGTATAAATTCTCTATGGGTTACAATGTTGTTTTGATTGAAAAGAACTCAAAAAGACAAAGTTGGGAAAGTATTTTTGTATGCAGCGGAGGCTCCGGTGAAACCACCGGAACCTCCGCCTAGGCCTTTTTCAGCGCAGCTCAGGCGCTGGCCTCCGGCATGGGCTTCGCCAAAATGTTGTTCGGGGGGAGAAGAGCGGAGGCCAGGGCGGAGCCTCGGGTGGGCGGAGCCTCCGGTAAAACCACCGGAGCCTCCGCTGGCTCCACCACCCCCATTGGGGGCTGGCGTCCGGTGGCGCCTCCGGTGGAGCCTCTGCCAAAATGGCGTTCGGGTGGATAGGAGCGGAGGCCCGAGCGGAGCCTCCGCCAAAACAACCGGAGCCTCCGCCCCGCAGGATACAGTCAAAGGGAAATTGGGCTACGCTGTTGCGCGCATATGAAGACCACCGGAGCCTCCGGTGCTGCGGGATCTGCTCAACGACCACTTTGGGAGGGGCTATAAATACCCCTTCCCCTACCTCATAAATGCTAAGCTTTTTCCATTCTCTCTCCTAGCCATTAATGAAACTTCAAACTTCTAGATCTCCCTCTCCAATCACCCAAACACTCCCATACTTTGTGGAGAGCTAGAGGAGACCTAGATCCACACTTCCACCAAAGGAATTTCAAATCCATCCACCTCATCCTAGTAGATCTAGAATCCTACTTGAGGCCTAGAAACCTTAGTAGATCTTGTGCTTGTAGCTTCCACCTTGTTGCAAGAAGCTTCAAATTGCTTGAGAGCCTCCATCCATATTGTGGAGTGACCTCGAGCTCGTGTAAAGGTTTGGTCAACGCCTTCAAGTCGACCTCATAGTGGAAACGAGAATCTCCCTCACCGGAGAATCTCAAGGAGAATAAGTTGTGCACAACCGTGCTATTGAGGAGCGCCTAGGTGGCTCCCCACCTCTCCAACGTAGATGTACTTCTCTTGAGAAGGAACTACGGGAAACATATCCTTGTATCCTTGTTTACATTTGTGGTTTATCTTGTTGCCTTTCGTTTTACTTTCGTTGCGTATCTTATCTTGTATCACTTAGGTTGCTCACCTAGTTGCACATCTAGAGAACCTTACTTTATCTTGCTTAGCCATAATTAAAAGGAAAATAAGAAAAATTGGTAGTCAACCTATTCACCCCCCCTCTAGTTGACCATAGTGCACTTTCAATTGGTATCAGAGCCTCGGCTCTTGCTAAGGGCTTAACCGCCTAAGAGTATAATGGTCAATGAAAATGAGCCCGGCGGTTCTAGTGCGGAAATCACCAAAATGACCGACACTATAACTAACCTACAAGAAACGGTTGGAACCCTCCAAACCGAATTGTCCAAGGTTAGCTCTAGTGTTGGCTTGGAGGTTTCTAGCATAAAGAAAATGTTGGAGGCCATGATGGGGAAAACCAAGGAGCTCGAGGAACCACCTCTCACCGCCGATGATGTTAGCTCGGATGAAGAGTCCATTCCGTACATCGCCGAAATGGAAGCTAACATTGTTTTAGCCAAGGCGAAAGCCAAGGCAAAAGCCGATAAAAAGGCTAAGAGCGGTGGGAGCTCCGAAGGCTCCAAGTCTCAATCGGCTAAAGGTTCGGGGTCTAACTCAAAAGTTCTTCCACCTCACAATTATGACACTATCCATCCCATTGCCACAATGCCACACATTCTAAATGTTTGACTTCCTCCCATGCTTAACACTAACGAATTCTCTTCTTGGAAGTTCGATATGGAGTCTCATATTTCAGGATCTTGCACCGTCTTGTGGAGAAGTGATCTCCATGGATTTCATCCCCACGATGCAAGCAACTTGACTCCAAGAGAAGATGTGGAATTTCAACTCAATAAGACCGCTCTTGTCACTATCCAGAAGGCTCTCCCAAGAGAACATCTTGAACACGTCTGTGGTATCAAGACCGCCAAGGAGGCTTGGGATAAACTTGACACTTTGTTTCAAGGCAATGCAAGCATTCAATCCTCCAAGTATGATGTGGCTCTCGACAAGTTTGAGAACTTCGTTATGCTTGAAGATGAGAGTCGCGAAGAACTATATAGAAGAGTTGTCACTCTTGGCAACCAATTGAGGGACTTTGGAAAAGAGGAGATCTCCGATGAGTGGATCAAGAGGAAGTTTGTCAAGGCCATAACTCCTTTTGAGAAGAACCTCTCAACGAGCATCTGTACAATATCGTACTACAACTCCCTCAACTTCATTGGTGTTATTAGTGAGTTCATAGCTATATCCCTATCTCACAAGAGCGCGGATGATGCTCTCGCTCGCTCAAGAGGAGTTGGAAAGTCTCCCAACCTCGCCTTGAAGTCCAAGGCGGTTGCTCGGATAGAAGAAGTGGATGAGGATGATGAGGATGAGGAGGATTATGAAGACACATACAAGGGTGCTCACAAGTGCATTGCTCTTGCCATGCATGGCTATTGGAAGAGATGGGAGGCTCACAAGGCCGGTGCTCCTAGAACTTCAAGAAACAAGATCTACAAGAAGAAGGGGGAGCGGCCAAGGACATGCTTCAATTGTGGAAGTGCAAATCACTTCGTCAAGGAGTGTCCTTTTGAGCCTAGAGAAGAGAATGAAGGGAAGCTTGTTCGCAAGGACAAGAACAAAGCTCCACAAAACAAGAATCTCGCGAGAAGAGTCCCCAGGTCTCTATATGTTCAAGATGTTGGGAATATGCCCTAGAGGCAATCATGTATGATGTAATTCCCACTGTATTCATAAAGTTATTAAGTTGTCCTTGTTTTGAACATCTGATATATGTCATTGAATATGTGATTCGATTGTGGAACTATATATTCATGTTGTTCATACTAGATTGTCCTTGGTCATTTAGGTTGTGCTGGACACACACCCTAGACTAATGTGAGTGTTGGTTGATGACACGGTTCCACTTGTCATGGGCATGGTGATGCCATTCCAACGTTCACGGACTTGGCTAAAGAGTTTAGCAAGTCGGACTGACCCACATTGAGATGCAATGATCAAGTCGTCATTTGCATGTCTCAACCAATGTAATCCTTAGACCCGAGGTTGTCGCACAATCCGAGTTGTGGATCACCGACTTAGGTTCTGTCAAACGTTGTTCCGTGACAAGGCAACTATAAAGGCAGAGTTCGGGTCGAATGAGAAGCAAGCTGCGTATGTGGATAATCAAGATGGGATTTTGCCCCTCCGAATGGAGAGATATTCTCTGGGCCCTCTCGAGTGATATGATTCAGGAAGCATGGCCATACGCGACTCAGTTAAGTGTTAACTGTATCTGTTGACTAAGAGTTAGTCAGATGAATCACATATCACGGATCGAGAAGAGAGTCGAACTATTTAAGGGATGACGATAAATCGGCTATAGTTCGACAAGGTATATCGTGAGGCAAAAGGGACTAAGATGAATATCACATTGAAAGGTATGTCGTCATGACTCAATGGTACTTGGGAGTCGGCACGTTCTGCTAGGAGCCGCTACCGATTGATCGATTGGGAGTTGGACTCCAATCGTGTCCAAGTCGCCATGAGCCTGCAGGGTCGCACACTTAAGAGCGGG
Source organism: Alopecurus myosuroides (assembly GCA_028641055.1). Lineage (NCBI taxonomy): Eukaryota > Viridiplantae > Streptophyta > Magnoliopsida > Poales > Poaceae > Alopecurus > Alopecurus myosuroides. The sequence goes on from CM054062.1 coordinate 264,500,278, forward strand.
AGCAAGTATTGGTCGGGTTGGACCCGAACCGGAAATGGACTGGTTTTGTGAGTCGGACTCACAGAGGGAATGGGCCACAAGTGTTGTGAAGCCCATTACCATACGCTATATAAAGAGGGGCGCAGGTTGCCCAGCGGGCACGTTACTCCACCCCATGCGTTGGGAACCCTAGACACACTCAGTCCAGCCGTCGCACCAGACCTAGCAGTCTGCCGTCGGAGCTCTTCCTCATGCGTGTGGATACCGGCAGAGGTGCTGTACGTTCAGCACTTGACGTTCGCGGGATCGGATCGGCTGGATCGGATCGTGGACTGCACTGCCCCGACGCGCTTCATCGATAATCCGCAACCGCGCGTCTAGTGGTAATCATCGTGGCCTTCTACCTCGGCTAGATCTTGGAAGTACCGCGTAGGAAAAAGTTTTGTTTATCTCTACGCGTTCCAACAGTGGTATCAGAGTGGTAGCTTCTGGTATTAGGCCCGAGATCCGTACGTATGTGATATATAGTTAGCGTTAGATGTGATCTAATTGCTGTTTTGGTGGTTGTTCTATGAGATAGATCGGTTTTGTACAAGGTTGATTGGATCAATCGTACTCGGGGTTAATGGATGATCTGGTTTCCGTGATCATACTGCTAAGGTCGTGAAACAACTTACCCCTACCGGCCGGTTTCCGCCATCGGGGTATACCGTGACACATAAATCCAGTTGCGGTGATCGAAGATCAAAGAGTTTGATCGAATCGGAATACGGATCAGATTTGGGTAAAATCATTTTATCCGATGAAGAAATCCATGTTCGGAATGCAGATGAGATCTGCGTTTTCCAAAATCGTAGCGCCTTAGATGTCGTTGCGAGTTTCACAACGCCGGTAGATATCGTATCTATGCATAACTTGTTTTTGCAGGAAGTTGTGAATGGTATGGCTTATGTGCATGTGATGTCTGTAATCCATACATGATCTGCGTATCATGTTTCTTGTCAGCCGGCTGGAGCCTAGGTGCTGTCATATTATTGTATTACGGCCTGCGTGTCGGATTCTCTATGTAATTTTCATTTACTAGCTAGTGTAGCCTGTTGGAGAACCCGGATGACATGCAAGTCGATGTACAAGTCGGCTACATGGAGCAAGATGGCACGTGACAAGAGTTGGCACGAGTCGACTTGCAAGCTTCGTGGAGATGGAGATCACCATGAAGAGAGCCATACCATTTCACATTATAATTGTTTTATTTGTGTTATTGTTATGTCTCTATTTATCTCTATTTAGATAGTTGGTAGATTCTTTAATCCCTCAAAGAAGGTCTAGTCGGTCGCCCCGCCAGTGCTGCACCATCACAAGTCGGACATTCTTGGTAGTGGGCTCATGAAATTGAGGTGCTACCAATTCTTTCCGGTTAGATGGGTTTGAGTCGGACTCTTACAAGCAGAAGCACTTGGTAATCTAGACGAGTCCATCACAATGGTTGTGGGGCTCGGGGCGAGGAAGGTTGGGAGCCGGGGCATGTGATGCCACCCAACTAACAAGAGTCGTATAGGGATACGATTGGCAAGGTGTTGCCTACCTAGATCACTTGACGGCTAGCAGTGATGCTAAAGATCACTAGTCGGCTTGCTTATTTAGGATCTTGAATCACTTAGCAACCATCGGAGGGATGTTGGTTCTAGTGGGAGCATAAGTATTAAAGCGTTTAATATGCCTGCTCTTTTATGAATACATGTCTTAAGTGTTTTTGCGTATTTTCTGTTGTAGATCAATGGCACCTAGCAACCTTCCTCAGTTGTCCGCGTTTGCGTTGAGGTCAATCTCAGAGAAAGATAAGCTTAATGGAACTAATTTCACCAACTGGTATCGTAATCTGAGGATAGTCCTCAAGCATGACAAGAAAGAACATGTTCTAGAAACTCCACTTCCAGATGAGCCTGATGACGATGCGACTGTCGCTGTCATGAATGCCTACCGTAAGACTAGAGACGAGTCTACGGAAATTAGCTGTCTTATGCTTGCACACATGGAACCGGACTTGCAGCAGCAGTTCGAGAATGTTGAGGCCTACGATATGATCGAAAGCCTCAAAAGTATGTTCCAGGCTCAGGCAAAGACCGAGAGGTATCAAGTCTCTCAAGCTTTGCTGGGCTGTAAGCTGAAAGATGGCGATCCACTGAGTCCGCATGTAATCAAGATGATTGGTTACATTCAGTCTCTGGATCGGATGGGCGTCCCAATTAACGAAGAGTTCGCTACTGATATAATTCTGAACTCTCTTCCTAGTGCGTATGGTTCGTTCATCTCGAACTACCATATGCATGGTATGGATAAGAGTATCACTGAATTACATGAGATGCTCAAAACGGCAGAGGCTGATATCAAGAAAGGCGCTAGTAAAGTGTTGATGGTGTAGAATAAGGCTAAGTTCAAGAAGAGTTCTTGGACTAAGAAGAAGAAGGATAAGTCAGGAGGTAGCACCCATGGCCCTGTCCAGAGTGCTCCCTCAAAGACTAAACCTTCTCCTACAGCTGGAGCCAACTGCTTCTATTGCAAGCAAGATGGCCACTGGAAGAGGAACTGCACCAAGTATTTGGCTGACAAAGCCAAGAGTGGAGGTGTGACTTCCAACTCAGGTACGCTTGTGTGCAATGTTATAGACATTTATCTTGCTGATGCGCCTAATAGTTCTTGGGTATATGATACCGGATCAGTTATTCACATATGCAACTCGTTGCAGGGACTGGTAAGAACTAGGAGCGTGGCAAGAGGAGAGGTTGATATTCGGGTCGGCAACAAGGCGAGAGTCGCTGCGTTGGAAGTCGGTACGATGCAACTTCATTTACCTTCAGGATTTTTATTGGAACTGAATAATTGTTATTATGTTCCAGCGCTTAGCCGAAACATTATTACCGTCTCATGTTTGATGAGACAAGGTTATGAGTCGAATATTAAGAATAATGGTTGTTCTTTATATTTGAAAGATATGTTTCATGGCTTTGCACCCGTTCAGAACGGGTTATTTATTTTAAATCTTGATAGTGAATCGGTCTATAACATAAATGTTAAAAGGTTGAAACCAAATGATCTGAATATGACTTACTTTTCGCACTGTCGGCTTGGTCATATAAGTTGGAAACGCATGAAGAAGCTCCATGATGATGGACTTCTAACTTCGTTTGACTTAGAGTCATTCGAGACATGCGAATCATGCCTACTAGGCAAAATGACCAAGACACCTTTTGCAAGGAGTTGTGAAAGGGCGTCCGACTTGTTGGAACTAATACATAGTGATGTATGTGGTCCAATGAGCACGACAGCCAGAGGTGGTTATGAGTACTTCATTACCTTCACTGATGATTTGAGTAGGTATGGATATATCTAGTTAATGAAACACAAGTCGGAAGCCTTTGAAAAGTTCAAGGAATTCCAGAGTGAGGAATAGAATCAGCTCAGCAAGAAAATAAAGTTTCTACGGTCGGACCGTGGAGGCGAGTACATGAGCCATGAGTTTGATGACCATCTAAAGAGTTGTGGAATAGTTCCTCAACTTACTCCGCCGGGTACACCGCAGAGAAATGGTGTATCGGAACGGAGAAATCGGACCTTGTTGGACATGGTACGATCAATGATGAGTCGGACAGATCTACCTTTATCATTTTGGGGTTATTGTCTAGAAACTGCAGCTTTCACACTAAACAGAGTACCATCAAAGTCAGTAGAGAAGACACCACATGAGATGTGGACTGGTAAAAAGCCAAGTTTTTCTTTTCTTAAGATTTGGGGTTGTGAAGCATTTGTCAAGCGACTTCAGTCGGACAAGCTCACGCCCAAGTCGGATAAGTGTATTTTCGTGGGGTATCCGAGGGAAACCTTGGGGTACTACTTCTACAACCGGGAAGAGGGCAAAGTGTTTGTCGCCCGGAATGGTGTCTTCCTTGAGAAAGAGTTTCTCAGTCGGGAAGTCAGTGGGAGCACGGTGCAACTCGAAGAAATTCGAGAAGAACCAACTAGGGGCGAGTCGGCAATGGCCTTGGAGGCTGAGCCGGTCGTGGTACCTACACCGGTTACATCACCTGAACCTTGGAGATCTGCTAGATTACAGAGTGCTCGAGATGTTTTACTGTTAGACAGTAATGAGCCGGCAACTTATTCGGAAGCGATGGTGGGATCTAATTCCGAGTCATGGCTTGGAGCCATGAGATCCGAGTTAAAGTCCATGTGTCACATCCCAATTTTGGAATACCTGTTAACACAGTTGTTTTGCTAATTGCTTTACTAATAAACCTTGGTTGTGTTTGTTTGTGGTTGTTTAAGTGCAACCAAACAAACTAATTATATAAACTTGCAAACTTAAAAGGATAGCAAAGCAGTGAACTAAAAATATTCAACATATTGTTCCAGGGATAAAAGTATTCAACATATTGTTCCAATGAACTTGGAAATATTTTCCAAAGTAAATATTGATCAATGAGTTTTCCAAAAACTATCTTATGAATCTCATACTTGTTGAATATTATTCCAAGACCTAAATTAAGAAATAGGAAACACTAAATAAATTTCCATAAAAGATTATCAGGAAAAAGAGGCATTCTTAGATGCTTCACCAAAATATTATCAAATGTTTTTCCAACCTTGCAAGATTAAAAACAAAGGTATTGGAGAGCATTGACTTGCTATCTCTAGTCACATAAATATTTTGGCAAAGCATTGTTAAAGAAAAGCCAAGTGCTTTATTAAATAGAAATTCCAATATTTCCAGAAACAGAAAACTAAAACAAGTTACTATTGGAAACTTTCTTGAAATGATCTGAAATTAATACCATTGCTTCCTTATATCAAATAAGGAACACACACAAGAGGATACCAAAAATGGAATCCATTAAAGCCCTGAAAACATGTGTTTTCTCCACAGCAACAATTGGAATTTTGAACAAGTTTGTTCTACAAACTTTTTCCAAATCCCATGAAATAAATAACACATGCTCTACATCATAAATAAGGATGAAAACCAAAAGGGCACAAGTTTTTGAATAATTTAAGTTGCCAAAAACCCCTGTTTTCTTGACAGCACCTTTTTGAAATTTGAACAAGTTTGTTCTATGAAGTAACTCAAACTGACTTGAATTTTCTACCACATAAGGAACACATCAAATAAGGAATGTGTGCCAAAAATTATCATTTTTGGAAGCTCCTAAGTAGGTTAATAAATTCAATGTCCATTTATGTAAGAATTTGAATTTGAACAACTTTGAATTATAAAGTTTATCCAATTGATCCAATTTTCATATATGTTGTGCACATCAACTAATTAGAATTTTGGACAAAAGGATTTAAAATTTAAACATTGTTTGATTGGTGAAAACATCCTTTTTCAGAGAACACAGGGACCTTGTTGTAATTTTCTAGGGACCAAATTGTAATCCGAGTCATCTTCAACCTCTAGCTCCCTGTAGAGAACAGCACCCCTACTCCATTGGATTCGAGTAGAAGCAATCTTTGAGGATAAGAACCCCATGTGCACCTCTGAACCTCCCACATGCTCCTCTCTCCCCCCTCAAGCTTCACCCTCTCTCTCTCTGGAAAAGAAGCCTAAACCGAACCCTAAGCTAGTTGGTCGCCGGCGATTCGGCCGTTAGAGAGCACGCCGCCGGCAGCCGTTGGTACCAGCAGCTCCGCCTCGTCGTGGTGATGCTCCGTGCAATAGGAATCGGGCCAAGGCGACTCGAGGAGGCTGCGCCATCTCCATCTTCCCCGAGCCCGACGGCGACTCCGGCGAGCCATCCCCGCCGCCACGGACTTCCTCCTCCTTCTTCGAGCCTTCCATCGCACCTAGGGTGAGCACGCGACCGTCCCCATACACTTTCCCCCCTCCCTAACCCCCTAAAACGTGACGGCGCCGTGGTCACCGTCCGGCCACCGCGCGTTGCCGTCGCCGCCGCCCTCCGGCCGCTCCCGGGAAGCGAGACATCCCTCACTCGTTTCCCCTCTTCGTAGGCAACGCTTAGGCATTTTAGTTTCGCGTTTTGGTGGCCGGTGCGTCGATTGCGAGCTCGCCGGAATCCGCTCCGCCGGCGAGTGACGTCGTAGCGAGGTCATGCCCGCGTCAGCACTCCCTTGACCCCGCGCGGACGAAGTCAAACTGCGGGTGGGCCGCGATCTGCGCACGTGGCAGCCACCGTGGCGCTGGCCCGCTGGTCAGTGCCTAGGGGCAGATCTGCCCGCGGTAGGAATCGTTCTGGCCGGCCCGTTTGCAGATCTGGCCCAACAACACTATTTGTTTTCCATTTTATTTTCACAGAAATGTGCATGTTTACTTTAGGGTTTAAAAACCTACCTAAAAGAGGAATTTGACCAAACTAAAATTCACAGGTGTGAATCAACAAATTCTAAACCACCTCCACTTTGTAGATCTACATTTGGATGAATGGTTGTGAAATTAAAAATGATTTGGCAACAGGTACCAGAAACACTAAAATGAGCACCATTTTTATTTTACAACTCAGAATGAAGTGAGGCAAATTGCATTGGAAAGCCCTTGAAATTTCCTAACAGGATCATTTAACCTAGTTTCCAAATTCCTTGTATTTTTGAAATGGCATGCAATTTGGTAAAACACCAGAGAGGACTTTGGTGATTTTTATAAATTAATTAAATATGAATTTTGATGCAAACTAAATTGGATGGTCTTGTATATGTTTAGGACTATCCAAACCTAGAAGGGTTTAATTTTTAGAGCATCCTAGAAAATTTGGTGGACAGATCTTTGATTTGCATGTTTCTGCCATTTTGGCATTTTAGCTATTTAAATTGTTTGAATATATTTTTGTGTTGCAGTGTTGTTTTCTAGCATGTATAAGTTGTGTGAACTTGTTTTCTAAGTGTTACTTAGCTATTTTAGCATGTTAGATTGTGTGGACTTGAGTTGAGAAGAAATAGGATTTTTATTAGTAACATATGATTAATCTCTAGTTATTACTTGCATAGTATTTTTGAGTGATACAAATTATGTGCAAGCACTTGGATTTTTGATTGGATCCAGTACCATGTTGGTACTTATATTTTGTTAGTATCACCTCTGCTATCTTGCATTTGATTTGGTAGAAAAGCATGAGTAGCTTTGTCATGACTATGAAATTGTTATGGAAAAATTCTCTCATGTGTAGAATTTTTGACATAAACATTTGTGGTTGAGTAGCCTCATATTTTTGTGTTTTGTTCATAGGACCAGTAGCATTTTGATGATGTTTTTATGAGTACTTGAACCCTAGATTTTTCACTTGTGTGAAAACAATGGCATGAGTAGCATTGCCTTGCTTATTTAAGCACCCTATTATTTTCTGCTAGTATTGTTATTGCACTAGGTGCTAGTTTAGGTTTTTGCTAATTTTTGTCAAGTATGACCAGAGGCTTTGTGACCTCTTAATGCTTTGTTATTCTAGTGGAACACCCACTGGTTTCATTGCATTTTTGGTGGAAACATTATTTCCCCAAACTAGATGCATTTCTCTTATGTAGTTTCATAACTAATGAGTGCCTAGTATTTTTGCTTTGGGAATTTTTGTGCTAAACAAAAATGGGTATGCTTATGTTTGTAAGTGGTTGTAATCATGTGTGGCTTGCTAGGAAAATTCCAATTCTGGAGTGTTGTTTGATTCCTCTAGTAATGCCCTTTTTATTACCACTAGTATATAGGAGTTGCCCTGCAAATTGATACCTTGTTTTATCCAATGGGATATTTTTGTTATAGCAAGTATAGATGTTTTTCACTCCTGTTTTTATGACATGGACCCTCTGGTTGTATTTCAATTACTTGATTGAAATGCATCCATTGATTCTTCATGTTTGAGTAGTACTAGTTTCCTTAGCAGTTTTTGTGTTAAATTAATTTTCCTGCCAACTTGTGTTTGGTGGATATTTGTGTATCCTTGCATGAGGACATGTTTTCATTCCCATTATGATAACATGGTTCCTTGTTTGCATTTTAGTACTTTATTTATTATGCTTGCTTGCATAGCAAATTTTTAGTAGAAATATGTCTATAGGATTCCTCCTTTTTAGTCATTGTTTCTATTGTTCCCACTATGAGAAATTGTGTGTTTTGTGATGAGTCTATTACCTTGTTGCACTTGTGTAGGCTCACTGATTTGTAAAAGTAACTTTTGCAAATCATGTGTCTTATTTATTCTTGATGTGAATTTAGACTTAGTAAGATAGCTACCTTTTTCTTTTTGTTGTTTGGTTGATAGACCCATTGCCATGATTAATGTGGTGCATGTTTTATATACTTTTAGTAGTCTCACCCTTGTGAAACTAAGTGTATTTTGGGCTTATTAATATCTTGGAATGAGAGTGGCACACCCACTGAATCCATGATATTAAGGTTGTGAGATATGTTCCTCCAACCTTAAGTTGTCTTATTAAATGGCATTTCTGCCAAGTGTGTTTGTTTGATTGTTTGCCTAAGTTAATAATTGTGTGATAGGTTATTATTAGATTTCCTTGCTGTATGTATTGTTACATATGGTTGCTTGCCTTGATTGGTTCTGAATGTGTGTCCTTTATTCTTTTTACGACGTTAGAAAAACGAAGAGGAAGGAAGTGTCGGGAAGCGGTGTTTCAAGTTCCAGTCACTCCAAAACCAGGGACACAAGAGATACCAGGCAAGCCATCCTGATTGCTTGCTGATACAATACTTACCATTATCTATCATGCATGTTTTACCTCTGAAGTTTTACCAAAACTTGATTACCAAAACTATTTTTGATGTGGCTATTACTACTATATTAGTATATAGGTTACTATCATGCCAGTAGATAAACTTGGTAATACCAAGCCCATAAGCCACCATATGGTATTTATTACCATCAAATATACTAGTCCCTAAGTGGACACCCTAAAATTGTGATTCTACAAAACAAAGGCTTTACGGAAAAACCCGGAGAAAAGGCGGATCCTTGTTCTCCGGAGGAATGTGGAAGTGGTCATTTTTGAGAAAGTGGTGTTTTCAAAAATGACACATAACCTAGTCTTCGCTGGACAACCTTTACCGTACTGCCACTTTACCCCGATATGGGTAGGGGCTTGATTAAAAACTTGTTATGGTTAGTATGTGTACTATCTCAAGTGCTATAGGGGATGGGATCCTCCGAACCGAAATGTCGCTAGGAGTGGGGAATACGGGACATCTAAAGTGGGGGATTAATTTTCCCTCCGGATGCAGCAGTTGGGCCTCCTGTCTGGGCGGTGTGCGACACGGCTTGCCGGGGAGGGGGAAACCCAATTGAAGAGATAGACATGTTCTAGCTTGTACATAGTGGATAGTCAAGATCAGTTATCTGATGTTCTCATAGGTTGAGGACAGTCCATGGGTGTTTCATGGCGGATTCTGGATCTGGTGGAAATGTGTACACCTCTGCAGAGTAAAACTATTTCGAGATAGCCGCGTCCTCAGATATGGACGGTTGAATGGCCATGTAGCTAGCATTGTGTCAATGTTTTCAAAAAGGAAGTTTTTTAAAGGGAAATTTTGGAAAGGAAGTGTTGAACTTGTGAAGTTCGGAAAGGAAGGAAAACGTATACCGTGGAGGTATCGTCGATGATGAAAAGCCAGATGATGTTATACAAAACAAAGTGTTTTGCAAACAAAACCTTTTCTACTCTAAGCAAGAATTCTGGAAACTGATTCCAAGAAGTTTTGCAAAGAGAAAATATTCTTTAACAAAACTTTACAAAACCTCTTGTACATGTGAGATCTACAAGAGAAATAAAACTATATATTATTTTTCTTCTGAAGTATCTTCTTCAACGAAGATACAGATAAACTTGACTGCAACTGTGGTGTCATCATATATGAACACCATTGATAGTGAACCCTATTTATAGCCTACCTATTCCACCATATAAGCATATTTGCATGTTGGTAAGTGAAATGATGGATGTCTTGTTGAGTACATTCAAATGTACTCATTATGGTTTCGCCCCTGGTATCTACTTATCAGATTTTGAGAAGGAACCTCCGAAGGATACCTATGAAGAGAAGTACGGAGTTGACGGCTTTGCGAACTAGGATCGTCTCCGGGTCAGCAGCCTGTAGGTTAAGGCGTGACTTGGGCTCAACTACGTTGTGTTTTATTTGTCTTCCGCTGTGTTTGATAAGTTGCCTGCCCCATGTGGCAGTTGCGTTAAACTTGATCATGTGATATTTGTGTAATACCTTTATGTATTCGTGTAATGGATGATGTATTTCTGTGTGCCAACTGTGTATGTTGTTCACGACTGATCTTTCTGGGATCGTGAATGTATGCATACGTAGGGTTTCAGACTGCCGGTCTGGGGTCCTTACACCATGGATGAAAACCAAGTTTGGAATTTGGTTGATCTGCCTGACGGTGCAAGACCCGTCGAGTGCAAATGGGTCTTTAAGAAGAAAATTGATATGGATGGAAATATTTCCGTCTATAAAGCACGACTTGTCGCGAAGGGGTTCCGACAAGTTCAAGGAGTTGACTACGACGAGACCTTCTCGCCCGTAGCGATGCTTAAATCAATTCGGATCATGTTATCCATAGCAGCCTATTTCGACTATGAGATATGGCAGATGGATGTCAAGACGGCTTTCCTTAATGGAAATTTAACTGAGGACGTGTATATGATACAGTCCGAAGGTTTTGTCGATCCAGCTAATGCTGACAAGGTATGCAAACTTCAGAAATCCATTTATGGGTTGAAGCAAGCATCTCGGAGTTGGAACATTCGCTTTGATGAGGTAGTCAAATCGTTTGGCTTCATCAAGAGCGATCATGATTCTTGTTTATACAAGAAGTTTAGTGGGAGCAAAGCTTTTATAATCTTATATGTGGATGACATATTGCTGATTGGAAATGATGTCATGATGTTGCAAGAAACCAAAGAGTCATTGGAAAGGAGTTTCTCAATGAAGGATTTGGGTGAGGCGACTTACATATTAGGAATCAGGATCTATAGAGATAGATCCAGGCGGCTCATTGGATTGAGTCAGAGTACATATCTGGACAAGGTTTTGAAGAAATTCAAAATGGAAGAGTCCAAGAAGGGATTCTTACCGATGTCCCATGGCATAAAACTTAGCAAGACTCAGTGTCCTTCGACAACTGATGAGCGAAGTCGGATGAGTGTGATCCCATATGCTTCAGCAATCGGATCCATCATGTATGCCATGATTTGTACTAGGCCAGATGTTTCCTATGCTCTAAGTGTTACGAGCAGATACCAGGCTGACCCTGGCGAAGCCCACTGGGCAGCGGTTAAAAACATCCTTAAGTACTTGAGAAATACTAAGGAAATGTTCCTAGATTATGGAGGTGATGAGGAATTCAGTGTAAAGGGTTACACGGATGCGAGTTATCTCACCGACTCAGATGATTCTCGTTCGCAATATGGATACGTGTTCGTGATGAACGGAGGGGCTGTGAGCTGGAAGAGTTCCAAGCAAGATACAGTGTCTGCATCTACAACAGAGGCTGAGTATATTGCTGCCTCAGAGGCGGCAAAGGAAGCTGTTTGGATCAGGAACCTCCTGATTGATCTTGGTGTGGTTCAGGGCGCGTCCAATCTTTTGGACGTATATTGTGACAACAATGGTGCTATCGCACAAGCCAAGGAACCTAGACAACACCAGAAGAACAAACATATACTCATGCGGTACCACCTCATTCGCCAGTTTGTCGAACAAGGTGATATCAAGTTATGCAAAGTACACACGGATGCAAACATTGCAGATCCGTTGACAAAGGCGCTACCACAGCCTAAGCATGAGGCGCACATGAGAGGTATGGGCATTAGATGCCTAGGCATATGATGCCAGGATGATTGACTCTAGTGCAAGTGGGAGACTGTTGGGAATATGCCCTAGAGGCAATCATGTATGATGTAATTCCCACTGTATTCATAAAGTTATTAAGTTGTCCTTGTTTTGAACATCTGATATATGGCATTGAATATGTGATTCGATTGTGGAACTATATATTCATGTTGTTCATACTAGATTGTCCTTGGTCATTTAGGTTGTGCTGGACACACACCCTAGACTAATGTGAGTGTTGGCTGATGACACGGTTCCACTTGTCATGGGCATGGTGATGCCATTCCAACATTCACGGACTTGGCTAAAGAGTTTAGCAAGTCGGACTGACCCACATTGAGATGCAACGATCAAGTCGTCATTTGCATGTCTCAATCAATGTAATCCTTAGACCTGAGGTTGTCGCACAATCCGAGTTGTGGATCACCGACTTAGGTTCTGTCAAACGTTGTTCTGTGACAAGACAACTATAAAGGCAGAGTTCGGGTCGAATGAGAATCAAGCTGCGTGATGTGGATAATCAAGATGGGATTTTGCCCCTCCGAATGGAGAGATATTCTCTGGACCCTCTCGAGTGATATGATTCAGGAAGCATGGCCATGCGCGACTCAGTTAAGTGTTAACTATATCTGTTGACTAAGAGTTAGTCAGATGAATCACATATCACGGATCGAGAAGAGAGTCGAACTATTTAAGGGATGACGATAAATCGCCTATAGTTCGACAAGGTATATCGTGAGGCAAAAGGGACTAAGATGAATATCACATTGAAAGGTATGTCGTCATGACTCAATGGTACTTGGGAGTCGGCACGTTCTGCTAGGAGCCGCTACCGATTGATCGATTGGGAGTTGGACTCCAATCGTGTCCAAGTCGCCATGAGCCTGCAGGGTTGCACACTTAAGAGCGGGAGCAAGTATTGGTCGGGTTGGACCCGAACCGGAAATGGACTGGTTTTGTGAGTCGGACTCACAGAGGGAATGGGCCACAAGTGTTGTGAAGCCCATTACCATACGCTATATAAAGAGGGGCGCAGGTTGCCCAGCGGGCACGTTACTCCACCCCATGCATTGGGAACCCTAGACAGACTCAGTCCAGCCGTCGCACCAGACCTAGCAGTCTGCCGTCGGAGCTCCTCCTCGTACGTGTGGATACCGGCAGAGGTGCTGTACGTTCAGCACTTCGTTGTTCGCGGGATCGGATCGGCTGGATCGGATCGTGGACTGCACTGCCCCGACGCGCTTCATCGATAATCCGCAACCGCGCGTCTAGTGGTAATCATCGTGGCCTTCTACCTCGGCTAGATCTTGGAAGTACCGCGTAGGAAAAAGTTTTGTTTATCTCTACGCGTTCCAACACAAGAAGGCCCTACATTGGAAACATACTACTCCGGAGATGAAGGAGAAGATGAAGTCATAGGTGTGGCCCACGTCTCCATAGCTACGACTTCCTCTTCATCGGTCTCTCTATTCGAATCCCCCAATGAGAAGGCATTAGTCCGACCTACATGTCTCATGGCAAAAGCCACGACGGTAATATCTTCCACCTCCAAGTCTATTGCTACTAGTTCTCCCTCATTATTGTATTGTGTTTAAACCATTATGGATGATGAGGAGACCAAGAATCTTAGCTCTTGGCTATGTAGTCTTGAAGGTGAAACCAAGGAAAAGGTAAAGGCCCTCTTGAGGCAAATTGATGATGCTAACTCTCTCATAGATGAGAAGGAAGAGATCATCACGACCTTGGAAAGCTATGGTGGTGGTCATGAGAATCATGACAATGAGCTTGTAGAAGCTCTTGAGAAAAAAAGATCCTTGAGAGCCTCTCTTGAAGAGAGACCATCTAGTTTAGAAGAGACTTATGCTATTAGTTTTTCCAAACTTAGGAAGGATAATGAAAAATCTCGTGTTTTACTTAAAATCTTTGAAGAAGAAGAGTTGAAGCTAGGGATAGCTCATGAGGAACTTGTTGAGCGTCATGGAAAACTAGAAAAGGAGTTCACGTCTCTTAAAGAAATCCATGACAAACTCACCACGTCCCGAAATAAACTCCTAGCTCAACAATCTAATAAGCAAGTGACTTCCTCCGCTAATAGTATTGTTATCATGCCTACCTCTTGTACTACTACTAACATTATAGGAAGAGAGAAAATTATCAATGACTCCATAAGCTCTCAAGGAGCCAAGAAGGGAAAGGAAAGACTTGACTTTGTTGCCAAGTCAAAGAAGAAAACCAAGAAGGCCACCTCTCCCTCACGGAATGTTGTCTTTGTGAAAGAGGGAGAGGTGACCAAGGAGAAGGATACCAACGCCGTGGTGGGTGATGATACCTCTAGGGGGAGCATCACTCACAACGACTTTGCCGGAAAATATAACACATCTTATGTTCTTATGAAACCTAGAGATGGTCATGTTTATTCTAAATACGTTGGTACTTCTTATCGTGATGATTATCATTGGAGAAGTTGCCGGACTTCTCCTTGTACACCTAGAGGGGTGGCTTTGGCATCGCCGGTTAGCCCACACCAATATGAGAATGTTGCATGACCTTCAAAGTGGCAATCGTGTTCTAGGACTAACCAAGGCTAAGTTAGCTAAAGATCGTGTGTGTAGTTCTTCCACCTTTGGAAAGCAACATGGAGAATTCCATCCAACCAAGACTAATATCTCCACAACAAGAATACTTGAGCTCATTCACTTAGATCTCTTTGGTCCACTATCTTATGATAGTCTTGGAGGAAAGAAGTATTGCTTAGTGATTGTGGATGATTATTCAAGATATTGTTGGGTGTATTTCTTGAGGGGGAAGAGTGAGACTAAAAAGAGATTCATCGAGTTTATCACTCTAGTGGAGCGCCAACACAATGCTTCCATATTGGCCATTCAGAGTGATAATGATACGGAGTTCAAGAACTATACCGTTGAGGGATTTCTTAGTGAAGAGGGCATTGCTCACCAATACTCCTCTCCCTACACCCCTCAACAAAATGGTGTTGCGGAAAGAAAGAACCAGACTTTGATGGATGCGGCTAGGACAATGATTGCGGAGTTATCTTCTCCTTATAACTTTTGGGCCGAAGCCGTCTCCACCGCTTGTCATGCTACCAACCGGTTATATCTCCGCAAGATCTTGAACAAGATTCCCTATGAGATTCTCACGGGCAAGAAACCGGACGTATCTTACTTCAAGGTCTTTGGTTGCAAGTGCTTCATTCGCAAGAAAGGTAAACGTTTGTCAAAATTTGAGACCAAATCATATGAGGGTATTTTTGTTGGCTATGCCACAAATGCTCACGCCTATAGAGTCTACAACAAGTCCAGCGGACAAGTTGAAGAAGCTATAGACGTGGTGTTTGATGAGGATAACGGCTCCCAAGGGGGCTTATAGATCATGGTGTTGTAGGAGATGCAATTCCTCCCATCGTCATAAGAAGAATGGGGATTGGTGAAATAATTCCCATTGAGGGTTACCGGATGACGGAGGGAGAAGGACTATGCCCCACTCAAGTGGAGCCATTGACTACACCCATTGATACACAAGCTACCCAACAAGATGCACCAAGCCCTCAAGCTAATGATCAAGGTCAATCAAGTGATCAAGGCCAAGATGAAGATGGACATGTCTCCGATGAAGAAGGTGATTCTCAAGCAATATCCAAAGAATCTTTGGAGGAGATACTAGCTCGTAGAGCAAAGAGAAGGCTAGAGAATTGTAACATCCCAAGTATGAAAATATCCCTTAGAATGTGTGATTTATTGTTTTAATTCAAGTATTGCATCATGTCATCATGTTTTATTATTTGTTTGCATTTGTTACTATTTGTTTTGCATCTGTTTTATCTTGTTTTCATAATGAAACTCAAACAATTTCAAATGGTTATTTCATACTTGCTCTGTTACAACTTTTGGAATAAAATCACAAATAAAAACCATCTATTTGTTGTCATAATTTTCAATATGGATCAATTGATAAAATGGTGTTATAAATTCCACTAAGTCATTCCAAATTGGTTTTCAAATCCAAAGCAAATCATCAACAACACCTCATTTGGAAATTATAAAATATCAAACCATTCCAATAATTCTAATCCAACTAATAATAGGGTTCACCCTATTAAGTTGTTGTTTTCTATATTAAAATAACAAAATATTCCAAATTCAAACCAAATGTTTTCAAACAGAACCACCTTTGAACTTGTAAACATAAACAAGCCAATCAACTAATTTTAATCACTTTAACCATAGGGGTCACCCTATTAAAATTCTTGTTTTCAGAATGTTAATTAATAGTAAAATTCCTTTAAATTTGGTTTATTTCCAAACAGCAATGTAAAAGTTTGAATTTTCAAAAAACCAAATTGCCAACTGTTAGCTTTTGAGCTAACATGGTCCCATGAATTTTCTCTAAATTTTTAAAATTAAAAACCCTAACAATTGCTTCCATTTCCTATTGCTAGAAAAAGAAAAACAGAAAAGGAAATAAATAAATAAAAGAAGCGACAACTAACTAGCGCACGGCAGCTAACCCTAGCGCAGCCTAGCCCAACTAGCAACTTACCGGTTCGTTTAGACGATCGCGTCATCGTCTCCCCGTACGGCGAGAATCCGAGGCCGCCACGTCGCCGTACGGCGGCCTCCGACGGCCAGGGAGCTCCCCTGCACTCCTTATATACCCCCTAGGCCCCTGGCGCCGTGCCCTAGCCCTAGCCATCCTCGCTCCCCGCGCCGCGCCGCCAATCCTTTCTCTCTGTCGCCGCTCACCTCTCTGTATCCACCTCGCCGACGGCGAGCCTCTGAACCCCCGTCGATCGCCACCACCGTAGCCACAACCTACCCCCGCTAAGCACTGGAACCAGCTCGCCACTGTTCCCTCTTCCTTCTGGACACCGTAGCGCGCCCGGAGGAGCACGGAAGCAGCGCCGCCGTCCTCGACCACCTTGCAGCTGCCGCCCGCCGTCGAGTTCTTCCACGGCCAAATCCCGGTGAGCCGCAGCTGTCACCCTCCGTTTTCCCTTCTCCTCCGAACGCTAGCATCCACAGCACCCTCCTCTGCACCGTTCACCACGACACAGCAACGCGAGCACGCGCATCTCCGTTGGTCACCGCCGGTGAGCCGCGTTGTTCTGTCAGTGTTGCGGAAGCGTTTGATGTTCAGTTAAAGTTTCAGATCCACTCCCAACACCTCTTCCTCGCTGCGCATCGGTTACCTGACAACAAAACACAACAGCCGTACTGGTTCAGGGAACAGAGCGCGCACAGGGGGATCGCGGGTTCGATCCCTCGCATCCCCGGGATTATTCCCAACTTTTTGCAACCGAGCGCTGACAGGGAGGGCCCCCTGTCAGCCTCTCCATTGCCACGCCAGCACACCAGGGCCCGTGGCCCACCCTGCAGTGGCTGCGGCTAGGGTGCTGGCCCGTAACAAACGGTTAAAACGAATCTGTTTTATTTTTCTATTTCTTTTAAATGGCAGAATAAAACACTAAAAGCAAATCTTTAATAACTTTTAATCTATAATTCCAATTAATAAAAGTTGTATATGTTTATTGCTCCAAATTTAATTGTCTATCCAATTATTCCAAATGTGTACTGTTTTGAATTTTCCAAATACATTTAAAATTCAAATTTGAATAATTCAAATGCAAATTGCTAAATTCAATAAATAATTCATACTAATTCCAAATAAGGCAAATAAAATATGTTTTTCATACCATTTTGAATATCCTATTCAAATATAAAATTTGTTTCATTGTTTGAATAATTTAAATTGCCTAATTAATTCAATACTTGTGTAATTCATTTAAATTTGATAAAAATCATAACTTGCTCAAAATAAAATATTTTTGAACATGCAAAATATGTTTTCAAACCATCAAAATGTGAACTTTTCAAATGTGAGTTTGAAATTATGTTTTGAATAAATAAAATTCAAATAATATTCAAACTTGTTTTAAAATCATTTAAAACTTGTTTAATTCATAATTAAATTATCCTAACTCCTATTTCAATATGTGACACATGTAATCCAACTAAAATTTGATGTTCTTTTTAAATATAAATTTTGTTAATTGTTTTGCACACTTTAAATTGATGAAAACAGCAGTTGTTTGTGTGACATGTTTAAGTGACGCCAAAAACTTCTAAACTTAATAAATAATTTCCAAAACTTGTTAAACCCTTTTATCACTTGCATCTATTATTGTTATTTGTTGTTATTTTGTTATTATCATCATGCATGCATCATGCTAACAACTTTCACATAATAAATAATTGTAAATCATTTGTTCCACTTAATTATGGACCCTTTCCCATATGCCACTCTTTAGCATAGGGGTCCATTTAAATTGTGTTATCATGTTAGCTAGTTTATTTTGATGCAACCAATCAACTTGTCATGCATCATCTTGATTGTGCACAATGCCATGATAAGGATTGTTTACCTTCCTGTTTTGTTTGTTTGCTTCTTCTCGAATAGACGACGACGTTGAGACAGACGATCTTTACAGCACCCCTTCTGAGGATCTAGCTCAGTACCAGGCTGCTGAGTTCGCAGGCAAGTTATCACTCACATGAACCATTGTGTTCCTTTCAACCCTGGTTACCGATACTTTCCGTTGTCTATTTTGCTAGCCTTAGTGGTAGTTGTTTCTGTTACGAACCTATCACATGAATCCTTTAACCCTGATATTGCCTCACCACCCCTCCTACAACCCTATTGATTGAGCCAGTGTCTTATTAGTATGCTTAGATTGTTTTGCTCGAGTCTGTTACCCGTTACTTCCAGTTACTATATTTCATTATGTTCTGGGGGCTCGATGTTTAATCAATCAATCAATCATGCTGATGTTATTACTTAATAATAATTTGATGATAAGGCACCGGCAGGAGGCCCTGTGTGGTTTTGAGGCCTGCTAGTGTCGACCCTAATAGGAAAAGGGTCTTGTCTACTGATCCATGATGAGCGCACTACCCGCATGTGGGAAGCGAGTATGGGCGCCCCCCTCAATTTGATTCGATTCGCATCTCGTCCAAATCATCTCATTTAGTTCGTGCTTTCTATTTGCCGCATGCATGTTTTTGCGAGCCCAGCGCAGGGTGGAACTTTCGTAGTCGGCATATAGGGGGACACGGTCTTAGAGTGCTATGAGGGTCCCTTTTCTTCGGGGCTTGATTAGCCGTGCGCCCAAGGTGCTTTGGGCTTGATGCGAAGAAGAGTTGAGTTGTGTTGAGTGCCCCGCTTGGTGGGAGGCATCCCATCTGGCGGGTTATTCATACGTGTACGGCCAAATTGGTGCAACCCTGCAGGGATAATCTTCTCGAGAAGCCGTGTTTTCCGCGGTTATGGTTAACTTGGTGAAAGTACTGGCTAACAAGTACTCAGGACAACTTAAACCTAATGATTCATAATCTCACACCCCATGCTTATCAATTTGACTAGTAATAGGATTATTGTCACAATAACTTGTTTCATCTTAATCCAACTGTGTGAGTTATCCTCGGATTGCTTCTTTGGATAAGGGGCGAGATCCAGGATGGGTTTGCTTGATGTTAGCTTTCAGTTGGTTACAACACTCGATCTTATCCCCTTTCTGATAGTTGGAAGTGATAGAATCTCTGTAGTTGGTTAGCGCAGCCAGTTGCAGCATCTTTTATATCCCCTTCTTTCCGTTGAACCCAAGTCATCTGTGCTTGTGTTGACGGGCTATACTTTGGTGAACTGTGAGTCTTGCTTGCCAGTACGTCTATGTACTGACCCCTTTGGGGTTGTGGTTTCCGCAGACTACGATTACGAGGATCCAGGTGACGGCTACTACGTGGAGTTTGACGAGGCTGCTGACGAGTAGTTAGCGGACCCGGGCAGGATCCGAGACATCGTGGATGGGCTCCGTCTTTATTTCAGTTTCCGGCTTCTTAAGCCTATTTGGATTTGTCTGTACTCAGACCCCTTTGAATGCTTCCGCTGAGATGTAATGATGCTATGTTGGGACATGTGTCCTCTGGATGATTGTATTTGCTATCTCTGCCCTAGTGAGGGCCATTGGCAACTTATTTCAATCTTTTGTGTCGTAGAGGCATGTTGTGTTATCCTTTTGTTCAAAGCCGTTGACGTACCATGTGTGTATGGTATGAAGTACGTCAATGGTAGTGTCCTGATTTCTACAGGATAGTTTACATCGACGGTGAACAGTAGCGATGGGTTGTCACACATAAGTGTTGGCCTACTCGTAAGAGGACGCGGGTGCCGGAAAGCCCCGTAATCCCATCAGAATACTGTTCAGTTCGTACGATGAGTATCCTCTAGAAGTCCGGGTGCGACAAATGGTATCAGAGCCTGTCTGCCTGTAGGATCCCTTTTTACTGGTCGCAGTTGAGTCTAGAAACTATTTTGTAGCTATATAGGAAAAATGAAACGTGAGAGTAGGAATTCTGCCATTTTTCTTCTTTTCCCCACCCACCCACCCTTTTCTGGTAAGGAAGTGCAACGTTGTTTTCTGTTCTCACCTAAACTTTCAAGTTAGGATTTCACGTGTTTTGGGTTCTCCGTAGTACCTCAGGAGTTTTGGTCTCGTGTTTCCCGATGTTGCTTCAATATCATGTTCTTTTCAACATCCTTTTCGTCCGTTGAACCTTGTTGTTGCTTTCCACATCAGTTCTCTACCGGCGTCTAATCAAAACCTCCCAAATCATCTGCAGATGGATCTCAGGTTCTTCCCGCAGGTGGTTCGGATGACTCGCTGTGAGAGCACCGCCGGTTATCCGGAGATGCTGAGAGACATGGTCACCTATCTGGGGTTCCATTGGGCACCAGAGTACCAGGTCTACGAGCAGCAGCGAGAGTTTGACCAGACCTACTACCAGGCTATCGTCTACATTCTGTCAGATGATGGCATGAGCGTTGTCCACCGCTACGAGGCAGTAGGTTCCACAGTGGATATGGCCGTGCAGCAGGCAGCTTACGTGAGTCTCACCGTCCTCCGTGCTGACTACTTGGGGTTTGACGATTCTATCTATCGTCACATTCCCCGTGGTTACATTACGTCGGCGGGAGTTCACTTCACTCTCCACGGCAACCTGGATACCTACGAGTCTGATAGCTCCAGGCTGCACACCACTGCTCAGTTTGTGAGGCATAGTGACGCAGTTGCTTCCACACTGTCTCAGGAGTTAGCTTCAGTCAGGGAGCAGCTCTATCTTGCTTTGACTCGTCTGGCTACGTACACCACAGACTTTGTTGGAGACGAGCGCGTTGCGCGTTTCACTCAGCCAGCTGGTCTTCCTCTGCCAGATGCTGGAGGTTACGAGCCGATCAGAGGTCCACTACTCGACCTTGGTCCTGGTTACACTGGGATTCCCCGCTTTGGAGCACAGGGAGACGACGCCTTCTACTTCACCACACCTAGAGTCCCTCTCAGAGCAGTCCCGCTCTACGTGGATCATCGTTATACCTACTTCCGGGGGATTCCTCCGCACCGTATCTCTCGTCGTACTACTCACCGCCGTCCTGCGTGATGAGCATGGGAGTACCGATGTATCCATTCCTATCTATGTTTAGTTATCCTTTGGCATTCGAGCCATGTATTGGTCTGTTGGATATTCTGATGTATTTGAACATGTGATGATGTACCTGTTGGTTATCTATTCATGCGTCGGAATAATCTATCTTTCGGTTACCAAGTCTATCCTTTTCTATTGTTGTGCTAAAATGAATGTCTATTCAGGATGCCGCCAACAAGGAGCAACCCGCCTCAACCACCTCCGCTCACGGAGCTGTTGACTCAGATGACTCAGGTCGTGGCTCAGATGGCCCAGATATAGGCTAACCAGCACAACAACCAGAATGCTCCGCGAGTCAGCATCAAGGAGTTTCTGAGCATGGGGCCGAGAGCTTTCGTGGCAACACGTGAGCCTCTGGATGCTGATGACTGGATCAGGGAGATGAACAGGGCTCTGGAGATTGCTCATGTTGCTGAGGAGGATAAAGTCAAGTATGCCACCTACCTACTGAAGGGTCAGGCAGCTACCTGGTGGGAGAACTACCATACCATGAGAGCTGGCTATCCTATCACCTGGGGATGTTTCAAGGATGCCTTCCTGAAGCACCACATCCCAGATGGTCTCATGGAAAGGATGCGTGAGGAATTCTGCTCTCTCAAACAGGGCAAGCTGGACGTCCTCGGCTACCAGAACGAGTTCAATCGTCTCGCTCGATACGCTGGTGATGAGGTGTCCACTGAAGCCAAGAAGATGGCAAGGTTCCGCCGAGGTTTTAACCCGGAACTGAAGTACGCTCTCACCAACATCAAGTGCAAGGACTTCGTAGAGCTCGTGAACACCGCGCTCAATGAGGAGAACGGGCGCAAGGCGTTCGAGGAGTCCCGTAAGCACTCGCGTGAGGGTGGTTCCTCCTCCAACATGACCACCCCTCCGCAGAAGCGCCGCATCTGGGTGCCAAATGGTGCTGTCACTCGGGCTCCAAATGCCCAAGCTTCTCCAGGCTTTGGTCCCCGCCCACCCAACCCATCTCAGATGCAGGGTCAGAGGGTTCCAATGGGGCATCCAAGGCCAGGTCCTCCTCGTGTCGTCACTTGCTACAAGTGCAAGGAGACTGGACACTACGCTGATAAGTGCACTCAGAGGCAGCTACCTCCACCACCTCCTCGCCCCAACACCAACCAAGCAATGGTTCGTGCTCCCCCGGCAAAAGCCTTCAACTCCAACAACAGGCCTGTCGGGAGGACCGCGAGGGTGAATCATATCAAGGCCGACAAAGCTGAGGAAGCTGCTGACGTCGTTCTCGGTATACTACCCGTAAACTCTATTCCAGCTAAAGTGTTGTTTGATACCGGAGCATCGCATTCGTTTGTGTCAAAGATCTTTGCTACAACGTACAATTTAGCTCTGGTTCCGCTAAGCAATCAAATCTATGTTCACTCTCCGGGAACTAAAATGATTACTTCCAAGATAAGCATGGACAATCAAATCCTAATTGGAGGTCGCATATACCTTGCTTCACTCATGTTGCTGGGAAATTCTGACATTGATGTCATTCTGGGTATGGATTGGTTGAAGACCCACAAAGCTAAAATTGACTGTGCTCAAAAGTCAATAACTCTCTCCCACACTTCAGGCCAGATAGTCTATTCTCCATATGGATCAAGTTCTGTTTAGCTGTTCAACCTTGATGCAAAACCCCTTCCTGCAATTGAAAATGTTCCGGTGGTTTGTGAATTCCCTGACGTCTTTCCAGAAGAGTTGCCAGGGATGCCTCCGGACAGAGCAGTTGAGTTCGTGATCGAGCTTGAGCCAGGTACTGCTCCAATCTCTAAGCATCCATACAAGATAGCTCCTCCTGAACTGAAATTGTTGAAGGAGCAAATCGATATGTACATGGAGAAAGGTTACATTCAGCCTAGTTCCTCCGCTTGGGGTTGCCCAACTCTGTTTGTTGCCAAGAAGGATCAAACAAAAATACTCGTGGTTGACTATCGTCCTCTCAACGAGAAAACCATCAAGAACAAGTATCCAATTCCTCGTATCGATGATCTTTTTGATCAACTTGCTGGAGCCTCAATATTCTCAAAGTTGGACTTGAGGATGGGGTACCATCAAATAAAGATCAGAAAGGAAGATATTCCTAAGACAGCTTTCACCACTCGTTACGGTCTATATGAATACACCGTCATGTCCTTTGGTCTCACCAATGCACCGGCAACGTTCTCAAGACTCATGAATTCTGTCTTCCATGAATACCTCGACAAGTTCGTTGTGGTATATCTCGATGACATTCTAGTCTACTCAAAATCGGAGGAAGAGCATGGAGAACACCTTCGTCTCACTCTCATGAAACTTCGCGAGCATCGTCTATATGCCAAGTTCTCCAAATGTGAGTTCTGGATTCTAGAAGTTGCATATCTTGGTCATATCATATCTGCCAAGGGCATAGCCATTGATCCTGAAAAGGTTAAGGCAATTGTTGACTGGAAACCCCCTAAGACGGTGAAGCAAGTCAGAAGTTTTCTTGGCTTGGCTAGCTATTGCCGTCGTTTCGTCCAAAACTTTTCCAAGATTGCCAAACCTCTCACTGATCTCACAAAGAAGGACAAGAAGTTCGTTTGGACTCCACAGTGTGATGAAAGTTTCAATCTCCTGAAGACTAAACTCACTTCTACACCTGTTCTAGTTGGCCCAGATACTACCAAACCTTTCCAGATATTCTGCGATGCATCTCTCCAAGGCCTAGGTGCAGTTCTTATGCAAGAACGTCAAGTTGTGGCTTATGCTTCACGTCAGTTGAACCCACATGAGCAAAACTATCCCACACATGATCTTGAACTTGCAGCAGTTGTGTTCGCCCTCAAGAAATGGAGACAATACTTGTTGGGTAACAAAACTGAAATCTTTTCCGATCATAAGAGTCTGAAATACATCTTCACTCAGCCAGATCTAAACCTCGGGCAAAGGAGATGGATTGAGAAGATTAAAGACTTTGATCTCACCATTTCTTACACTCCAGGCAAGGCTAATGTTATGGCCGATGCTCTCAGTCGCAAATCCTATTGCAATAATCTCATGATCATGGAAAGCCAACCTCCACTTCATGAAGAATTCCAGAAGCTGAACCTTGGTCTTGTCCCTGAAGGATACCTTGCTAGCTTGACAGCCAGTCCAACTCTCGAGGACAAGATTCGTTCTGAACAACTTCGTGATACTGAAATCAAGAAGATTGTAGAGCACATCAAGGAAGGCAACGATAAATTCAAGTCCTTCTCAATTGATGACAAGGGAACTGTGTTCTTTGAAGGACGCATTGCAGTTCCTCAGATTCAAAGTCTCAAGGATATCATTCTCAAGGAGGCTCATGAAACTCCTCTCTCCATCCACCCTGGAAGTACAAAGATGTACCAGGATCTCAAGACTCTGTATTGGTGGCCTGGCATGAAACGTGAAATTGCTCAATACGTTTCTGAATGCGACGTTTGTCAACGTGTTAAGGCAGTCCATCAGAAAACAGCAGGTCTACTCCAACCTCTGAAAATTCCTGAGTGGAAGTGGGACATGATTGAAATGGACTTCGTTACTGGGTTTCCAAAGTCCAAAAAGGGCAACGATGCAATCTTCGTTGTTATTGATCGTCTCACTAAGGTTGCTCACTTCCTTGCTGTCAAGGAAACTATCTCAGCTAGCCAGTTAGCAGAGCTCTACACAGCAAAGGTTGTTCCCCTTCATGGTGTTCCATTGGACATAAGCTCAGACCGTGGAAGCATATTCACTTCTCATTTCTGGAAGAGTTTTCAAGAAGCTTTGGGCACCAAACTTCTGTTCAGCACAGCTTATCACCCTCAGTCTCAGGGGCAAGTCGAAAGAGTCAATCAGATTCTCGAGGATATGCTCAGAGCATGTGGTCTCTCCTTTGGCATGAAATGGGAGGATTGCCTTCCATATGCTGAATTCTCCTACAACAGCTACCAGGCAAGCCTAGGCATGGCACCATTTGAGGCACTGTATGGTCGCAGATGCAGGAGTCCAATCAATTGGTCTGGAGCTGGTGAACGTTCACTCTTAGGCCCTGACATTGTTAAGGAAGCCGAGGAGAAAGTTCGTATCATTCGTGACAATCTCAGGATTGCTCAGTCTCGTCAGAAGAGCTATTATGATAGCAAGCACAGGGATATGATCTATGCACCTGGTGACAAGGCATATCTCCGTGTAACTCCCCTCAGAGGCACTCATCGTTTTGGTGTGAAAGGAAAGCTTGCACCAAGATACATTGGTCCTTTCAACATTCTCTCAAGGCGGGCAGAAAATGCTTATCGTCTTGAGCTTCCAGAAAAACTATCCAAAGTGCACGATGTGTTCCACGTGTCACAGCTCAAGAAGTGTTTCAAAGATCCAGATCGTGCAGTTGATCATGATTCCATTGAACTGCAAGATGATCTATCTTATGAGGAGCACCCTGTTCGTATTCTCGATGAGACCGAGCGTAAGACTCGCAACAAGAGCACCAAGTTCTTGAAAGTGCAGTGGTCGCATCATTCCGATAAAGAGGCAACGTGGGAGACCGAAGAGGATCTTCGCAAGAAGTATCCGGACCTTTTCACTTCTCAGTAAGGAATCTCGGGGCGCGATTCCTTCAAGGGGGGGCGTTTTGTAACATCCCAAGTATGAAAATATCCCTTAGAATGTGTGATTTATTGTTTTAATTCAAGTATTGCATCATGTCATCATGTTTTATTATTTGTTTGCATTTGTTACTATTTGTTTTGCATCTGTTTTATCTTGTTTTCATAATGAAACTCAAACAATTTCAAATGGTTATTTCATACTTGCTCTGTTACAACTTTTTGAATAAAATCACAAATAAAAACCATCTATTTGTTGTCATAATTTTCAATATGGATCAATTGATAAAATGGTGTTATAAATTCCACTAAGTCATTCCAAATTGGTTTTCAAATCCAAAGCAAATCATCAACAACACCTCATTTGGAAATTATAAAATATCAAACCATTCCAATAATTCTAATCCAACTAATAATAGGGTTCACCCTATTAAGTTGTTGTTTTCTATATTAAAATAACAAAATATTCCAAATTCAAACCAAATGTTTTCAAACAGAACCACCTTTGAACTTGTAAACATAAACAAGCCAATCAACTAATTTTAATCACTTTAACCATAGGGGTCACCCTATTAAAATGCTTGTTTTCAGAATGTTAATTAATAGTAAAATTCCTTTAAATTTGGTTTATTTCCAAACAGCAATGTAAAAGTTTGAATTTTCAAAAAACCAAATTGCCAACTGTTAGCTTTTGAGCTAACATGGTCCCATGAATTTTCTCTAAATTTTTAAAATTAAAAACCCTAACAATTGCTTCCATTTCCTATTGCTAGAAAAAGAAAAACAGAAAAGGAAAAAAAAAATAAAAGAAGCGACAACTAACTAGCGCGCGGCAGCTAACCCTAGCGCAGCCCAGCCCAACTAGCAACTTACCGGTTCGTTTAGACGATCGCGTCGTCGTCTCCCCGTACGGCGAGCATCCGAGGCCGCCACGTCGCCGTACGGCGGCCTCCGACGGCCAGGGAGCTCCCCTGCACTCCTTATATACCCCCTAGGCCCCTGGCGCCGTGCCCTAGCCCTAGCCATCCTCGCTCCCCGCGCCGCGCCGCCAATACTTTCTCTCTGTCGCCGCTCACCTCTCTGTATCCACCTCGCCGACGGCGAGCCTCTGAACCCCCGTCGATCGCCACCACCGTAGCCACAACCTACCCCCGCTAAGCACTGGAACCAGCTCGCCACCGTTCCCTCTTCCTTCTGGACACCGTAGCGCGCCCGGAGGAGCACGGAAGCAGCGCCGCCGTCCTCGACCACCTTGCAGCTGCCGCCCACCGTCGAGTTCTTCCACGGCCAAATCCCGGTGAGCCGCAGCTGTCACCCTCCGTTTTCCCTTCTCCTCCGAACGCTAGCATCCACAGCACCCTCCTCTGCACCGTTCACCACGACACAGCAACGCGAGCACGCGCATCTCCGTTGGTCACCGCCGGTGAGCCGCGTTGTTCTGTCAGTGTTGCGGAAGCGTTTGATGTTCAGTTAAAGTTTCAGATCCACTCCCAACACCTCTTCCTCGCTGCGCATCGGTTACCTGACAACGAAACGCAACAGCCGTACTGGTTCAGGGAACAGAGCGCGCACAGGGGGATCGCGGGTTCGATCCCTCGCATCCCCGGGATTATTCCCAACTTTTTGCAACCGAGCGCTGACAGGGAGGGCCCCCTGTCAGCCTCTCCATTGCCACGCCAGCACACCAGGGCCCGTGGCCCACCCTGCAGTGGTTGCGGCTAGGGTGCTGGCCCGTAACAAACGGTTAAAACGAATCTGTTTTATTTTTCTATTTCTTTTAAATGGCAGAATAAAACACTAAAAGCAAATCTTTAATAACTTTTAATCTATAATTCCAATTAATAAAAGTTGTATATGTTTATTGCTCCAAATTTAATTGTCTATCCAATTATTCCAAATCTGTACTGTTTTGAATTTTCCAAATACATTTAAAATTCAAATTTGAATAATTCAAATGCAAATTGCTAAATTCAATAAATAATTCATACTAATTCCAAATAAGGCAAATAAAATATGTTTTTCATACCATTTTGAATATCCTATTCAAATATAAAATTTGTTTCATTGTTTGAATAATTTAAATTGCCTAATTAATTTAATACTTGTGTAATTCATTTAAATTTGATAAAAATCATAACTTGCTCAAAATAAAATATTTTTGAACATGCAAAATATGTTTTCAAACCATCAAAATGTGAACTTTTCAAATGTGAGTTTGAAATTATGTTTTGAATAAATAAAATTCAAATAATATTCAAACTTGTTTTAAAATCATTTAAAACTTGTTTAATTCATAATTAAATTATCCTAACTCCTATTTCAATATGTGACACATGTAATCCAACTAAAATTTGATGTTCTTTTTAAATATAAATTTTGTTAATTGTTTTGCACACTTTAAATTGATGAAAACAGCAGTTGTTTGTGTGACATGTTTAAGTGACGCCAAAAACTTCTAAACTTAATAAATAATTTCCAAAACTTGTTAAACCCTTTTATCACTTGCATCTATTATTGTTATTTGTTGTTATTTTGTTATTATCATCATGCATGCATCATGCTAACAACTTTCACATAATAAATAATTGTAAATCATTTGTTCCACTTAATTATGGACCCTTTCCCATATGCCACTCTTTAGCATAGGGGTCCATTTAAATTGTGTTATCATGTTAGCTAGTTTATTTTGATGCAACCAATCAACTTGTCATGCATCATCTTGATTGTGCACAATGCCATGATAAGGATTGTTTACCTTCCTGTTTTGTTTGTTTGCTTCTTCTCGAATAGACGACGACGTTGAGACAGACGATCTTTACAGCACCCCTTCTGAGGATCTAGCTCAGTACCAGGCTGCTGAGTTCGCAGGCAAGTTATCACTCACATGAACCATTGTGTTCCTTTCAACCCTGGTTACCGATACTTTCCGTTGTCTATTTTGCTAGCCTTAGTGGTAGTTGTTTCTGTTACGAACCTATCACATGAATCCTTTAACCCTGATATTGCCTCACCACCCCTCCTACAACCCTATTGATTGAGCCAGTGTCTTATTAGTATGCTTAGATTGTTTTGCTCGAGTCTGTTACCCGTTACTTCCAGTTACTATATTTCATTATGTTCTGGGGGCTCGATGTTTAATCAATCAATCAATCATGCTGATGTTATTACTTAATAATAATTTGATGATAAGGCACCGGCAGGAGGCCCTGTGTGGTTTTGAGGCCTGCTAGTGTCGACCCTAATAGGAAAAGGGTCTTGTCTACTGATCCATGATGAGCGCACTACCCGCATGTGGGAAGCGAGTATGGGCGCCCCCCTCAATTTGATTCGATTCGCATCTCGTCCAAATCATCTCATTTAGTTCGTGCTTTCTATTTGCCGCATGCATGTTTTTGCGAGCCCAGCGCAGGGTGGAACTTTCGTAGTCGGCATATAGGGGGACACGGTCTTAGAGTGCTATGAGGGTCCCTTTTCTTCGGGGCTTGATTAGCCGTGCGCCCAAGGTGCTTTGGGCTTGATGCGAAGAAGAGTTGAGTTGTGTTGAGTGCCCCGCTTGGTGGGAGGCATCCCATCTGGCGGGTTATTCATACGTGTACGGCCAAATTGGTGCAACCCTGCAGGGATAATCTTCTCGAGAAGCCGTGTTTTCCGCGGTTATGGTTAACTTGGTGAAAGTACTGGCTAACAAGTACTCAGGACAACTTAAACCTAATGATTCATAATCTCACACCCCATGCTTATCAATTTGACTAGTAATAGGATTATTGTCACAATAACTTGTTTCATCTTAATCCAACTGTGTGAGTTATCCTCGGATTGCTTCTTTGGATAAGGGGCGAGATCCAGGATGGGTTTGCTTGATGTTAGCTTTCAGTTGGTTACAACACTCGATCTTATCCCCTTTCTGATAGTTGGAAGTGATAGAATCTCTGTAGTTGGTTAGCGCAGCCAGTTGCAGCATCTTTTATATCCCCTTCTTTCCGTTGAACCCAAGTCATCTGTGCTTGTGTTGACGGGCTATACTTTGGTGAACTGTGAGTCTTGCTTGCCAGTACGTCTATGTACTGACCCCTTTGGGGCTGTGGTTTCCGCAGACTATGATTACGAGGATCCAGGTGACGGCTACTACGTGGAGTTTGACGAGGCTGCTGACGAGTAGTTAGCGGACCCGGGCAGGATCCGAGACATCGTGGATGGGCTCCGTCTTTATTTCAGTTTCCGGCTTCTTAAGCCTATTTGGATTTGTCTGTACTCAGACCCCTTTGAATGCTTCCGCTGAGATGTAATGATGCTATGTTGGGACATGTGTCCTCTGGATGATTGTATTTGCTATCTCTGCCCTAGTGAGGGCCATTGGCAACTTATTTCAATCTTTTGTGTCGTAGAGGCATGTTGTGTTATCCTTTTGTTCAAAGCCGTTGACGTACCATGTGTGTATGGTATGAAGTACGTCAATGGTAGTGTCCTGATTTCTACAGGATAGTTTACATCGACGGTGAACAGTAGCGATGGGTTGTCACACATAAGTGTTGGCCTACTCGTAAGAGGACGCGGGTGCCGGAAAGCCCCGTAATCCCATCAGAATACTGTTCAGTTCGTACGATGAGTATCCTCTAGAAGTCCGGGTGCGACAAGAATCTTGAACGAGAGGGTCACACGGAGGACAAGATACTTGGGCAAGTTCGCGGAAGGGTTGTCACTCGGAAGCAATTGGCGGATTTTAGCAAGGCTCATGCTTTTGTATCTTTCATTGAACCCAAGAAGGTTTATGAAGCTCTCGAAGATCAAGATTGGCTTGAAGCCATGCATGATGAACTCAATAACTTCGAGCGCAACAAAGTGTGGAAGTTAGTGCCAAGGCCCAAGGATTGCAAGAATGTTATTGGCACCAAATGGGTGTTCAAGAACAAGCAAGATAAAAATGGTATTGTCATTCGCAACAAGGCAATATTGGTGGCTCAAGGGTTTTCTCAAGTCGAAGGTGTTGATTTCAGTGAAACCTTTGCCCCCGTAGCTCGTCTTGAATCCATTCGTATCTTACTTGCTTATGCATCTCATCATAATTTTAAGTTGCAACAAATGGATGTTAAAAGTTCTTTCCTAAATGGTCCCATTAGTGAGTTAGTATATGTTAAGCAACCTCCGGGTTTCGAGGATCCCAACCACCCCGATCACGTCTATAAACTCGATAAGGCACTATATGGACTTAAACAAGCTCCACGTGCGTGGTAAGAGCACCTTAAAGAGTTTCTAGTGGATCATGGGTTTAATGTTGGTTTAATCGATCCCACCCTCTTTACTAAGACGGTTGGAGGTGACTTATTCATATGCCAACTATATATGGATGGCATCATTTTTGGGTCTACTAACACTTTGTTCAATGAAGAGTTTTGCAAGCTTATGACCGATAGGTTTGAGATGTCTATGATGCGAGAATTGGAGTTTTTCCTTGGCTTTGAAGTGAATCAATATCATGAAGGAACCTTCATCAAACAAGCCAAATACACTCAATACATGCTCAAGAGATTCAACATACATGACGCCAAGCCTATGAAGACTCCCATGTCCACAACCACTGACTTGAAACCCAACCCCAACTTTAGTTCATACCCCAAATTTTGGTCTTTGGTATCCCAAGGGTTCAAGCTTTCAGCTAATTGGGTATTCGGATGCCGATTATGCGGGAGAGAAGACGGGGAGGAAGTCCACTTCCCGGGGTCGCCAATTCCTTGTCCGCTCCTTAGTATGTTGGTCTTCAAAGAAGCAAAACTGCATTGCTTCTCCACCACCGAGGCCGAGTATATCTCCGCGGCAAGTTGTTGTGCCCAATTGCTTTGGATGAGGCAAACCTTGAAGGATTATGGTATTCATTTTGACATGTGCCTCTTCTTTGTGACAATGAGAGTGCTATCAAGATTGCTTACAACCCCGTTCTTCACTCCAAGACGAAGCACATTGAGATCCGTCATCATTTCATTCGGGATCATGTTGAGAAGGGTGATATTGATCTCTCATATGTATCTACCAAGGATCAACTTGCCGATATCTTCACGAAGGCCCTTGATGAACCAAGATTTCGAGCTTTGAGGAATGAACTAAATGTCATCTATTCTTCCAACTTCACTTGAAACCTTGCATATGTACCTTCATTATATGTGCTATTAGGTTTGGATGTAGGCATGGACATAGGGGGAGCGTCACTCAACTCATGAGTGTACACTCCTCTTATTATGCAAAAATCAATTAATCATTGCATATCTAGTCAATTTGTGACTTATTGTGCTTAATTGTGAGTACTACTCTTGGACCCAAGATATATCTTCGCGGTGCCAAAGTACACACTCAAACATGGTGGCTTCGGCCACCAACCTCCTCCTCTCGGAGTTGTTTTTATGTTTATTTTTGGATCTTTCCCGAATATCCTATTACCCCTTGACAACTTGTGCGGGTTCGGCTTTTATCTCTTTGCATCTTGCGAACCCCATCGAGTAATTTCTCTCGTACAACAGTTACCATCTTCCAACCCAAGTGTCGAGACATCGTAGTAG
This sequence comes from Alopecurus myosuroides, assembly GCA_028641055.1. Lineage (NCBI taxonomy): Eukaryota > Viridiplantae > Streptophyta > Magnoliopsida > Poales > Poaceae > Alopecurus > Alopecurus myosuroides. Next base: position 264,532,772 of record CM054062.1, read on the forward strand.
AGTTCATAGACGGGGGTGCCATGAGCCTACGGGTAAAGATGTGGGGGGGGGGGCATGGTAGCACAACAAGCAGGAACACCAAATTTACCCAGGTTCGGTACGTCGCAACTAGACGGCGTTCCTACTCCTGTAACCTCACTAAATCAGGGCTGAAGCCTGAAGTATACAAAGTACCACGTGAGTAGGGTTTAGCTAACTCGACGAGGATCAACTTCTCGGCGAGTTGGCTTCTAGCTAATTGTCTATATCTTTCTTCTCTCTCATTCGGCTTTATATAAATAGCCGGGTTGGGGCTTACAGAAAGGAAACCTAGAAGACTACGAAAAGTATCTAACTTGGAAAGCAAGAATCCGCCTTCTATTCCAAACCGTACCACTCTGGGCCGTGGTCCGGGTTCTTCTAGAATCCGGCTTCTGCGCGTCAGCTTACTGGACCGCCTAATGGACTGTGATCCATTACCAATCAGGCCACCCTGGTAATCCGGCTCTTTAGGACAATGCCAGATATACCCCTATTCAGTATAGATCCTACAGTAGCCCCCAAGAAGGATTGAGACTTGATTCTACCACCTTTCGTCAATCCGATAAATGCTGGCGCTTTGTCTCGATTCTTCTTTTCCCAAAATTTCATAATGCATAACTCGAATTTCACCAAAATCCGGCTTTTCCTTCCACCCGCCTTTGCGGAGAAGGAGTTCCTCGATGTGTAACTCAAAACTCGTATTTACCAGAACCCGGCTTTTCTTCCACGAGGCTTCGTGGAGAAGGAACTTCATGACGTCAGCGATAAAAGCGTGCTGGCATCATGAACGTTTGGGTTCAGTCAAATCCTGAAACCTATCTCTGACAGATTCTCGTGGGAAACGAGGATATAGCACTTATCACTCTGCCTCCTCATTTCCCGGGTTTTCTGGTGCGTGACACGCGTCGAAGATCTAACGGTCAAAAGAGCCGTTGCGCACATCTCAACATTTTTCCGGCTATAAATAGCCGCCCTCGGGTCCTCCGGTTTCCCTTCCGCTCTCACTCCATCTTCCATCCCTAAGCACCATTGCTCCCGAGCCAAATCTTGCAGCCTTAGCAGAGCCCGTGCATCCCGCACCGTCCCCGGAAAATCATCATCGGAGGTTTCGGATCTTCACCGCGCCGCCCGAAAATGGTCACCGGCGATTCCCCGCGTGTCACGGAAGAAAGCTCCGTCATGCACGACATCGACAATATAATCAACGACATCGACCCTCAGCTAGGTTCTCCCGTCCACGCTGCCGCGAGCGCACCGGAGGAAAACGCCGGTAACCTGGCTCGCGAGGGTCCTTCTCTCCTGGCCGAAAACACGCCTTCATCGTCCACCGCGCCATCTCAGCCTTTCACCACCGAGCCCGTGGAGGAGAAGCTCACCCTCGGCAACGAGGAGCTCGCTACTGCGGCCGCCGCCGGAGGGGAATAAGACGGAGAAATCTCCGGGAATTGGAGTCACTGCAAGGTGGCTCCATCCCTTCTCCCAGCTATGGAGAAGGAAGGATTCATCGTCAAGGGAAAATGGCGGTTAGAGGAAGACGACTCCGCGCCACTGCCAAAACCCGGAGAAAGGGTTCTCCTAGCCTCTCATATAAATAGAGGTATGGGTTTCCCACCTTCTTCCTTTTTCCTCCAGGTCCTTGACCATTACAATAATCAGACGCATAATCTTCCACCAAATTCTGTTCTCTATCTTGCCGGGTTCCAAGCCCTTTTCGAAGGCTACTTAGGAATAGAACCTAGGCTAGATTTCTGGCAATACTGCTTTGGGGTTAAGCGAAACCCTTCTGAGGGCGCACTCCCAACTTGCGGGAACCATTTCCTTCACCCTCTGTAGGTTTAGAGAGGATTGGTTCCCTAAGATAAAAACCTTGGAATCCATAAAATTTTGGACGGGTTCCTTCTTTTATCACGAAGATGTCCTGTTTCCTGGAAAGGAGACGGGCATTCCACCTTTCGAGAATTCCGTCGCCACCCCCCAAGATAATTGGGCTGTGGACGCGGTCCAGACTCAGCCAACAGATCTGATGAGGATCAAGTGGCCATAGCCAAGCTTGTATCCGCCTCTCCTCCTCTCACCGGCACAGACACAGTTTTGTGCTGGCACGGACGGTGTATTCAGCCATTAGCCTATCGCGGAACCCGGCTAATGTGCACATACCCGGGCCCGGACGACAAAATGAGGACGACAGACAAGGGTTTCTTGAAGAAGAACTTCAAGAAATGACTGAATCAATTGATCTCTACTCGAGATCAGTATGAGGAAAGCCGAGAAATGTATCATGCCAAGAATCCAGCTCCAAAGGTAAATTTTTTCTCCTTTAGGCAAATTTCTCACTTTCCCTTTTCTTGGATGTTTTAATCATACCTGGATCTTTGTCGTTTTTTTACAGCTCACAACCCTTCCTGACTCGGAACTTGCGTCCGACGTTGAATTGGACACTCTGCGTGCCAAATTTGCTGGTGGGCGGAAACATAAGAAGTCTTCCACCACTCAGGAAGTGGTTGAACTTGACGGGATTCCCGTCGCTACCTCCAGGTAAACCATCCGAGTTTTCTGTTCTCTCTGCCTTTTGTCGCAGGTGTTCTTTTCTTTTCTCGGGATTCTAAATTCTTGAATTTGCTCTTTCTAGCCTGGCTCCAACAACTTTGAAACCAAAAGGCCGGAAGAAAATCAAGTCTGTGGCCCGGAGAGGGACACAACCTTCTCCTGATGCAGCTCCCGACACTCCAGCCGCAGCTGCGGAGGAAAACACTGCTGCCAGGGAGGAGGAAACCCAGCAGACCAGCCAGCCCATTGCGTAAAAAATGGACGAGAGGAAAAGGGCGGTGCCTGAGGTGGGAGGCCCTTCTCGAGTTCGAGAGGAGGAGCCAATCCCGACATTCGACAAGGAGTTCAAGGTAAACGAAGAGCCCTTTGACGAAGACGGATTTATGAAACCGTGGGCGACAAAACACTTAGCTCCTGCTCCCTTAATCCGTCCTTGGCCGCAAGGCGGGCTTATTGTAAGGAATAACTTCGTATTTTCACCTCGGCAGGTCATCCAGGACGGCCTTTGCCACGTTGGGATTCTTTTTGCAGAGTATGCAAAAGAATTCAACGAGAACTTGTCGGGTTTGCAACAGATGAGCCAGGTAATATCTCTAGCCCCCAAGCATTTTGTCAAAAATATACTTTTTTGACTTAATGCTTTTTCCATTACCGTGCTTGATTTTTTGACTTAAGAGATTTGTTTCTTTTCCGTGTTTCAGCAAACTGCTGAAACCATTAACATGGAGATTTTCAACAAGCTCAGCATCAAGAATAAGGAGGTGAAAACCCTTCTTAATATTCTTGAAGATAAAGAATCTGAGTTGGCCTCCGTTCAGCAAAAGCTGGATGAATCAGCAGGTTAGTTTTTTCATTGCTTTTGCTTGGAAAAATTTTCTGAGTTTCTAACTCTTCTTTTTTACTCGCTTTTCAGCTTCTTCGGCGAAAGGCAAACAAATTGCTGAAGATGCCGGCAATGCGTAGAACCTCCGCAAGGAAAACATGGAACTTCACAAAATCACTTTGAAGCTCCAGAAAGACCTGGAGTCCAGCCAACTAGTTGTCGGCGTTGCCGAGTCCAAGGCTTCCAACCAGACCGAGAAGGACAAAGCCACCATCACGGACCTGGAGAACGCCCTGAACCAGCGCCTGGAGGAAGGCACGAAAATGGACCACATCCTCGGTAAGTATTTTGACTTCTACCAGATTTTGTCTTTTTCCCTTATTCTGCTTTCCTTAACTTTCTTTTTTTGATTGAAACAGAAGGTAGCCCCCAGCTAACCCGGATCGAAAAAATCCGGGCTTTCGAGAAGGTCTTCACTGCGCTCAAAGCTGCGGGGATGTTACTTATTAATAAGTACATTCTCGACAAATCAGGGGAGTTCTCGGAAGTTAGCAAACTCCCGGAAGCGATCGTGGAGGTGGCGAACTGCAAGGAGTCTTGGTTCCACTCCGCGGCTCGCGGTGGTGCACGCATGTCCCTTGGGCTCATGCGTATGCACTATACCACCGCCAAGTCTTGGCGCGTGGCATCCGACATTTCTCAGGGCACGGATGCTCAGCGGGCTAGCATCTTGGATGAAATCAAAGGCCACGCCACCAAGATTGCCAATATGGTGAATATCTCCACCTTCTACCCCGAAGAAGAGATTCCGACAACTCCAGAGGAATCCAGCAGCGAAGACGAAGACTCGGATGCTGAAGAAGCTGCTTGAATTCCTGGGTAGAAGATAGGAAAATAGAAGCATTACTGTTCCTACAATGCAACACTTATTGTAATGATATCTACTAGCAAAATGCCCGTGCGTTGCTACGAAACACATAAATAAATTAATTTTTAAATATTTATTCACTGGTATAAAAAAATGTTTGGCAAATGCAACATCAATCGAATTCATCATGACACCCATTTATTTGTTTGAACCGAAGTAAATCTTCGCTGCTAAATGTCCCTATAACCTCCAACGGCGAATGATAGAGACCACATAATAATAAAATAAGACGCCTTGATCATAAAAATAGTTCAAATTCAAAAATATGGTTAAATTATTATGGGACATAATTGCATTTTTATGTCAACAAATAGCAAATATATGTCACTACATTCCTCGTCGGTAGTCATCCCTTGTAATAAGAGAAGTGAAATTTTGCTACCTCCATGTCGTCGCTTCAAAAGCTAGTCATCTTACCTTGCCATTGATTGGGCAACTTTTAACTTAAACAAATATATGAAATGTTCCTCAGGTCTAATATACACATGAAATGATTCTCACATATAACGAGAGATAGTGGTGTAATTAAATATTGTTTAATAATTATATATCTACGTAGTGAAATCAAATTATTCTTTGATCGCAGCAAATATGATGTTTTATTTGAACACAAGAACGCAAAATTGAACGTCTATATAGCTTACAAAAAATAAAGCATAAAGACCATATGTACAACCCTCCTTTGACCTTTTCTATAGTGCATTAGTGTAGTGTATTGTACAAATTTAACTTCAACATTATTTGTACGGACTAACACACGCGGGTAACTTGCCTGAACATGAGCTTTCTTCTCTATCTTGCTTCCCCACTGTTTCCTGCTGCCTGAACATGAGCTTTCTTCTCTATATTGCATCCCCACTGTTTCCTGCTGCAGCGTCCTACCTCAAAGGAATCCTTTAGTCAAGCAACTTCCGTCTCTTGGTTTATTTGGCATTCTGAAGTTCTCATACGCAAGGAACCTATTTATGTGCGAAGTTGTAGTAGATAACTAATGGAAAACACCACTGTAATCATGATGAACTGCAAGGATTTTAGTAGGACAAAAATATTCAACTAATTGTCTCCTCTTTGAGCTATAAAGAAATCTGACTCAGTTTGACATATGCAGTACTAACCAAGCAGAAAGTCCTCCGTTCAAGGATGCACAACTAAAAGTACTCTACATAAAAAAAATGTCTATGCAAAACAAAATGTGCAATGACATGTAAAACATATGAAAAAGTAAGTGCAGCATTAGCCAGAGAACGAATCAATACAATTCTGAAATACATATATGGTCGAACATAGATAATTTCTGAAACAAGCGAACGTAGATAATAATAGCATGCTAGCCCCTAAAAATACCAGAATGTTAGCATCACAACACTTCAATATTTTGCACTCCTTTTTCCCTTGCAAAGTCAGATGAAGGGAATGACACAACTCCATGACATATGAGGAGTGTTCTGTTTATGATTTGAAATATCCTAATCATTGAAGATTCTAAATCTGGCAGTAGGGAAAATATGGACGTAACAAAGCAATTCCATGACCTATTACAGTTTTTTTTTCAGATTCCCAATGACCAGACCATTGACGATTCTAAATACGATAGTAGAGAAAGTATGAACAGACCAAATTTCGTCCAGAAATATATTCACAGTCCTTTTGTGTTCCATTAAGAAAGAATGGTTCACATACCAAAGACAATTTCGTAAATCAAGAAAAGTTTCCCCTCATATTTATGGAAGTTGATTCTGATATGAATACTACCATTTTTATCCTGCCTATATTGTTTTATAGAAGCATTGGCTTCCTGATAAAAGCATGCTAGGAAAGAGCATTTCATTTGCCATATGCAGTAATAGAATAAATAGATATAAATTTAGAGCAATCCTCAACACCGTCAACCTTAGAGGGAAGCTCCACATCCTCTGCCAGCCAATGTCTTCTTGTGACCTGCAGATTGAGCTCAGTACTTACAGTAGGTCACCATCGAGACAACACCAAGTGGTACTTACATGAGATTGTGTCTTGTGTGGACCTCGAATATAGAACCCTAGGGTCCTTGTTGGATTTCCATGGCGTCTGGTATCCTGGAGAAATGCGCACGGCATGGTAACCCATAGGGTACAGGTATCTATCTTTGCCCTTGGATGAGAAAACAAGGAAAAGTACAAGAATTAGCGAGTACAAACAAATAGGATGGTTCAATATTACAGACCAAAATTTCACATGTAAAATCAACTAACAAGAAATGAATTCTACCATGAGAACACGTCCTAGTTTAGAATTATTACTGGGTCGGTACAACTCAAAAATATGGGATCTAGTGCTACCACATACTCATCACCTAATAGTAATATTGCAATAAAAAAATGAGAGTCATGCAATAATCGATGAGCAAAAGGGAAAGCGGTGCCCAATTTCGAACATGATGCAAACCCGAGAGTGAGAGGGAGAGGGAGTGTGAACCATGGAGCAGCTCCACTTCTTGCGCTCCCATTGGGCGCGACCACGGTAGATCTCGGCGTTCCACTTCGGGTCGTAGCGCACGAAGACCGGCTGTGTCGTGGTGTGGTTCGTCTTTGAGTCGTATTCCCCCTCGACTCCGTCGGTGAGAGACAGCGGGCTAGGCTACGGCGACACACCCTCCCCGATGCTGCCGCTGCCGTTGTCATTCCTCCCCAAAACATTCTTCCGATGTGGCGCTGCTGAGAGGCAGACCTCACAGGCATGGAACGCTTTGGGGCTCTCAACGTCTATAAGCTGACTCCTAGGATCTCTCAACGTGTAGTGTATAGCTAACTATAGCTACTTGATGTACTGGATTTTGAGACGTGATTAATTACAATTCAGATAAAGGCTCAAAACTGAATCAATAGTACGTAAATACATTTTCAGAATGTTCACATGCATTAGTCGATTAAACTGAATAAAATTTTAAATTCCTCTTTGAAGAGGCGTTACATTGAGTACACTTCCATATAAAATTTGAATAACACAATATTCCCCTCGATCGTAAGATAATTTAACAATGCGATGAGCTTGCAGATCTTTACATGTTTAACATTTCCTTACTTTGTTGGTGATAGTCCTTCAGACATCACACATGGGCATTCAGGTCTGTGTTAAAATTGAGTATGGCTAACTAACATTGGGAGGACAACTAACATTGAAATAAATCTACTATTGACACGAATAAGAGTAAGCCGGATAAATCTATGTCTGCACATACTGGTACATGCCACGACAGACGGAGCTGCTCCATCGAGACATTAAAGTCGAGAATCATGCTCACACGCTCTTTCTGTTGTGGGTGAGCTTCATAGGTTGTTTATTCTCTTATCTCCCCTTCACATGTGTAGAAACCACTATTGCGTTGTTGTCTCTATCTTGGTCCATGCCAAGCCACTTCTCTGTCAACTTCTTCCTCCACAACATAAACACATATTGAAGTCTACTTAAAAGTGATACACATATTATTTGTTATCAATATGCAAATAAATTTCTACTGACATGTTTTTTTAAGCTTTATAAAATTAATGTTTACTCTAAACAGCAACTAATCAAAATGGTTTTGGCCATTTTAAGAAATATAGTCGGCATCAGGTACTGTCGTTTTAGCTTCAGCATTAGTACTTTGCAATCTAAGCATTATCTCAAGATCACTTCATGAAAGAAGAGAAGGCAGTAGTACTACGTACCTCACAATCCAAGCAGCGGTCATTTATCATGTTTTTTACTAGTGAAATTAGCCCAAAACATTGTAGTCTGGCTTCTCGAGTAGACGGAGCATCACTTTTATTAAGCCATGTTAAGAATGCACCACAAAGTTGGAGCTCACAACTGTTTATCCTTCATATGCAGAAAGTTGACCACAAAAGATGGCTCGATGCAAGCTGCTCCGTGAGGAATAATCACATCCATTACAGCTTCCTTTCTTAATTTGTCCCCAGCTTCCATATTTGTAAGCACCAACATGCCCCGAAGAGAACAAAATTGAAAGATCAATAGTTTATCATTCCTGTACACAATACTCACAACCTGCAGAACACTTTGCAATTAGCAGCAAGACTAATTTAGCAGTTTCCTAGTATCATATCTGGGCATTTAGACATACCACATGTGAGGCTTACATACGGTAAGCTCCTTCATAGTGAAGTCCTAATAGGACATACAGATTTCAGTGTGAATGTTGGATAGATGGTGCTTCAAAAGGGACCTGGAACAAAACCGTATCTTGCTGATTCAGAATTGCACCAACACTGAATGTGATGACTTGGTAGTGCATATGGCTAGACAGATCAAGAGAAACAGCGAGTCGAGGACTGAGAGGAGAAGAGATGAGAGCCTTAGGGGCAGTAAGACTTGGAGAAGATGACGACGTCGCTGGGTTTGAATGTGGATTCGACGAAGGACGCCGGCCTGGATGTCGAGTCAGATCCAATGAATGTGCCGAAGCACCGGATCATCACCATCGCCATAATGGTCCGCCTCCGGCATGGTTGATACACGGGGGAGAAGGAGTACTGAGACGGCGAGGTAGTCTTGGTGGGGGTTCTGGTGGTGGCAACAGGAGAGAGCACGCTGTTCGCAGTATGCAGGGACGGCGACAGAGTGATGGGGAATCAGTTGCATACTTGTGCCGCTCGCCGGCTTATGCCTTGTGCACGCGGTCCACAGATAAGGGGTGATGGGAGACCCTGCATGTTGTAAGCCTCCGCAAGGTCTTCGTCCCCGCTGACCTCAACCTTGGCGAGCACCACGTCGAGGTCCCTCCTCCGCGAGGTCGGATCTAGGCCTCCATGCCCAGATCTCGGGCACTATGCCCATACCCAGGCATCCATGCGTTTGTGCTGCTTCTCCTCGTGATCTAGGGAGGTCGTTAGGACTCCATGCCCCCGAGACGTGCGCTGGTGGCGGTGATGGCCGAATCCGGTGGCCGTTGTCATGAGGCGCTGGAGGAAGTTGTGTGAGAGAGGGGTCGAATGCAGGGAGAGGGACGATAGAGAGAGGATGGCAGCTCGCTGCGGGTCTGCGGGGGGAGAGGGCCAGAGCGAGGCGGTGTGCGTGATGGTACAGGTGGGGCTACACCTCAGAGCGAGGGGCCGTGGGCGAAACGCGACGAAACGATGGACGACGTAACGCGGAGTGGGCGAAGACGGAACAAAACTTTCTTTTTAGGTAGTATATAGTAGTATATAGAGATTATGTTAGTTGGTGGGAAGGTACATCGGTAAAATACACGACGGACCGGAAGAAGCCTTCCTCCTTTTATTATTAGGTAAAGATTCTTTTGTATAAACGAGTACTCCGCCTTTGCAGTTAAATTATTAAGTCTTTGCAAGTTTTCCGGGTTTTTAATTCCTTTATCTTCTAAGTTCTCTGGTTTGTATGTCTTAACTGTCCTTAGTGTTTGAAATGGCTCGATAGTACATAATCTTCATGCCAAGTGACTGAGTATAACCGATCAGTCAAAACTCGGAAACATGGATCGTACTAAAGACATTTTTACTTACTAATTTCAGTGACCCAACACATAAACAATCAGATAATACTTAGAGAAAGTAAGGAATTTTGAAAAAAGTATGAAACTCAGGCACGCAGGCACAATCTGGGTTTCCTTAAGCCTCCTTAGGCTGAGTAGCATTCAGTTTTATAACTCCGAGCACGCAGGCACAATTCGGGTTAACATTGAGTATTTTGAAAGATCATTGGGAAATAGATAAGGGGGACTTATGCTTTGTATGAACACAGATTAAACAGTGATGCATGAATTCCGACAACTTTATTTCATGATCTCAAAGATGTTTACATAGAAATCGAACTAAGTGTAGAAGGGACGTAACTGCTGGATGCTCCAAGGCCTTTTTGTCTCTCCTAATTCAACATCTATCTTCCTCTTTCTTTTGCGATTCGGACGTTTGGGATCATCTTCCGTGTCTCGAATATCTAGAAGATAATAAGATCCATTTTTCATAGCTTTGCTAATGAAAAATGGTCCCTCCTAGACTGGGGCTAACTTGTGCTTCCTTCTTGCACCAATCTTAGCACTAGGTCACCTTTTTTGAAATATCGATGCCTGATTTTCCGACTATGGTAGTGTCTCAATCCTTGCTGATAAATGGCGGATCTTTGAAGCACAAGGTCTCGTTCTTCTTCTAAAAGATCAACGGCATCCTGTCGTGCACATTCGGCATCCGAGTCATCGTAAGCCTGCACTCTTGGGCTATCATGGAGCATGTCCGTTGGAAGCATTGCTTCTGCGCCATAAACCAAGAAGAATGGGGTTTGCCCTGTTGATCTATTTGGCGTCATTCGAATACTCCAAAGCACGGAAGGTAATTCTTCTACCCATGCTCCAACTGCTCTATGAAGAGGAGATTCGAGTCTTGGGCGTATTCCTTGCAGGATTGAGCTATTCATTCTTTCAACCTGCCCATTGGATTGTGGGTGAGCCACAGATGCAAGATCTAGGCGTAATCCCGTTTGTCGGCAATATTTTGCCAACTCTCCAATAGAGAAATTTGTCCCGTTGTCGGTGATTATACTGTGTGGGACGCCGTATCAAATGACTACATCAATGATGAAGTTTATGGCAGTCACACCATCAAGTTTCTTGATGGGTTTCGCCTCCACCCATTTGGTGTATTTATCCAATGCAACGAGTAGATGTGTAAGTCCGCCTCTTGCAGTTTTGAATGGTCCCAACATATCTAGCCCCAGACCACGAACGACCATGTTATAGGGATAGTTTTGAGTGCTGGAGCTGGCATATTCGTCTGCTTGGCGTAATACTGGCATCCGGCACATGTGTGTACTATGTGTTCGGCATCTGTTTTGGCTATGAGCCAGAAAAACCCTACATGGAATGTTTTCTTGACTATGCTTTTTGATTGAGCATGATGTCCGCAATCACCTGCGTGGATTTCTTGCAAAATTTCTCGTCTTTCCTCTGGCGAAATACATCGCTGAAAAATTCCAATAGTGTTGTGTTTATACAGGCAACCATTGATTACCATGTATCCTTTGCATTGACGATGTATCTGCCTTTGCAAGACCTCGTCTGCTCCATTCGAGAACTTCTGATCAACTAAGAAGTTTAAATATGTAATTTTCCAATCCGGGTTAACGAGCAGAACTTCAATTGACTCGGAAACGAGAGGATAATCAACATCTCCACCTTTGATCGATGGTTCGTGCAAATATTGGACAAACACATCAGGTGGTAGGGTTCTCACTCTTTCCGACCCCATGCGGGCTAATGCATCCGCGTTCCAAATTTCTTCCCTTTTTATGTAAAGTACTTCAAATCCAAGGAAGCAAATGGCAAACTCGTCCACTGTTCTCCGATATTCGGCCATGATGGGACTTTTGGCGTCCCATGTTTGGTTTAGTTGATGTTGTACCAAATATGAGTCACCATAGCATAGTATGCGTTTGACGCCTATTTCTTTTGCAATATGCAAGCCATGAAGCAATGCTTCGTATTCTGCCATGTTATTACTGGCGTTGAAGTGTATCTGCAATACTACTCCATAATGTCACCTTTTGGGGATTTCAGCACCACACCAGCTCCAGCACCTTATTTCATCTTGCATCCATCAAAGTGCATGATCCAGTTCCGGTTCCAACATTGGTGTGTTCTCCATTGCTTCTGTCCAATCAGCGATAAATCTGCCAACACCTGGGATTTAATTGCCGTCCGGGGATGGTACTTCTTGTCGAAAACATCTAGCTCAATGCCCTATTTGGCTACTCGGCCTGTTGCATCCGCATTGTTAATGAATTCCCCTAGTGGTGCTTTGCTTACCACTGTTATGGAATGTCCTTGGAAATAATGGCGTAGTTTTCTAGATGCGAAAAACACGCCATATGCCAGCTTTTGATAATGTGGATACCTTTGCTTTGACTTGGAGAAAACTTCGCCAACATAATATACTGGATGCTGATCCGGTATGATTTGTTCTTCTTTCCGCCTTTCCACAATTATCACAGCGCTAATAACCCTGTTTGTTGCTGTTAGATATAACAACATAGGTTCTTCGTCTTTTGGTGATCCCAAAATTGGTGCTTTCATCAAGGTTTCTTTCATCTGGGTTAATGCTTTGTCCGCCTCTTCTGTCCACTCAAATTTGTCGGATTTCTTCAACAATTTGTATAATGGCAGAGCTTTATCTCCTAGCCGGCTTATAAACTTGCTGACTGCGGCTGCAGAACCCGTCAATCTTTGTACATCCTTTAAACACGTAGGCTTTGTGATGTCCAAGATTGCCTTGATCTTTTCCAGGTTTACTTCCATTCCTCTGTGAGAAAAGATAAAACCCAGAAGCTTTCCAGAGGGAACCCCGAATATGCACTTTAATGGATTCAACTTCATTTTGTAAGTGCGCATATTTTCGAAGGTTTCTCGTAGATCTTCAAGGAGTGTGTCATTTTTCTTGGAAACTACGGCAATATCGTCGATGTAAACGTGAACATTTTTGCCGATCTGACTATGCAAGCAACGTTGCATGCAACGCTGGTATGTAGCACCTACGTTCTTCAGGCCAAAAGGCATGGTTATGTAATAGTATGTTCCATACGGGGTTATGAAGGAAGTTTTGATTTGATCTTCCTCCTTCATACGTATTTGATGATACCCGGAGTAAGCATCCAAAAAGCATAAAATATCAGAGCCAGCAGTGGCATCTATTATTTGATCAATTCGCGGTAATGCGAACCTATCTTTTGGACACAATTTGTTCAATCCGGTGTAATCTATACACATCCTTAGAACAGTACTATCTTTCTTCGGGACTAATACTGGGTTCGTAGACCAGTCAGTATGTATAACTTTCCGGATAAAATCAGCTGCTAAAAGATGGATAATTTCCTTGCCTATAGCCTTCCGTCTTCTTCCATCAAAACAACGGAGACCTTGTTTGACGGGTTTTGAACCTGGAATTACCTTCAATTGATGCTCAGCAAGTTCCGAAGGTACCCCCGGCATGTCTGCAGGACACCAGGAAAAAATATCCCAGTTCTCACGGAGGAACTTGATGAGCGCGCTTTCCTATTTTTCGGTCATCCCTGTCCCCACTACGACAAATTGTGTTGGATCTTTGGGGTCTAGGATAACCTGTCTTGTATTCTCGAAGGCTTTGAAGCTATCTGCTGGCTTCCGGCTTTCTTTTCCTGCCGGCATTTCCATCGGCGATACTTCCTTTGCCAACTCTTTCAATTCTTCCTTTTCTATTACTTTTTGGGCGCAAAGGGCGTTTCCTTTTTCCAGCTCATTCGCCAATTTGAATTCTACTGATATGGTGATTACTCCTCCTTTTGGCCCTGGCATCTTCTGCTTGTTATAAATATAACATGATCTTTCCATGAATTTGGCGAAAGCTGGACGTCCGAGTATTGCATGATATACACTTTCGAACGGCACTACCTCGAATAAGATTTTTTTATGTCGGAAATGTTCTCTTTCTCCGAAGGTTACATCTAGGGAAATTTCTCCTAGGGAATGTGCTTGTCTGCCAGCAATGATGCCGTGGAAATGTATGTTGCTATGTTTTAGCTGGGTCTCGGAGATTCGCAGATGGTTCAGTGTATCCAGGTACATAATATTGATACTGGATCCTCCATCCGTCAGTACTCTTTTTAGCCTAGTGTTTTGAACAATAAGGCTTACAATTAGAGCTTGCGTGCCAGGTTCTAGGATATTTCCGGGATGATCTGACTGATCCCAGGTAATTGGCGTATTGGAATACTTCAAGAATTTGGGCGTTGGAGGGACAACCGCGTTTATTTCTCGAAGTGTTTGCTTTGCCTGTTTTGCTGAGGGAGTTGCCAGGAATGTTAAATTGCATTCTCCATCAACTCTCAGGAATTTTGGTTCGCCTTTTCGCTGCTGTTCCTGGATTTTTTCATCAGTGTCCGATTCACTGTCTTCTTTTTCAGCCTCTGGCTTTTGCTTGGAGAATTTCCTCTTGGAGTTCTTACCTTTATTCCCGGATCCTGCAGTACCCTTCATATGCTTATTGAGGCGACACTGCGCATTTGTATGGGTAGGCTTCCCAAATTGCGAATGGTGGACACAGTTTTCCGACTTAATCTTTTCCCATTCTTCCTTAGAATAGGAGATAGGTTCTGTGTTTCTTCCTTTCTATTTGCCGCCGGTATCCTTTCCTAAAGTTAAATTTACTTATTTGGGTTTTGTCTGTGCTTCTGGGGTGGTCTTCTTTTCAGAACGAGGCGTCTTTTTGGCCTGAACCAAAGCATCAATATTTCCACCTCTCGCTCTGATGTCATCTTCGGCCGCTGCGTGCTCATTGGCGGTAGTGAGGATAGATCCGAGATCCTTGTGCTCCTTTGAACCAACCATGAACGGTACGAGGCCGGGTTTTAGTCCATTAATGAAAGCATGCATTGCTTGTACATCACTTACTCTAGAGCAACTGTTTTTCATTGCTGTCCATCTTGATATAAAGTCGACATACGACTCGTCTTCAAATTGGACATATCGATTTACCTGGTTGATGCTCTTAGGGCGTTTGTACGTACCCCGGAAGTGCTGGGCGAATACTCAAGCCATATCATCCCAGCTATACATTGTTCCTGACGGAAGCCCGTTAATCCAATCTCTGGCTCCATCCAGCAACATTATGGGGAGGAATTTTACTGCTTCCAGATTTGTCCCCTTGTTGATCTGAACGACAGTATAGTAATCTGAAAGCCATGTATCCGGGTTTGTGCTTCCGGTATACTTTTGGTAAGTTGGACCAACCTTGGCAAAGCCATAATGTAGAGTTATTCTTCGGATCCTCTCAGTGAAACACTTAGGTCGAAAGTATAGACCATCCCTTTCCGCCTTATCGCCGTGTGCGGAATATCTGCCGGCTGAATGGACAGAGGGGGATCTGCTCCTTTCTGGCCCATTGTTGCGCGAATGCGCTCTTCCGGGATTATCCCTGTTTCGTCCGTTATCGTGTCCTTTGGAATGAGTAGGAGTTCTGCTCCTTGACCTTTCTTTATTCCTAGGAGGAGTACGGGACCTCTCACGTCTGTGAGGATTTTCGTGTCTTCCGGCTTTTTCAGCTGGGCGTCTCGGAGGCGGCATCATTTTTCCGTCTTTCCGATTTTGTTCCTCCCGGTCTTTATGATCACGGGGTATATTTCCGCCTTTCGGCATATGGGATCCCGTTCTGGACGCTTCATCCCTATTGTCCGGGATTTTCTTACCTTTCTTAGGATCTCCCTTTTTGTCCTTAGAATCGCCTGAATCTCCAGGTTCTCCGGGTCCAGGTGCTCCAGCGGCGCAAGTGGAACTTTTGCATAGAGCGGAGTCGTCATGCAATTTCCCTGATCTTGCCTTACCTCGCTGCTACTGTTCTAGTGCTTTACCCAGGAAAGCATACACTCCTTGCATCTTTTCGTCTTTGGAGTACAGATCGTCATTAAGGATGGCGAACGCGGCTTCCGCGTTTTCAGCTAATGTTTTATAGATGCGTTCGCCCTTAGCATTTACGCCATCAACCTGTCATTGCCAGGAAGGGTTTTACAACCGTTCCTTTGCTGGCAGTACATCCGGCCTTGCGATTCCGGGTAATCTCGTGGGTTTTATCCCGGACATATTCCGTCTCTCGAATTCTTCAATTTCCTCTTGCTTTGCTTTTACAGTAGCTTGGGCTTTGAGAAGATTTTCTTGGGATCGGAATAGTTGTTGTTGTTGCCGCATAATGGCTTGCCTTCTGGCTTCCAGCACTTCCGGTGGCTCGTAGGGTCCGACCGGGGTTTTGATCAGATTGATCTCGTCCTGTTCCGACAATTCAGGGACATGGATTTGTTTCTTTTTCTTCTCCACACGTGTGACCCCGCTTTCTCCTCCTGCTTCCAGGTTTTGGCTAGCATTATTTGCTAACTTTTTCTTCTGGAGTTTCTTGGCAGTCTTCTTTTTCTTCTTGGAAGAGGGAGGTTTTTTACCAGGTTCTTCCTCTGTCAATTCCTTGACATCAGGGGTAAATAGGGTTGGTTTCACCATCCTCTCTTTCCTCATCTGGTGGAGGTGTTTTGGGGTCTTCATCGTCTTCAGCCTCCGAGCTATCAGTCGGTTTTGCCATAAGTACTTCATGGAAGCCCCCAGTCATAGATTTAACCTTTCTTTCGAAAGCGTATTCATATCCATCTTCTGAATCTATGTCTTCAGATCCAGGTTCCGACTCCAATCTTGCCTCTGTGGCAGCTAGTACAGAGTCGGCTTCCGAGTTCACCGTTTCATTGGCGGGTGTCGGATCTTCCACTGGCTTTGTGGGATTGTTGTTTTCTGCTTCTTCCAGAGGATTACTTACTTCTGTGTTTTCAGCGACCTCGGATTGCACCATGCCAATGAAGTGAGATCTGATTGCAGGCATCTCCGAAGAGGCAGCGAATTCAGGGTTTGGGCGATCTGAGCAAAATCCGGTATTCATAGTTTTCTTCAACTGGGTATAGGGCGGGTGGGATAAATTTACTTCCACCACAGAATCCCATTGCTTCTGTAGTTAATCCGATAAAGATATTTGCAGATCCAATCGGTAAAACGCAGGAACTTATCAGATGATTCCGTGCTGGCATGTACGATCCATTGTCAAGGAAGCGCCCAACGTCGTTGTCTAATTCCAAGCTTCTGACAGTTATGCTACTACTGATTCCGCCGAGTATCCCCGATCGAAACTTAACGCCTGACGTCGTTGGCCCCACGGTGGGCGCCAACAGTCAAGACACCGTAGTTGAATTCATAGATGGGGGTGCCATGAGCCTACGGGTAAAGACTTGGGGGGACGTGGTAGCACAACAACCAGGAACACCAAATTTACCCAGGTTCGGTACGTCGCAACTAGGCGGCGTTCCTACTCCTGCAATCTCACTAAATCAGGGTTGAAGCCTGAAGTATACAAAGTACAACATGACTAGGGTTTCGCTAACTCGGCGAGGATCAACTTCTCGGCGAGTTGGCTTCTAGCTAATTGTCTATGTCTTTCTTCTCTCCCGTCCGGCTTTATATAAATAGTCGGGTTAGGGCTTACAGAAAGAAAACCTAGAAGACTACGAAAAGTATCTAACTTGGAAAGCAAGAATCCGCCTTCTACTCCAAGCCGTACCACTCTGGGCCGTGTTCCGGGTTCTTCTAGAATCCGGCTTATGTGCGTCAGCTTACTGGGCCGCCTAATGGACTGTGATCCATTACCAATCAGGCCAACCTGGTAATCCGTCTCTTTAGGACAATGCCGGATATACCCCTATTCATTATATATCCGACACCAAGCTCCCTTTGCCCAAAAAACCATTCTATTCTTAATGCTCTTGTTTTTATGTTTTTGGCGCGCAAAAACTTGGTCTGGCGGAGGCTCCGGTGAAACCACCGGAGGCTCCGCTGCTCCTGTCCACCGGAGCCCACCGGTACCTCCCCTGGTGCAAATTTGCCCAGCGGATCCATATCGTGGTGTGTTGCGTGGACAGGGGGCGGAGGCTCCGGTGAAACCACCAGAGGCTCCGCTGCGCCTGCCCACCGGAGCCCACCGATACCTCCACTGGTGCAAAATTTTCCCTGCGGATCCGTATCGTGTGTGCCGCGTGGATAGGGAGCGGAGGCTCCGACGAAACCACCGGAGGCTCCGCCCACTACGTTTGTGCGTAATAAGACCTATGGCGAGCGGGGTCAATGAGATCCCAATCTCAGTTTCCCCCACTCGCCCTCCCTCTCCTTCCTCTCAACCGCCGCCGCCCCCAAGGTCTCCGCCACCGGAATCGGGTGCTCCACCGCCGGGATCCCTCCTCCTTGCCTTGGACCACCCCGAGATCTTCTTCCTCCTCTCCTTCCA
This sequence comes from Alopecurus myosuroides, assembly GCA_028641055.1. Taxonomy (NCBI): domain Eukaryota; kingdom Viridiplantae; phylum Streptophyta; class Magnoliopsida; order Poales; family Poaceae; genus Alopecurus; species Alopecurus myosuroides. The sequence goes on from CM054062.1 coordinate 264,550,914, forward strand.
CCATGGATGATGCGGGTATGTTTGCTCTCTCTCTCATCTAGTTGATGGATGGGGATGCACTAGGAGCTCCATGTTCTTCACATCTAGATGCGTGGATTTGGTTTTTGGGAGTAGAAGATCACGAGTAAAAACCCTAGAAACCTAGATTGTGAGTATAAGGTTTGAATCGCTACGGTTCTTAGGGTGGATTTGTTCATATGCCCTACCCCTTGTTATTCAACCCTAATACTATTCATATCTTTGTTCCTCGGATTTGTGCGTCTCATAAGCTTGAGCATTACCTTTTCTTCATGCTTTTCTTGCTATTTCTTTCATAGATGCATCCGGATCCAAGGGCAAGGGCACTCGCACCAAGAAGATGGCTAGTCGCAAGGCTCCAAGGGTTGATGAAATCGAGGAAACACTGGACCCATCTCAGCCCAAGCGCGAAAATTCCCGGCTACCGAGAAGACTTTGCCTCGCAAGGAAAAAACTGCTTCTCAAATGTCCGAAGGAGTGTTCTTGGCACAGCGTCGCGAGAACCCATACATCATTGAGTGCAACCGTCAGATGCCACAGTTACGGGGTAAGGACCCTCGATTCCACAATGTCTTTCAAAGCCAAATCTATCATGAGATATTGATGAGGAAGCCCAAGGAGAATGTTGCCCCTCAACATGTTATTAACTTTGGTCATTTGGAGAGGAACCCCAAGTATTTTGGAGAGGCACTAGAGATTGTTGATGCACTTGTACTTGCTCCCATCATGCAAGTCCAACAAAATTATGATGAAGGTTTGGTGTGTGAGTTCTTGGCCACTGTTCACCTCGCCAATGAGACAGAGTGTCCTCTTATTTGGATGATCAAGGGTTAGCAGCTGACTATCAAGTGGTCTGAAGTTGGGACTCTTCTTGGCGGATACACGGATCATGGACCATTTGCCATGGTGAGGAGTTTGACAGTGGATGGTTCCGTGTTCATGCCCCCAATACTCTATCTCTCTCCAAGGATCAACTCACCCCTCTGTATCACTGGAAGAAATTTGCTGTTGGGTTTGTCAAAGTTCTCTACCCCACTTATGATGTTATGCTCCTCATCTATCGTGAGACCATCAACCCAAAGGCGGGGAACATCGATGAGATCCAAGGTTTCCTCAAGAATCTTATGCTTCTTACTCATGAGAAGCGGCTTGCCGGTTCAACTCAAAAGCTCGATGTGCTTGATTATCTGTGGAATGAATTATGGCACGTTATTGTCAATAGGAAGAATGCTTGCTTTGGGACCTTTATCATGAATATCATCTTGAGTTTGTGGGGGGACAAGTTCCCGGACAATCCTATTGATGATGCTAATTGGATCCCACACACGGAGAAGCGACTTCTCATCAAGGACCACACCGAGCCCATTTTGCATCCCACTCCTGCTCCTCGCAAAGGCAAGGGCCCTCAAGAAAGTGTTCCGAGTGAACAAGAAGATTGAGCAGCATCAATGGGAGAAGCATTATGACCGGGAGCTCAAGCACCGCTTAGCAGCACAGGCACCTCGTCAGCTTCGTCATGATGGTGGAGAATCCGTGGAGTCACCAGTGATACCTAGCATCACCGACTGGGACAAGTGGCAAGCCAAAGACTCCAAGGGCAATCTGATTGAGTGGTCTGATGAGGAACCTGGAGAAGAGGTCACTAGCTCTCGCCTCCGCGCCCGCCCTCCGAGCATGGATAACTCCTCCGAGTGATCTTCGGGCCGTTAGCATCGGTTTCCTCCCTCTTTTGGTATCTTGATGCCAAAAGGGGAGAGATATCTATTTAGGAGCGGGCATTTCCATGGGTCTCTCTCAAGCATGCTTTCGATTTGCATCTTTCTCTTGCTTGAGAGAGTTGGTCTTTTATTTAGAAACTTCGTTTGTTTAAATTATTATGTGTTGTGAACCTCGTAATATGCATTGTGAGCTCGTGAACTTATTATCTTAATTCTATCACTTGTTGTGTGCTCACTATTACATATATGTTTAGATATCCATTGTGTTTAAATTATCTCAACATGAAGGGAGCATATATTTAGGAGGAGCTCCGTCCATGTTGTGTGTTTATTTATGCAAATAGGGATGTTGTCATCAATTACCACAAAGGGGGGAATGAAAGACCATCTTCCGTTTTGATAATTAAATGACAACATACCTATTGGACTAATGATCATTTGTTATTCATGAAAATGCCCAGGTTCATCAAGTATACATTCTCTATGGGTTACAATGTTGTTTGGATTGAAAATAGCTCAAAATGACAAAGGTGGGAAAGTATTTTTGTATGCAGTGGAGGCTCCGGTGAAACCACCGGAACCTCCGCCCCAGCCTTTTTTCAGCGCAGCTCAGGCGCTGGCCTCCGGTGTGGGCTCCGGTGTGGGCTCCTCCAAAATGGTGTTCGGGAGGAGAAGAGCGGAGGCCAGGGCGGAGCCTCCGGTGGACTTCCGGTGGGCGGAGCCTCCGGTAAAACCACCGGAGCCTCCGCTGGCTCCACCAGCCCCACTGGGGGCCGGCCTCTGGTGGCGCCTCCGCCAAAATGGCGTTCGGGTGGATAAGAGCGGAGGCCCGAGCGGAGCCTCCGGTGATCTCCGGTGGGCGGAGCCTCCGCCCCGCAGGATACAGTGCGAAGGGAAATTGGGCTGCGCTGCTGCACGCATATGAAGACCACCGGAGCCTCCGGTAAAACCACCGGAGCCTCCGATGCTGCGGGATCTGCTCAACGGTCACTTTGGGAGGGGCTATAAATACCCCTTCCCCTACCTCATAAATGCTAAGCTTTTTCCATTCTCTCTCCTAGCCATTAATGAAAGCTTCAACCTCCTAGATCTCCCTCTCCAACCACCCAAACACTCACATACTTTGTGGAGAGCTAGAGGAGACCTAGATCCACACTTCCACCAAAGGAATTTCAAATCCATCCACCACATCCTACTAGATCTAGAATCCTACTTGAGGCCTAGAAACCTTTGTAGATCTTGTTCTTGTAGCTTCCACCTTGTTGCAAGAAGCTTCGGATTTCTTGAGAGCCTCCATCCATATTGTGGAGTGACCTCGAGCTCGTGTAAAGGTTTGGTTAACGCCTTCAAGTCGACCTCATAGTGGAAACGAGAATCTCCCTCACCAGAGAAGCTCAAGGAGAATAATGTGTGCACAACCGTGCTATTGAGGAGCGCCTAGATGGCTCCCCACCTCTCCAACGTAGAAGTACTTCTCTTGAGAAGGAAGTATGCGAAACATATCCTTGTCTCCTTGTTTACACTTGTGGTTTATCTTGTTGACTTTCGTTTTACTTTTGTTGCGTATCTTATCTTGTATCACTTAGGTTTCTCACCTAGTTGCACATCTAGAGAACCTTACTTTATCTTGCTTAGCCATAATTAAAAGGAAAAGAAGAAAAATTGGTAGTCAACCTATTCACCACCCCTCTAGTTGACCATAGTGCACTTTCACCAAGGCATATGTTGAGGAGAAGACCAAGTCTCACTATGGCAATGATGGGACTCACAGAGTGAGGTCTTGCTTCAATTGTCAAGATAACCACCATTTCATTACAGAGTGTCTCTATGAAAATAGAGAACTCCATAGTGGCAATCTCATTCGCAAGGAAAAGTCCAAGGTTTCTTACAAGAAACCTCACTTCAAGAAGAAACCATTCAACAAGAAGTCCCCCACCAAGTTTGTGCTAGCAACTCAAGAGGAGTATGATTCCGGAAGTGATGAAGAAGAAGAAACCACAAGTGAAGTTGCTGCTATTGCCATTGCTTCAACTCCATCATCTTCATCTCTCTTTTAATCCCCCAATGAGAATCGTACTCACCCAAATGCCAAGTGCTTCATGGCTACGGCCTCAGAGGTATCACCTTATCCCAACTCTAAGACCCCATGTGAATTAGAAAACCATGCTAGTCTTAGAGTAGAAGATGAAATTCTCTCTTTGGAACAATTTATGTCTAACGTGCAAGGGGAGACCAAGAAGTACTTTGATCATCTCATGAGCCAATTGGGAGAGGCCCATGAAGCTCTTGAGAAGAAAGGTGATATTGAAAGAAGGGATGCGGATGAGATAACATCTCTCTCCATGACTCTCTAGAAAGAGCATCATGGTAGAGTTTCTCTTGAGGAGGAACTTGAATCTAATGAAGAGTCACATAATGAACTTGTTTGTAATATCACTAAGGAATGTGACCTTGCAAATTCTAAATATAAAAAGGCTAAAAAGGATAAGGTTGTGTTTTGTGTTGGTCATGATAAACTAACCAAGGAGTTTGAAAAGCTAACCAAGGCTCACAAGGCCTTGGAGAGTCAACCTATTCCCACAAAGAGTTACATGAACAACTTCAAACTCAACTTAATCAACTTAACAACCCTAGAACCTCTACTTCTTCTTGTGATCATGCAAATATTATTGAGGAAAATGCTAGGTTGAAGGATGAGCTAGCAAGGCTCAACGGCAAGGGCCCTCAAGTTGAGAAGGTTGTGGTCTCTAGCCCACAAATGGTTGTCCCTATCCCACAAGTGGTTGCCTATAAACCACAAGTGAGTGCTCCAAGGCAACAAGTGGGCAAGCAACCTCTTGGCTATGTGCCTTTCAGTTTACTGCCAAGGTCTTGTGGGAACCACTTTTCAGTTTACTGCCAAGAGAAGATTTTTTAAGGCACAGAGAGCAGCTAGAAGTCTGTGCTTTGAGGGCTCCACTAGTTCCTCTGGCACTTTGCCCACTGCTACTATTGAGGAAATTGTTTCCTTCCCTTCACCTGCCTCTAATATCCTCACAAGGAAAAGAAGGAAGTGCAAAATGGGTACACCTTCTGTGGAATCTTTAGTCAGGAGAAGTACCAGACAGGCTGCTTTGAATAATGGGTTCAAACTGGTGGCCATGCAGGATAACCCACAGCCTAGGAAAAAGCCAAGGTTTACTAGACCTGCAGATGACAATGCCTCTGTCACTCCACACACACCAATTGTGATCCTCCAGCAGGTGGGGAGAGCTCTTGAGATTGCAGAGGAAGATCTCACTGAGGGCAAGCTTGATGCTGTCCCTGATTCTCCAAAAGACAAGGAAAAATAAAAATTTTAGAAAGACTTTTCTGTAATGTCTTTTGTTCTTGGTTTGTTATGTACTCACTGGTTATCTCATGGGCCCTTTATTATGTAATGGATATAATTCCTATGTGCTTCTCTGTGGATTTAGCAGTTATCTATTATTATGTTTTGTCAATGGTGCCTGGTGTCCCTATGGTAGCTGGCTGGTCTGGCTATTTTGCTCTCTCTTTCATTATTCTCAATGGATAATACACCACACTTGTTTTTGGATTGGAGAGTGCTGGATTGGAATGTCAGGGGACTAAATGATAAAAATAAAAGAATTCTGGTTTATAACAAAATTGAGGAGAGCCAATGTGCCATTATCTGTCTGCAAGAAACAAAATGTGAAAGTTTTGATCACAGTTTCATTAGATCTTTTTGTCCAAAGAGATTTGATAAATTTGTTTTCTCTCCTTCTGTGGGATCTTCTGGAGGTATTATTGTTTTATGGAATAGTGCTATTTTTTATGGAGAATTGATTGATTGTTTCAAGTCTGCCATTAAAATTAACTTTACATCAAAGCACAATCTCTCTTCTTGGACCCTGGTTACTGTCTATGGTCCCTGCAGTGGACTAGACAGAGACAATTTTGTTCAATGGCTTTTTGATCTAATAATTCCTACATATGAAAATTGGTTACTGGTGGGTGATTTCAATTTTATCAGATCAGTGGACAACAGGAATAAACCTGGAGCAGATATGAATGATATTTTCATATTTAATGAAATCATTAGTCATCTTGGGCTAATTGAATTACCTTTAAAAGGTAGATCCTTTACTTGGTCTAATATGCAAGATCAACCTCTGCTTGAGCAACTTGATTGGTTTTTTACTAGCACTTGGTGGACTTTGAATTATCCAAACACTTCGGTAAGACCTCTTGCTAAGTCAACCTCTGACCATGTTCCATGTGTCATCTCAATCTCCACAAACATTCCTAAAGCACAGATCTTCAGATTTGAAAATCATTGGATCCATCAGCCTGGATTTATGGACCTTATTGATAGAGTTTGGAAATGGCCTGTTAGGAAGAATAACATGGTTGCCACTATTACTGCTAAACTCAAAAACATCAGACATGAGCTCAAGAGGTGGGGTAGAACCCTTTCCAATCTGAAGATTTTAATTGCCAAATGCAATAAGGTTATTTTAATCTTGGATACCCTGGAGGAGGAAAGGAACCTGAGTAGACCTGAATTTAATTTCAGGAATATTGTTAAAACTCATTTGCATAAGTTGCTACTCTCTCAGTCTGCCTATTGGAAGAATAGATGCACTATCAGATGGGTACAGCTTGGTGGTGAAAATACTAAATTTTTCCATGCTAAAGCTACTGAAAGGTATAGATTTAATACTATTGCTGAAATTAAGAATGAGGAAGGGGTCTCTTTGATAGACCATCATCACAAGGCAGCTGCTTTTTGGAATTGTTTCAAAAATAGAATGGGGGTTTCCTCTGTCACTTCCCAGCTATTAGATCTATCCACTGTTCTTCAATCAACTGCTAATTTGCAATGTCTGGTTGAGCCCTTCACAACAGAGGAGATTACTTCAGTAATGAAATCTCTTAAGACTGATAGAGCCCCTGGACCTGATGGTTTCAATGGGCTTTTTGTGAAGAAATGTTGGGAGGTGTTAAAAGATGACTTCACTCAGCTATGCCATGACTTTCATTCGGGAAATTTATCATTACAGAGTATAAATGATTCCTATATCACTCTCATCCCAAAATCCAACTCCCCTGAAACTGTCAATGATTTCAGACCAATTTCTTTGACTAATACCTGTCTCAAATTTGTCACCAAGCTTATTGCTAATAGGCTGCAAAGTGTTATATGTGATACAATTCATGATAACCAATATGGTTTTATCAAGGGTAGAACAATCCAAGACTGCCTTGCTTGGTCTTTTGAGTTTCTGTTCCAATGCCAGCAGTCAAAAAAGAAAATAGTGGTTCTTAAGATAGATTTTGAAAAAGCCTTTGATACTCTGGATCATGAAGCCATTATACAAGTCTTGAGATTTAAAGGTTTTCCAGAATTGTTTATCAATTGGGTCAGAGAAATCTTAGCTTCTGGATTCTCTTCTGTTCTCCTTAATGGGATACCTGGGAAAAAATTCCACTGCAAAAGAGGAGTTAGGAAGGGAGATCCTTTGTCTCCACTTTTATTTGTTGAAGGAGCAGATTTATTGCAAAGCTTAGTCAATAAGGCATACTCTGATGGTTTGCTTTCCTCTCCTATCCTAGTCAGGAAAAAATTCCCTATAATCCAGTATGCTGATGATACAATAGTGGTGCTTCCAGCCTGTAAAAAAGACTTGGAGGTCTTCAAGGACATACTAAATACATATGCTGCATTTACAGGATTGAAAATCAACTTTCACAAATCATCTATGATTCCTATCAATTTAGATTCTGATGAAGCTAGTGCTCTGGCTGATTTCTTTCAGTGTAAAATTGGGTCTATGCCTTTCACCTATCTTGGATTGCCTATGGGTACAACTAGACCCACTATAAAGGATTTCACTCTTCTAATTGATAGAGTTGAAAGGAGGCTTTCTGCCACTTCCTCTTTTCTGTCCTATGGTGATAGGCTGGTGTTGGTGAATTCTGTTCTATCTTCATTGCCAACTTACTACATGCTCTCTTTAGTTATTCCTGCTGGTGTTATTGAAGTAATTGACAGAGCAAGAAGGCACTGCTTGTGGAGTAAGAGAGGAAAAGAAAAAGCTAATTCCCTTGCGGCTTGGCATATGGTGTGTAAACCCAAAAAGAAGGGAGGATTGGGGATTATAAACTTGAAAATACAAAACTCTGCTCTTCTTCTTAAACATCTGGACAAATTCTATAATCAGGAGGACTTGCCTTGGGTGCAGCTTATTACTGATGCTTACTATCATAAGGCTGTTCCCCATGCTGTGGTAGAATCTGGTTCTTTTTGGTGGAGAAATATCCTGGCATTATCTGAGGATTTCAGAAATTACACTACCTGCTGTGTAGGAAATGGTTTCACTGCATTGTTTTGGGAGGACAATTGGCAGCCACAGCTACTTAAGATAACCTTTCCAAGGCTTTACTCATTTGCCAAAGATAAGCTTCAGTCAGTTAATGATTTCTTGCTTTCTACAGATTGCATTCAGAATTTTGCTCTGCCTTTGTCAATCCAAGCAAATGAAGAACTAAGGTTGTTGAAAGGCATGATTGGTAATTTTATATTACAACTCAATATTAAAGACCAATGGAAGAGTCCACACTCAACTGGCAGATTACATCCTAGCTCTTTTTATAAAAACCAGTTTAATGGAGTCCCTGATGATTCACTTTCTTATGGATTATGGAAGAGCAAGTGCCAATCTAAGCATAGATTCTTTGCTTGGCTATTGTTGCATGATAGAATTAACACCAAAGATATGTTGCTTAGAAGACACTGGATCATTAATGATTCTTCTGATTGCATCCTATGTCCTGTCCATGTTTATGAAGACTGGAGGCATTTATTCTTCAATTGTACATTCAGTACAAGGATTTGGAACTATCTACAAATCCCTTGGTACCCTGGCTCCTCCTCATATACTATCATGTCTGCCAGGAAACATTTTGCTGGTCCCTGTTTTGTGGAGATTGTGATCCTGGCATGCTGGTGCATCTGGAAGCAAAAAAATGGATGGATTTTCAAAAACATCAAGTTAACTTTTAGAGGATGGAAGGCCTTGTTTATACAGGAAATCACTCTGCTTAAGTACAGGGTGAAGAGTGAAAACTCTGTTTTTTTTACATCATGGATTAATTCACTCCCCTAATCCCATTGTATATAGTGTACTCTTTGTAAATAACCTTTTATTTTATTAATAAATGGGGGGGTTGTGGGGGATTCCCCCACAGTAATGGTGTCAAAAAAAACCGTCTTGGCTATGTTTTCAAGAAGAAGAACAAGAAGAAGAAGAGCAAGAAGAAGGCCAACAATGGTGCTTCAGGTGGTATTGTCATTAGGGACAATACTACTCGTAGCACTCCCGCACAAGCTAACAATGTTGCTTCGAGTGGTGGTGTCATTAGGGACAACATTACTCGTAGCATTTTCGCGGGAACTAACAATTCACACCATTTCTGATATGTTGATTATTATGGTGTTGTGCAAGCTAAATATGTTGGTCCTATTGAGGGTTACATTGACTATACCATTTGGGTTCCAAAGACCCTTGTTGCTAACATGAAGGGACCCTCCTCGGGTCCTAACTCTAGTCAATGATCTCTTGCAGGACTATGCTTACGGTGGGTCTAAATGGATAATTGATAGTGGATGCACTAGTATATGACCGGAAGCAAAGAACTTGTGACAGAGTTGCGCCCAAATGATATTAATGCAACCGTCACTTTTGGAGACATGTCCAAGTCTAAGGTATCGGGGTTTGGCAAGGTTGTGATTGCTTCTGATATCACTATCGTGGACGTCATGCTTGATGAATCCCTTGGTTACAATTTACTTTCAGTTTGTTCATTAGGGAAGATGGGTTTCTTCGTCTTCTTTGATCCTGATATTGTGGTCTTTTTGAGGAGCAAGACTCTTGACGTCGCATACGTGGGACATGTTGAAAATGAGTTGTTCGTGGTGGACTTTTCGAAGTATACCAACTCTCAATCAATGTGTCTTTTCGGAAAGGCAGGCGTGGGGTGGTTGTGGCATCGCCGCTTATCCCATGTCAACATGAGAACTTTGCAAAGTCTTCACAAAGGCGGCCTTATCCTAAGATTAAAATAAAATCTTTCCTTTTTCAAAGATCGCGTTTGTAGGTCGTGTTTTGAAGGAAAGATGCATGATGCCTCCCACAAGGCCAAGACTATTATCTCATCAAAGAGGATCTTGGAGCTTCTCCATGTTGATCTCTTTGGTTTCGTGCCCGAGGCAAGTCTTGGAGGCAAGAAGTATTGCTTGGTGATTGTCGATGACTATTCAAGATACACTTGGGTCTATTTCTTCAAGTGAAAGAGTGGGACCCAACAAACCATCATCGACTTCACCAACCAAGTGCAACGTCAACATAGTGTCCAAATCGTGGCCATTAGGAGTGATAATGGCTCCGAGTTCAAGAACTACATTTTGAATGAATTCCTTAGTGATGAGGGTATTCGTCATCAATATTCCACCACCTACACCCCTCAACAAAATGGTGTAGCCGAGCGGAAGAATAGAACTCTATTTGATATGGCAAGTACAATGTTGGCGGAGTATTCTTCTCCCAAATATCTATGGGCGGAGGCTATTTCCACCGCATGCCACTCCTCCAAACGCCTCTACATCCGCAAGGGTTTGGATAATACTCCATATGAGATCCTCACCGGCAACAAACCCAACGTATCCTACTTCCGTGTATTCGGTTGCAAGTGCTTCTATTTGATCAAGGGTGTTACGTTGTCCAAATTTCAATCCAAAACTATTGAGGGTATATTTTTTGGTTACGGTGCCGAATTCCACACTTATAGAGTCTTTGACAAAGATTGTCATACAATCTTGTAGTGTGGTTTTCGAGGAAAATGATGGCTCCCAAGTGGCACAATTTCATGTTTCTAATGTAGATGTTGAAATGCCTCAAGAAGTCGTAGGAAGGATGGGTGTGGGATTTTTCCGCCCCATTGCGGGACACCTTATGGCGACTCGAGAAGGACTATGCTCTACTCAACTGGAGCCCTACTCTACAATAGAAGAACAAGCCAAGGAGCCAAGTGATGCACCTAACCAACAACATGTTCAAGACCCTCCTCTCATTGACCAAGTTACTATGCAAGATGAAACCACTCCTATCATTCAAGCTAGTCAAGGTCAAGGCCAAGATCAACCATTCTCATCCTCCTCTCCTCAAGTTGAAGCTAGTGTTGAAGATGTTGTTGTTGATGATGATGATGATCAAGTCCAAGTTGGTCAATACGGGGACCCAAATGATCAATATGGTCAAGTGATTCCTCCTCGCAATAATGAGGAGATCAAATCCCGTCGTGCTAGAAGGATAAGAAGAGCTTTGAAGCATATTGATGCCCAAGACAACAAAGTGTTAGAATATGTTCAAACTAGAAGATCCACAAGAAGGCAATTGGCTCATTTTAGTGAGCATCAAGCTCATATATCTATGGTGGAACCAAAGAAAGTGTTTGAACCTCTTGAGGACTCCGATTGGGTTGAAGCTATGTATGATGAGCTCAATAACTTTGAGCACAATAAGGTTTGGAAGCTAGTTGAGAAGCCCAAAGATTGCCACAATGTTATTGGCACTAAGTGGATATTCAAGAACAAGCAAGATGAGCATGGCATTGTCATAAGGAACAAGGAAAGTGATGGAGGGATAATAACCCGGTAGGCCAACTCCAAGGTATATAACCCGGCCCAAAGGACGCTGCGCAGGATCCGGCTAAGGATAAAGAAACTTCTGGAAGGCCCAAGTTTGTAGGCCTCGTAACCCGGATTGTGGGTTACGGCAAAGGAAAGTTAGAGTTTGTATGCGGTGTCCGGGTAGGATTCAGGGTGCGCCTTGGAGGGTAAGCCATGGGGTACGGGTGCTTTATAAACCGACCCCTAGGGTTAGTTGAGAGAGATCTAAGAACCCTAGCAGTATCGCTTGATATCGAGCGTCCAATGTATACGAGAGATCGAGTTAATATATTGAGATCGGAGACTCGGCGACTTGGTTGCCGGCTACCAGATCGAGTTCCATCATGTTTTCCTCTGAGCTAAACCCTCTCCCAAACGCCTGTGTCGTCTTGCCCCAAGATCTGTTACCTCCGGTAACCTCTGCCGTGATTATCCCACGATAGTTGGCGCCCACCGTGGGGCCTGCGTCCAAAGGTGTTTACATCACGGGAGAAGCTCGGAAGAACATGGAGAATCTTGTCGTCGGCGAGATCTACATCGACCACAAAGGAGAAAACACGGTGGACGATTCCGGCTGGGGGCCAGAGTCGGATCACCTCGAATCCGGATCCGTCGTGACAATCGGCCGGATCAGCGTCTTCATTGGTATGGTACGTACGCCTGATTTAAAAGGACAATATCATGTGCATACTACAGGAACTTCTAACAGGGACAAAAAGATACTCAAGCAAGCTGTGAACTCGGTTTCCTCGGCTGTTCCGGGACACCTGAGATGGGCGGAACAAGAGATAACATGGAGCAGAAGAGATCACTCGGAAAGAATAGAGCACCCGGGAGTCTTAGCATTGGTAGTCGCACCACAGGTTAATGGTTACGAGTTAAAAAGGGTCCTGATGGACGGTGGAAGTAGCATCAATATCTTGTACTGGGAAACTTTTTCACGCATGGGTCTCAAGGAGTCCCAGCTGCAGAAAAGCTCAACAATTTTTCATGGAATAGTACCGGGTCACTCGGCATGTCCCGAGGGGAAAATCGCATTGGAGGTAGCTTTCGGAGAATCAACGGATAATTATCGAGTTGAGTGGCTCACGTTCGAGGTGGTCAAATTGCGCAGTCCTTATCACGCACTATTTGGAAGACCGGCTTACGCCAAATTCATGGCCAGGCCGTGTTATGTGTATCTGCAACTGAAGATTCCAGGTCCTAAGCAAACCATCACCATACATGGAAGCCGGGATATAGCGGCCGAGTGCGACGAAGGAGATTCGGTAATGGCCGAGCAGGCTTGCAGAAAAGAGGAACTCAAGTATTATCGGTCTCAAGTAGACCCGGAGGACAGGACCGCATTGAAAAGGCCGAATACTGAGGACGAAAGAGCAAAATTCAAGGCAGCACAGGACACCAAGATGATAGATTTTGTCGAAGGTGATCCCACTAAGCAATTTACCATAGGGTCTAACTTGGACAGCGAGCAGGAGAAAGCACTTGTGGAGTTTATTCGTTCTAATGCGGACGTATTCGCCTGGACGCCTAGCGATATGCCGGGTATCCCTACAGAGTTGGCAGAGCACAGTTTGCATGTAGATCCCAAGTCCAGACCTGTGAAGCAGGGCTTGAGAAAGATGAACGAGGAAAGAAGGAAAGCTATAGGTGAAGAAATTGCTCGGTTATTGACAGCCGGCTTCATCATGGAAGTATTTCACCCGGATTGGTTGGCAAATCCGGTGCTAGTGATGAAAAAGACCAATGAGTGGAGGATGTGCATTGATTTTACGAGTCTCAACAAGCATTGCCCAAAGGATCCGTTCGCACTACCAAGGATAGATCAAATCATAGATGAAGTGGCTGGGAGTGACCTATTATGCTTTCTGGACGCTTATTCCGGATATCATCAGATTAAACTCAAGAGGGAGGATTGGGAGAAAACATCGTTTATAACTCCTTTTGGGGCCTTTTGTTACAAAACCATGACGTTTGGGTTGAAGAACGCTGGCGCAACTTATCAACGGTGTATTCAGAAGTGCTTCGAGGACCAAATTGGACGCAACGTCCATGCTTATGTGGATGATGTGGTTATCAAGACCAGGAAGGCAGAAACATTTATCGATGATCTAAAGGAGACGTTCAAGAACTTAAGGAGGTATCAGATGAAGCTTAACCCGACAAAGTGCGTATTCGGAGTTCCAGCCGGGAAATTACTTGGCTTTATCGTTTCCGAGAGGGGAATTAAAGCAAACCCGGACAAAATCAAAGCTATCCAAAATCTGAAAAAGCCGGAAAATTTGAAGCATGTTCAAAAGCTCACGGGTTGCGTAGCAGCCTTGAGCCGATTTATATCAAGACTCGGAGAAAAGGCAATACCCTTATACCGGCTCTTGAGGAAATCCGACAAGTTTGTGTGGGATCAAGAGGCGGATGAGGCGTTCGAGGCACTAAAGAAGCAGCTATCTGAAGCACCAGTGCTAGCGGCCCCGGGTCCTAAAGAGCCTATGTTGCTATACGTGGCAGCTGGCCCCCTAGCCGTCAGTGCAGTAGTGGTTGTGGAGCGTAAAGAGGATGGGAAAGGTTATCCAGTCCAGAGACCGGTTTATTATGTCAGTGAAGTATTATCAAAGGCAAAGCAGCGCTATCCGCATTGGCAAAAGCTGGTTTTCGGGGTCTTTATGGCCAGCCGGAAACTGAAGCCGTATTTCCAGGAACACCCCATAACCGTGGTTAGCTCAATACCATTGTCGGATATCATTAGAAACTCGGATGCAACCGGAAGAATAGCCAAATGGGCGATAGAAATGGGGGATTATCACATCAGCTACGAGCCCAGGTCAGCAATCAAATCTCAGGCTTTGGTTGATTTTGTTAATGATTGGACACACACAGGCATGACTACCACGGTTCCAAACTCCGAGTCATGGATCATGCACTTCGATGGATCAAAGCAGTATGAGGGATCGGGAGCTGGGGTGGTGCTAACATCACCCAAAGGAGACAAATTGAGTTACGTACTACAAATTCACTTTGACTGTTCCAATAACGTGGCCGAGTATGAGGCCCTATTGCATGGCTTAAAGGTAGCCAAGGAGATGAACATCAAGAGGATACGATTCTTCGGAGATTCAGACCTTGTGGTACAACAGGTGTCAGGAACTTGGGATAGAAAGGACGCAACTATGGCAGCATACCGCAGGGAAGTTGATAGGGTTGCGGGATGTTTTTCCGGGTATGAGGTGGAGCATATGGATAGAAGAAAGAATGAGGCAGCCGACGCCCTAGCTAGACTCGGCTCGCGCAGAGAGCCGGTCCCACCCAACGTTTTCCTGGACGAATTATGGCGACCATCAGTTAAAACCGAGTCAGAGGAGGAATTGGAAAGTCAAGACCCGGATTTAGGACTCGTGGCCACTGTACGCGCTATTCCAGAGTGGACAGAACCATTTTTGGCCGACCTATCACGAGGCGAGTTACCACAGCAAGAAGTGTTAGCAAGGCAAATTTTGCGGCGAGCAAAGGGATATTCTATCGTCAACGGGGAGTTATACAAGAGAAGCACCGCGGGGGTCTTTTTGCGCTGCGTGGCACCAGAAGAAGGCCGACAGATTCTCAAGGAAATCCATGAAGGCGATTGCGGGCATCATGCATCCACAAGATCCCTTGTGGCCAAGGCTTATCGACACGGATTTTTCTGGCTCACGGCTCTAGCAGATGCAGAACGATTAGTAGCAAGGTGTGACGGATGTCAAAGGTACGCTCGCCAAACCCATGTGCCGGCTATGGAATTACGGACCATCCCGTTAACTTGGCCGTTCGCTGTCTGGGGGATGGACATGGTTGGCCCCTTTCATATGTCACCTTGCAAGAAGACACATCTTTTAGTGGCTATTGATAAGTTTACCAAGTGGGTTGAGGTTATGCCAGTTACTAATTGCTAAGCAGCTACAGCAGTCAAGTTCCTCAAAAGAATTAACTACCGGTTTGGGTATCCCCACAGCATAATTACCGACAATGGAACCAACATGTCCCTTGGTGAGATGGAAAAGTTCTGTGGCAACAATGGAATCCGGCTTGATGTAGCATCAGTGGCTCATCCACAGGCCAACGGACAAGTGGAGAGAGCAAACCAAGAATTGCTTCGCGGATTGAAACCACGATTGCGAGTCCCCTGTATCAGGGCTGCTGGCGCATGGGTCGAAGAACTTCCTTCCGTGGTTTGGGGTATCAACACTACACCTAACAGATCCACTCAGATGACACCCTTCTTCATGGTCTATGGTGCGGAAGCAGTGTTACCGAGTGACATTATCCATGATTCACCGCGAGTATCAGCTTACGTTGAAGTGGAGAACGAAAAGACCCGGCAGGACGCCGTAGATATGTTAGAAGAACAAAGGGAACAAGCCCTGGAGAGACCAGCCATTTATCAGCAAGGTTTACGGAGGTATCATAGCCGGCGCGTGAAAACCCGGGTCTTCCAGGAAGGAGACCTGGTTCTGCGCCTGGTACAGTCAAACGAAGGAAAACACAAATTATCACCACCATGGGAAGGACCGTTTATCATAAGCCGGAATCTGCATAATGGATCGTATTACTTGGTAGATGCAAGGGAGGAGTCGGCTACAGTTAATGACACCGCTCATACCACTTCATCTATGCAAGAAAGAGACAGGCCATGGAACGTGGCTCAGCTACGTCCATATTATACTTAGTAAAGACTATATTGGCAAGAGGAATTGCACGATGTAACAGGCAGCAGGTTTCAGACGTACTCTTTTCCTATCCAGGGTACCCTTGGGGACTGGATGGGTTTTTAGTGAGGCGGCTTGCTGACCTAACTTTTTCATATCAAGTAAAGAGATGGTTATCCTCATGTTCTTCAGTCTCAGTACGTTGCATATATTCAGGTCTTGGGGGCTGATTGCTTGAATAGCACAGTTGCAAACTCAAAGACCCGGCCTTGATGCCTATGAGTTATGAGGGCCGATTACTCGCAAACGAGTACGGCTGCAATCTTATAACCGGACAAAGGAGCCAAATTTTCTTGACTTTTCTTACTTAAGCTCGATGTGACTCGCACTAAAATGGCATGATTTGCTCACTTACAATTACAATCAGCCATGAAGCCCAATGGGACTTGGTTGACCCTGTCTTCGTATAGATGTAACAACATGATACCATGCGAAAGCCGGCTTATAGTACAAGATAGTCAAAAGGGTCATCTAAACCACAAGTTATGCAGAGTACAGGGCTAATAACCGGATACTCAACGATTATTAAGCATAACTTCAGAACCTATGTGAAACGGCTCTGGGCTTTTTGGATTTAGCAGCAAACAACGCGTTCTCCTTGAAAAATCACGTATCCCCAACTCAGAAATCCGGGTCTTGGGGACTCGGGGTCTTGAGAAAGAGAAAAATTGCTTAGTTGTTAAAGCTCAAAAAGTCCAAACATCCGAGTCTTGGGGGCTTGAGGACTTCGAAGCAAGTCCGCTTGTCAACACCCATGAAACCCGGAAACCGTGTCTCACAAAAGGAACAATAAAGAAAGTCGGATATCTAGAGCAAATGAGTTCAAAAGTGAATAAATTTAAAAGCTCAGAAGAGGCATAGAGTATATCAAGACCTTAGCGGGCATTACAAAATCCCGGTAAATGATATCAAAGGTGCACAGGCGCACCATCCAAAAAATAATTGTTTAAACGGCACATCGGCCGACTGACGCATGAGAAGTGGCATGAAGGAGCAGGTATCACTCGGCATCCTAAGCCCCGGCGTCCATCTTCGCCTTACCCTTGCCATCACTTGGGGTAGCAGCAGCACCCGGATCAGCAGTGCCGGCTCGCGCAGGAGGTGGAACGACTGGTGTGGAGGTAGCGGGCGCAGAGTCGGCTTCAGCCTTCTTTTTGGCAGCCTCCTCCCTCAACTTAGCAGCTTCCTCCTTCCATCGGGCAAGCATGTCATACGGCTCGGGAAGATCCGACTTAACAGCTTCACCAACAGCATCATAAGCAGGAACGAGGGAATCGACATCTAAGCCGTCAGCAATCACGCTGGCCGGGTAACGGACCTCCTTCTGGACGGCCTGGAAATCCTTCACGGAGAACTTGGACCCATCAAGCTTGTATTCCGGGAAACCGCCCATAAGCTTGCCTAGCTCGAGCTTAGGGAAGTAAGCCTTGGCAAGCGCAAGACCCCGGGTTACTCCAACCCGGCAGGACGAGCGTTTCCAGTGCCAAATCCATTCGGGGATAGTGGAGCAAGCGTCTAGCATTCTCTTCAGGTCGCCATGCCCTTTACCCGGCCACCGTATTTCTTGAAGGATCCATTTGGTTCCGGCGCATAGCTGCCGGATAACGCTCTTGATAGTTTTCAGCCTGGCAATGTCACCCTCGTCCGGCATCACTTCATCCGGACCTGCAGAAATGGAAACATGAGTCAGGAAATTCCGGCTATTTATCAAAAGGATAACCCGAATGAAGAAGCGTACCAAGCAAAGCACGGTACGTATCAGCAATTTGAACAGAAAGGCTCGTCAGATCATCTTCTGCTGTGTGAGCCCTCCTCCTATACTTCTTCATTATCGTCCTGCTCCTCCTGGCCTCAGCCTCGGCCGCCTCACGCAGAGCCACCTCCTTTTCAATGAGCTTGGTGGCCTTGGTCGGTTTCTCCTCAGATTGAGTCACGAAGGACTGCATGGATGCAAGGAAGGATTAGCCGGGTAAAGGGGCAAGTTATCAGTCGCTTATATCGTAAAGTTCCAAGGAAATTGTGAATTAATTTACTCGGAACTTGGGGACTGGATAAGGACACAAGCAATATTAGTCGGGTTTACCTCGTGTTTGGCTATTAAAGCCTCCAAGATGTTTTCTTCATTTGCCCTCAAAGCGCGCAGGGTTTCGAGCATCTGGGCAAACGTCAGGTCCTCGGGTCGGGCACCGGAAGAGCCGGCAGCCTGGTCACCTGATGGGGGAGCTCTCCCCGCCCTTGGAGTTGAGACCCGGACAGTCTGAGTATCCGGGTTGGGAGAACCCATCCTTGTGTCCGGAACGTCGACCTCCTTGTCCACTGGTTCGGATGACTCAGGAGACCCGGCGGCTTGTTCCTGGTTGTTCTCAGTATCACCGCCGGTCGCGGCGTCTACGTTCTCAGTCGGCTCCTCTGTCTGACAGTTATCCGCCTCCCGGTTATCCATCTCCACATTCTCCGGGTCACTAACGGTGGCTTGAGCGCTAAAGAAAGATGAGAAGAGGCAGTTAGCAATGGTGATTGAAAATTGTCAGGTATCAAAGGATGTCATATAGCAAAAACTTACCCAGTATTTACGGCGTAATCCGGCGGGAGTTCGCCGCTGGAAGCAGACGAAGATGTCAAAGGAACCGTTAGCGGAACCCGGAATTGCCCGGCACGTGGATGGTTAGGAGAAGGGTGGCGCTGAGGAGAATTGGAAGGACGAGGCGGAGGAGCACTGGCACGATGGACGGGGGAGGTGGAGATGCCCGGGTTAAGAGGATCCTCACCCGGGGAACTCCGAGTCACTCTGCGCTTGGCTGGAAGAGAATCCTTCAAGTACGACGAGTTCGATAATTGATGATTAAGTTGTCGCATGGTATCAAAGGAGTAAGGCTCAGAGGATATAGAAGAGAAAGGAACCTTGAACACTACCCCTCTGGCCTTCCTCTTGGCCCCAACTGGTGTTTCTTGATCAGATTCGGTAGCTTCCGGGTCGTCTTCGTCCTTCTCGTCTTCGTAGTCCGGTCCTGCGAACCGAGTATGTATCCATGGAAAAGTTAAATAGGAGGACAATGATGCAAGTAAAGATAACACAAGATCCGGGTGAATACCTTCATCACCGTCAACCGGCTCGTCTTCGTCTTCCGGGTCTCTGGAAGGGGGGGAGGTCTCAACTGTCCAGAAAGGGTCATCGGCCTGAGACGGAAAGATGAAAATAAGAGTTAGGAGCAGTACGAGTCAAGATGAATAAATAAGCTTATGAGTATCGGGTCTTACCGCCAGGGCCGGGTTCTCCCGAGTAAACGGAGGTAACCCGGCGATGTTTTTTATCACTTCCAGCTTCTCCGTCAGGAAACCCTTGATGGTTTTGTTGGTATCCCCGGCTGCAAAGCTCTTGGTGGAATATCGGAGTGCATCTGTGGTGTGCCCCGAGTATTCGCACATCAATTTGGTGCGGATAGAATTAGGTTGGATACGGAAGTCAACCCAAGTTTTCACTAAGTGGAGCCCAAGAAGGCCTTGGGCTGAGAGAACGGCTATCTTAGCTATCAAAGGTATGATTGCCTCCCTGTCCGAGTCAGGGGCGAAAGCATTGAAATTCTCGGAAGTATTGAGGAGGCCCTCCGAGTAACCCGGCAGTCTCTTTTCGCCGGGTGGAGAGGTGTCGTGGCAGTAGAAGAAGGATAGTTGCCAGTGTTTAACATGGGAGTTCAGATTAAGGGTTGGCATTGCGGAGTTTTTGCGGCGTTGGATGGATACCCCGCCGCAAGTGAGAAGTGCTCCGTCACCGCTTTCGCGGCACGGCTTGCACTGGAAAAGTTCAATAAAGAGAGTCAAACTTGGCGGAGTGCACAAGTATGACTCGGATAGGACAATGAAGTGGGTAATATTCAACATAGAGTTAGGCCCTATGTCAAATACCCGGAGGCCGTAGTGGCTCAGGACCTCACGGAAGAAAGGGTGACCCGGAGGACGGAATCCCCGGGTCACGTGCTCCACGAAACAGATTACCTCGCCGTTGGTGGGTGTGGGCCGGGTCTCGTCACCCGGCGCCCTCCAGCGAATGTCCTTCTGAGGGGGGAGAACCCCCAACTCGGCCAGTTCTTCCGGCTTGGCCTTTGTGGTTGTGGATCGCCCCCAATTGGCGGATATGGATTGGGTTGCCTTCGCCTGTTCCGGCTGTTTCCCTTGCCTTTTGGGAGCCATGGGATCAACCTGCAAACACAAGGAAGAAAGATACAGGAAATAAGACTCGGGAATGTTAGGTTATCCGAGCATGCACCTGGAGTATCAAGAAAGTATGAAAACTAAGAATTATCCGGGTATCACATCACGGAGTGGAGGTTGCGAGTTATCCGGGTATTAAGTAAAACTCTTGAAATTATTGTTCACTTACGTATTGAAAAGTGTCTGAGGAAGACGGATGGTTGCCCATGTATCTACTGCAAGCAAAAGAGCCGGAAAAGGGGGATTTTCCGGGTGTCAATGATATGTGCGGAAAGTTGGGATGAAATGGATCTAGATTGGAAAACTTGCGAACGATTCTACGAAGAAATTGGTGATTAATAATGGTAGGAGGGTGGTGTGTGATCATCAAATAGGTTATTAAAGGAGCTGGCAAGCATCTAAGCCATCTAATCCGGTGTGGCGGGAGAAACGGCCCGCGGGTTGACCAAGATCCAATCCAGGATGAATCATAAAATTGCGGGGCTAAATTAGCAAGTACAAGGAACTTACAGGGAGATACTGGAAGCCTAATGCGATGGCTGCGGGCGGCGTGGTCTGAATGCCCCTTTGCGGTTCTTGGAGAGCAGGACGTGGGCGCGGGGATGGAGCTTGGTGGCGGCGCGGATGGCTTGAGAACGAACACGGCCGATGGTGGCTTTGTTCCGGTGGCGAGCCCTAGATTCTTGCGGTGGCGTTGCGAGAGCGCAAGGTGTGTGGAAGGAAGGGATAAGTTGGAGTGAGGCGTCGGATTCTAGGTTACCCTTTGAGCACTATTTATAAGGTGAAGATGAACCTATTCTAACGGCCAGAAGCCAGAAATTATGGGGTAATGGCTATCCATGCGGATTTTGCGAGATATGCTTCAGGTATTGAGCGAGGTATCCGGGCAAAAAAGAGAAAGAGATCCACTCCGTGAAATCAGGGTCAATTATCGAGTAAAATTATAGAATCTTGACGTTTTTATCAGGGTTTTGACCCGGAAATCTGAGCAGTGTGCTTGGAGGAAAGCCAGGTTACTATATGGCCACCATGGAGTTAGGCCTAGCTATCTATCAAAGCACCTTAACCCGGCCTCCATACACTTGTGCGTTTGATATCTTTGCAGGGAATAGCAAGCGCTTCAAGGAAGGATCCGTGGAGCCCAAGCTATTCTGGGGACTACTGATGGAGGGATAATAACCCGGTAGGCCAACTCCAAGGTATAACCCGGCCCAAAGGACGCTGCGCAGGATCCGGCTAAGGATAAAGAAACTTCTGGAAGGCCCAAGTTTGTAGGCCTCGTAACCCGGATTGTGGGTTACGGCAAAGGAAAGTTAGAGTTTGTATGCGGTGTCCGGGTAGGATTCAGGGTGCGCCTTGGAGGGTAAGCCATGGGGTACGGGTGCTTTATAAACCGACCCCTAGGGTTAGTTGAGAGAGATCTAAGAACCCTAGCAGTATCGCTTGATATCGAGCGTCCAGTGTATACGAGAGATCGAGTTAATATATTGAGATCGGAGACTCGGCGACTTGATTGCCGGCTACCAGATCGAGTTCCATCATGTTTTCCTGTGAGCTAAACCCTCTCCCAAACGCCTGTGTCGTCTTGCCCCAAGATCTGTTACCTCCGGTAACGTCTGCCGTGATTATCCCACGACAGAAAGATTGGTGGCTCAAGGCTACACTCAAGTGGAAGGCATTGAATTTTATGAGACCTATGCTCATGTGGCTCGCCTTGAGTTCATCTGTATCCTTCTTGCATATGCATCTTCGCATAATTTCAAGTTTCAACAAATGGATGTCAAAAGTGCTTTCTTGAATGGTCCACTAACAGAGGAGGTATATGTTAAGCAACCTTTGGGGTTCGAGAACCTCAACTTTCCTAACCATGTATTCAAGCTTGATAAGGCACTCTATGGACTTAAACAAGCACCATGTGCATGGTATGAGCACCTTAGAGAGTTATTGGAAGACCGTGGTTTTGAAGTTGGGAAGATCGGCCCCACTCTTTTCACAAAGAGGGTAAAGGGAGATCTTTTCATATGCCAACTCTATGTGGACGGTATTATCTTTGGCTCAACTAACCAATCTTTTAATAATGAGTTCTCAAAGCTTATGACTGACAGGTTTGAGATGTCCATGATGGGAGAGCTTAAATTCTTACTTGGCTTTGAGATCAAGCAATTGGCTCGTGGGACTTCCATTTCTCAAGCCAACTACACCCAAGACATGCTCAAGAGGTTTAATTTCCAAGGTACAAAGATGAAGCCATCTCCTATGCAAGTCAAATGCCACCTCAAGCGCAATCCGTATGGTAAATATGTTGACCAAAAGTTGTATCGTTCTATGATTGGTTCTTTGCTTTATATTTGTGAATCTAGGCCTGATATTGTTTTGAGTGTAGGTGTGTGTGCAAGGTATCAAGCGGCTCCTAAGGAAAGCCACTTAGTGGCGTTCCATAGGATCTTTCGGTATTTGGTTGATACCTCAAGGTTTGTTTTGTGGTAACCAAAGGGGGCACAATTCTCTCTCAAGGGCTACACGGACTCGGATTGGGCCGGTGATCAAGATGATAGGAAGTCTACTTCTGGGGCTTGCCAATTTCTTGGTAGGTCCTTGGTGAGTTGCTCTTCCAAGAAGCAAAATTGTATATCTCTCTCCACCACCGAAGCCGAGTATGTGGCGGCCTCTAGTGCTTGCACCCAATTTCTATGGATGAGGCAAACCCTCACAGAGTATGATGTTCACTTGGAGAAGGTACCCCTCATGTGTGACAATGAAAGTGTCATCAAGATCGCCTACAACCCCGTGCAACACACAAGGACGAAGCATATTGAGATTCGTCGTCATTTCATCCGGGATCATGTGGCAAGAGGTGATATTGAGCTACCATATGTCCCCACCAAGGATAGTATCGCGGACAACTTCATGAAGCCTCTTGATGATGCAAGATTCATGTTCTTGAGGAATGAGTTAAATATCATTGATTCTAGAAGTTTGACTTGAAGATCTTGTACACACCCCTATAGTTGATACGTGTTTGGGTTTAGGTGTAGGTATGGACATAGGGGGAGTGTTATCCTAACACATTGGGTTCTTCCTCCCCCCATTATGCCCAAGAAAAAATTCATTGTTATCTCTCTTTTTTTAATGTTGAATTGTGAGCTTCAATGTCGAGTATTGGTCATGCACCCAATATATATCTTCGTGGTGTCATACCATGATCTCTTACATGGTGGCTTAGGACACCAACCTCTTCTTTGTGAAGAGTTGGATCTTAGTTGGAATTTATTTGATATTTCATTGCATTTCTGTTGTTTTCTCTCGCTAAGTGTTTTCGTAGGAAAATCTCACTCACTTGGTGACGAAGGGATGGATCCTAGACCTGTCGGATGAGCCTACCCGGTCTAAGGCCCAAGCTCCAAGGGAGACGCCATGGACTGTTCTAGAAGGCCCAATCAAAGTCCACCCGCAAAGCCTTGCGGGTTAAGAAAGGAAACCTATAACCGACTTAGGGTTAGGGTTTGTATCCCCCCGGGCACGCTTTGAGACCTGGCTATCTATATAAAGCCAGGAGAACCACCGGGGGGAGGAACCAAGCGATACCGCACCATCAAAGCCATGAGATCGGGATCATACTCTCGACTTGAGCATCCCCCATTGTAACCGATCTACTCGTTAATACAGATCGACAGAAGCAGGAGTAAGGGTTTTACCTCTACAAGGGCCCCGAACCTGGGTAAATCGTGCCCCCTGTTAGCCGACGATTGTCACCAGCGCCTACTCGTTCTCTTACTCGAAACCCTATCGGTTCATCCGAGGGACTTGTTGAGATGCATATTCGACAATTGGCGTCGTCTGTGGGAACGGCGGGCGCTGGATCTCCGGCATCTTCGACTTCATCGACAAACAACTCGCGCTGGAACCCCGGAACTTCGACTCCAACCAATCCGATCCGCATTGGGTCGGTCGTCGTCACCCCTCACTCGCCAGAATCAGGCCTAGTGTTCAGCAAACTGGAGAAAAGCATCACCCTGACGTTCGGGAGCTTCCAGTTCTACGCCGACAAGGAAGGAATTCTACAGTTCCCCGAGCAATCCAATCTCGACGGATTGGGCTCGGATTCGATCTCAAGCCTAGGAGTTGTCGACTCACAGCCTAACTACGCGGATCGCGACTTAGCGAAAGTGGCGAATCTATCTGCCTCAACACCCGCAACTTCCATACCCTCTCCACAGAGGAACCTTCTCGGGTCAGGAAAGCTTTCCAAACTACGCCTAGGACCCACGAGCCATATCTGGCTCAGGTTTGCATGACAGGATCAGGAGACCCACCCGAAGAAACTGAAGACAGCGCAAGGGAACGCGCAACCATCGGCGTATCGCGAGCCGCTTGGAATCGAGCAAAGGAGGCCATCCGCACAAGCAAACCACTCGAAGCCGGAGCCCCTCACGAAGACATGACTGCATACCACTACCACCTAGTGAGAGCAGCAACTCTGATCAAGGAAGCTCGAAAAGACCTCGATGAACGAAGAAAGCTAGCGGACGAGTCTAGTCAATGCTGTGCAGCGCTCTCGAAGACACCTTCTGTCGGGAACCATCCCGGGAGAAAGAGACACGTTTCGAGAACCGCGACTATGGATGGCGAATCCTTAACGGGGATCAGTAGGTCACTCGAGAACTCCCTTATGCGCGTCGACGAGATGGCAACGTGCACCCGACGACTCCCGTCGCCGCAGTACCAGCTGCGGCCACCTACCTGCAAACAAACCAACCAGGGGAGAACGACCCCCGCGCAGAGCAATACAGGCAGGTCCAGAAAGGGCTAGGCATGGCAGCCGAAAGAATCGCCGCTTACGATAGCAGGAAGGCGGCTGCACAAAAAGATAAAAAGCACCTCACGGACACAGGAGCACGTCACCCAGGAGGGAGAAGTCGCCTCGTCGCGCGCGAGGGAAAGAAGCTCGACGACACGAAGATAGTCCGAGTGACAGTGACGACAGCCCAAGAGGTCGAGATCGTAGCCCGTGGAGAGGTCGCGATCGCAGCCCGCGGAGAGATCGAGACCGCAGCCCACGACGTCACGGCAGTCGCTCGCGACACCGCAGCAAAGAGCCGCGGAGAGACGTCAATCGCGACGAGCCTGGATACAATGCAGGATCAGACATCGCTCAGCACAAAGTTGACAAAGTTCGAGCGGCATGGAACCGCGCGCGTTCCTCGTCCACCTCCTCCGACGAGGAGGTCTGTGGAGCCTTATGCTTTGCTCGCGACATCCGCGAGGCACCGTTGCCCAAGAGGTTTAAGCTCTCTTCGGAGGTGCAAAAATACTACGGATCACTAGAGCCACAAGCCTGGCCGTCAGATTACCTCACGGCAGTAAAATGCCAACGTGGGAACAAAAACACGGCTATGCAGTACCTTAACCTACACCTTGTAGGCGTCGCGCGTAGCTGGCTCTAAGGAAGACCGAAGGCGTGCTACAAATCATGGGACGATCTAACCTTCGACTTCTGCAAGAACTTCCAGGCAACATACAAAAGACCTGCGACCATCGAGGAACTACGAGCTTGCAAGCAGAAAAGTGGCGAGTCTACTCGCGAATATATTCAGCGATGGACCACACTTAGGAATACAGTAGGAAATATATCATAAGAAGTTGCAGTCTAAGAATTCGCCAAAGGATCTCGGCGAACCTCCTTCCGGGAAGAACTAGGACGGGCCGCACCCAAAACCATTGGAGAACTGATGGCTATAGCCGACAGATGGGCCAACGGCGAGGACGCGTGTAACACCTGGGGTGTTACCTGTTTGTTTTCTTTTTGTTTGCATCATCTGCATCCCATAAGCATTGCATCATGTTTTCCAAACCACTCAAAACTTCAAAACAATTTGAACTTTCACACCTTGCTCCAAATTTCCAATTTCAAAATTGTAAATTAAACCACTCAATTGTTTTTCAATAATTTGAAGTTGTTTTAATCCAATTGCTTGTTAATAAAATTTTCCCTGTTATCAAAACTCTAATGGCCAATTGAATTTCAAATAAAATCCTAGTTGATATGATCCAAATTGAGGTTTAAAAAAATTTAAGTTCTTGCAAAACAAAATTCCAATAATGTTTGCATAATGGTTTTGAAACTTATTAAATGGAATCTATTTATTTCCAAAAATTCCCAAAAGCAACCTTATTTGAAAATTCACCCAACCACTTTAAGATTCCAACTAATAATTCCAATTTTGAGAATAATGCTAACATTGCTTCCATTTTGTTGTTTTGAAAGTAATAAAATTATCTAATGAAATAAAACCCTAAACCCCCCCCCCCCCAAAACCTTCTTCCATCTATCTCTCCCTTTGCTTCCATTACAAAAAAAAAAAGAAGGCAAAAAAAAAGAGGGGTGTGGAGAGAGACAGACCAAGCCCACTCCCTTCTTTTCTTTCTCCCCCCAGCCCATCTATTCTTTCTGGCCCACCTCCTTTCCCTGTCGTCCTTTCTTCCTCCTGTCCCTGTCATAGCTGTACGAACAGACGCCAAGCCATCCGATCATCCTTCCCCCACTCCAGATGCTTGCCGTACGTGCCTTCCTCCTCCTTAAGTAGCTACCCTCTGCCCTAGCCTCGCAGAAACCCTAGCGCCCTCTCCTACCCATCGCCGCCGTCCTCTCTAGTTCCCTTCCTCTCTGTCAGTTCGTTGCCTGAACCACCGTGAGCTCACCACCTCCTCCCCTCATCGCCGGTCACCCCGTCCACCTCGAGGAGCACCGAGGGCGGGAATGGAACCAGCGTCCTTCCCTCTCCAAGATCGCCTAAGGCTCCATCGCCAGGTAACGCCCCTATCCGCCGCCCTCTTCCTCTGTTCATCGCCGTTTCCATGGTCCCGGATGTGTTTGTTCGTCAGAAACAAATAGACAGCAGCAGCAGTTGCGATCGGCACCTTCTCCTCCTCCCTCGCTTTTCTCCTGTACAGGCACACCACGCACCAGCACGCACACGGTCCGCACCGCACCGGCCGGCCACCGCGCGCTTCCAGGACGCTCGTCGCCGGTGGTTTTCGATCCGCAGTCACCGATCGGTACGGGTGTCGATCTTCAGATTAGCCAAGGAAACACCGCACTTCTAAAGCTCCTGTTGTTTCTGACCTGAACAAGAACACAAACAAACTTACAGCGTAGTGGTTCCATCCCTGAGACCTGACCGAGAGATCGTGGGATCAAATCCCCTCCGGAGCAAGCCTCCTGTTTTATTTTGTTTCTGAACCTGACGAAGTGTTGTTTCTGTTATAAATTCAGTTATCCCGCGAGTGCACCTCAACCCCCCACCCTGTCTGTACCTATCACCAAACCGCAAGCCAGCGCACTGGCTAGCACCACCGCGCGCGCAAGCCAGGTCCCGAGATCGATTCCTCTCGGCCGCGCCCAAGGGGCCCTTTTTTCCATTTTCTTCCGCGAGCTGGGCCCCACCCGTCATAGGCCCCTGTGCCAACTCACAGCGCACCCGCCCGCGTGGATGCCACCTGTGCACGACCCCACTGGTCATAGGCACTGGGTACAGGTGCTCTGCGTGACACAAATTTCCAACCTTTTTTCTATTATTCCAAAAATTCCAGAAAATGAGTGAATCTCCTATAAATCATAACTTTTAATTGGAAACTCCAATTTGCACAACCCAAATATGTATCCCACTCCAAATTTCCTGAACTTTTCAAATATGCAATTTGTTTCCTGTTTTGAATTTTCAAAATGCAATTTAAATTTGAATTCAAATAATTCAATTGTAATTTGCAACAATTCATAAATAATTCATGCTAATTCCAAATAAGGCAAATAAAATATGTTTTCCATACCATTTTGAATAACCTTTCCAAATATAAATTTTGTTTCATGGTTTGAATAATTTAAATTGCCTAAATAATTTAATACTTGTTTAATTCATTTAAATTTGATAAAATCATAACTTGATCAATATAAAATATTTTTGAACATGCAAAATATGTTTTCAAACCATCAAGGTGTGAACTTTTCAAATGTGAGTTTGAAATTATGTTTTGAACAAATAAAACTTCAATTAAATCCAAACTTGTTTCAAATCCATTTAAAACTTGTTTAATATTGTTTAATTCATAATTAAATAATCCAAATTCCAATTTCAAAATTTGAAACATGTAATCCAACTAAAATTTGATGTTCTTTTCAAATACAAATTTTGTTATCTGTTTTGAACACTTTAACTTGATGAAAACAACAATTGCTGGTGTGACATGTTTAAGTAACCAAACTTTCCTAAACTTAATAAATAATTTCCAAACTTGTTAAACCTTATTTCAATTGGTTCTATTGTTGTTATTTTGCTGTTTTCCTCATCCATGCATCATGCTAAACCACTAGCACCTGTTGATTAGTTGGAAAACAAATAATTTAACCATAATTCATGGGCCTTTCATATGCAACTCAAATTGCATATGGGTCCATTTAAATTTGTTTATCTTGTCAACTAGTTTACCTTGATGCATCTTTAAACTTGTCATGCATCCATATCTTGATCATGCTGGATCTTTTGCCGTAGTAGTAATTGTTGCATCCGGTGTTTGTTCGAGGTTCGTTGCTTCTTCCCGGATAGGACGTTGAGATGATGTGAGCAACGACAAGTTCTGCTACCTTGCGGGATCTCAGGCAAGTATACTCACTTGCTGCCAAATGGCTGCCTTTCATCACTTGTTACCGATACTTTCCGTTGCTCTGTTCTGCTAGCCTTAGTAGTAGTTGTTTCTGTTACGAACCTATCACATGAATCCTTTAACCCTGATATTGCCTCACCTCCACACCTATAACCATTGCTTGTGCCCGTGTCTTACTAGCATGCTTAGGTTGCTTTGCTCGAGTCTGTTACCCGTTACTTTCTGTTATTACTTCATTATGTTCTGGGGGCTCGATGTTAATCAATCAACCTGTTATTAATAATATGTTGATAAGGCACCGGCAGGAGGCCCTAAGTGGTTTTGAGGCCTGCTAGTGTCGACCCTAATAGGAAAAGGGTCTTGTCTACTGATCCATGATGAGCGTGCTCACCGCATCCGGGTGGTAGTATGGGACCCCCCTCTACTTAGACCTGATCTGCAGCTTGTCCGAAGAGCCACACTTAGTTCGGGTGTTCCATTTGCTCCTTGCATAATGGGTGGATCCCCCATGGTTACTTATGATGATGATGCATATAGGGCGAGGACTGTAGTGCCGGGGTGTTGTGTCCTGCGGGAGTTTTGCACACCTGCGCTGAGTATTCGGCTGCGTGGCTGGGACCTTATAGCTCCGTGGCTCCTAGGATGGGTTGTAGAGATGGTTTGGGTCGTGTCAAGCCAACCTGAGTTTTAGTTGGTGGCTTGAGTGTGTACGGGTACTGGAGCACACCCCTGCAGGGATGAATCTTCTCGAGAAGCCGTGTTTTCCGCGGTTATGGATTACTTGGTAAAAGTACTGGCTAACAAGTACTCAGACAACTTACACCTAATGATAATAACTTGACTAGTAATAGTCTTATTGACACAACAACCTGATCCATTATTCATTAATCCAACTGTGTGAGTTATCCTCGGACTGCTTCTTTGGATAAGAGGTGAGATCCAGGATGGGTTTGTTTGGAGTTACTTTCAGTTGGTTACAATACTCGATCTTATCTCCTTTCTGTTAGCCGGAAGTTGTAGTATCTCTCTGTAGTTGGTTAGTGCAGCCCGCTGTCGCTTATTTGCAATAACCCCTTCCTTTCCGTTGATCCCAAAGTATTTGTATCTTGTGATGATCGGATTACGCCGGTATCTTGTGAGTATGGGTTTTTATCCCCTTGCCAGTACTTAACCGTACTGACCCACGAATCCTTTTTCGTGGCTGCATATTCAACATTGCAGTCAACAGGTTTGAAGTCTGACGACGTTAGCTTGGGAATCCCTCCGGCTTGGCCTGGGCAGGGATTGGACGCTCTCGGTTATCTTCAGGACTCTTAGTCCAATTTGTATCTTGTCCGTAGCTGGACGCTTTGTTGTTTTCTTCCGTTGTTATTTGGATCTTTGTATTGTATCAGTTGTAACCCTGGCTCGTTTGAGTCATCTTGTATCTATCTGTTTCTGTTGTAATTGTGGATTATTCGTGAACTGTTGTAATGTTATCACAAGTGGCAACCTGGAATCGGTTATTATGTGGATTTTGGCGGGAATGCTGAAATCTGCATAGTGCCCGATCTCGGGGCGTCACAACGCGGTGCGCAATGAGAAATCATCATCACTAGCACCAGAAGACGATCGCCATGGTCGAAAGAAAAGGAGAAAGTATTACGACTGCGATGATCGGGAGGAACTGGTGGCAGCAGAATTCACAAGAAATCGCGATAGCGGATATCGCGAGTGGAAGCCAAAGCCAGAGGACAAAACTCCCGAGGAGGACCTCGATGGTTACTGCACGCTACATCTATTTACAGATAAGCGCACTGGCAAAACTAAGGCAACACACCTTCTCAAGGATTGCCGAAAGTTCCTTGACATCCACGAGGCCTTCTCAAAGAAAAACAGAGCAGCATTCAACCAGGGCTACCCGCAGCTCCCGGGAGGGGGAACTCAAGGATTCCATCCGCCGTAAGCTCTACCTCCACCAGGAAACCAAAACACGGTGCTAGCCGCGCTACCAGCGCCACCCGCCGCAAACCAAGTAGCCAACGGATATACGAACCTAGCAGGACTTCTAGGGATGATACAGAAAGTTTGCCCATCCCGCAGGGCCCAGAAAACAAACACTCGACAGGTGTTCATGGTTGTCCAGGCGCCACCATCCCAACCCGAGTATCTGAAGATGGCCGACCAGCCGATAATTTTCTCCGAAGAGGACCACCCCCCCCCTCCGAGTCTGTCGACCAGGGCATGCCGCAGTCGTCATCCAGGCACAAATAGGCAACTATAAACTCGCTCGAGTATTCATGGACAGAGGCAGTGGGATTAACATCATTTACGCGGACACACTCCGCAGGATGAATAGGAACCTGGACGGGCTCGCGCAATCAGAGACATCCTTTCACGGGATAGTACCAGGGAAGGCAGTCCGCCCACTCGGAACAATAAACTTGGAGGTGGTAGTTGGCAACTGAAGCAATTACAGACGAGAATTCCTCGACTTCGAAGTAGCCGACTGGCCCTCACAGTACCACGCTATTCTTGGCCGAACAGCGTTCGCCAGATTTATGGCAGTACCACACTATGCATACCTGAAACTCAAGCTGCCTAGGGAACATGGCACCATCACCATCGACGGCGATTTCCAAAAATCCAATAAATGCGACATCAAGTTCAACGAGATCGCCGAATCCTTCGGGATGCAGGAAGAGCTGGAAGAGATAGCAAAAACCACGGATCACTCTGTGATGCCTCTTACCAAAAAGAACGCTCCAGAGCTCGAGTTCAGCGCAAACAGCGGCACTCGAAAACATCAGGTGCACCCGACCGAATCTACGAAAACAGCGATGGTGTCCACCACCCTCTCGCGAGCATAGGAAGGCGCTCTCGTCGAACTCCTTCGTGAGTACTGGGAAATTTTCGCCTAGCAGCCTTCAGATATGCCAGGGATACCCAGGGAGTTCGCCGAGCACTCACTTGAAGTTTATAAAGATGCCAAGCCTATCAAGCAGACAACGGTTCTCAGAGCCAAAGCAAAAGGCACTTGGAGAAGAAGTGAACAGGTTACTCGCAGCAAAGTTCATCCGCGAGATAAAGATCTCCACCTGGTTAGCAAACCCGGTGCTGGTCCCGAAGAAAAATACTGACATCCTTCGCGTGTGCATCGACTACACGTCGTTGAACAAGCACTGCCCCAAGGATAACTTACCCCTACCACGGATCGACCAGATCGTGGACTCCACAGCAGCCTGCCAGCCCCTCTCCTTCTTGGACGCCTACTCGGGCTATAATCAGATCAGGATGAAAAAGGAGGACGAGGAGAAGACAGTGTTTATCACACCCCACGGTGTTTACCAGCTACACGACAATGCCCTTCGGGCTAAAGAACGCAGACGCAACATATCAGCGCTGGATGCAAAAATGTCTCGCCAAGCTCATTGGCAAGAATATACAAGTGTACATTGACGACATCGTCATGAAGACTCGAGTAGAGGATACGCTCCTCGATGACATCAGAGAAACATTCGACGTGTTGAACGCATACCAAATCAAGCTCAACCCGACCAAATGCATCTTTGGCGTCCCTGCAGGACAACTTCTCGGGTACCTGGTGTCTGCTCGAGGAATTGAAGCCAACCCGGAGAAAATCCAAGCGATCCTGAAAATGAAGGAGCCAACTAATCTCCGCGGCGTGCAACAGCTCGCAGGACGACTAGCCGCTCTAAGCAGATTCATTGCGAGGCTGGGCGAGCAAGCATTGCCTTTCTACAAGCTACTGAAGAAAACGGATAAGTTTGAATGGACACCCGAAGCGCAGAAAGCATTTGCAGACCTCAAACAAGGATTGCAGAGTAGGCGTGTCCTGGCAATGCCACAAGAACGGGAGCCACTGTATTTGTACCTAGCTGCAACAAATCAAGTCATCAGCACAGCAATCGTGGTCGAGCGGCCGGAAGATGTCAAGGCGTATGGCGTCCAAAGGCCAATATATTATATCAGCGAGGTGCTTTCGACCTGCAAACAGCGATACCCTCATTATCAGAAGCTCGCGTATGGCGTGGTACTTACAGCGCGAAAACTCAAGCACTACTTCCAAGAGCACACGGTCACGGTGCTAAACGACGCATCACCCGGTACTATCATGAATAACCTCATGGCATCCGGAAGAATTGGAAAGTGGATTATCGAGCTCGGCGCCTGGGACATCATATATGCAGGGCGCAAATCTGTGAAATCACAAGTACTCGTGAAATTCCTGAGCGAGTGGATAGAACTGCATACGCCAGGCCCTCCAGAATACACGAGCAACAGGATAATATACTTCGACGGGTCGAAGAGAAACGAAGGAGTTGGAACCGGGGTTGTACTGATATCCCCCAGAGGAGACAAGTTGCAGTACGTCCTGCGATTGGATTTTCCACCCGACGACCCGACAACAAACAATGACGCAGAATACGAGGCCCTCCTTCACGGCATGAAGATGGCGATCGCCTGTGGAGCCACCCGACTGATGATCTATGGAGATTCAAACCTCATCGTACAACAGACGATGAAAGAGTGCGACGCCATTGCAGAAAACATGGTCGCCTATCGAGATATGTATAACCTACTCGAAGGAAGTTTCAAAGGGTGCGAACTAAAGCACATCACGTGATCCAGCAACGAGGAAGCAGATAAATCGGCAAACATGGGTTCTACCAACACACCCATACCACCTGGAGTATACTTAGAGAGGATGATCAAGCGCTCAGTCAAGGTCAAAAAATCAGCAGAAGCACCCGCAGCATTGGAGACAGAGGTCAGCCCGCAAACTGCTATGATTGAGCTCAGCCACAACATTTCGAGACAAGTTTTTCTGGTCGAACCAGTCTGGACGCAGAAATACCTCGACTACTTGTCCAACAAGCAGCTCCCAGCAGATGTTCACGAGGCTCGACAGATAGTACGACGCAGCAAAGCTTTTCGGGTGCTCAACGGAGAGCTATACAAACAGAGCATATCAGGAATATTGCAGAGATGCATAGCACCCGAGGATGGCATGGAACTACTACGATATATACACCAAGGAGATTGTGGGCACCACGCCAGCTGGAAGGCGGTCGTAGGTAAAGCTTTCCGAGCAGGATTCTACTGGCTTACATTGGCCAACGACGCAAAGGATCTAGTCGACAAGTGCAATGCTTGCCAAAGATTCGCGCCCAAGCCGCATGCCCCTGCCACTGAACTTCACATGATCCCAATCGCCTGGCCCTTTGCACAATGGGGGCTAGACATGGTAGGGCCACTGCGAAAGTCGACACCAGGAGGATATACGCACTTTCTCGTAGCAGTCGACAAATTCACGAAGTGGATCGAGGCTATGCCAGTCACCTCTGCCGGCGCCAAATGCGCCATAAAATTCCACAACTCCATTGTGTGCAGGTTTGGCATAGCACACAACATCATCACCGACAATGGCAGCAATTTCACAGCGAAGGAAACACAGGAATTCTGCGAACAGAAGGGAATCACCCTCAGTTTCGCCTCAGTGGCTCACCCACAAACTAATGGTCAAGTCGAGCGATCCAACGGATTAGTCTCAGCCGGCCTCAAGAAGCGGCTACTCGATCGCCTAAACCCAGCAGCAGGGCACTGGGCAGAGGAGTTACCATCAGTACTGTGGAGCCTTCGCACAACGTCAAATCGGTCAACAAACTATACGCCATTTTTTATGGTCTATGGAGCAGAGGCCGTCCTACCTGAAGATGTCAATTTCAGCGCACCCCGAGTTGTCGCATACAGCGAAGAAACCTCGAACAGGGCACTCGCAGAAGACGTGGACGCACTCGATGAAATTCGCGACATTGCACTCACAAGATCGGCGGTATACCAGCAATCACTGCGCAACTACCACAGTCGTCGCATACGCCACAGATCCTTCCTGGTAGGCGACTTAGTGTTGCGGCTCAAGCAAAAGGAAGGGCACAAGCTCGAGCCACCATGGGAAGGACCGTTCATCATACACAAAGTTATCCCAGGTGGCGCGTCTCGATTGAAAAACCCCGAGACCGGTGGCATCTACTCCAAACCATGGAATGTTGCGCATCTCCACAAATTCTATCCTTAGGATTATTCTATTCGCAAAAATAAAGGCTATACTAGCCATCTTATAGCTCGGGGAAAATACATGGCTTCTCAGCCATATAAATAACAACATATGGTTTCTCAACCATAGCTATTCGTGTTTCTTTATTTTACATGCTAAACAACAGGTATACACCCCAAACGCACGGGGGGTCTAACTAAGCATTAGAGGAAAATTTACAAATACAAGGTACAAACAAGGTTCACGCCTTATAAAACACCTTACAAAATCTCAAGTAAACTATACAAGGCAACAGGATATCTACATCCTACGATTACGCCTGACGATGAGCAGTTCTTTCGGCCAGCATCTGGTCAACCTCTTCGGAAGTCAGTCAAATAATCTCCTCCGCCGCAGGTTGAACGACAGCGTAATGGGGAGTAAAATCGACTGGAGAATTAGGAAGCCTAGCCACATAAGGGAAATTGACCTCAGGGTGCCACACCGGAACAAAAGCAAGCGCTACTTGAGCACCGCAGATAAGCTGATGACGAACGCACTCGCGAAATTCACCAACTCGGCCAAACACTCTTAGCAGGTCGCTCAACCTTTCTGGAACGGTACCCAGCGGATAGAACGTCTGGTGCACAGAAGACAAGGCTTCGCGACAAGAATCCACAAGCAGCTTCGCCTGGCCAGCCCGGTACTTCAAAGTAGCCAGAACAAAGCCGCGGCTGCGGTCAGCCCAGAAGTTGTTCGCATGCGGCTTCGAGCTACTTGCTTCATGAACAATGTGGTTGTCTACCCAATGAGTTTCACAAGGACCGTTGGGCTCAACAACTGCAAAAAACAGCACGAGAGGTTAAAAGGTGAAGCGAAGGTAAACAACAAAGTGCTAGAGGGCTAGCATGCTTACAAAGCATGTCTTTGGTAACAGCTGCCAGCTCCTCCATCACGAACTGTTCACGCTCAGCCGCAAACTTTTTCTTTGATTTAGCCACATCAGCCACTCCACGCAAAGCTTTCAGCTTGCGCTCGTCATCTGCGACACAATCACGGAGCCCGGCAAATGTACTAACAGCAGCAACAAGGGGCAGCAGATCCACTCGAAGACTCCGTATTAGGACCCACAACCTGGAAGGAAATGAAACAAGTTCAGATACACTCCAAGACCCCACTCGAGAAATATACCACCTACTTAACAGGTGCTCGGGGGCTACTCCCATCGGGAGCTTGTAACTCTTCAATCGCAATAATCAGGCATTTTAGACATCAAAAGAACACTTCGATTAAAAGCAAATACGGGAATGCATCCCAAGGTTCATTACATCGAAAGGGCAAAGTAAAAATAGACTATCCTATGAAACTGCGGAGGTACTAGCGCTCGCAGCAGGATGTCCCTTGCGACTAGCATGGGCAAGCAATTCAGATAGCTTCTTGGCGAGGGCATCAGCCGGATCACCAAAAGGACGAAGCGCTACCTTTCTGCCCGTGGCAGCATCGTAAGGAAGGCTCGAGTACGCTTTCTCCAGGCCCTCGACTCCGTGCGCCAACGCAAACTGGATGGCAGTCTTCGCTCCACATTCAGACTGGGCAACCGAGTAAGCCTAAAGAAGATCACCCTCCAGGAAAACTTTCAGAAGGCCGTCTAGCGTGGGCGGAACCGCGACATCCACCAGAAGACGCTCGTGGAATTGCGTCAGCACTCAAATGGCTTTGCCAACGAGGGAGCAGACCCCACTCGCGTGTTTCTGGAGCTGGGAGCAGGAGTCCGTCAAAGCATCCAATCGCCGACTCCCAGGTAGCTCCAGTGCAACACCAAGGATATCTATAAAAGGACACCGTAAACTCCCGGGATAGCCAATCAAAATCGCGTCGCAGCAAAAATCAAGTACAAATTACCCATGAATTGCTGAGCCAGAGGGCGGATGATGCCACCAAGATCATTGTCGTGTTTAGCACCAGCATCCTCCAACTGCTTGAGCGCATCCTGGGCATCGGCGAGCTTCCCCTCAAAGTCAATCGAATTCTTGTGAGTGGACTCTAGCTCCTTTCGGGTGGACTCCAATTCGGCCTCAAGGGTTTTCACCCGAGAGGCAGCTTCGGTTTTCTCGGCCTTCAGGAGATCGATTTGAGCTGTAGAGCAGTGAATTCAGCCTAAAGAAAACCGATATGACCAAAAGAGATAGCGGAACAAAGATGGAGTGGATTAACCTACCTTGGATAGCTTGGCCGTCCTCGACAAGTCGATCACGATCCAACCGAAGGGCGGCGCAATCTGCCTCAGCCGAAAGCACGGGTCGGCCAATGGCGGCTAGGGAGTCAAGAAGAAACTGCAAAAGCACAAGACAAATTTCAAGTTAAAGAAAAAAAGCTCGTGAGCCTATTCACGACTGTACATAGTCGAGAATAGCCTCGGGGGCTACTCCCATCGGGAGCACTGCCGTGCACCCGATAACATGAAAGAAAGAAAAAAAAGCTCTTGAGCCTATTCACGACTGTACACAGTCGAGTATAGCCTCGGGGGCTACTCCCATCGGGAGCACTGTCGTGCACCCGATAACATCAAAGGAAGAAAAAAGCTTAAACTTGAGTCCGTGGCTAATCGCAAGCAATTAACCACAGCCTCGGGGGCTACTCCCATCGGGAGCACTGACGTGCACCGATAAAAAAAAATTCAAACGGACAGAGTAGAAGATGCGAAAGAAGTGACAAGATCTACCTAGCCCTGGGCGGTGCACACAGGATCCACCGAGCTACCCGAGACTTCTTTGTTCGCCGGAGCCCCACCTGCGAAGCTAGGCAGTCTATAGTCTGGAGCCGCAGATTCCGGTGCTGGGCTCGAAGGTTTTTGGGCGACCTTGGCGACTGGAGTTTCGCCCGCAAACGCTTCTTTTCTCTTCACAGAAGGAATAGAGGAAGCAAACTGACCAGGGCTCATGGATTGAAGCCTGTCATGAAAGGAAGAATCTAACAAAAGCATAAGGAAAACGAGAGAAAATATTCGACTAAAGGATAATAGGAAAGGAAGAACTCACTCGTCGTCGTCGTCGTCGTCCAGCATATCCGCATTCCAGGCGGTACCAATCTTTGACTTGGGGCTGGAGGAGGAAGCACGTTCAAGGGCGTCACCACGAGGGGCTCTGTCGCCTTGCCAGATCCGCCACCCAAAGAACTATCTTTGGAAGTAGCTTCATTGTCTACCTGCCAGCAGCGCTTGCGGTGGTGGAGGTTGCTACCCGACTCTACCACGTTGTCTGAAGAGCCGTGCTCGGAGCTCGACTCGGCCTCAGCAACGCTGGTGTCGAGAGCAACCTCAACGTTGCTCGCCAGCAAGTCCGAAGCATCATCAGCAGAAACTGGCGGATATCATGTAGCTATTTCCAGACACTACAAGAGAAGAAGAAGAAAAGAGAAAAATCAGTCGACAAAACTCTCGAATGGCAAAAAAAATGCTCAAACAGAGAATGGAAGGAAACTTACATCGGCTGGAGGAGGCCTTGAAGCCTCGAATGCTTCAAGAGGGAAAGCAGGAAACTTCTCGCCTACCTTCAGCTTGGTGATAGCCGCAATTTTCTTTTCGAATTCAGCATTCGAAAGGATATCTTCGCACACACGGCTGGGGTCTTGAGGGCCCTGGTACTCCCACATAGTTGAAGGCCTCTCTTGAAGAGCTCGGATCCTACGCCTGAGGAAAACGCTCGCCAAATGAAGACCATTCAGCGCGAACCCTGCTGTTTGGTCGCGGAGAGCTATCACCTTCGTGAGTAGCGGAGCGACGATCCGGTTTTCTTCGACTAAGAGCTTGTGCGTCCAAGACTTCCGGCGCTTCAAAACAGCGAACGGGTGGAATTCATGGGCTCCACCCGCACTGTTGTCGACGACATAAAACCACTTCCTCCGCCATCCTTGCGCCGAGTCGATGAAGTGCATCTCCAAGTAGGAGTCGTCGGTCTTCGCCTGGAATCCGAAGCCGCCAGTTCGCAGCGTCTCTCCAAGCTGATCCTCCACCCGCGACTTCTCGCGGAAGACCCGCACTTTGAATAGGGCCTTCCAAAGTCCCCAGTGTGTGCGAATGCCCAAGAAGCACTCGCAAAGTACGATGAAGCACGAGATGTGCTGCATCGCATTTGGAGACAGGTCATGGAGCTGTATGCCATAGACATACAGAAGACCAAGAAGGAAGGGATGAAGGGGGAGTGAGAGCCCGCGTGAGACGTGATCCGCAAAGATCACGCGCTCGTTCGCATGAGGGTTTGGTACCTCCTCTTTTTTGCCGAGGAGAACGCGTTTGTCGCCCTCAGGGGGTAGCATCCCCTCCCTCTGCATCTCCTTGATGCTCTTTGATGGGGGGATAGTAACCCGGTAGGCCCACTTCAAGGTATAATCCGGCCCGAGGTGAGCTGAGCAATACCCGGATAGGGGTAAAGAGGTTACTAGAAGGCCCAAAGGCTTGTGAGATTCGTAACCCGGCTTGTGGGTTGCGATAAGGAAAGTTAGGCTTTGTATGTGGAGTTCGAGTAGGACTCAAGATGTGCCTTGAAGGGCAAGTTAGGGGTGTACGGGTGCTTTATAAACCGGCCCCTAGGTTTAGTTTGCCGGAGATCCAGGTCATAGTTGTAACACCTGTTATCGGGTATCTAGCATAATTCATATTGAGATCCGGCGAGTTATTTCCTGGTTCTTAGATCGCTTTCGCCATGTCTTCTTTCGAGCTAAACCCTCTCCCGAATACCTGTGTCGACTTGCCCCAAGATCAGTTACCCCCGGTAACATCTGCCGTGATCATCCCACGACAGTTGGCGCCCACCGTGGGGCCTGCGTCCAAAGGTGTTTACATCACGGGAGAAGCTCGGAAGAGCATGAAGAACCTCATCGTCGGAGAAATCTACGTCAACAGCAAAGGAGAGAAGATGGTAGACGATTCTGGCTGGGGGCCAGAGTCAGATCACCTCGAAACCGGATCCATCGTGACAGTCGGCAGCATCAACGTCTTCATCGGTATGGTATGTACTTCCAGTTCGAATTGTGATAATATTGGATCTGATTCTGTGTCAGGGGAAGACACGTATATCCGGTCGGAAAAAGAAGAGTCGATTGGAACAACGGGTCAGATAGAGAGGGAGGATGATACCGAGTCCATACGGGATTTATCGGAGGATCGATATGAAAAGGAAAACAGCGAGGAAGAACAGTACGAATCTACACCGGGCATCATGCGCCGGGTTGCAGTTTATGCGGCTCCCGCGACCAATCTCAATCAAGAAAACGCGGCCGCGGCGCCAGTCGGGGCGGCTCAGGCAGTGGCCCAACAGCAAGGTACAGTTGACCCGGTCTTGGTCCAGGTCGATGGAGAGTCGGCATCAGTCACCAGTCGCCCAGCAGACGAGGAGCGACACGCAAATATGTTTGGGTTCCAAGCAAACCGGACACCGGGGGCGGGCCCCTCGAATCCGCGCCACCCGGCTCTGTTTGATAATAATTTGATCTTGGACCCCACGGTCTTGGCCACAGTTATTACCCCAGAAAACGCGGCAGAGCGCGTAAGAGACCTGGACGTGGCTCGTCGTGCATTGGAGCAGCAAAGAAGGCAAGTGGAAGCAGAAAGGCAGGGGATGGCCGCGCGGCAGCGCGAATTGGATGACCGAGAGACCCGGCTCCGGGAGGAAACGACAAGGATGCACCAAAGGCACCGAACTATGCTGCCGGCAACAGGAGGGGTTATTAACCCGACTGCCCTGGTGTTCACGCCTCAAGATCAGCCAATCCCACCGGCGAACCAAGGGACCATACCGCAACTAGCAACGGGAGCACAGCCGGTAAACGCGCCAGCCGGGTTACCCTTGCCTCGGACGGGGGCGACGGCCGGCAATACCATGCCGCCTCCACCGTCGCGATTCCGTACCCCAGCAGGTCACTACAACAATCCCATGGACAACGTGTATGCAGCAACGCTCGCATTAAACCAGATTCCTGTGGGAGACTCGCCTCATGCGGAAGGAACCCGACGAGCAATCGATCTGCTACACACCGCGGTAGCACAGCAAGCCAATTATCCGGATCATAGAAGCGGGATGCATGGGACGCCGTACGCCAGTCAGCAACAGGGCAATGTCCAAACAAGTGCGGCACAACGAAGGGAAGAGCAGCAGCAAATGCCGCCTCCACCGCGTATCCAGACAGTACCAGTAGTATCAGCAGCGCAGGCGGTGGTGGACAGTTCCAGAGCCAGAAGAGCCGGGGCCGGATCTGCTGGGCACGAGTTGCCGGTGGCGCCACACCTCGAGGCACCCCCAGCCGGGTCACGCGCCTCCCGAGTAAGACCACCCCCAACCACCCTGGCGGGACCCAAGTGCCTCTCGGACGATATCAGGGCAGAACCTTACCCGTAGAAGTTCAAAGAACCGGGGAAAGTAGTAAATTATGAGCCAACAATGGATCCAGAAACGTGGCTGAGCAGCTATGAGATGGCAATGTCAATTCGCAACGCGTCCGAGAATCTCCAAGCCAAATTCATGTACTTAATGATGTCAGAGGGAGCAGCAAAGTTATGGTTCACCAATCTACCGGAAAAATCGATCAAATCGTGGGAGGAGCTAAAGACCGCATTTATCAAGCACTTTCATGGGACATGCAGAAAGTTATTTACTATTGATGATTTAGAAAGATGCGTTCAGAAGAAAGGAGAGTCAGCACGCAGCTGGGTACGCCGGGTTATGGAGATACTCCACTCGTCTACGGATATCCAGCCTAAGGATGCGCTACAAGCTATGGCAAAAACATGTAAGTATGTTCCTTTAGTGCAAAAGCTAACTCGCATGAAATCTAGTAGGAATGCAGCGGAGGTTACGATGGGAGAGTTAATGGATGCGTGCAACAAACACGCTGCAACGGATACCACAGAGGAGGAAGTTGATGACAAGAAAGCAAAAGCAAACACAAGTAGCAGTGGGAAAACCGGCAATGGATCGGCGCCAAACAATAATGGAAGTAGCCAAAACAAGCGCCCGTTTGAAGGGAATTCCGAGTTTGTAGCCAACACGGAGGCCGGGTCTTCAAGACCTAGATCCGAAGGAAATTTTAATACTGGAAATCACAATGGGGGGCACTACCAAGGACCTCCAAGACCAAGCAACAGTTGGGACATATTTAGGATGGCATGCCCGAAGCATAGCAGGAACGGCAAGCCGGCCAATCACTCATTGGAGCAATGTGCCGACTTACAAAGGTGGAAGAACGAGGAAGTGAACAGAGCCATGCGAGGTGCAGGCCGAGGAGGAGGCCCGGGCCTAGGTGGAAATTTGGGCAACGGACCGCCCCCAGCCGGCAACCCGCCAGCTGGAAATCAAGGTAACAATCAAGGGGGAGCGGGAGGTTTTCAAGCTAACCCCAAACAGCTGGGTCAATATCATGTGCACACTACGGGAGGCTCTAACAAGGATAAGAAGATACTGAAACAAGCAGTTAATTCGGTCTCTTCCGCTGTTCCAAGGTATTTGAGGTGGTCAGAACAAGAGGTAACATGGAGCAGGAAGGATCACCCGGACAGAGTTGATCACCCGGGAGTCTTAGCTTTGGTAGTGGCACCACAGGTCAACGGCTACGAGCTGAAAAAAGTCTTGATGGATGGAGGAAGTAGTATCAATATCCTGTACTGGGAAACTTTTCTGCGTATGGGCTTAAAGGAATCGCAGCTGCAAAAGAGTACAACAGTTTTTCACGGGATAGTGCCGGGTCACTCAGCATGCCCTGAAGGAAAGGTGGCACTGGAAGTAGCTTTTGGAGAGTCAAAGGACAACTACCGAGTCGAGTGGCTTACCTTCGAGGTAGTAAAGTTGCGCAGCCCTTATCATGCATTGTTTGGAGGGCCGGCTTATGCCAAGTTCATGGCGAGACCGTGTTATGTGTACCTACAACTGAAAATCCCGGGTCCCAAGAAGACCATTACAATACACGGAAACCGAGATATAGCAGCTGAGTGTGATGAGGGAGACGCGGCAATGGCCGAGCAAGCCTGTAGGAAGGAAGAGCTCAAACATTACCGTTCTCAGGTAGACCTAGAAGAGAGGACAACGTCAAAAAAGCCAACTCCTGAGGGGGACAAAGCAAAAGTTAGGGCAGAACAAAACCCTAAGATGGTAGGCTTCATCAGGAGCGATACTTTCAAAACTCTCAGCAGGGAAGAAGAAGACGTACCACCATCCGCAGCTGATCACGTTTCAAGGGCGATATACCCGGATTGGCTAGCAAATCCGGTACTCATTACGAAAGGGCATAGCAAGTGGAGACTGTGCATCGGCCGTACCAACGCGAGGCCGACTCTCGAGAATAACTAAAGCAGTGTAATGGGCGGCAGGTTTCATACGCACTCTTTTCCTATCCAGGGTACCTAAGGGGACTGGAAGGTTTTTAATGAGGCGGCCTGCTGATTAAAAAAAAAAAAAAAAAAAAAAGAAATTTTTACCAATAAAAGAAGATGGTCTCGAGTCGTATCATGGTCTTTGCTTCAGTTACAAGTAAGTAATGCTTGTTATTATCAATACGTCAATATCATCAAAATACATCACGTGCATATAGGTCTTCGGGGATTGGTGTGCTTAAGTAAGTAATCACAAGCCCGGAGACCCGGCCTCGATGCCTATGAGTTATGAGGGCTGATTACTCGAAAAAACGGGTACAGCTGCAATCTTATAACCGGACAAAGGAGCCAAATTTCTTGGTTATTCTTACTTAAGCTCGATGTGACTCGCACTAAAGTGGCATGATCTGTTCACTTACGATTACAATCAAACTATGCAGCCCAATGGGACTTGCTTGACCCTGTTTTTCGTATAGATGTAACAGCATGGTATCCACGCGAAAGCCGGCTTACAGTA
The DNA here is from genome assembly GCA_028641055.1 of Alopecurus myosuroides. Taxonomy (NCBI): domain Eukaryota; kingdom Viridiplantae; phylum Streptophyta; class Magnoliopsida; order Poales; family Poaceae; genus Alopecurus; species Alopecurus myosuroides. Next base: position 264,594,881 of record CM054062.1, read on the forward strand.
CAAGATAATCAAAAGGGTCATCTAAACCACAAGTCCATGCAGAGTATAAGGCTCAAATAGCCGGAAACTCAACAAGTATTAAGCATGACTTCAGTATTTATGTGAATAGCTATCGGTTTCCAGCCTGGTAAAAAGCAGTTCGTCATCTGAGAAAGGCCACGCCCCCCTGGCTCGTACTTTGGGTCATGGGGACTGGGGACTTCGAGACAGAAACAAACTGCTTAACTACTACAGCTCGTAAACCTTAGTTTCCGAGCCTTGGGGACTTAAAGAAAAGCCCGTCTATCAAAACCTATGATACTCGGTTAGCCGAGTCTCAAAAGGGAATCAAAAGCAAGAATTCAAAGTATCGAGAATAAGCTTACGTTTAACACAAGGATCGAGATTATCAAAAGCCGGGAGAGGCAAGGAGTTATCACAAGTTAAACAAGCGCAAAGTCATAACATCAGTATCAATGTTGCACAGGCGCATCGCTAAACATCGTATCAACCTCGAGAAACGCAAAGCACTAGGTATCATCCTACTCGGCATCCCGGGGGTGATTCTCCGGGTCTTCGTCTAGGACTTGCTCCTTGGCTTTGCCAGCAGTTTTACTCGGACTCTTCACGTCGGGACGGACAGGCGGAGGAACGGCTGGCGTTGAGGTAGACGGCTTTACGCCTAGTTCGGCCTCTCTCTTTGCAGCCTCTTCTTTCCTCCTGGCCAGGTCAGTCGACCACTTTTCCAGCATATCAAAAGGAGGGGGTGCTTCCACCAGAATAACCTTACCCTCAGAGTCATATGAGCTCATAATCGTGTTTAGATCCATTTTATCTGCCAAAGTTGTGGCCGAGTGACGTACCGACGATTGTATAGCTTTGAAGTCCTGGGGTTTAAACTTAGACCCGTCAGCCTTGAACTCTGGGAACCCGGATACTACCTTGGCCGGGTCAAGCTTAGGAAAATATGCCTTCGCCAGCGTCAAAGCCCGGGTCATCCCAATCCGGCAAGACGAACGCTTCAGTATTTCAATCCATCCAGGCGCTGTGGACAAGGCCTGCATGAGATTTTCTTCGCCCGGGTATACCTCCGAAGGCCACTTTATAGCATCCAGCAAAAGTTTCGTGCCAGCAAAAAATGTCCGGAGCACAGTCTTCAGAGTTTTAGCCTGAGTAACGGTGTTCTCCTCCGGGGCAGCAAGGTTAGCACCTGCAATCGAAACATGCAAAAGCATATCAGTAATATTGGTTATTACAGCGGCAAGATAGAGATACGCAAATTAATCGCAAATAGCAAACTTACTTAGCAAGATACGGTAAGTGTCCGTAAGCTGAGTCGACAGGTTATTCAGCGAGGACTGGGCAGCATTGTATTTGTTCTTGTACTTGGAGACATCCTTTTTTAAAGTCTTTATCTCCGCTTCAAGGGTTTCCCTGCGCTTTGTTTCCGCAAGCAAGAGCTGCTCAGTTTTAAGTAGTGTTTCATCCGACTGAGTTATCTCCGCCTGCAAAGAATGAGTGCAATTGTAAGCCGGATATTGCGAGAATATTTCCATCTAAGAAGATGATTACAGTAGATTGTTATGCGAAGTACCGAGAATAATTACAGAAAATTATACTCGGAACTTGGGGACTGGATGTATAGTAAGAAGTGTCAAACAAGATTACCTGATGTGCTGCAGCCATACGCTCTAGGACATTTCCTTCCGAAGCTTTCATGGCGAGAAGAGCGCTCATTAGCTGGTTAAAATCAGCGTTATCCGAGTTAGATGACTCGGGTACCTGGAAAGTGGGAAAAGGAGCTTTTCTTGTAACAGGAGGTGGCACCCGGGTCATCCGAATGTCGGAGTCTGGTCCCCCTCCCGCGCTCGAAGCTGCTCCCTTCTCCTTCACGCCTGCGTGCGAAGCGATTGGATACTCGGCGTCATGCCTAGCTGGCTCCGGTGGCGACACTTGCTCGTCGCCAGCCGTGGTGAAGGCATCATCAGCCGGCTCGTTCTCGACCCGGACCTTAGCCTCGGTGTCCTCCTGGTCGCTACTAATAACCGTGGCTCTGAAGAAGGTGCAAAGGCGCAATTAATCTTTGGTTATGAAAAAAAGGGGATGAAAGTTCGGTATAATATCAGGAAAAGGCGCTTACCCGGTGTTTACCGGGAAGTCCGAAGGAAAGCCGCTGCTAGACCCGGAAGATACTGAAAAATGCCAAGCAAGGTTTGAGATCATGTTGCAAAGGAATGTCCGGAAAGAGTTTCTATTTACGATATAAATACCAGGGTGTCGAGCTGGGGGCGATGAAGTGCCCGGGTTAAGGGCCTCGTTGCCTGGATGGTTCCGGGTTACTCGGCGCCTAGTCGCGGGTGGCTCCTTCGTTTATGATCAAAAGGGGTGAAGGTGGGGTTAGCCCCGAAATGACGCTATGAGAACAAAAATTAAAAGTGCAAGGGAGCGGAATAAAAACCTGGAGGGCGATTCTCTGGGATTTCCTTTTGGATCCGGCTTTGGTGGCCGGCTCCGGCTCGTCCTCCTCGCTGGCGGATTCTTCCCAGCCATCTGATTCTTCTTCTTCGTCTTGGTCCTCTCGTTCTGAAAGGTATTGAAGATATAGCATGAGGAGAAAGAGGAGACAGGATATAATGTACGCAAGGGGGTTAAGTACGCACCTTCATCCGAATTAACGGCGTTATCTTCTTCCTCCGCGTCTCCAGAATTGGGAGGAGTGTCGATTGTCCAAAAGCCATTATCGGCCTGAGGTGAAAATGCCAGGATAATGGTTAATATCGAATCATGAAAAGCGGATAAAGGTAAGCTTGTTAAAATCCAAAATCAAGAGGCAGAAAGCTTACAGCGGGGGCGGGGTTCTCGAGTGTAAAAGGTTCTAACCCGGCGATGCTCCGGATTACCTCGAGCTTCTCCGTTAAAAAACCCTTGATCGTTTTGTTCATGTCATTAGGGGCAAGGGTGCTGGCAGAGTACCGGATCGGGTCCGTGGTTTGACCCGAATATTCACACATCAGCTTCTCACGAATGGAGTTTGGCTGGATGCGGAAGTTAACCCAGGTCTTCACCAAGTTTAGCCCGATGAGGCCTCGGGCTGATAGGATGGGGATTTTAGCCAACGAAGGCAAGATCGCCTCCCTGTCCGAGTCAGAGGCGAAGGCATTGAAAGATTCGGAAATGTCGAGCTGACCCTCCGAGTAACCCGGTAATTTCTTCTCACCGGGTGGGGAGGTGTCCTGGCAGTAGAAGTATGAGAGCTGCCAGTGCTTTACATGAGAATTGAGAGTGAGGGGAGGCATCAAGGAATTCTTGCGGCGCTGGATAGAAACCCCGCCGCAGGTGAGAAGTGCGCCGTCACCGCTTTCGCGGCACGGCTTGCACTGAAAGAGTTCAACAAAGAGAGCCAAACTTGGCGGAGTGCACAAGTAAGACTCGGAAAGAACGATAAAGTGGGTGATGTTCAGAACGGAGTTTGGGCCTATATCGAAAATACGGAGATTATAGTGATCTAGGACGTCACGAAAGAAAGGGTGACCCGGGGGCCTGAAGCCTCGGGTCACGTGTTCGACAAAACATATTACCTCATCCGTTGCTGGAGAGGGCCGGGTTTCGTTGCCGGGTACTCTCCAGTGGATAGTTTCTTGGGGAGGAAGGATTCCAAGCTCCACTAACTCCTCCAGTTTGGCCTTGGTGACGGAGGATCTCCCCCAATTGGCTGAAATGGAGTTAGTGGGCTTAGTTTTAGCCGGCTGTTTCCCCTGCCTCTTGGGTGCCATGGGGTTGACCTGTTAAAACATCAAAGGGAAGGAGGTGAGCGGCGAAAGCTCGGAGATTAATGAATAGTCGGTTGCCGGTAACTTAAAAATAATCCGGGTATTGCATTGCCGGGTCAACTGTGATCTGTCCGGGCATCGCATGTTGTTATGAAAGTTGTGAAGTTTTTACGTAAAGTAAGTGTTGGGGGAAGGTAGAAGGATACCCTTATGTCTATTATCAGCAAGTGAGCCGGAGAAGTGGGATTTTCCGGATGATAAGAGCAAGGGCGGAAATTTTTGGTGGCCCGAGCCCAGATAGGAAATCCAATTTCTGTATCTCAGGCCAATCTAATGATACTTAGTGGTAGGGGAGTAAGATAAGCTGCGCATCCTATCTATGGGAGTGGTTACGGCAAGCGCTAGTAAGTTAATTCGGCAGGTCCCGAGAAATTGCATGCGACTCGATTCAGATCTGGTCCAAGGAAAAGCTAAGGGATTGCAAGGTTGGAATGAAGGATATCAAGAGCTTACCGGAGGAGGTTGGAGTAGGGATTTACGGAGACAGATGGCGCAAGATTGATGCCCTTTGGCGATTTCCTGCCGGCAAATCGGGGGCTTGGTGGTGGATTTGGGAGCTGGAGTGGTTTGCGTGGTGGCGGAGCGCAAGCGACGGCGGATGGGCTCCGGCGATGTGCGTAGGGCTTCCGTGGTGGCACTCCGCGAACTCGAGCTTGAGGAGAAGAGAAGTGGGGGAAATGAGCCGTTAGGGTTGAGTTTGCTCCTTGGGGTCTATTTATAATAGCCCGGGTGGAAAAGCCTAACCTAACGGGCGAAACCCGGGATGTGCGGAGTAATGGTTGGCTATTTTGAAATTTGAAAGACGCGCCTTATGCATAGATCGATGTATTCCAGAGTAAAAGGAAGGGGAAATTTCCTTCCTAGTATCAGCGACAGTTATTGAGGAAGATGTGAAATCATCGAGTTTCCTATTAAGACTCAGGTCTGGAAGATTGAGGGAGAGCCCTTGAGGGGAAGCCGGGTTGCTACCTGATCCCCTGGGTGTTAATCCCAGCCGCTTGTCAGCATATTGTATCTTGATCTTTATGTGTTCTTGTATCCAATATTTCTGCAGGGAATAGCCAGCACTTCGAAGAGTAAATCTTGGAAGCCCAGGCTATTCTGGGGACTACTGATGGGGGGATAGTAACCCGGTAGGCCCACTTCAAGGTATAATCCGGCCCGAGGTGAGCTGAGCAATACCCGGATAGGGGTAAAGAGGTTACTAGAAGGCCCAAAGGCTTGTGAGATTCGTAACCCGGCTTGTGGGTTGCGATAAGGAAAGTTAGGCTTTGTATGTGGAGTTCGAGTAGGACTCAAGATGTGCCTTGAAGGGCAAGTTAGGGGTGTACGGGTGCTTTATAAACCGGCCCCTAGGTTTAGTTTGCCGGAGATCCAGGTCATAGTTGTAACACCTGTTATCGGGTATCTAGCATAATTCATATTGAGATCCGGCGAGTTATTTCCTGGTTCTTAGATCGCTTTCGCCATGTCTTCTTTCGAGCTAAACCCTCTCCCGAATACCTGTGTCGACTTGCCCCAAGATCAGTTACCCCCGGTAACATCTGCCGTGATCATCCCACGACACTCTTGTTGGTGGTGTTTGCGGAGAGCCAGTCGCCCGTCCTCGCCGCGGCCAGCCCGGGGACATCCTTAGTCGCCCTCGATGACGAAGCAGCGCCGCCGCGTTTCTTGCCTCCCGCCATGAGAGCTGGTGGGTGCTTGCAGAGGAAGAGATGTGCGCAAGGAAGAAGAAGATGGGGAAGCAAATGACCGGGAGGTTTTTACTTTCCGCTAAGGATGGATATTTATACACGAGTCAATCCAATCTGGGCCGCAGATCAAGCAACGTGGCACCCATCGCGGCTGCCACGCGTGAAGTGGAAACGAAGCGGTGGTGGAAAGTTGTTTTATGCCACGATCTTAACAGCGGATCATGCGCATTTACTGCGCATGGCTCGCGGAAAAACAGGAAACGACGTCTCGTTTCCGATCAAAAAGCTAACAAGGTGGCCAGCATGCTCTGTTTTCACTTTGTCACGTCCCATCGGGAGGAGTCAGAACGAACAAAGTGCACAATGACATCATTGCGTACCTCATCAAACCCGAGAATTTCCTCAGGTAGGATCCTAAACACGAAATTTCTTTCGTATGGACACATCAAGATGCGAAAAACTTTTCGCATAAGATCCTGAACACGAAATTTCTTTCGTACGGACACATCAAGACGCGAAGATTCCTTCGCATAAACTCTATAACACGAAACTTCTTTCGTATGGACACATCAATATGCGAAAACTCTTTCGCATAAAAGCCCTTGGCACGAAATTTCTTTTGTATAGGCACAAACAAGGCTTCTAGACAAGAAATTTCTCTTGCATGGACAGGAAAACACAAAATCCTTATGCGTAAATTCAAACAAGGAAAAACTCATTACTCGCAAAGTCGTGAGGAAATATTCGCGGGTGAGCAGTCCCTGCCATTCTAACATACGATGTATACACATCTTTACCCTGGATCGTTCGGCCGACTAGGTACATCCGGATGCCGTATCCTCTCGATACGAAGGTAAGACCCAAAAGATCTTTCTTGAGGGCCTGGAATCGCACTCAAGCTGTGTCCTCCGGTATATTTCCGTGTCAACAACACGAACAAAAATCCTAGCGGACGCGCCGGGTACCCTCATAGGTTAAGTTCGACTCGGTAAGACCGGCCCAGCCGCAATGATCACCTCATCAGATTCGAGTTGGAGGTCTCGAATTTGCGTAGGCCAGAACTGTTTTTTGCCCTAGATGCAATTAATTGGCCCTGAGCTTTCGGGAGAGCCAAGCAACTGAGCCACACCCTTCTGCGAAAACAGCCAATACACTGGCACTTTTATTTTTTCGATACTCGAGTACAAGAAATGCATCACATACAGGGTACACACCCTCTTAAAACGGTTGAAGCTACCAGTTGAAAGGAAATCAAGACAAACTTTGAGCGTCTAGCCGACAAATTCTCATCCAAGTAAACGTTCAGGGGCTACTGACGAAGGGATGGATCCTGGACCTGTCGGATGAGCCTACCCGGTCTAAGGCCCAAGTCCCAAGCTCCAAGGGAGACGCCATGGACTGTTCTAGAAGGCCCAATCAAAGTCCACCTGCAAAGCCTTGCGGGTTAAGAAAGGAAACCTGTAACCGACTTAGGGTTAGGGTTTGTATCCCCCCAGGCACGGTTTGAGACCTGGCTATCTATATAAAGCCAGGAGAACCACCGGGGGAGGAGCCAAGCGATACCGCGCCATCAAAGCCTTGAGATCGGGATCATACTCTCGACTTGAGCATCCCCCATTGTAACTGATCTACTCGTTAATACAGATCAGCAGAAGCAGGAGTAAGGGTTTTACCTCTACAAGGGCCCCGAACCTGGGTAAATCGTGCCCCTGTTAGCCGACGATTGTCACCAGCGCCTACTCGTTCTCTTACTCGAAACCCTATCGGTTCATCCGAGGGACTTGTTGAGATGCATATTCGACACTTGGTTCTTTTGTTGTTTGATTCTTGCAAATGAGCGGGATAAGTATTACTCAGTTTGGTGTTTCTATCCTAAGCCTTTCTACCCAAAAACCAAACTCTATCTAGCACATTTGTCACTCCATTGAAACTAGGAAGTTTCGAGTCAGAAGGCAGCCGGAATTCAGTTTTGAACCGGAATATCCGTGTGGTACCGGAATATCTGGTTCATACTTTAACCGGAATATCCGGTCCGGCGAATCTCCACATATCTGGAGGAGCACGGGGTGGAGAGGCAGTTCCTGCCTTTCTCCCCCAAGTCCTCTTCTCCACCAAATCGTCGTCTCTCCGATTCTTGGCCTCCCGGGCCACTTCCTCCATGGGATCTATGAGTTCTTGCCCGGATCTTGTTCTCCATCACCTTGGGATCATTTCCATCCAAGCATCTTCATCCATGGACATCGTTAAGGTTCAAAATCTTTGAATCTTGGTGCCATAACCCTACCTCTCCATGGATTCGTGTTTTTCTTTTCAGTGCTTAGTAGTGGATGTTCCCTAAGGTATCTATTGCATGCTAGAGACAATAGTTTAGATTCTCGTATCACCGATCTAGTTTTTGAATCTAGGCAAGGATCAATCTAGTGCTGGAATCGTGCACCCGGAATATCCGGTTCAGTATTGAACCAGAATATCCGGATGAGTTCTGTCGTGCACCCGGAATATCCGGTACAGTATTGAACCGGAATATCCGGTTGAGTTCTGTCCCGAATTTCACCAGTACTTTTTTGCTCCTAACTAGAATTGATTCTCGAGCGTTGGGTGGACTCTTCCCTATTGGTTTATCAGTATGATTCCTTCATTGTTGGCATGTATGCACTTACCCCCATTGCTTCCTTTTATGTTATTCCTTCACAGGTAGCTCTCACGCTGACAATTTGGCCCTCGCAAGCGTCCTTCGTACAAGGACACTAGTGATGAGTACCCTAGTGACCCTCGTCCTCCAAGGAAAGCCGCTGCCAAGGGGAAGGCCAAGTCTATTGCCACTAAGCCATACTCAAAGAAGAAAAAGGGCAGGGAAATCAGGAAGAGCTACAAGTATGATGTGACTACTCAAGAGTTTGCACAGATTCGTCAGGGGGATTGGTACAACACTCCCAGAGATATCGAGTGTGAGGATGCTCAGTTCTGGTGCAGGGAGCAGTCCTACATCTTTGCTGACATATATTCTGACTACAAGTTCCCAATCCGTCAGATGCATCCCAACAAGTTCTAGTTCATCAGGGATAAGGAAGAATTTGCTGATGCTGCTAGTATCATTGAGAGGTATGGTCTTGTGAAGCTCTTAGAGACTCTTTTCCTCTACAACACCGATCTAGTTGTTCAGTTCATATCCACTCTGGTGTTTGACTCTGGTGTTCCGTGTTGTTTGAAGGGGATGACCCAGTCCACTCCTAGTGAGGCTCCATTTCACAGGCTGGGGTCGTTTTCTTGGTTACAAGCACAACTCTCATCCTCCACTTGGTCACCGTATGCATGATGTGGAGATACCTCAGAGGGAGAGGAGTATGGCTGAGATGTATGCTCCAGGATACACTGTTGGGAAGTTGGAAGGGCTTGTTCCATTCTATGATCAGCTCGTGCGCCTCTTCCAGTCCTTCTTGGTTCCTAGTGGAGGTAACAATGATGCTCTCACCAGTCCGCTTTGCAACCTTCTTATTCTGGCAAAGCAGTGTATGGAGGATGAGGATCCTACTGCTTCCTATACTGTGGATGTCATGTATATTATCTTCAATGAGCTACGCAATGCTATGATTGGTGGGAACACCATCCCATATGGACCCTATATTATGATGTTGATCAAGGATACCATGAAGAGGGACTTCAATGAGCTGCCATCGCAAGACCATGCCTTCGAGAAGTTGTATGTCAAGAGAAAGAAGGTTGTACGTGCTCTTGTTCCTCCTCATGAGGGTGGTTCCTCTATGGGAGGTGTTGCCCCTTCTAGTGCTCGCATGACTGACCCCTCCACCACTCTGCGCAATGTCAGGAAGCTTTCCTGTTTTCAGCGCAATGTGTTGTGCATGAAGGTGGATATACACAAGGAGCAGTACCAGGGATACCACAGGGACACTACTATGTCCAGCTCTCAGCGTCAGATTCTTCACCATGTGAGTGGTGCTACTGGTGATCTTCCTGCTGCCTTGTTCCAGAGTCTTATTCTCAGTGGGCTGCCAGAGACTGTACCCCTTGAGAGCGGATTGAGGATGCTCTTCGTCCCACTGCTGCTTCTTCTAGTACCCATGTTGGTGATGACTTCGAGGAGGAAGAACAGGATGTGGACGAGGATCAGGAGTCATCTGGGGAGGAGTATGAGCACTAGGATGCTTAGCTTGTCTATGGAACGCTATCACCACTACCTATCTCATGTTTGGTGTCTCGATACCAAAGGGGTAGAAGTAGTATTAGGCCCACGGGATTTGCATGGGTTTCGGGCACAAGCATATGATTTTACCATTTCTTGAGAGCTTGTGTCCATTTAGTCTTATTCATGAACTATTTGCTATTTGTTGTCTCGTTTAAAACTATGTGCTATTATGTGTTGTGAGACTATTGTGACTATGGTCTTTTCGTTATCTATGATTATCTATGTTCAGGATATTATCTATTATTGTGCTTCGGTATACTTGACATTATCTCTCCGCACAAGGTATCTCTCTCAAATTCCTCGCCATATTGGTTATAGTTTTTGTTGGCATGTTTGTTTTACTTGTTGGAAATTACTCCCCGTATGGATTTTGCACATTTTGCATTTGAGGCAAACATAAGATATGCATATGTGTAGGGGGAGCAATTTCCATGTTATTTCAAACATGCACTCGTCAAGGTTTTATTGCAAATCTTAGTATTGTCATCTAACACCAAAAAGGGGGAGATTGAAAGTGCATTTCATTTTCCCGTTGTTTTATGTGTTAGTTAACAATACTAAGTACATTATTTATCGAGGTGTTTAGTGTGCAGGTGTTATACTTAACATCCGGATCGATCACCAAAAAGATCGGTGAAGATTGGCCATTGAGATTTGAGACAGAGAGGAGCCGGATTATTCTAACCGGATTATTCCGGTTAGGATGATTCCTGTCCAGTTCGGGACAGAGATGAGCCGGAATATTCAAACCGGATTATTCATTCTGAACCGGATATTCCGATTGAGGAAGCTTTTGCTCAAAATCGACTAAGGACTGAAGATTGAAGTTTCAGAAGTGAACCAGATTATTCGTACCGGATTATTCCGAGTCTACTGGATAATCCGATTGAGGAGCAAGAAGGGGACAAAAGCCAGCCGGAATATTCATACCGGATTATTCATCCCCAATCAGATAATCCGGTTGGAGTCAACGCAGTCGACTGGATCTGAGGAAACTTGCCAACCGTATATTCCGGTAACCTTTTTCCTGCTCAAACGGCTAGATTTGAGGAGGGGGTATAAAAACCCCTCCTCTTCCTCCTTGATCTCTAGTTCGTCCAAAGCATTGAATAGCATTTATTGAGCTCACCAAATCTTCAATTACTCCCAATCCCTCCCACCGAACTTGTTGATCTTCGAAGGATTGAAGGAGAAGACCCCAATTACATCTTCACCAAGCCGTTCTTCATTCCCCCCTCATATTCTTGAGGGATTCGAGTCTAGGGTTTCCATTTGTGAAGAACCTAGACCTCTTGCTACTCTTGGTGATTCTTGGTGTTGGGAGCCCTCAATTTGGTTGTGGGTGTGTTCCCCAAGCTTGTTTGTAAATGATTCGATTCCCGCCTCAAAGGGGATCAATAGTGGAAGGTGAACTAGGCCTTTGTGGCGGGGTTCATCGGAGAATAGGGTGAGGCCTTTGTGGTGTTGAGTAGACCTACGTGGAGAGCTCACACCCTTCAAGTGAGACGTACTCCGTTAACAAGGAGGAACTCAGGATTACATCGTGTCTCCGCGTGCTTCATATCGGTTACCTTGTTCCCTTCCCTTTTACTTGTGCTTGTATTGTGTTTGTGCTTGTTGTTGTCATATAGGTAAATTCACCGTGGTTGCATTATCTAGAGAATTTACCTTTATGTCAAGCCTAATCTTGTAAGAAAATTAAAATTGGTCGTAGAACCTATTCACCCCCTCTAGGTGCCTTCACTATCCGTTCAGGAGGACACTAAGCACCACCGCCGGTACGCGGAGATTAACGACCTTCTTTTCCAATAGGGGGTCACCGGTGTTGGAGATATGCCCGAGAGACAATCATAGAGATGATGATATATCTATGTATCCATGATTTGTAATAATGTGTCTTGAATAATATCTCTATATTGATTGGCAAGTATGTGACTTGTTTGTGAAACTGTTTACTTACATGGTTATTCTAAATGTGTCCCTAGTCGGAGTTCATGTGAGGACACACCTGAACATTAGACTAGCACATGTATTGGTTGATGCCTATGTTTTGCAAGTCATAGTCTCATAGACATGGTGATGTCAAACTAATAATGTGAACTCATGTTATGAACATGGTGTTGGACTGTCCCACCTTGAGACATTAAAAGAATGTTAATAGTTCTCTCTCTACACGTTGTGCTTGCTTTGTCCTTAGACCTGAGATTATCGCATGTTCTTGAGATGTGAATTGACCTACATTGGGGCTATCAAACGCTACACCGTGACAGGGTAGTTATAAGGTAGCTTTTGGGTTTTTCATGAAGCATGCTGCAAGGCATGGTCAGTCAAGATGGAATTTGCCCCTCTCTTCACGAGAGAGAGATATTTCTCTGGCCCCTCGAGTGATCGGATCCAGAAATACATGGCCATGCTGAATAAGGTTAATAGTTAACCTGGTAAGAGATTCCGATTCACAGGATTGAGAAAGAGTGATCAGCTAGGAGCATGATCAAATATCATGAGGCAAAAGGAATAGCATAAACATATGATGGTTCGTCCAATGTGATCTTTATGCACGTTTAGGAGTTGGCACGTTTTGCTAGAATCCGCTGCCAACTATTGGCCGAGTAGCTGTACTTGTGTCATGTCTAAACATGCGTGAACCTATAGGGTCACACACTTAAGGTAGAAGAAGCATAATTCGGATTGGATCCGAAATGGGCTGGAAATGGACTCCAGAGTGGGTTGTTTAGTGGCAGCCCATTATTGGGACCATTATGGGGACGTCTATATAAAGGAGAGGAGGTTGTGTGTTTTAGGGTTGCTAATTCCGCACCATATTCCACCGCAGTCACTGTCTCTCCACGCCCCTGCCGCCCGCGTGGACCTAGCACTCCGGCGAGCGGTGCTTCCACGCTGCACGTGTGGATACCGATAGAGGTGTTGCATCTGTAGCACTTGGACGAGCCGCCAAGAGGAGTTGTTCGTGGGAGCGACGGGATCCGGAAGATTCGTACGACTACCCTGCCCCAATCACCTTCACCGACATCGGCACAACGCATCTAGTGGTAATCTCGTGATCTATATCTTGGAGCGGATCTTGCTTGACGCGGTAGAAATTTTCATTTACGCTAGTGTAGCCTACCCCGTTTTCCTACAACCGGGTAGCGCGAGCTCCAGTAGAAGCGGGAGGAGTGGCGTTGCGAGTACGAGGTGCATGGGTTCGTCTCCATCGACCTCGACGCTGATGAGGAGTGAGCGTTGCCGCCCACTAAGACTACGATGAGCCTATTTTTGGCCGTTAGGTTAGGGTTTAGAGTGTCCACAACAAGATTAGTGAAAATCTCGCCCCGAACTAGTGTAAATCTCCCGCGAACTAGTGTAATTTTGGATGAAGAACTTGATCGATGAACTAGTGACCTCCGGTGAATGACTTTTTCTTAAATTTTCAAGTTCTGTTTAGTGTTTCTGTTCTGCACGACGCACTTAGGGCTTCTAAAAACAAAAACAAAAAAATTACCTGCAAGATAAAGGGTCTACTAGAGATGCGCTTAGTCCTATTTGTATCAGGGACAAAAAGGAGGTAAGTAAAATTAGAAATTCTAAAATAGATAAAAACAAATTAGCATAACAAAAGGCTATATTGAAATGGTCAAATAAAAGTAAACCAAGGGAACAAATGGTAAAAAGGACGAACACAGCCAGTGAGGGGGTCTTCGGTAGTTCACCGGCTCTCAACTTCCCAAATTTCGTGTAAGAAGCTGCCCCGAACACCCCAAATCCGGGAAACTAACTCCACAGATTTGGCCCAAAACTACGTACAAAATGCGGAGCTAGCATTTTCGTCTGCTGCCGATTTGGAGAAGTTGGGGTTCCAATTAGCTACGGGAGCATGCCACCACGAAGTGATAAGCTGTCGAACCGTTTTTTTCTGTTCGTTCCCCGCGAGCATCTCTCTCCCGTTTCCCTCCCCTCTCTCTATTTATGCCAAGGGAAGCGTTGAGTGTCCCCCGGGGAATCAAAATGTCCCATCCCCCGGGTCGTTGGCCGTCCGATCAAAATAAGCCTGACCGTGTGATTGAAAACCGTCCTCGCGCACGAGAAAAGGAAACCGACGCACACCACCGCACGAACACAACGACGCCTTGCTGTCGCGAAGCTCGACGACGCCTCCCCACCGCTTGTTGGAGCACCAACCTCCAGGAATATCAGAACCGCCGCCCAACCCGACTACGACCGTCGGCACCCCATTGCATCATCCCAAAACTCTAGCCGTCACTGGCACCACTCGCCGGTGCCGCCATGTATATATAGCTTAAAAGGGCTAAAATTTTCTGCTACAATCTTTATGTTAATTTGCATAAGAGGGGGAAAAAATTGCTACAGAACTTCTCAGGATTAGAACCTCTTAAAAATAAATTGCATCACACAAAACAAGAAATTTTCTACAACAGATCTCAAGATTTGCATCAGAGGGAGAAAAAAAATGCTAAAAGAACTTCTCAGGATTAGCATCTCTTAAATATAAAATGCATCATACAATATACATAATTTGCTCCAACAGATCTCAAGATTTGCATCAAAAATGATTTTTTTGCTATAAAGGTTACACACATTTGCACAATCGACAAGTTGCATTATCGCAATAAGAAATTTTCTACAACAGATCTCAAGATTTGCATCAGAAAAGAAAAAAGAATTCTACAAAGGTTCAAAAAAAATTCCCAAAAAATCCATGGAACAGTTGTAACTCTGGCACCCACCGTCATCAGCAGCGCCGCCTGCTCCGCCACCCGTCGCTTGTGTGCTAGGACCACAAACCGCACCTCCACCATCCGGCGGTCTCCTTGCCGGCCCTCCCCTTGACCCCATCCACCGGGGAGAGCTCAGACTTCTCAGGCATAGCTCCTCCGGCGTACATATGGGCCTTGACCTTGCTGGCCTCGATGCGCCCACGTCGCAGTAGGTGAAGAGGGAGGGTCCATACATGCAGATGCGAAGTGGTGGTGTCGGTGGAGGCCACGCAGTGGGCGGCAGAGAACACCGTGGCCGAGTCGGCGACACACGGCTATGGCGAGGGTAGCACGCGTGGCTGGTGTTTCTCTGTCCAGGGTGGCCGAGATCGGGAAAAAGCAGAGGGAAAGAGAGAGGACGAGGATAAGAGTGTGATGTGTGGCTATGCTAGGGGATAAGGTCGTGTGTGGGCGATGTGTGGGTCCCGTGATGGACGCGTGTCATCAGAAGGATGCGGAGGACGCGTTGCTACGTTCCCCCAGGGATTTGGCAGTGTTTCTCTTCCGCCAAGACGCCCAGCCTGAACCCTAGGGCGGCACGCCACCGCCGCCACCTTGATTCCCCCTTCCGACGTCTGAATCCGTCGAACCTGCTTCTCTGACATCCATTGGAGTTCAGCATGAGCCGCCGCTTCCCTATCCTCACCCTAGGCTCCGCCCGGATCCTGCTTCCCCAACCACCGGTGGCCTCCGTGTTTCCTAGCGTCCTCCCGGGTCTCTGTCGTCCAAACCCCTTCTTCCTTGAGCTCCTTCGGCCGTCATGTCCCCACATCGACTGGGAACTCCGACAAGTCTGTAGCCTCCCTTGGCCGTTGGCAGCAGCTCAAACAGCCTGACCCATCCCGTACTTCTTCCTCTGGACCTGGGCCAAATCTATTGTTTGTTGGGCTTTTAGCCCAGCTAGAAAATAGGAGCTGCAGGGAACGTTTCCAGCTCCTCAGGAAATCACTAGAAAAAGGGAAACCTTCCAAAAGGTCACCTAGCGTGTGCTCCCCTTGCGACAAGTGTCACCTTCTCCTTCCCCCTAGCCTTCCAGGGGTGCTTGCATGCATGACAAGTGTCACCTCGAGAGAGTTTTGATGGGATTTTTTCCTTCCCACGCACAGACGTGTAGACGGGTGTGCATGCATTTATTTTGGGATTCATTTTTTCAAAATAAAATATCTCGTGAACCGTATTTTGAAATTATGAACCGTTTTCATATTTGAGATCCTCGCGTCGAGATCTTCAAAACTAGATCCCATGTTGATAGGTTTCGAGAAACTTTTTTTGTACACCCAGAATCAACACAGATGTACGCCCACAGATGTACGCCCAGGTGCAGTGACCGAAACATGTCTCAAGTGCAGTGCTGACATACACCCACGTGCAACACGGGTGTACGCCCAGTCGGTTGTACACCCAGGTGCAGAACCGGTGTACACCCAGGCGGATGTACACCCAGACAGGTGTACGCCCAGACGGTTGTACCTTCAAGTGCAGAGCCGATGTATATCCAGGCGGATGTACACCCACGTTACTACTGAAAATACACGGTGTACAAGCACACTACTAGTGGATGTACATAGTGTACATGGTGTACACTCACGTGTCTGCTACTGAATGTACACCCACGTTGCTACTAAAAGTATAAACTGTTGCTCAAAGTACAAAATGTATAGAACATGAAGTATAAAGTATGGAATTTTTTTCGAAACCTATCAATATGAGATCTAGTTTTGAAGATCTCGGCGCGAGGATCTTAAATATGAAACTGGTTCGTAATTTCGAAATACGATTCTTGAGTTATTTCATTTTAAAAAAGAATTTCAAAATAAATGCGTGCACACCCTCCGTCCGGTTCCTCGCGTACGAGCTCGCGACGTGACGCTCTCACGAGAGCTCATTCTTCCCTTCCGTTTCCTTCCGAGGGCCCCTTTGATTCAAAGGAACAACATGAGATTTTTGTAGGAAGGAATCCTATAGGAATTTTTTCTTTAGAGTTTGTTTGATTCATAGGATTACATCCTATAGGAAATATTCCCATAAGAATCTTGTAGTGCAAATCCTATAGGAAACTAACATGAGGTCCAATCTCATGAAAAAATTCCTTTACACAATCAAAGAGAATCACAGTTCCATAGGATTCAAGTTAACATGCCATCCCAATACTATATTATTCTTATTCCTATATTTTTCATATCCTATGAATCAAAGGAGCCCCGAGAGGGAAGCTTTTTTCTAGTGGTACCCATCTTTTCAGGAACTTTAAGAATCCTAGCGATGGAGTTGAGAGTGAGGATCTGAGGATTTTGAGAAGTTGGGACGTTAGAGCATCTCCAGTCGCGCCCCCCAAAGGTCGTCCCCAAGGCCTTTCCCATCCAGACGGGCCCCGAGCGCGCCCACTCGCGCCCCCAATGGGCTCTCCCGTACGGACTCACCCCCAGTTCCCGTATGGAAGCCTAGCCCAACCCCGCCGCGTAGGGGGCT
Organism: Alopecurus myosuroides; assembly: GCA_028641055.1. Classification (NCBI taxonomy): domain Eukaryota; kingdom Viridiplantae; phylum Streptophyta; class Magnoliopsida; order Poales; family Poaceae; genus Alopecurus; species Alopecurus myosuroides. The sequence goes on from CM054062.1 coordinate 264,611,832, forward strand.
CTCGTGGGGGCTCCAGATAGGAAGAAACGGCCGTGTGGCGCCCACGGGCCTGCCTTGTCAGTGAGACGGGCTCACACTCAAAGTGGCGCCCGATCTTCGTCTTCTCCCGAGGCGGCGCAGAAGCGCAGGGCCGCAGCGAGCCGTCATTTCGGCCAGTCGTGGCGCCCACGCAGAGGGCGCGTGGCTTCCCCACGCGGCCGCCGGAGCGGCCCTTTGGCCTACCGTGTCGGGTATAAGATGGCGCCCCCGCCGCTCTACGCGCCGCACTCGCCACTCTCCTCGCCGCACCCGCCACTCTCCTCGCCGCACTCGCCCCTCTCCTCGCCACACCGATGGAACCCCTCGCCGCCAACGGCTTCCCCCGCCGCTCCCTACTCAAACACCAGGCGCGCACTCTCTTTGCCTCCTGGTACCCGTGCCTGCCGGACATGCGCGCCGGGCACGAGTTCACCATTGGGCGCGCCAGCATTCCCATCCTAGACGCGCCCAAGGTGAGCGACGCCTCGTGGAATGTCGAGGTCCTCGCCCACTACCGGGAGAAGCTCAGCGACGAGCAGCGCGCTGACCCTGCCTGGGACCCGACGAACCCGGCGAGTGATACGTCGTAAACGTATCCTTAATTTCTGATGTTCCATGTTGTTTTCTTATTGTTTCCCACATGTTTGCTATACACTTTATGTCATATTTATCGATTTTCCGGACTAACCTATTGACAAGATGGCACAGAGTCAGTTCCCCGTTTTCTGATGTTTTTAGTTTCAGAAAATTGTTTTGGAAATATTCTTGGAATTGGAAAATTCAAAACCCAGAAGTCTTAGAAGTCCCGAAGGTTCCACGGAGTCCAAGTAGATGCTAGTAACTCCAACAGGGAGTATTTATGCTCGATAGTGGGTTCGTGCCTCCTTTGAATCTATGCTCGAGTGACAGAAACGTGACGGATGGAGGATGTGTTGTTGCCATTAGGGAGAAAACAACGGTGTTTACCTAGTTTACATTATTTACATTACACGCTTTGCTTACTGCGATAATATGTTGCTAGCAACTTAATAGCCAACGTTTGTTCGGATGATATTCGGATGGTGGATTATTAGACATAGATGCAGTTGGATGACGGTCTATGTATTTTGTTGTAATGCCCGCATGAATCACATAGTAATCCTTATGTCTTGCATATGCACTACGGTGCAGCCTTCATTTCTGTCAATTGCCCAGTTGTAATTTTTTCACCACACATGTTATTTATCTTTCACGGAGAGACACCACCGACCCCGGTCCATTTTCCTCATACTGATAAAACACCTACTGCTTTCACACTGCTGTCATACTGTTGCTACTGCTTTCATACTGTTTTCCATACCATACTTTGAACCTCTTTGTGTTCAGCAAAACCGGTGAGATTGACAACATCACTGCTATGTTGGGGCAAAGTGATTTGATTATGTTGTGAGGGTTCCACGTTGCAGCTGAACCTCAGCTGCATCAACCTTCAGAGATTGATTGTCCTCCTACTGGTCGATTCAACCTTGGTTTCTTTTCTGAAGGAAAACTTGTCGCTGCACTCTTCACAACCTTCCACTTGAGGTTACCAACGTTTGCATCAAAGTTTTCTGGCGTCGTTGCTAGGGAGAAAGAGAATTTCTGCAAGGGGATTCTCTTACTTCCAATCTCTTTTCTTTGTTTTTGTTTTGATTAGTTTATTTTATTTTGTCTTGTTTGCTTCTCTTTATCAAAAACACAAAAAAATAGTTCTTTTTCTAGTTGTTACTTTTGTTACCTCGTTGTTATTTTACATCATGTTGTTCCCTAAGTTTACCCGGAAAGATTTGCCGGTAGGAAGTGGTTCTATACTTGGAAAGGGTACCATTAAATAATTCTTTGATCATGTTAGTTAGCATGATAATTTTGAGGAAAAATCCATAATAGAACTTGCCCCAAATTATGAGACTGTTGCAACCTCTTTAGTTCACATGTTAGAAGCTAGGTTTGTTAAACTTCATCCCATATTACAGCATATGTTCCTCAACTTGGATAACATTAAAGATGTTGAAAAAATGAACTTTATCTTAGAAACCATGCATAAAGAATCTGGAGATGTTGCTATAGAAGCTAGAAAAGTCTTTGATCGTTTCAATATGCTTGGCTCGTGTGTAGATATTGTTCGTTGTCGCACCCGGACTTCTAAATGATACTCGCCGTTCCGTTGAACAGTAGTAGATTGGATTACGGGGCTTACCGGCACCCGCGTCCTCTTACGAGTAGGCCAACACACGTATGTGTGACAACCAACCCCTATCTGTTCAGCGTCGACGTAAACTATCCCATAGAAATAAGGATACTTCCATTGACGTACTTCAAACATACACACATGGTACGTCAACGGCGTTTGAACAAGTGATATCACAACAGATCTCTACGACACAAAAGATTGAAATAAGTTGCAAATAGCTCTCACTAGAGCAGAGATAGCAAATACAATCATCCAGAGGACACATGTCCCAACATATCATCATTACATCTCAGCGGAAGCATTCAACATGTCTGAGTACAGACAAGAACCAAAAAGGCCTAAGAGGCCGGAAACGAAAAGACGGAGCCCATCCACGAAGTCTCGGATCCTGCCCGGGTCCGCTATCTACTCGTCAGCAGTCTCGTCATACTCCACGTAGTAGCCACCATGTAGATCCTCGGAAACGTAGGTCTGCGGAAACCACAGCCCCAAAGGGGTCAGTACATAAACGTACTGGCAAGCAAGACTCACAGTTCACCAAAGTGTAACCCGTCAACACCAAGCACAGATGCTTTGGGTTCAACGGAAGAAAGGGGATATAAAGGATGCTGCAACTGGCTGCTCTAAACAACTACAGAGTTTCTACCACTTCCGGCTACCAGAAAGGAGATAAGATCGTGTATCGTAACCAACCTATCAACTAACCTCAAACAAACCCATCCTGGATCTCGCCCCTTATCCAAAGAAGCAACCCGAGGATAACTCACACAGTTGAATTAATGATGGTTCATATTATTGTGTCAATAAGCCTATTACTAGTCAAGTTGTTAATCATTGGGTGTAAGGTTGTTAATCATTAGGTTTAAGTTGTCCTGAGTACTTGTTAGCCAGTACTTTCACCAAGTAATCCATAACCGCGGAAAACACGGCTTCTCGAGAAGATTTATCCCTGCAGGGTTGCACCAATTTGGACGTACACGTATGAATAACCCGCCAGATGGAAAGTCCCTTCCACCAAGCGGGGCACTCAACACAACTCAAATCTTCTTCGCATCAAGCCCAAAGCGCCTTGGGCGCACGGCTAATCGAGCCCAGAAGAAAATGGACCCTCATAGCACTCTAAGACCGTGTCCCCCTATATGCCGACTACGAAAGTTCCACCCGGGTACCAAGGGCTCGCAAGATCATGCATGCAGCAAACGGAAAACCCGAACTAAATGAGGCGATTTGGACGAGATGCGAATCGAGTCAAATTGAGGGGGGCGCCCATACTCGCTTCCCACATGCGGGTAGTGCGCTCATCATGGATCAGTAGACAAGGCCCTTTTCCTATTAGGGTCGACACTAGCAGGCCTCAAAACCACAAAGGGCCTCCTGCCGGTGCCTTATCATCAAATTATTATTTAACAATAGCATTAGCATGATTGATTGATTAAACATCGAGCCCCCAGAACATAATAGAATTAGTAACAGAAAGTAACGGGTAACAGACTCGAGCAAAACAACCCTAAGCATGCTAGTAAGACACGGGCAACAAGCAATGGTTATAGGTATGGAGGTGAGGCAATATCAGGGTTAAGGGATTCATGTGATAGGTTCGTAACAGAAGCAACTAATCATAGGGCTGGCAGAATAGACAACGGAAAGTATCGATAACCAATGTTGAAAGGAACACGATGGTTCATGTGAGTGATAACTTGCCTGCAAACCCAGTAGCCTGGTACTGAGCTAACTCCTTAGAAGGGGGTGTCGTAAGTATCGTCGGTCTCAACGTCGTCGTGTATCCGAGAAGAAGCAAACAAACAAGACAGAAATATAAACAATCAATAACATGGCATAGTGCACAAACATGGGATGATGCATGACCATTTAATTGATGCATAGAAATAAACTAGTTGACAAGATAGCAACATGATTAAATGGACCCATATGCAATTGGATTGCATATGGAAAGCCCATGAATTATGGTTGAATTAATTGTTTTACAACTAATCATTATATGAAAGTGGATTAGCATGATGCATGGATGAGGAAAACAACAAAATAACAACAATAGAACCAATTGGAAATAAGGTTTACCAAGTTTAGGATTTTATTTATCAAGTTATGAAAATTTGCTTCTTAAAGGTGTTACACAAGCATTTGTTGTTTTCATCATTTTAAATTGTTCAAAACAGATAACAAAGTTCATATTTGAGTAAAACACAAAATTTTAGGTGGATTACATGTTTCACTTGTTGAAAAAGGATTTGGAATAATTTATTTATGAATTAAACAAGTGTAAGCAAGAATTAAATGAATTTAATTCAAACATGAACTTATTTGAATTTTTATTTGTTCAAAACATTAAACCAAATTCATATTTCAAAAGTTTATACTTTTATGGTTGGAAAACATATTTTATATGTCCCAAAAGGTTTTAATTTGATCAAGTTATGAATTTAACAATTTTAAATGAATTAAATAAGGTTTAAATTATTTAACCAATTTTAATTATTCAAAACATGAAACAAATTTTATATTTGAAAAGGTGGTTTAATTTTGCATGGAAAACATATTTCATTTGTTGAAATTGGATTTAAAATGAGCAAGTTATTATTTTGGCAATTTTAAATGCAATAATTAAGAAACAGTTGTTTTCAGCAATTTAAATTATTCAAAACAGCAAACAAAATTTATATTTGGAAAGTACATGAAAAGTTGATTGGAAAACATATTTAGTTTGTTGAATTTGGAATTTTTATGCCCAAGTTATGAATTTTGCAAAATTAAGTGATTTAAACAAGAATTCAAATGTTTCACCAATTTAAAATATTCAAAACAGTAAACAAATTTTATATTTGGATAGAACATTTAATTTGGTATTGAAAACATATTAAAAATGTTGGATTTGGAGTTAAAATGATTTTCTTATGCAATGTACAAGATTTAGTGTAATTCTGCCATTTTTAATTCATTAGGGACTTAGGAAAATTAACAGGGACTTGGAAATAATTTTTACAGGGCTAGAAAAATAAGGGCAGGGACCTGGGTGTGATTTCCTGTAAGATTCTGGTCCAAAACATTGCAAAATAAAAGGTGGTTTTATTCTGTGGGAGGGGGGATTCGATCCCCCCACCTCCTGGTGGCGCAGAGGGACAGGAACCAGTGGGCTAGGCGCTGTGTGTTGACAGGGAAGGGGCCTCGGGGGGTATAAGCTGGTGGTGCGGGCTGTTTCTGAAATTGCACGTAACTGAACCTGTACTGGTACTGCATCTCGACAGATAGATGGCCGCCGGTGGTTGCTGATCGCCGGAGGGCGCTGGGGCGTGGGGCTGCTGCGAGGGGGCGGGGTGCCGTGGGGAAGTAGCGGAGAGGGAGGAAGGTGGGTCGAGGTGGGGTGCTCACCTCGATCGCTCGACGCGGGAGGAGGGATCGGTGCAGGTTCTGATGGCGACAGACAGAGGGCGATGGTGGAGGAAACGTCGACGGCGGCGGGGCTACGTCGCCTCCCCGGCCTGGCCGAGGGCATGGAGGCGCGGAGGACGTCCCCCCGGTTCCATTCCCGGGCAAGGATGGCGCCGGCGGGGGCTAGGGCGACGGCGGCGAGCCAGCGCATCCACGGCCACCGCAGCTCCTATGCGGTTTAGAAATTCAGAAGAAAGCAGAGGGTTTTGGAGAGGAGATCGAGGGGAGAGGCAGGATGGCGGCGCTGTGGAGGAGGCTAGGGTTAGGTAGGGCTCGGGGGGTAGGTTAGTTTTATGGGGGAGAGGAACTTGTACGGCATGCCATCGGAGAGGTGAGGAAGCGATCGGGTAGAGGAGATGCTGTCGTACGAAGATGACGTAGGGGGGGGGGAGGAAGACGACAACAGAAGGTGGGCTGTGGGCTGCGTTTCTCCCCCCTATGAACCGTTTTGCTTTTTATTATTTTTGGCTTTTTTTTTGTGTAGCAATTAGAAAATGGAAGCAAAAGATAGGTTTTTGATTTGATAAAAATTTGGAAAAAATCATGTGGGTTTGTTATTCCAACATCTACCACTTGGCCACTTAAGTTTTTGAAATTCAAATTTATTTGTTGTTTTTGCACATTGGTTTGAATTGGAATAATTTGCAAATTAATTGATTAATATTTGGAAACAACAAGTTTAATAGGGTGAACCCTATTATTAATTGGATTAAAATATTAGAATGGTTTGGTGGTTTTCATGACTTGGAATTTGGTGCCGTTTGAATTTGCAGGGTATTTAATTGAATTTTATGATTAATTGGTTAATGAGACAATATTTTAAAATAGGGTGATCAAATGAGTTTATTTGGAAACAAATGAGCACATTTGTTTCGGTGTTTTTCACAATTTGAAAATGGTGCTGTTTGTACTTTAAATCAAATTTGGATGAATTTTTATTATTAAGTGCATTAAAGAAAACAAGATTTTAACTAGGGTGCACATTAGTGTTTAAATGGAACAAAAGATTGGAATTGTTTGAATGCAAATTATATTAAGTGGATTATCAAATACAAAATAAGAGTTGAGCTTTTTTTATTATTTCATGGAAACAAATGGAAGTTTTAATTGAACCATTTTATTTGGAGAGTTTTGTTTTGCAATTTTCATAACTTTCAACATGGTTGCTGTTTGGAAGAGTATCATAATTGAATTTGAAAAGGGTTTGATATTAAATGAATTTTTTATAGAAACAAAACAATAGTTTTGGAATCACACTTTAATGGAAACAAACAATTATTTTATTTTGAAATATCATTTTAGAAATTGTAACATCACAAGGATGAAACAAAAGGTTTGAATTTTGGTTTGAAATTCAAATAGAAAACAAAGGAAAACAAATGAAAACAGTTGGAAAACAAAAGGAAAACAAGCAAAACAATTGCAACCAACATGATGCCATGATGCAAAACATAAAATAACAGAGAGCAAAACATTCTAATGGCTATTTTTCATACTTGGGATGTTACAAAACGCCCCCCCCCCCTTGAAGGAATCGCGCCCCGAGATTCCTACTGAGAAAAGAAAGGGTCCGGAAACTTCTTGGGAAGATCCTCTTGAGCTGTGACACGTGAAACACATCGTGCACCTTGGATAGTTTCTGGAATTTCAAAACGATAGGTATTCCTGGCAACTCTTCCGGAAAGACGTCAGGGAATTTGGAAACCACCGGAACATTTTCAAGTAAAGGGAGAGTTTTGTATGGAGGTTGTATAGCTGGAATGAATTTGACTCATTTGTTGAATATATTATCTGGTCAGAAGGGTGGAACAGCGTTATTGATTAGACGCCGGTAGCAGAACTGAAATGGAAAGCAACAACAAGGTTTCAACGGATGAAAGGATCTTGAGAAGAACAGGATATCGAAGCAACATCGGGAAAAACGAGACCAAAAACTCCTGAGGTACTACGGAAAACCCATCCGGGCTTCTAAAGGATCAATATCTACTGCTTAAGGAATAGAGGATCTGCTTCCGGGGCTTACACGCCTCCGTTCTCAATCGTGAGTAGGCAACATGATAAATCATGTCACAACCACCTCCATTCCTATGGTCTAGTAGATATAACCATCCTAGAGAAACCAGGATTCGTGAAATCCTAACTTGAAAGTTTAGATGAGAAGGGAAAACAACGTTGCACTTCCTTACCAGAAAAAGGGAGGGTGGGTGGGGAAAGAAGAAAAAGAACAGAATTCCTACTCTCACGTTTCCTTTTTCCTATATAGCTACAAAATAGTTTCTAGACTCAACTGCGACCAGTAAAAGGGATCCTACAGGCAGACAGGCTCTGATACCATTTGTCGCACCCGGACTTCTAAAGGATACTCGTCGTTCCGTTGAACAGTAGTAGATTGGATTACGGGGCTAACCGGCACCCGCGTCCTCTTACGAGTAGGCCAACACACGTATGTGTGACAACCAACCCCTATCTGTTCAGCGTCGACGTAAACTATCCCATAGAAATCAGGATACTTCCATTGACGTACTTCAAACATACACACATGGTACATCAACGGCGTTTGAACAAGTGATATCACAACAGATCTCTACGACACAAAAGATTGAAATAAGTTGCAAATAGCTCTCACTAGAGCAGAGATAGCAAATACAATCATCCAGAGGACACATGTCCCAACATATCATCATTACATCTCAGCGGAAGCATTCAACATGTCTGAGTACAGACAAGAACCAAAAAGGCCTAAGAGGCCGGAAACGAAAAGACGGAGCCCATCCACGAAGTCTCGGATCCTGCCCGGGTCCGCTATCTACTCGTCAGCAGTCTCGTCATACTCCACGTAGTAGCCACCATGTAGATCCTCGGAAACGTAGGTCTGCGGAAACCACAGCCCCAAAGGGGTCAGTACATAAACGTACTGGCAAGCAAGACTCACAGTTCACCAAAGTGTAACCCGTCAACACCAAGCACAGATGCTTTGGGTTCAACGGAAGAAAGGGGATATAAAGGATGCTGCAACTGGCTGCTCTAAACAACTACAGAGTTTCTACCACTTCCGGCTACCAGAAAGGAGATAAGATCGTGTATCGTAACCAACCTATCAACTAACCTCAAACAAACCCATCCTGGATCTCGCCCCTTATCCAAAGAAGCAACCCGAGGATAACTCACACAGTTGAATTAATGATGGTTCATATTATTGTGTCAATAAGCCTATTACTAGTCAAGTTGTTAATCATTGGGTGTAAGGTTGTTAATCATTAGGTTTAAGTTGTCCTGAGTACTTGTTAGCCAGTACTTTCACCAAGTAATCCATAACCGCGGAAAACACGGCTTCTCGAGAAGATTTATCCCTGCAGGGTTGCACCAATTTGGCCGTACACGTATGAATAACCCGCCAGATGGAAAGTCCCTTCCACCAAGCGGGGCACTCAACACAACTCAACTCTTCTTCGCATCAAGCCCAAAGCACCTTGGGCGCACGGCTAATCGAGCCCAGAAGAAAATGGACCCTCATAGCACTCTAAGACCGTGTCCCCCTATATGTCGACTACGAAAGTTCCACCCGGGTACCAAGGGCTCGCAAGATCATGCATGCAGCAAATGGAAAACCCGAACTAAATGAGGCGATTTGGACGACATGCGAATCAAGTCAAATTGAGGGGGGCGCCCATGCTCGCTTCCCACATGCGGGTAGTGCGCTCATCATGGATCAGTAGACAAGACCCTTTTCCTATTAGGGTCGACACTAGCAGGCCTCAAAACCACAAAGGGCCTCCTGCCGGTGCCTTATCATCAAATTATTATTTAACAATAGCATTAGCATGATTGATTGATTAAACATCGAGCCCCCAGAACATAATAGAATTAGTAACAGAAAGTAACGGGTAACAGACTCGAGCAAAACAACCATAAGCATGCTAGTAAGACACGGGCAACAAGCAATGGTTATAGGTATGGAGGTGAGGCAATATAAGGGTTAAGGGATTCATGTGATAGGTTCGTAACAGAAGCAACTAATCATAGGGCTGGCAGAATAGACAACGGAAAGTATCGGTAACCAATGTTGAAAGGAACACGATGGTTCATGTGAGTGATAACTTGCCTGCAAACCCAGTAGCCTGGTACTGAGCTAACTCCTTAGAAGGGGTGTCGTAAGTATCGTCGGTCTCAACGTCGTCGTGTATCCGAGAAGAAGCAAACAAACAAGACAGAAATATAAACAATCAATAACATGGCATAGTGCACAAACATGGGATGATGCATGACCATTTAATTGATGCATAGAAATAAACTAGTTGACAAGATAGCAACATGATTAAATGGACCCATATGCAATTGGATTGCATATGGAAAGCCCATGAATTATGGTTGAATTAATTGTTTTACAACTAATCATTATATGAAAGTGGATTAGCATGATGCATGGATGAGGAAAACAACAAAATAACAACAATAGAACCAATTGGAAATAAGGTTTACCAAGTTTAGGATTTTATTTATCAAGTTATGAAAATTTGCTTCTTAAAGGTGTTACACAAGCATTTGTTGTTTTCATCATGTTAAATTGTTCAAAACAGATAACAAAGTTCATATTTGAGTAAAACACAAAATTTTAGGTGGATTACATGTTTCACTTGTTGAAAAAGGATTTGGAATAATTTATTTATGAATTAAACAAGTGTAAGCAAGAATTAAATGAATTTAATTCAAACATGAACTTATTTGAATTTTTATTTGTTCAAAACATTAAACCAAATTCATATTTCAAAAGTTTATACTTTTATGGTTGGAAAACATATTTTATATGTCCCAAAAGGTTTTAATTTGATCAAGTTATGAATTTAACAATTTTAAATGAATTAAATAAGGTTTAAATTATTTAACCAATTTTAATTATTCAAAACATGAAACAAATTTTATATTTGAAAAGGTGGTTTAATTTTGCATGGAAAACATATTTCATTTGTTGAAATTGGATTTAAAATGAGCAAGTTATTATTTTGGCAATTTTAAATGCAATAATTAAGAAACAGTTGTTTTCAGCAATTTAAATTATTCAAAACAGCAAACAAAATTTATATTTGGAAAGTACATGAAAAGTTGATTGGAAAACATATTTAGTTTGTTGAATTTGGAATTTTTATGCCCAAGTTATGAATTTTGCAAAATTAAGTGATTTAAACAAGAATTCAAATGTTTCACCAATTTAAAATATTCAAAACAGTAAACAAATTTTATATTTGGATAGAACATTTAATTTGGTATTGAAAATATATTTAAAATGTTGGATTTGGAGTTAAAATGATTTTCTTATGCAATGTACAAGATTTAGTGTAATTCTGCCATTTTTAATTCATTAGGGACTTAGGAAAATTAACAGGGACTTGGAAATAATTTTTACAGGGCTAGAAAAATAAGGGCAGGGACCTGGGTGTGATTTCCTGTAAGATTCTGGTCCAAAACATTGCAAAATAAAAGGTGGTTTTATTCTGTGGGAGGGGGGATTCGATCCCCCCACCTCCTGGTGGCGCAGAGGGACAGGAACCAGTGGGCTAGGCGCTGTGTGTTGACAGGGAAGGGGCCTCGGGGGGTATAAGCTGGTGGTGCGGGCTGTTTCTGAAATTGCACGTAACTGAACCTGTACTGGTACTGCATCTCGACAGATAGATGGCCGCCGGTGGTTGCTGATCGCCGGAGGGCGCTGGGGCGTGGGGCTGCTGCGAGGGGGCGGGGTGCCGTGGGGAAGTAGCGGAGAGGGAGGAAGGTGGGTCGAGGTGGGGTGCTCACCTCGATCGCTCGACGCAGGAGGAGGGATCGGTGCAGGTTCTGACGGCGACAGACAGAGGGCGATGGTGGAGGAAACGTCGACGGCGGCGGGGCTACGTCGCCTCCCCGGCCTGGCCGAGGGCATGGAGGCGCGGAGGACGTCCCCCCGGTTCCATTCCCGGGCAAGGATGGCGCCGGCGGGGGCTAGGGCGACGGCGGCGAGCCAGCGCATCCACGGCCACCGCAGCTCCTATGCGGTTCAGAAATTCAGAAGAAAGCAGAGGGTTTTGGAGAGGAGATCGAGGGGAGAGGCAGGATGGCGGCGCTGTGGAGGAGGCTAGGGTTAGGTAGGGCTCGGGGGGGTAGGTTAGTTTTATGGGGGGAGAGGAACTTGTACGGCATGCCATCGGAGAGGTGAGGAAGCGATCGGGTGGAGGAGATGCTGTCGTACGAAGATGACGTAGGGGGGGAGGAAGACGACAACAGAAGGTGGGCTGTGGGCTGCGTTTCTCCCCCCTCTGAACCGTTTTGCTTTTTATTATTTTTGGCTTTCTGTTTTTTTTTGTGTAGCAATTAGAAAATGGAAGCAAAAGATAGGTTTTTGATTTGATAAAAATTTGGAAAAAATCATGTGGATTTGTTATTCCAACATCTACCACTTGGCCACTTAAGTTTTTCAAATTCAAATTTATTTGTTGTTTTTGCACATTGGTTTGAATTGGAATAATTTGCAAATTAATTGATTAATATTTGAAAACAACAAGTTTAATAGGGTGAACCCTATTATTAATTGGATTAAAATATTAGAATGGTTTGGTAGTTTTCATGACTTGGAATTTGGTGCTGTTTGAATTTGCAGGGTATTTGATTGAATTTTATGATTAATTGGTTAATGAGACAATATTTTAAAATAGGGTGATCAAATGAGTTTATTTGGAAACAAATGAGCACATTTGTTTTGGTGTTTTTCACAATTTGAAAATGGTGCTGTTTGTACTTTAAATCAAATTTGGATGAATTTTTATTATTAAGTGCATTATAGAAAACAAGATTTTAACTAGGGTGCACATTAGTGTTTAAATGGAACAAAAGATTGGAACTGTTTGAATGCAAATTATATTAAGTGGATTATCAAATAACAAATAAGAGTTGAGCTTTTTTTTATTATTTCATGGAAACAAATGGAAGTTTTAATTGAACCATTTTATTTGGAGAGTTTGGTTTTGCAATTTTCATAACTTTCAACATGGTTGTTGTTTGGAAGAGTATCATAATTGAATTTGAAAAGGGTTTGATATTAAATGAATTTTTTATAGAAACAAAACAATAGTTTTGGAATCACACTTTAATGGAAACAAACAATTATTTTATTTTAAAATATCATTTTAGAAATTGTAACATCACAAGGATGAAACATAAGGTTTGAATTTTGGTTTGAAATTCAAATAGAAAACAAAGGAAAACAAATGAAAACAGTTGGAAAACAAAAGGAAAACAAGCAAAACAATTGCAACCAACATGATGCCATGATGCAAAACATAAAATAACAGAGAGCAAAACATTCTAATGGCTATTTTTCATACTTGGGATGTTACATTCATGCTCTTGAAAAACCCCGAATCTAATAACGTAAAAGAGGATAAAATACCAATCCCCTTTAAATTGGTAGCACTGCATGAAGCCCAAGAGAAGAATTTTGATTGGATTGTTCCTGAGAATTTATTTGATGAGAATAGTAAGGCTAAAAGATCTAAGAGAGGGGACTCTGAAACTCACTTAGATAAAATACAATGTATTATTAAGGAATTGCCAAATCTTTATTTGAATGCTCCTCCACTTGAAAGTACTTGACTCCACTTTTCTGGGCCTAGCTAAAATGCGTTAAAGAAAAGCACTTCTTGGGAGATAACCCATGGTTTTATTTTTGCTTTGTTTTTCTCTATTTTCTTTGAGTCAAGGGGTTGTATAATTCTGTAGCAACTCCTTTGTATCTTTATTTTCATATTTTAGTAGTGCCAACTAAGGTTTCTGACGAGAGTTGGAGTTGGTTTTCGGATTTCTGCGCAGGAAACAGATTTCTCCTGTTCACCGTAAAAAATCGTAAAAATCACAGAAAACCGGAATGACCTGAAATTGTTTGTGCTTATTCCTCGTCTAATTCCGCAAGTTTTTCGATCTGAGCAACGTAAGTGCCTCAAAAAAATTCTTCTTTACGGAATGTTCTAGTTTTGACACATTCTGCCATTTTTCTTACATTTGCTCTTTTGCGATGTCAAGTAGATTTCTTTGCTTCACGAAACATAAGTGGATGTAGTTTATGTTTAAAAGTATCAATAGAACTTGTTCCATACAGAACTAATGGATTTTGAATTGTTTCACTAACCCTCTAAAGCGAATTACTCTTTGAGTGTGGTGTGAAGAAAGTTTTCAAGTGTCAAGAGAAGAGGGTGATATATGTGATCAAGAAGAGTGCAAGGTTAAAGCTTGGGGATCCCCCGTGGTTCATCCAAGCATATTTTTAGAAGACTCAAGCATCTAAGCTTGGGGATGCCCAAGGCATCCCCTTCTTCATCAATAATCTATCAGGTCACTTCTAGTGAAACTATATTTTTATTCGGTCATATCATATGAAGTTTACTTGGAGCGTCTGTTTGTTTTTCTTTTATTTTGTTTTCCTTTGTTCTCTTTTGTTTTTCTTGCTGCAATAATATAGTTGGACCCTAGAATTACTTGTTTGGGAGATAGACACGCTCCGTTTTTTTCGTTTGAATACTTGATATGCTAGTATTCTTAGTTTTTCTTCTAGCTGCTGCAAAAATTCTTGTTTAGCTCTTGTTTTCATTGCATCTCTTGTTCAGAGCTGTTAGTTTTAGTAGTGTTATGTGAGTACTCTCATGTTTGCTTGCTTTAGCATTTAGAGAGTTTTTGTTAAAAACATGTTTTTTATGGTGCTTGTTGGGAAAAGAAACTGATGCTTGTAGTAGAATTTATAGTGGTGCAAGTAGAAGCTTGTATAGACTGTGGCTAGACTTTTTCATATCATGCTAGATGTTATTTTTAATTCTAAAGACTTGTGGTTATTTAGTACCATGATTATCCTCAAATAGCTGAGAGTGTTTAATGTGCCATTGAAAGAATCATGAGTTGTTCTTGTCATATTGAAGCATAAATTTGTGGTGTTCTCCTTTGAATGTTTTATTTGGTTGACTTGGCGCATGCTCACACCATGTTTATGACTATGAACCAGTCACTTATAGCCTCTATGATCATTTAGTTTTTGAACTTGTGGTACCACTTATGCTTTGATTAATGTTGTTTTTGTCGCTATGCATGATTATGGCTCTGTTACCTAACATAATCTACTTTAAAACTTTGTGTAGATGGCAGTTGTCTTCACCAAGTCCTTCCGGCTGGGATCGCATGCACCTTGCTACCACCGCTTTGAGGAGAATTTGATCAAGATGACTCGTCTTATCAGTCGTCCCCTACTTGAGTTGAAGGGAGCCCAGATTCACCATGATGGACGAGAATTGTCTTGGTTGGTGGTCTGCACCATCCGTGCACCGTTGCTAGCACCGTCAACCCCAGAGATCACTTGGGAAGTTGTGGAGAACAGTTGGGAAGATGGTATCCTTAGAGTGATGCAGCTGACCATTGCCAAGCTGGCAAACTTGTTTCGCCGCAAGTTTGAAGGCACTCCCTATAGATATTTTGGAAGACGCGACGAGGATGACAAGCCGTTAGAAGTCACTGGAGACTTTGTGTTTGTGTCGTGTGAACTCTTCTAAAGAGTCATGTGTGTGCTAGTTCTGTGTAAGCCTTATGATTAGGCCATGTGAACCTTTGAAATTAAGTTATGCTGTCAAGACTCTGTTTCATGTATATGTTAGTCTTTGGTGGAGTTCGTGATTGCTTCTTAGATGCTTGTTTGTTGTTGTGTTACCTACCGTTCTCATCTCCGTTATGAGCCGGTATGTGTCACGAGTTTTCAAACCAAAACCAGTTTTTTGTTAGTTACTCTCGTCTTATACCGTTCTTTTTCTTCAGCATGGCTAGCGATTTACCTCCATCTTCGGAGCCGACAGTTTCCCAACTGTTTGCTCTGATCATGGAAGAGCGTGAAGCCGCTCATGCTGAACACGTTGCCACCGATGCTGCCCTGGAGCAGTTGACTCAGCTTGTCATCACCAACGCTGAGAATACTGCGATCCTCATGAGAGGGTACCAGCACCTACTTTCTAGAGAGAGCCGCAAAAGGAAGATAGTGACGCCAGGAGAACCTAGTTCATGTGTGACTCGCAGTACCTTACCTGCGATGCCGCAACCTCCCAGGAGGCATGTGAACGTCAGGCCTAGGACCAAGACATGCTTTCGTAGGGAGGAAGGACATATTGCTCGCGAGTGTCCCAAGAAGAACCATGTTCTAGTTCATCCTGATGAACCCCAAGAAAACCAAGGTCCATCCCTGAAGAAACGCAAGGATCTGATGAGTGGACCTCGAGACCAAGATGATGTTGCAGAAGCACCTGCGACTCATGCCATAGCTAATGGTACATTTTTTAACCAAACCTGTGAACCCCATAGTGTGTTTGCTTTCGTACCCTAGGAAATCCGACGTAAACAGAACACTAGAAGTGTCACGTCGGACTAGAAAAAGTATCTTTAAAATTAACAATACTAACATAACTTCATCTAATTTTAGTTTAATACCTTACAGAGTACCTTACCGAGTAACTTAGGGAGTTGGTATCACCTAACACCAGTTTGAAAATTTCTAGCCAACTTTTTCTAAAACCAAAGTGAAAGGTGCCCTAGGATGATTCTATAGCTGTTTTGAAGAAAGTCAAAGGTTGGAAAATAATATTGGATCGATAAACTATGATTGTTACTAGGCAAAAAGATCTCTCGTATATATGTTTTGGAGGAACCAGATTTTTGGAAATGAGATGGTGGAAAACTCATTTGAGGTTTATCTTAGGAAGGAAAGATTGAGGATCATATGATTTTAGTGGAGTTGAATTATGATATAATATCCAGGGATAACCAGTTGTGGACCCCAAAAATTTGGAAGTTATCAGTAACTAAAATTTGTAGCCTGGAAGAAATGATTTGAGGTTTAGAAAGATTGGTGGAAATTACTGGATTTTAGGAAGCAATTGATGTATAAGGAGATTGGATTAATTAGAAGCAGTATGTTGAGAATAATTTGTGATATCGCAATAATGATAATAATGTTTGCCTAGGTAATTCTTATCTTGGATTTTAGTGAAAGGGTTAATTCTAGTGAGCAGATCATGTTGGATTGGGATAGATAAATGATTTATAATTACAGATGGGTTGGATAAATATGGGACTTGATATAGGAAGAGATTCGTGGATATAAAATGATGATTTTGGATTTTTGAAGAAATCAATATGGCTTGGATTTAGTAAGTGAGCATTCTCAATGATATATTCTCGGAGCTTGTCACGCTCTATTGAGATTGTTTGGGGAGGATGATTTAGCGTTGATCATGAGATAAGAGTTGGAGTATTCGAAAGGATTTATAGTGGTAGTACAGAGTTGTGCTTGTTGCATTTGATGGTTTAGCCTTAGCAATATGATCTGGATGAAATACTTTTGAGGGAGACAAATGATTTGAAACTTGATATCTAGGAGTGTATTAGATTAAGAGGAAGATAGTGGATTTAACCTGGATGTTAGAAAATGAGCAATGGAAAGCTTATGCTTAATAAGGATTGGTAGATGTCTTTTAATTGACCCATATAGTGAAGAGAAAGTTCATGCCCCCAAAGGAGAAATAGTGGCATGGTAACCTATTAGAGAGGAAGGAATGAGATCTCTGTGTGAAGAATAACCCCTGGTGTGATATCATTGGTTTTGAGGAACGATACGTTGAGGTTTAGCTTATGGCACCAGACCTTTCAAAAGAAAAAAAAACTAAATTGCCGGTGGATTTTGGTAAGATTAATCAAAGGGAGGAAGCACCTGTGTTTAATGTTACCAACCACCAAAACATGCTTTTGTAAAACAAAATTCATCTAACATTTTTGTTTTGACCATACCCTCTTTTCGCTTGCCTGCGAATCTCGGGACGAGATTCTTTTAAGGGGGGAAGGTCTGTCACACCCAAGTTTTTGGATTCTTGTACTGTGCTCAAGAAGACAAAAATTAGGGCCAACAATTTTTTTTCTAACAACATGATTGTTTGAACTAACATGTGTTTATTATCTCAATAATATTTGCAATGCAAGTTTTGTTTCTTTATAAAACCAATACCAAATTTTCCTGAAAACAAATTCTATTATCTTTCCTGATAATTTTCCCTGATGTTTTCCTGATGTTACTTGAGTGGACTTTTATTCCAAGACTTGGATTATTCTTGGTTGCATCTTAAAACAAACTTTTAACTTTGTTGGATCCAAGAAAACAAGTTTTCAAAATGATTTATGAAAGTTTTCTTTTAAGTTTTCTATAGAAAACTATTCCTGAAAATATAGCCAAGTACCTGTTTTCTACCTTTGTTTTCACTAGGCTATAAATTGTTATTTTATATTTTCTTGAATTTTATATGATCCTTGACACATGTACTACAAATCCATAAGCTTAGATTTATTTTTGGATAAATAAAAATTATCTTTTGCTTGTTGTTTTTGTGGTATAGAATTAAGGCAGAAAAAGGCATTTTTTGAAAAACGGAGAAAAACAGAAAGTACACCTTTTTCCACATTGTTTTCATGGCCTTAAACTATTTAAAAATTGTTTTCAAAAGATGTTTGTGAAATTTTATACCATGGTTAACAAGTTCCCACATTGAAAACAAATTTTGGAAACCATTTGAACCTTGAAAACAACCTTAACTTTTTGATGATTTAATCTGTTTCCAACACTTAGAAAATTTTCTAAGTCTAAACTGAATTTTCTGAATTTTGTGAACAGTAAGAGATACACTTTTGATCAGTTGATTTCTTTGTGTTTCTTTGTAATTTTTGAAGTGTGACCATGCCTAATGTGTTGACCACATATCTAACTCGAACCAGGATGCTTTGACGTGCTTCTAGAAGCCTTGTAGATGAAGATATCTAAGAGAGAGAAGGTGATGGGGTGGAATGGTATGGAGACCCATACCTTGACCTTTTGACCCAACCCTTGACTCAACTTGCCTCCAAAGGCCAGCATATGACCTTGCCCATGTGTTCTCTGCCCTGGACAACCAGTGCACGAGTGGGAGTGGCCAAAAGACCCCCTGGGCACCCTCATGCCACCCATTGGCATCAACCCGAGCCCTCCCTTTCCCTTTCTTGCCCTTGCCTTCAACTACAAGACTCCAGAGCCCATCCCCTTGCGCCACTTCCCTCCTCACTCTCACACCACACTCCCCAGCTCGAGATCCAGCACTGCCTAGCCCTAGGAGCGTGCACGAGCACGTGTACTGGCTGCCGGTGACCGTGCTCGGCTCGAGGTAGTTCTGCACGACCCATGCATTCCCCACTCCCTCCACTGCCCTAGATCTACTCCTCGTGCTCCACTGACCCTCCCTGACCTTCTCCCGTGGTCGCTCGATTGCAGGGACGCCACCGCCGTCAACCTCGCCGCCGTGGACGCTCTATGTCGCGCCGCCGCCTGGAGCCGCGCCCGCGTCCAAGCTCTGCTCCCCTCGACTCCCGCGCCAGCCCTCCCCGAGCCCCCACGGTGAGCTACTGGCCGTCGCCGTTTTCCCGTCGTACAGGTGAGAGAGAGAGGAGGGGAGAGGAAGAAGATGCACGTGTGTCATTGATCTGTTGATCAACGGGCCACGTTTGAACCAGCGCGTTCCCGCACCCGCACGTTGAGTGGAACTGGGCCGCTCGACCGCTTAGCTGGGCCGCGCCGCAGAGAACCCAGCCCGCGTGACTGTTTATTTTTCCTTTTTGGTTTTTAACAGAAACTTGACGGTTTACTTTGGACGTATGAAAAATACCAAACGTGCAAAATAAAATCTACTAAAAATCATGAGCCTAACCCTATGAGTTACTAACCACATAAAAATTTCAGATCTAAGTTTTGGACTATATTTTTCTCACATTGACTGTTTTGCCACAGAGGACCTATGAACATGTTTTGAACATAACTTTTTAAATCTATAACTAAAATGGAAAAACAATTTTTTTTTGGATAGCCCTTGAACACATCTATCCATAGCACTTGGCCTCACATCAAGGTGAGCTATCAAATGGAAATGCCATCCATTTTGGTAAAAGACCAGTAGCCTCTTATGTGATTTTTAGAATGAGTTTAAAAATTATTTTTGAAGTAAACCCAAATGGATGAGTTTGATATTGACTAGATATATCTAATCCTAGCTTATATTAATTTTTGGAGCTCTAGAATATTTTTGGTGAGCAGATCTAGAAAACAGCACTTTCCTGTTTTTGTTTCTAGTTGTGTTTTTGTTTGAAATGGAATGTCTGATTGTTGAATCTTGTTTCCTAGCATGTGTAGAGTTGATATCACTTGGTATTAGGTTGTTATCTTGCAGTACATCTACCTTAGAAAGTGTGTGCATGTTTGGAAAGTCAAATAGAAGTAGAACTAGCAATTGTTATCTTCTAGTTTTATTTTTAGATTATTGTGTGAGCTAGATCTTTGTGTACTTGATTGACTAAGTTTAGGCTATGCTAGAAATGGGTCCAGTACCATTTTGGTACTGTTATTTTGAATTTATTGCCTCTGTTAGCTTGCATGTTAATTTATAGCAAAGCATGTATAAGTCTTGTTATTTGTTTGCACTAGTTTTGTTTCACCAGAAGGGATAGCATTGTTTCATTTATTTTTTCATACACTTTTGTCATGAGTAACCAGAGGCTTTGTACCTATTTTGCCTTGGTATTAGTGGTCCCATAACCCACTGGTCCCATTGCATCTTGGTTGAGGATGAAAATCCCCAACCATACATGGGTGTGAAAATAACATGTTTTATTATATGATTGATTGTTATTTTTCCACCATGGAAAATAGATTGTTTGTTTCACTTATGCAAGTGAAAAGATTATTTCTTCTTTGTAAATACTAGTATTTTTAGATGTTATTCATTTGTTAGCATAATATCCCTTAGGGGTATCATGTTAAGAGATGTTTCCCTATTGATTGCTTTAATTGAATTGTTTGCTAATAGAATAATTTCCTTGTGATTGATAGATTGTTTGTGAATAATTTCCAATTCAGTGTTTGGATTTTTGAAAAGTTTTAGTTAACTTTTCATTGAGTGCATACCTACTGGTTGTGTAGTTTATACTTTGTTTTGCTTGATATTTAATTAATTAGACAAGCATGTATTACTAAAATTGGTTTATGCATGCTTAATGGTTGTTTCATAGAATTCTTTTGAGATTTGTGCTTACTAGCATGTGTAAGATTTGTGTAATGTTAGTAGGTATATTTATGTTCATGATTTTCTTGTTAAGGATTAAGCATCCTTGTAGCATTGTTTGCTTCTCTAGTGTTGATCTAGTGTCGCCACTAGAAATTGTGGTTTTGCTCCAGTATTGTTGTCTTAATTTTTATGAGTGTATTATTTATCCAAGCATGTTTAGGGTGTCAATGCTTCTGTTATGATGCCATGACATTTTGAGTTGCATGTACTATAGTTGTAGAATATAAATATTCCTTATAGCATGCTTGTGTAGAATTTTCCATACTAGTATGCTATTAGTGCAGTCATGTTTTTATGCAATTTGTTAGGAGTATTATCTTAAGTGATGATTGTGTTTTAGATTATATTTTATGGCTTCTTATGATTGATTTTAGCTACTGGCTGTTTGTTAAATTTTCATGATTGATGGATTCCATAACTTCAAATAGACATTAGCATAGTCAATAAATAGTTTATTCAGCTATGTTGTGTTTGCCTGCTGTTTGGAAATTGTCTGAGTGATTACCTTAGCATGAGTATTGTACTTGTGCTATTTGTTGTGCTAGTGTTTTTGTTGTGCTTTGGTAGTATCTTGTTATCTAAGAATTAGTTTAATCATGACTGGTTTGGTGACGATAGCTTGTGTGTTGCTAATATCCACTGCCATGGGTATCGTTCTGTTTGATGGTTATTATTTTAGTAACCTCACCTTTTGTACCCACAAGCTATATTTTTAGCTTCTTAGATACCTTATTGTGAGAGTGGTACACCCACTCCATATATGGTATGTAAGATGTGGGATATGGTTTCTCAACCATATGTTTGTTTGGCGATAGTTTTGTACCATGAGGGTTTGTGAGAAAGTTTTCGCGATAATTTTTTAGTGATTGCGCTGGTAAACCTTTGCTTGTTGTATGTGTTGTTTAGTATAGTTGTTTGGTCTTTAGATCTTAGAGTGTGTCTTTATTTTGTTTACGACGCTAGAAAACGAAGAAGAAGAAGAAGAAGTTGTGGAGCGGTGCGTCAAGCTCAAACTACTTCAAGGCCAGGGACACTAAGAGTTTTAAGGCAAGCCATCTTGATGCTTGCTGTTACAATACACTTATCATTATCTATCATGCATGTTTTACTTCTGAAAGTTTTACAAAAACTTTGATTATCAAAAAAACTATTTTTGAGTGACTATTACTACTACTACTATTTATACTATGCCAGTAGTTGATACTTGGTGTTACCAAGCCCATAGCCACCATATGGGCTTTATTACCATCACAAGTATTAGTCCCTAAGTGGACACCCTAAAAATGTGTTTTCACAAAACAAAGGCTTTATGGAAAACCCGGAGAAAAGGCTGAGCCTCATTCACCGGAGGAATGCTGAAGTGGTCATTTTTGGGAAAAAGATGTTTTACAAAAATGACACATAACCTAGTCTTCGCCGGACAAACTTTACCGTACTGCCACCCTACCCCAACATGGGCAGGGGGGCTATCTTGAAGTTTGTTCTTGTTAGTGTGTGGTCTATCTCAATTGGTATAAGGGGACGGAATCCCTCGAACCGAATGTCGCCAAGTTTTGAAACGTGTGACATATAAAGTGTGGGATTAAGTTTCCCTCCAGATGCATCCGTTGAGGCTCTTGTCTAGGCAGGGTGGGACCTGATGCCGGGGAGCATATACTCAACTGAAGGGATAGGCATATTCTAGTTTGAACATAGTGGATGGTTAGGTTCAGTTATCTGATGTTTACATATTGTTGTTACAGTCCGTGGTTGTTCACAGCGGATGTACTGGATCTGGTGGATGTGTACACCTTTGCAGAGTACAACTATTTCGAAGTAGCCGCCTCCTCGGAAATGGACAGTTGAATGGCCATGTTGCTAGCATTGTGTCAATGTTTTCAAAAAGGAGTTTTCAAAAAGGTGTTGGGCTTATGAAGTATCGAAAGGAGGAAATCTCGTTCCGTGGAGGTACCGATGATAAAAAGCTAGAAGTTATTTTACAAAAAGTTTTGCAAAGAGAAAATCTTCTTTTACAAATGAGTTTATAAAACCTCTTGTACATGTGATATCTACAAGAGAAAGAAAAACTATATTATTTTATTTTGAAGTATCTTCTTCAACGAAGATACAGAGGTTTTATTTAAAATCAACTATGATATGTCTTACATATATCATGGGTAGTGAACCCTATGTATAGCCTACGTATTTCCACCATATAAGCATACTTGCATTTGGTAAGTTACATGATGGATGTCTTGCTGAGTACATTCAAATGTACTCATATTGGTTTCGTCCCTCGTATCAACTTGCCAGATATCGAGAAGGAGTCTCAGAAGGAGACCAACGAGGAGGAGTACGGAGCTGATGGCTTTGCGAACTAGGATCGTCTCCCAGTCAGCAGCCTGTAGGTTAAGGCGTGACTTGGGCTCTACTACGTATTTGTGTGTGTTTAGTCTTCCGCTGTGTGTTGTGTGTTTGCCCTGCGTGGCAGTTGTGTAGACCTGGTCATGTGACCATGTCCCCTTTGTAAGTGTTTATGCAACCGTGTATTGGATATTGTATCTGTGTACCAACTTGATATGTTGTTCACGACTGGTGTGATCTGGGATCGTGAATGTATGCATATCGAAGGTGTCCTTGAATAGTGGTTCTGGGGCGGACCTTACGATCCTGCAGATTGATATACTTCACGTTGTCTATTATTAGTTCGTTGGCATCTTTTCATGGTTTGCATAACTGTTGGGTGACTTTTATTTTCCATACTCTTATTATGGATTGCCACGGCACTTGATCATATAGTGAGTATATTTACATCATATGAAACAAATGTTTTCGTAAAAGTCTTCTATTGCACTCAGTTGTCATTAAATTGCTTGAGGACAAGCAATAAGCTAAGCTTGGGGGAGTTGATACGTCGAAAATGTATCTCTTTTTCCGAACACTTCTCTTATTATTTTCCTCTAAATTTGTGAGTTTTGGATACCACTAACACGGACTAACGCTATTTTCAGAAGAATTACCTTGTTTTCTTGTTTTTGTGCAGAAAAATCAACTTTCGGGAAATTTCCCAGAAAAGACCCCATTGGTCCTAAAACACCAGAAGACACCGGAAGCCAGAAGGAGGCCAGGAGAGGGGCCAGGAGGGGGCCACACCACCCCCTGGCGCGCCCCCCTTGGTCGCGCCGCCAGGTGGTGTGGGCCACCCAGGCACCCCCTCGGGCTCCCCTTTTGGCTACTTATTGCCCTTAACCCTAAAACATCAGGGGGTTCGTCATATTCCACAGAAACACAACAGAGCGCCGCTGCCACCCCGAAACTCAATTCGGGGATCAGAAGTTCCTGTTCTCGCACCCTGCCGCGACGGGGATTCGAAGGAGATCATCGCCATTGACACCGCCACTCCTTCCCAATCAAACATCCATGTTTCCCCGTCCATGAGTGAGTAAACCCCGTTGTAGGCTGAGAGGGATGGAAGGGATTGGATGAGATTGATCATGTAATAATGCGAGATTGTTAGGGCATAGTGCCTAGTATCCATTGTTAATGTTTTCTACCGTTGTTGCAACTTGTTATGCTTAATTCTTTTCACTAGGGCCCGAGTGCCATGATTTCATATCTGAACATGTTATTTTTCATGAGTATCATTGTGTTTCTTGATCATACCTGCAAGATTTTTACACATATTATTGTCCGGAACCCGAAGCCCCAAAGTGACAGAAATTGGGACAACCAGAGGGGATGGTTGTGATGTGAGGATCACATGTGTTCGCTCCGGTGCTTTATTAAAAGGAGCACCTTAATTACCAGTAGTTTCCCTAGAGGCCCCGCTGCCACGGGCTAGTAGAACAAAAGATGTTGTGCAAGTTTCTCATTGCGAGCATGTATGACTATATTGGAACACATGCCTATGGTTTGCCTAAATGTTGAATAATTTATTATTATTATCTGCAATGCCCACATTATTATTATTACATGACCCTTGTCATCCATGCAACGCCCGTCCATCCATTCCCTCTATGCCTACGGTACTTCCCATCCTGCTGTTTTCCGTGATTGCTATCGTTGTTACTATTTTACTACTGCTGTTATTTTATTTCTACTACTGCTATAAAACTGTTACCACTGATAAATTGTTGCGAGCAAGTCTACTTTCAGGTGCAGCTGAATTGACAACTCAGTTGTTAAGGCATATAAATATTCTTTGTCTCCCCTTGTGTCGAATCAATAAATTTGGGTTTTACTTCCCTCAAAGACTCTTGCGATCCCCTATACTTGTGGGTCATCAGCCACTCGTTGCAATTATTATTACTGTCTTTTATTTACTTGCACTTCATTTATCTGCTATATAAAAAACTACCGAAAACTTGTCGGCTGGTGTTTATAGTGAATCCTTTATGCAAACTGCTTGTCAACACCTTCTGCTCCTCGTTGGGTTTGACACACTTATTTATCCAAACTACGACGATACACCCCCTATACTTGTGGGTCATTTATGGATGACGTTGGTAAACCCCAAGAGAAAGGTTGTGAAGAGTGTAGCGACAAGTTTTCCCTTAGAAAAGAAACGAAGGTTGAATCGACCAGTAGGAGGACAAGCAACTTCTGAAGGTTGATGCAGTTGATGTGGTACAACACAGTACCGGTTCAGCAACAATGTGGAACCTACACAACACAATCAATTCACTTTGCCCCAACAAAGCAGTGAGGTTGTTAATCTCACTGGTTTTGCTGATAACAAAGAGGTTAAATGTATGGTGTGGAAAACAGTAGGAAACAATGTGAAAACAATAGTAGCAGTGTGAAAACAGTGGAAATAGTGCGAAAACAGTAATTGTAGTGGATGTATAATCAATATGAGAAAATGGACCGGGGTCCATAGTTCACTAGTGGTGTCTCTACATAAAAGATAGATACCAAGTGTGGTGAACAAATTACAGTTGCGCAATTGCTAGATATTGAAACATGCATGACATGATGATTACTATGTGATTCATGCGGGAATTACAACAAGACTCATAGACTGTCATCCAACTGCCTCTATGACTAATAATCGACCCTCGGAATATCATACGAATAATCTTTGGGTATTAAGTTGCAAGAAACAGATAATTGCATTAAGAAAAGTGTGTAATGTAAGAAATGTAAACATCGGTGTTTTCTCCGTAATGGCAACAACACATCCTCCATCCGTTACATTTTTGTCACTGAGCACAGATGCAAAGGAGGCATGAACCCACTATTGAGCATAAATACCCCCTCTTGGAGTCACTAGCATATACTTGGCCATAGCATCTACTAACAGTAAAGAGCATGCAAGATCATAAATAACATACACATGAAGATAACATGATGGATTGATAATCAAGAGACATAGCATTCAATATTCATCGGATCCTAGCAAACACAACATGTACCATTACAATAAGATGATCTCGACCATGTAGGGCATCTCAAAAGATCTAAACTTGAGGCATAAAGAGGAGAGAACAACCATCTAGCTACTGCTACGAACCCGTAGTCCAAGGATGAACTACTCACGCATCACTCAGGAGGCGGGCATGGTGGTGTAGAGCCCTCCAGTGATGATTTCCCCTCCCGACGGGGTGCCGGGGAGAACTCCAGAACACTCCCGATCTTGGATTGACGATGACGGCGGCCTCAGGTCTTTTTCTTGGAGAAGTGGTATATTTATAGGGTTAACTATCCGAGGGGGTTATATAGGCGAAAAGGCGATGGCGGTGGGTGCCCTAGGGGTCCACACCACCTGGTGGCGCGGCCAGGGGGTACTGCCCTATGGTGTGGCCTCCCTGTGGCCCCCCTCCGGGTCTCTTCAGGAATTCTAAGACTTTTAGGCTTCGAATTTTCCAATTCCGAGAATATTTGCATGAAAACTTTTCTGAAACCAAAAACAGAAGAAAACAGGAACTGGCTCTGTGGCAACTTGTCAATAGGTTAGTCCCACAAAATCGATAAAAATGACATAAAGTGTAAAGCAAACATGTAGCAAGTAACATGAAAACAACATGGAACATCAAAAATTATGGATACGTTTATGACGTATCAACATCCCAAGCTTAGTTCCTACTCGTCCTCGAGTAGGTAAACGACAAAACAAATAATTTCTGAGGTAACATGCTACCAACATAAACTTGACCATCATAATTGTAAAAGCATATGTAAGCTGAGATCATAGTACTTTAAACACAAGCATGATAGATATAATTTTAACAATGAAACATAGCAATCATTTTGAATTATGAACAGTAACCCAAATAGAAGATCATGGATAATAATGCATTTTAAAGTTATACGTTTGTTTCTAGCATCAAGAAAACATGCAAAGTGATATTTCTCTTGTCCTTAAGAGTGGGGTGATACATCATAAACGTATCTATAATTTCCGATGTTTCATGTTGTTTTCATGTTATTTGCTACATGGTTTCTATACACTTTATGTCATTTTTATCGATTTCCAGGGACTAACCTATTGACAAGATGCCATAGAGCCAGTTCCCTGTTTTTTGCTGTTTTTAGTTTCAGAAAAGTTATTCTGGAAATATTCCGGGATTTGGAAAATTCGAAGCCCGGAAGTCTTAGAATTCTCGAAGGTTCCACATAGTCCCGAAGAGGCCAGGAGAGGGGCCACAAGGGGGCACACCATTGGGCGGCGCGCCCCTAGCCGCGCCTTGGGGGCGGTGTGGGCCCCTCGGGCGTCCACCGCCATTGCCCTTTCACCTATTTATTCCCCCCGATACGTTAACCCTAGAGATATACCACTTTTCCACGAAAAACACACGAGGTCGCCGTCATCGTCAACCCGAGATCGGGAGGGTTCTAGAGTTCTCCCCGGCACCATGTCGGGAGGGAAATCATCACCAGAGGGCTCTACACCACCATGCCCGCCTCCGGAGTGATGCATGAGTAGTTCATCCCTGGACTACGGGTCCATAGCAGTAGCTAGATGGTTGTCCTCTCCACTTTATGCCTCATGTTTAGATCTCTTGAGCTGCCCTACATGATCGAGATCATATTATTGTAATGCTACATGTTGTGTTTGCTGGGATCCGATGAATGTTGAATGCCATGTCTCTTGATTATGAATCTATCATGTTATCTTCATGTGTATGTTATTTATGATCTTGCATGCTTGATGGTGCAGATCTTGCACTCGTTGGGATACCCCAAGAGGAGGGTGTGATGAGCTCAGCGGTAGGAATTTTCCCCTTAGTTAAGAACCAAGGTTATCAATCCAGTAGGAGAAAGAGGACCTTCAAAAGGTTGATGCCACTAACGGTGGTGTTGGCGCTTCACCGGTGTCAGCAACAACGTGGAACCTGCACACAACTCAACCAAAATACTTTGCCCCAACGGTACAGTGAGGTTGTCAATTTCACCGGTCTTGCTGAAAACAAAGATTAGACGTATAGTGTGAAAAAACAGTGTATGCTTGCAGTAAGTAAAGAAAGCAGGAGATTTTCGTGGTTTGTTTAACAATGTGGAAAATGGACTGGGGTTCATAGTTTCACTAGTGGTGTCTCTCCATAAAATATAGCATGCTAGGTGAACAAATTACAGTTGGGCAATTGACAAATAGAGGTTGCACCGTAGTGCGCAATATGACATGAAGATTACTATGTTATTTAGTGCGGGCATTACAATAAGATACATAGACCGACATCCATATGCATCTATAACTAATAATACACCCTCAGGTTATCATCCGAACCCCCTTAGGTATTAAGTTGCAAGCAACAGATAATTGCATTAAGCAAAGTGTGTAATGTAAACAATGGATAATCGCGACCGGTCTGAATATGACGCGCGCGGAGACATCGCGCAAAGCAAGGTCGACAAGGCCCGAGCAATGAGGAACCACGCACGGTCGCTGTCCACCTCCTCTGACGAGGAAGCCTGCTGCGCATTGTTCTTCACCCGCGACATCCGTGACGCACCGATGCCCAAGAGATTCAAGCATACCACGGAGGTCCCGAAGTACGACGGTTCGAAAGAGCCCAAGTCATGGCTCTCAGATTACCTCACGGCAGTAAAATGCCAACGTGGGAACAAGACAACGGCCATGCAGTACCTCAACCTACACCTCGTAGGCTCTGCTCGCAGCTGGCTCGAAGGAAGACCACGCGCACACTACGGATCATGGAACGATCTTAGCTATGACTTCCGAAAGAACTTCTAGGCGACATACAAGCGGTCCGCATCTATCGAGGAACTGCGGGCTTGCAAGCAGAAGAGCGGCGAGTCTACTCGCGAGTATATCCAGCGGTGGACCACGCTTAAAAATACGGCAGGAAACATGTCGGAAGAGGTCGCAGTCGAGGCTTTCACCAAGGGTGCTCGACGTCCTGCCTTCCGAGAGGAACTGGGACGAGCTGCGCCCAAAACTATCGGAGAACTGATGGCAATAGATGACAGATGGGCTAAAGGCGAAGAATCCTTGCGCAACGAGAAATCATCTTCACCCGCTCCTGAGGAGGATCGCAACGGCCGAAAGAAGAAGAGGAGACACTACGACCATAACGATCGAGAGGAACTGGTGGCAGCGGAGTTCACAAGAAATCGCGACAGCGGGCCCTGCGGAAATCGCGACTCGAAACCAAAGCCAGATGATAAAACTCCCGAGGAAGACCTTGACAGATACTGCACACTACATCTATTCACAGATAAGCGCACGGGCAAAACCAAGACAACTCATCTCCTCAAGGACTGCCGAAAGTTCCAGGACATCCACGAGGCTTACACGTAGAAGCACAGGGCCGCCGTTAACCAGGGATATCCGCAACTTCCAGGAGGATACCAACCGCCACCCCTACCTCCACCAGGACACCAGAACGTGGCACTAGCCGCACTACCAGCACCCCCGTTGCAAACCTGGGAGCCAATGGGTACCCGTACCCACAAGGGCTCCTAGGCATGATACAGAAGTTCTGCCCGTCCCGGAGAGTCCAAAAGACAAACACACGCCAAGTCAACATGGCAGTACATGCTCCACCATCTGCGACTGAATACCTGAAGATGTCAGAGCAGTTGATAACCTTCTCCAAACAGGACCACCCCCCACGGGTGTATCGACCTGGACACGCAGCGCTCGTCGTCCATGCGCAAATAGGAAACTACGACCTAGCTCGAGTGTTCATGGACGGTGGCAGCGGAATCAACATCATATACGCGGACACACTCCACAAGATGAACAAGAACTTGGACGGACTCGCAGAATCAGAAACATCCTTCCACGGGATAGTACCAGGGAAAGCAGTCTGACCACTCGGAACAATCAACCTGGAGGTGGTACTCAGAGACCCGAGAAACTACAGGAGAGAATTCCTCGACTTCGAGGTAGTCGACTAGCCATCACAGTACCACGTCATACTCGGCCGAACAGCATTCGCGAGATTCATGGCAGTACCCCATTACGCCTACCTCAAGCTCAAACTCCCAGGGGAATATGGAACAATAACCATAAACGGCGACTTCGAAAAAGTCAGAAAAATGCGTCCAAAAGTCAGACAAATGCGACACTGAGTTCAACGAGATCGCGAAATCCTTCGGGATGCAAGAGGAGCTGGAAGAGCTGGCAAAGACCACGGATAACTCCATGATGCCGCTCACCAAAAAGAACGCCCTAGAGCTCGAGTTTAGCCCAAGCAGTGACACTTAAAAGCATCAAGTGCACCCGACGGAATCCTTGAAGACGGCGATCTTGTCCACCACCTTATCATTCGCATAGGAAGACGCGCTCGTCGAACTCCTCCGTGAGTACTGGGAGATGTTCGCCTGGTAGCCTTCAGATATGCCAGGGATACCCAGGGAGTTTGCCGAAAACTCAGTTTAAGTATTTAAAGACGCCAAGCCAGTCAAACAGACCACCCGACGATTTTTCGAGCCAAAGCAGAAAGCACTCGGAGAAGAGGTGAATAGACTACTAGCCGCCAAGTTCATCAGAGAAATCAAAATACCGACCTAGTTAACAAACCCGGTGTTGGTCCCAAAGAAAAACACTGACATCCTTCGTGTGTGCATCGACTACACGTCGTTGAACAAACACTACCCCAAGGATAACTTCCCATTACCACGGGTCGACCGGATCGTGGACTCCAGAGCAGGCTGCCAACGAGTCTCCTTCCTGGACGTCTACTCGGGCTATCGGGATGAAACATGAAGATGATGAGAATACAACATTCATCACACCACACGGTGTATACTGCTACACGACAATGCCCTTCGGGCCAAAAAAACGCAGGCGCAACATATCAGCGCTGCATGCAAAAATGCCTCGCCAAACTCTATGGCAAGAACGTACATGTGTAGGTTGAGGACATTGTCATAAAAACTCGAGTGGAGGACACACTCCTCGAGGACATCAGGGAGACATTCGACGCCCTCAACGCGTACAGGATAAAGCTTAACCCGACAAAGTGCGTCTTCGAAGTTCCTGCAAGACAACTTCTCGGATACCTGGTGTCTGCCCGAGGAATTGAAGCCAATCCAGAGAAGATTCAGGCGATCTTGACGAGGAAAGAACCGACCAACCTTCACGGCGTGCAGCAGCTCGCAGGGCGACTGGCAGCCCTCAGCAGATTCATCGCAAGATTGGGCAAACAGGTGCTCCCCTTTTACAAACTACTGAAGAAAACTGACAAGTTCGAGTGGACACCTGAAGCGAGGCAGGTATTCATCGACTTGAAGAAGGTACTCCAAAGCAAGAAAGTACTAGCCACTCCTCAATAAAGGGAGCCCCTGTACCTATACCTAGCCGCAACAAATCAAGTGGTGAGCATAGTACTTGTGGTCGAGCGACCAGAGGAAGGCAAGGCATATGGTGTACAGAGGCCAATCTACTACCTCAGTGAGGTATTGTCACCGTGCAAGCAGCAATACCCCCACTATCAGAAGCTCGCGTATGGGGGGGTCTTCACAGCCTGCAAGCTCAAACACTGCTTCCAGGAGAATACCGTCACGGTGCTAAACGACGCATCACTCGGTACAATCATGAACAATCCCATGGCATCCAGAAGAATCGGGAAGTGGAGCATCGAGCTGGGCGCGTGGGACATCATATACACAGGGCAAAACGCTCTAAAGTCCTAGGTAGTAGCAGATTTCCTCTCCGAGTGGACAGAGCTACAAACTCCAGGACCACCCGAGTACACAAGCTCCTGGATAATGTACTTCGACGAATCGAAGAGAAACGAAGGAGCTGGAGCTGGAGCCGGAGTGATCCTCATATCATCGAGAGGAGACAAGCTCCAGTACGTCCTACGGCTTGACTTTCCTCCCGATGATCCAGCATCCAACAACGACGCAGAATACACGGCATGAAGATGGCGATCGCCTGCGGAGCCACTCGAATGATGATATACGGCGAATCCAACCTTATCGTGCAGCAGACGATGAAGGAGTGCGACGCTGTCACGGATAACATGATCGCTTAT
This sequence comes from Alopecurus myosuroides, assembly GCA_028641055.1. Classification (NCBI taxonomy): domain Eukaryota; kingdom Viridiplantae; phylum Streptophyta; class Magnoliopsida; order Poales; family Poaceae; genus Alopecurus; species Alopecurus myosuroides. The sequence continues at coordinate 264,644,111 of CM054062.1, forward strand.
CGCGACATGTACAACCTACTTGAAGGAAGTTTCAAGGGATGCGAGCTGAAACACATAGCGCGATCGAGCAATGAAGAAGCGGATAAACTGGCGAACATAGGGTCCACAAACGCTCTTGTTCCACCAGGAATCTATTTCGAGAAAATAAGTAAGAGATAAGTCAAGGTCAAAAAACCAACAAAGACACCCGCAGCAGCGGAAACGGAAACCAGCCCACAAATCGCCCTCATCGAGCTCATTCATAACATCTCAAGGCAAGTTTTCTTGGTTGATCCAGCCTGGACGCAGAAATACCTCGACTATTTGTCCAATAAACAGCTCCTGGCAGACATTTGCAAGGCTAGACAGATAGTACAACGCATCAAATCTTTTCGGGTGATCCAAGGAGAGCTATACAAGAAAAGAATACCAGGAGTACTCCAAAGGTGCATTTCACCCGAGGATGGCAAGGAGCTGCTCTGTGACATACACCAAGGCGACTGCGGACACCACGCAAGCTGGAGAGCAATCGTGGGGAAAACTTTCTGAGCAGGATTCTACTGGCTCACGGCATCCAGAGACGCCAAATATCTCGTCGACAAATGCAACGCCTGCCAAAAGTTCGCGCCCAAGCCACACGCACCGGCCACGGAACTCCACATGATCCCTATCGCCTGGCCCTTTGCTCAATGGGGGCTAGACATGGTGGGACCGCTACGGAAGTCAACACCTGGAGGATACACCCACCTGCTAGTAGCAGTCGACAAATTCACGAAATGGATAGAGGCTATGACAGTCACTTCACAACACGCCGAGTGCGCCGTGAGATTCCTTGACTCCATCATGTGCAGGTTCGGTATCCCGCACAAAACCATCACAGATAATGGGAGCAACTTCACAGCCAAAGAAACGCAGGACTTCTGCGAGGAAAAAGGGATAACTCTCATCTTCGCCTCGGTAGCTCACCCGCAAACTAACAGCCAAGTCGAACAATCCAACGGATTAGTTTCGACTGGCCTAAAGAAGCGACTACTCACTCGGCTACACCCAGCAGCAGGGCACTGGGCCGAAGAACTACCGTCGGTGGTATGGAGCCTGCGAACAACACCAAATCGGTCGACAAACTACACGCCATTCTTCATGGTATACCGAGCTGAGGCCGTGCTACCCGAGGACGTCAAATTCAGCGCCCCACGAGTCGTTGCATACAGCGAAGAAACATCAAACAAGGCACTTGCAGAAGACATGGACGCACTGGATGAGATCAGGGACATCGGACTCGCAAGATCTGCGGTCTATCAGCAATCGCTGTGTAATTACCATAGCCGCCGCATACGTCACAGATCCTTCATGGTAGAAGACCTGGTACTGCGACTCAAGAAAAAGGAGGGGCACAAGCTAGAGCCACCATGAGAAGGACCCTTCATCATACACGAAGTTATCCCGGGGGCGTTTATCGCTTGAAGAACCCGAAGACAGGCGGTATCTACTCCAACCCGTGGAACGTGGCACACCTCCGCAAGTTCTACCCTTAGGATTTAATCCCCTACTCGCAGGAAATAAGGCTGTACCAGCCACTTTGTAGCTCGAGCAAATACATGACTTCTCAGCTAGAGCAATAAAAACATGGTTTCTCAACCATAGCTATAAATACTATCGAATCGCAATCTTTATCGTTTATTTTCTCTCATTTCTTTACATGCTAAACGACAGGTCACACCCCCAACACACGGGGGCTACGCCTAACTAGCATCTTCAACTTCTTCGAGCACTTACAGCCGATAAAAATTATACAAGGTACACACCTTATAAACACCTTAAAAAGATCGAGCAAAACACAGAAGGTCACATGGTATACACCTTCAAACACCTTACGACAAAGCATACAAGGTATTTACACCTTAAAACTACAGTTATCGACGAGCAGCCACCTCTTGAAGCACTCGACCAGTCTCCTCGGCGGTCAGTCGAACAATTTGCTCCGCTGCAGGACGCACAACCTCATAATGAGGAACAAAGTCCATCGGTGGACCTCGAGTGTCAGGGAATTGCGCCACAGAGTTAAAGTTGACTTCAGGATGCCACAAGCGAACGAAGGAAAGCGCCACCTGAGCACCGCAGATGAGCTGTTGACGCACGCACTCTCGAACTTCCCCCACCCGATGAAATATTCTCAGCAAGCCACTCAAGCTATCCGGGACAACACCGAAAGGGTAAAACGCCCGATGGACAGAAGAGAGAGCCTCTCGACAAGACTCAATGAGTGTCTGCGCGTGACTCGCCCGGTACTTCAGGCTAGCCAAGATAAAACCCTGGCTCCGGTCATACCAGAAGTTGATCGCGTGAAGCTTAGAGCTACCCGACTCGTGAACAATATGATTGTCCACCCAGTGACCCTCGCAGACTCCATCAGGCTCAACAACTGCACGGATAGCAAGCGCGTCAAAACAAAAACAGCAATCAACGACAAGTACTCAAGGGCTCGCAAAACTTACAGAGCATGCTCTTTGCAACGCTCGCAAGCTCCTCCATTACAAATTGCTCGCGCTCCGCCGCAAGTTTCCGCTTCGACTTGGCAACGTCAGCCACGCCTCGCAGAGCCTTAAGCTTACGATCGCCATCCACGACACGGTCACGGAGTGACGCGAACGTACTGGCAGCGGCAACCAACGGATCAACCAAAGAAGCAGCTCCACTCGCCGAACCTCCGCTGGAATCCACCACCTGGAAAGAACAACAAAGATTCAGAGACAGTACAATACCCCACTCGAGAATATACCACCCAAGATTTTCAGGTGCTCGGGGGCTACTCCCATCGGGAGAATACAAAGTAATGCGCAATATAAAACGCTGACACAATGAAAACATTTCGATTGGACAAAACAAAGTACGGGAATACATCCCAATGTTAATTACATATGAAGTCACACCAAAACAAGAATTATTCTACGGAACTACAGAGGTAGCTCCACTCGCAGCAGGCTGTCCTTTACGCCCAGCGCGGGAGAGTACCCCGGAAAGCATCTTCGCAAGCTCCTCAGCACGGTCCCCAAAAGGACGGAGCGGTACCTTTTTGCCCGTCGAGTCTCGTGGAACCTCCGGGTACACCTTCTCCAGGTCACCCGAGACGGCATGCGACAGGGCAAACTGGATATTTGTCTTGGCCCCAGACTCGGTCTGCGCAAGCGAGTACTCATGGAGGAGATCTTCATCGCCTAGGAAAACTTGCAAGAGACCACTCAGAGTAGGCGGAACCGCCACATCCACAAGCAGGCGCTCATGCAACTGCGTGAGCACTTGGGTAGCATCATGGACGAGGGAGCAGACCCTGTTCGCATGCTCCTATAGCTGGGCACACGAGTCAGAGAGGGCACCGAGCCGCATTTGTCCGGTCAGCTCCAACCCAACTCCAATGACGTCTAAGACAGAGACAGAACAAGTATCAAAAAAGGAAAGAGACAGGCCACAGTCGAAGGAAGATAAAACGCAACTCACCAGCAAGTTTCTGAGCCAAAGGACGGATGACGCCGACAAGATCATTGTCGTGTTTCACGCTCGCATCCTACAGCTGCTTCAGAGCTCCTTGGGCTTCCGCGAGATTGTCGGTCGAGCCCTTGCGAGTGGACTCCAATTCCTTTCGGGTGGACTCCAACTCCGTCTCAAGGTTTTCACCCGAGAGAGAGCCTCTGCCTTCTCACCCTTCAAGAGGTTAACTTCATCTGCAGTTCAAAAGACGCGATTGAAACAACAATTGCAACCAGGAAGAAACGGTGAAGGCAAAACGTGTCTGCCAGCTTACTTCGAAGGGAGAGGATGTCTTGAACGAGTTGGTCGTGATCCCCCGAAGAGAAGCGTAGTCCTCCTCAACCGAAAGAACTCGGCGCCCGAAAGCAGCGAGGGAATCAAGAAGGGCCTGCAAAAACTTCGAGTCAAAATCAGAGAGATATCACTTGAGCCTATACACGACTGTGCACAGTCAAGTATAGCCTCGAGGGCTACTCCCATCGGGAGCACTGCCGTGCACCCGATGAAAAACAAAATCACGAAACAAACTGGAAAAGGAAAACTTCGACTTGAGTCCATGGCCAACTACAAGCAATTGACCATAGACTCGGGGGCTACTCCCATCGGGATCACTGTCATGCACCCGATAAAGGAAAACATGCAAGGCATGTCGCTAGAAAGGAAAAGAAGCTTTACATTGCCCTGAGAAGTGGACAAGGGATCCGCCGAGCTGCCCGAGACCTCCCAGCTCGCAAACACTCCAGCATCTACATGTCGTCCACTCGCGAAGCTGGGCATACCATACTCCGGAGCTTCGGTCGCCTTTGCTGGGCTCGGTGATCTTCGAGCGAGATTTGCAGCTGGAGCAGGATCTGTGGCGGCCTCTTTCCTCTTCACGGATGGAATCGAGGAAGTGAACTGGCCCACGCTGATGGTCGCAAGACTGCTACAGAAGATAAAATCAGACAGATAAAAGATGGAAGAAAATCCACGACAAAGGGTAGAATCTGCGGCACTTACTCATACTCATCATCATCGTCGAGGTTGTCGGGATTCCAGGCGGTGGAGATGTTCGACTGACGAATCACGGGAGGAAGAACGTTAAGAGGAGTCACCCGAAGAGGTCCAGCCACCTCGACGGAAGCATCATCCAAGTAGTTGTCCTTAGAGGTGACTTCCTCCTCCTCCTGCTCCTGCTTGCGGCGCTTGCGGTGACAAAGCTGATCGCCATACGACTCTTCCTCCTCCTCCACGTCGTCCCGCTCGGAGCTCGAATCAGCCTCCGCGACGCTGGTCTCGGAGGAGCTTCAACGTTACTCGCCAAAAGATCTGAGCCATCGTCTACAGAAACTGGCGGGTAACACGGTGCCACGCTCTGGCTCTACAAAAGCGAAGAGAAAAAGACGAAAAGTTTTCAATCGATGAAGACCTGAACTGGAAGAAACAAAAGGCAAAAGAAAAGAACAAAGAACTCACCTCAGCCGGGGGAGGTTTCGATGCTTCGAATGGGTCGAGAGGGCATGCCGAGTAGCCCTCTCCCTTCTTCAAACTAGTGATGGGCGTGATCTTCTTGTCGAATTCGGCATTCGAGAGAATATCGTCGCATAGGCGGCTCGGGTCATCAACGCTAGTGTATTCCTACATGGGAGTCGGCCCCGCCTGGAGAGGTTGGATCCTCCGGCGCAGAAACACACCCGCCAGATGAATTCTGTTCAGCGGGGTCCCTTGCTCCTTCTCGCGGAAGCGCGCCACCTTTGCGAGTAGAGGGGCGACGACCTTGCCCTCTTCGGCTGAGAGGGGTGCAGCCAATACTTCCGCCGCTTCAGAACAGCGAATGGCTGGAACTCAGGGACGCCACCCGCGCTGTCGTCCACAACATAGAACCACTTTCGGCACCATCCCTAGGCCGAGTCGACGAAGTTCATCTCCAAGTAGGGGATGTCCTTATTCGCCTGAATCCCAAAGCCGCCGGTCCTCAGTGGCTCGCCAGTTCTCTCGCCTGGCTGTGCCTTCTCCCGTAAGATCCGCACCATAAAGATGGCTTTCCATATCCCCAGTGCGGACGAATCCCCAGAAAGCACTCGCAAAGCACGGAATATGCTGAATCGCGTTTGGAGGAAGGTCGTGCAGCTGTATGCCATAGACATACAGGGGCCCGACAAGAAATGGGTGGAGGGGGAAGGACAAACCTCGGGCAACATGCTCCGAGAAGACGACGCGCTCGGTGGCGAGAGGGTTGGGCGTCTCCTCCTTCTTCCCGGACATGCGCACGTGCCTGGAGGTGTCCGGTGGCAGCATCCCCTCCCCTTGCATCTTGACGATGCTTTTCTTCGTGGTGCTCGCCGAGCGCCAGTCGCCGGTCTTCTTCGCGGGCGCCGAAGTGGAAGCGCTCACCACGTTCTTGGAGGATGCCGCAGCGGCGCCGCGTTTCTTTGCCCCCACCATTGGAGAGTGCTTCAATGCTCACGGGAGAAGAAGGTGTACGCGAAGGAGGAAGAAGATGAATAAGGGCCGGGAAAGTTACCCTTTCCCTAAGGCACAATACTTATACCCGAGCCAGGCCAATCCGAGCCGTAGATCTGTAAACGTGGCATCCATCGCAGCCGCCACGTGTGAAGCGGAAACGAAGAGGCAGGGGCAGTTACCCCTGCACGATCTTTGACGAAAAGATCATGCGTATTTACAGCGCAGCTGTCGGGGGGTTACCCCCGAGTAGGGTAAAGGCAAGTGGTAAAAGCAGCTAACAGAAGAGAGGTTTGGTCGAGTAGCCGACTACCCGGTACCCGCTACCCGGCAGACTGCTACTCGGTCTCACCTCAAGATGACCAGAAGGAGATATCAATCAAGTTCTGTCCTTTCGAGTAGAGGAGTTGGCCCGAGTACAATTGGCGGGAACAATTGGCGGGAACCTACTCGGGCCAGAAAATCAAAGGAGCCGTTCTGACACAGGATCCCGCGTATCCTGGGTCCGTACTTGGCAGCATTCGAACTACTGTTCATCTGGGACCGGCCTGCCTGACAGTGACAGCATGGAAGCAGGCCGTGGCAGGATAAGGGGGGCCTACTCTGTGCTTAGGTACAGTGATACCAGTCTGTCCCCTTGTTTTGCCCAACGACTTTCCAGATGCAGCCAAGGTTAGGAACCAAAGTTGTCAGCGGGAACCCGGGAGAAGGACGATGTGCACACTATGTCGACACTTGTCCATGTTTGGACGTATCCGACTGGGCACCATGTATATAAGGTGCCCCGCCGCCTCCTGCGTGAGGCATCGCGTACTGGAAACCCTAAGTTCTTGACCTAGTTCTTCATCTAGAGGAGAGTGGCTACTCGGTAGCTAGAACCTTGTACTGTGGCTACTCTGAGAGATACCAAAATACACAAAGAAAGGCAGGAGTAGGGGTTTTACCTCCTCACGAGGGCCCTGAACCTGGGTAGATCGTGTTGTTTGCAGTGTTTACTTTGTACCTCACGCGGCTACTCGTCGCGTGATCCCTCCCCGAGCACCTCCAGCGTCCTTCGTCCCCACATCTTTAGCCATCCCATGACATCTGCCGTGACACCACCACGACAGTTGGCGCCCACCGTGGGGCAACCAGCAGCGCTGGCTGGAGTTTCTGTTCGGACGGGATCTTCTTCAGCAGAGCGCGTGGTCTGTGGCCTTGTCCACAGATTCGGCTCCTTCGACTTCGTCACCGACAACGCCAGCTGTTTCGGCGGCATGGCCATGCCTGAGGGCGGCTCGGTGATCTCCTTCGGCTCTCACCTCGTCTACGTCGCCACCGTCGCCAACAGCGCGTACCCCGAGCTGGTGTATGACGCTGAGGATCCTCCCGCGGTGATTGCTGCTCGCGGAAGGCCCGCATGCAGCTCTGCGAGCTGCGCTGAGGTGATGGTGACGGGCTTGGTGGCAAACACTGGCGCAGCCGCTACTGGCGCTGCGGCCGTCGTCGAGGAGACGGATGAACCGCCTGCTGGTGGCAGGACTCACCGGCCCTACGAGAGGGAGAGCAACTTGCCGCCTTCCACCTCTACGATCATTCCTGCGTCGGCTGCGTGACCTGGTATGCCTACTCCCACCGACGTCGAGCTTCTAGCCATGCGGGAGCAGCTCGAGCGGCAACGCTTGGAATTGCTTGCCGAGCAGGCGGAGTTGGAAAAGGTGAGGTTGGAGTTGAGCCTAGATCAGCTCGAGTACAACAAGGCTCACGGCTTCACGCCAGTCGCCAGGAGGGCTAGCAGAGTGGGTGGCACTCGGCGCAACTTGGGTGTCGAGATGGCAACGGTTGCGGAGGTTCCCGCCCAGTCCGCCACCGCGAACACCTCCACAAGGCCAAGGTACAGCACGCCCGCCAAGACGCTCAGAGCTGCAGAGGCCGTGGCTGCCGAGTTGCCGCGTCTCGAAGGCGACGCGCGCATCAGGAAGCAGGAGAGGCTCCACGAGTTGGTGTTGGAGGCCGCCAGACAGAACGAGGAGTTCCGGAAGGCCAACCCGGGTGCTGGGGCATCGCAGATCGTGCACTCGCACGCGGCCAGATCTAACGATCAGGCCTCGTCCCCGCATCCGAGTCGCGAGAAGAGCCGCAGTGGACGTTCAGGCCGAGATAGGCAAATGCAGGTGTACGACCCGACTGTTGCCGCGAAACAGCGCGCTGTGCCGCAGCAGTCTGGTCAGGAACACAACGCTGCAAGAGCAGGCTCTCAAGCCCATCAAGCTCAAAGCCAGGCCCGAGATGGTGCACGTCCAGGTCCTTCTCGGCAACCCGCAGCTCAGCCTACTCGGCAGAGGCAGCAGCCGCGTGCAGTGGCCCCAGTCGCCAACCCGGTGGTGCAGCCTGTTGCTGTGCAGGTGGATAGGTATGATGATGGCTACTCGGCTATGGAGATGGCTGGTTATGACATTCATGACCGTGTTGGCGAGCGCGTGTTGGCGCCTGGAGATGCAAGGCACCAGCTGGACCGTATCAGCTTGTCGGCGCGACTAGAGAGCACGGGTCCTCCTGGCCCCGAGTGCTTTGGGCCGCGCATCATGAACGAGCCTTCCGTGAAGGGCTTCCAGCTTGCAAGAGGCACCAAGAGCTACAACGGCAGCACCAAGCCTGAAGATTGGCTCAATGACTATGTCACCGCGGTCCATATCGCGAATGGCAACAGGAGATGGGCGGTGCGTTATGTGCCGCAGATGCTAGAGGGTCCAGCTCGCACTTGGCTCAACAACTTGCCCAAGAACAGCATCAACTGCTGGCTGGACTTCTCGGATGCCTTCATCAGCAACTTCACGAGTACATACAAGAGACCGAATAGGCCACAACAGCTGTCAGCTTGCAGGCAGCGAGAAGACGAGACGGACCGCGAGTACCTTACTCGGTGGAGCACTCTGAGGAACACCTGTGAGGGTGTGAATGAAGCACAGGCCATCACCTGGTTTGCGCAGGGTTGCCGACATGGCAGCATGCTTTGGCAGAGATTGCAGAGGGAGATGCCGAACACTCTGGCGGAGACCATCAAGATTGCGGATCAGTACGCACTCGGTGATCCTACTCAGCCACTGATGGACTCCTCTGAGCCGAGAAGAAACTTCAACAACAGCAAGCGCAACGAGTTCCGCAACAAGCGCCGAGTAGATACTCGGTATGATCCTGAAGAGGTGAATGCAGTGAATGTCGGAGGCGGTGGTGGCCAAAGGCAGAAACCTGCTGGAGCCTACGGGCAGAACCAGAACCAGGGCCAGGGCAACAAGAAACCGTTCCGTACTGCTCAGTCGGGTAGCGGGAACTCCGAGCAGCCGAAGAAGTTTGTCTTTGATGACATGAAGGATGGCCCATGCAGCTTTCACACTCACCACCCCTCGAGGCCTGCTAACCACACTACTCGGCAGTGCGAGTGGTGGGAGGCGATCAAGAGTGACGGCTTGCCTCCTCCTCCTCCTCTGCCTGCAGCCAATGCCAATGTGCAGCCTACTCGCGCACCCGCAGCTCGGCCGCCAGTGTACCCGAGAAGAGAGAATGTGAACCAAGTGGCTTTAGGAGCCAACCAGAACTTCAACAACGAGAGATACCGCAACAACAACAACAACTACAACCGCAACAACAACAACAACAGAGGCAACAACAACAACTATCAGGGCAACAACAATGGCAACAATGGGGGCAATGGCTCCAATCAGTACCAAGAGCACCATGAGAGCTACATGATCTTCACTTCTGAGGCAGTCGACAAGCAATCACAGCACAGGCGGGCCATGGAGGTCAATGCAGTGACTCCTGCTGTTCCTCACTACATGTACTGGTGCGACCAGGAGATCAGGTGGTCCTGAGTAGATCATCCCAAGGTGATGCCCAACCCGGGTACCTATGCCTTGGTGCTGGATCCTACCTTCCTGGGTCCCGAGAAGAATGTGAGGTTCAGCAAGGTGCTAATCGACAACGGCAGCAGCATCAACATTGTGTACAAGGACACACTCGAGAAGCTTGGCCTGGCCGAGAACATGATGCTGCCCAGCAAGACCACCTTTCATGGCATTGTGCCCGGGATCTCGTGCAACCCGATTGGCCGAGTGTGGATAGATGTGCTATTCGGTACCCGGGAGAACTGTCGCACAGAGCGCCTGCAGTTTGAAGTGGTTGATCACCAGAGTCCCTATCATGCTCTACTCGGCAGGCCTGCTCTGAGCAAATTCATGGCCTCTACTCATGTTGCATACCTGAAGATGAAGATCCCTGGTCCCAATGGCATAATCACTATCGCTGGCGACTACAAGAAGTCCATGGAGTGTGCCTCAGCTAGCTCCAAGATGGCAGAGTCGATGGTGATCGAGGTCGAGAAGAAGAAGATGTACGAGGTGGTGGCCATGGCTCAGTCCGCACAAGCTAGTGCGCAAGGCGTGCCGAGTACCCAGCATGGGACTGCCTTCCAAGCTGCCAAGGAGACCAAGACAGTCCAGGTCGACCCCGAGTTCCCCGACCGCGTAGCCATCATTGGTTCCGGGTTGGCGGAGAAATAGGAAAGCGAGCTCATCCACTTCCTCCGTGAGAATCGGGATGTATTCGCCTGGACTAATGAAGATCTACCAGGAGTCCCGAGGGAGTTGGTTGAGCACTCTTTACATGTGCGTCCTGACGCCAAGCCAGTGAAGCAGGCTATGCGCCGTTTCGGAGATGAGAGAAGGAAGGCCATTGGTGACCAGATCACCAAGTTGCTGATAAGCAACTTCATCATGGAGGTGCTGCACCCGGATTGGTTAGCCAACCCGGTCATGGTCGAGAAGAAGAAGGAGGATCCCAAGGCTGCCACTGCATGGCGCATGTGTGTCGACTACACCGATTTGAACAAGGCATGCCCCAAGGATCCTTTCCCGTTACCTCGCATCGATCAGGTGATCGATTCCACTGCTGGTTGTGAACTGCTGTCTTTCATAGATGCCTACTCTGGTTTCCACCAGATTGCACCCAATCCTGCTGATCAAATAAAGACTGCTTTCATTACCCCGTACGGGGCTTATTGCTATCGTGTCATGTGTTTTGGCTTGAGGAATGCGGGTGCAACCTATCAGAGATGCATGCAGAAATGCTTGCACGACCAACTCGGCAAGAACGTGCAGGTGTACGTAGTTGACATTGTCATCAAAACGAATAAAACACATACTCTGCTTGCCGACCTGGAGGAGACCTTTGCTAACCTACGCAAGTACAAAATGAAACTGAATCCGAGTAAGTGCACCTTTGGTGTGCCGACTGGAAAGCTACTCGGTTTTCTAGTCTCTAGTCGGGGCATTGAAGCCAATCCCTCAAAGATAAAAGCTATTGAGAGCATGTCTTTGCCGAGATCATTGAAGGATGTGCAGAAATTCACAGGTTGCTTGGCGTCTCTGAGCCGGTTTCTGGGCCGAATGGGCGAGAAGGCCCTGCCTCTATACCAGCTGATGAAGAAAAGTGACAAGTTTGTCTGGACTCCGCAAGCGGACGTGGCATTCAATGAGCTGAAAGCAATGCTGGCTAGCGCTCCCGTCTTGGCTAGTCCGCTACCCAAGGAGCCTATGCTACTATACATTGCTGCGACTAACCGAGTAGTCAGCGTGGTGATAGTGGTGGAGCGAGAAGAGGAAGGCAAGAGTGTGCAGCGCCCAGTGTATTACCTCAGTGAAGTGATGTCCAGCTCCAAGCAAAACTATCCACACTACCAGAAGATGACATATGGTGTGTACCTAGGCGCCAGGAAGCTGAAACATTATTTCCAGGAGCACCCCATCACTGTCGTGAGTTCTGCTCCCATCTCGGATATCATGGGTAACAAGGAGGCGAGTGGCAGAGTAGCCAAATGGGCAATCGAGCTAGCAGCGTATGCTCCCGCGTATACGAGAAGAGAAGCCATCAAGTCTCAGGTCCTGGCGGAGTTCCTTGTGGACTGGGCCGAGATGCAGTATGAACCTCCTGCTCCAGTCTCCAACTATTGGAGGATGCATTTCGATGGCTCGAAAGTGAAGGAAGGCCTTGGTGCTGGTGTCGTGCACACGTCACCCAAGCGAGATCAGCTCAAGTATGTGTTGCAGATCCATTTCAAGGCATCCAACAATGTTGCAGAATACGAGGCGGTGGTGCATGGTTTGCGAGTAGCAAAGGAGGTTGGTGTGCAGCGCATTATATGCTATGGTGATTCAGATCTGGTGGTGCAGCAAGTCTCGGGCACTTGGGATGCTTTGGATGCCAATATGGCATCGTATCGCTTCCTGGTGCAGTCTATGACTGGATTCTTCGAAGGTTGTGAGTTCCAACACATTCACCGAGCAGAGAATGAAGCAGCAGACGAGCTATCCAAATTGGGATCTTCTCGGCAGTCCATCCCGGCAGGGATTGCCTTGGAACATTTGAGGAAGCCATCCATCAAGCCTTCCCCCAACTCGGAGTCTATATTTGTTCCTTCTCTGCCAAGTGAGGAATCCGATCCAATGGAGATTGACTGGGAGAGTGCTGCAGGAAATCCGGGGACTGCCGTCCTCTACTCGGGGACTGCCGTCCTCTACTCGGGGACTGCCGTTCCCTACTCGGGGACTGCCGTTCCCTACTCGGGGACTGCCGTTCCCCACTCGGGGACTGCCATTCCCTACCCGGGGACTGCCATTCCTTACTCGGGGACTGCCACTCCTTACTCGGGGACTGCCGCCCTCAACCCGGAGGCTGTCGCATTCATTGAAGAAGTTCTCGCCAATCGATCTGGGCTGCAGAGAAGCGCTCCTACTCCTCCTGAGCAACCGCAAGAGCCTGCCCCAATGGAACTGGACGAACCAGTGTTTCCCATACGGGAGACACCGAGCTGGGCTATGCCCATATTATCCTTTCTAAGGGACGGCACTCTACCTGAAGATGAGGTAACTGCGAGGCAGATTCAGAGAAGATCCAAGGGCTACACTATTGTCCGAGATGTGCTGCACAAGAGAAGTGCCACCGGCGTGCTGCAACGTTGTGTGAGCCCAGAAGAGGGAGAAGAAATTCTGGTGGAGATACATCAAGGGGAATGTGGGCATCACGCCTCTTCTCGGGCATTGGTCAAGAAAGCTTTTCGGCATGGCTTCTACTGGCTCACGGCTCTACAGCAAGCTGAAGATATTGTGAGGAAGTGCAATGGCTGCCAGATGTTCGCAAGTAAGATTCACATGCCTGCTTCCGAGTTGAAGACAATTCCTATCACATGGCCGTTTGCCGTTTGGTGCTTGGATATGGTTGGCCCCTTCAAGCCGGCTAAGGGCAACATGACACATATCTTGGTCATGGTGGACAAGTTCACCAAGTGGATTGAAGTGAAGCCTATTCGGAAGTGCGATGGGGTCACAGCTGTGAAATTCGTGAAGGATGTGATCATGAGATATGGCTACCCGCACAGCATCATCACCGACAACGGCACCAATTTCGCAGAAGGGGCAATGGTGCGGTTCTGCAGAGATAAACATATCCGACTAGACGTTGCGTCAGTCGCGCATCCTGCCTCCAATGGGCAAGTTGAGAGAGCAAATGGTATGGTACTGGCAGGCATTAAGCCAAGGCTGATTGAGCCATTGCTGAAAACACCTGGGTGTTGGCTAGAAGAGTTGCCAGCGGTGTTGTGGAGTCTAAGGACTACCCCTAACCGGTCAACCGGCTACACGCCATTCTTCTTGGTATACGGGGCTGAGGCCGTGCTGCCAATAGACTTAGAGCATGACTCCCCCCTGGTAGCCCTCTACACTGAGGTGGAGGCGAGAGAAGCTCGAGAAGACGACGTTGACCTGCTTGAAGAAGCAAGAGAGCTGACTCTGTCACGTTCGGCTATCTACCAGCAAAACCTGCGGCGTTATCATAGCCGAAAGGTGAACCCAAGGGTTTTCCGAGAAGGAGACATGGTCCTTAGGCTTGTGCAGCGCACAGCCGGGATGCACAAATTGTCTCCTCCATGGGAAGGGCCTTTCATTGTGAGCAAAGCGCTGCACAATGATGCGTACTACCTTGTAGATGTGCGCCCATCACAGGCGAACGGGGCAGATAAAGCTGGAGAGGAAACCAAGCGCCCTTGGAATGTAGCTCTACTTCGTCGTTTTCATTCGTAAGCAAATATGTGTATGTACCCTCTTATCCGAGTTGAAATTCTACTCTGCAATCTGAAATTGTTCTCGGGGACTGCCCTCGTCCAAAATTGTTCTAAGTGTTTTTACTCGGCTTTACTTTTTGTCTATTCAGTTGCTTCACTTCGGAACTCATAAGCGTATTGAGTACTGTGTCTAAACCTATATGCCAACTCTTCGACTATGCTGCTGTCCGAAACCCGGCTTCATGGCAAGCAAGAGAACAAGCAAAAGGTCAATGAGCACACGAAAATCGCTAAGGAAGAAAAAGTGCAGGAACCGAGTAGAGTGTTTCGTTACTTTTGTTCTCGGTTTTGTCTTCTCGGCTAAGTGGTGGGCTGCGTTACTATGATTGTTTCTAAGCGGCTAAGTATTTGCAGCTCTACTCTTCGATTCTTGTGACTCGAATACCAAAAAAGCAACAAGTTGCGGGTAGAGCAGAGATGAAAAGATAGGGTGAATAAGAAACGCAACTCGGGGACTCGCATGGAAACGCAACCCGGCATTGAGCCAGGGCTGCTCAAAGTGACTAAATTGAAGATAATGTGTGGAGATAAAATTGAGTAGCAAGAAAAGCATAAATAAGTCTGATACATATGCTCCCGGCATCCCGGGGATCTGATAGATGTTCAAGTAAAAAGTGTGCAGGTAAAATCAGGTGGAGGAGGCAGTGTTGTCGGCGCTGGCGTTAGCTGCTGCATCTTCGGTGGTGGTCCTGATTGCCTCTGCCTCCGAGTTGGTGGCAGTTGTTCTTGCGGGTTCTTCGTCGGCGCTGGCATGGGTGGCATCCGCCTCCGACTGGACGGTGGCGGACTCTTCCATCTCGACATCGCGCTCGGTGGCTACCTGGTCAGAAGTAGCCGTGGCCACCGAGATAGGCCCTGGGGTTGAAGAAGAGCCAGAGGCTTGGCCAGGGGGGCGGACCGTGTCGTCTAGAGCAACTCCTGATGAAGTGCCGAATTCGAGTGCGGCGGTGTCGATGTGCTCGGTCTCCTCATCGCTACTCGCGACAGCGACATTCTTCCCCTTCCCGGCCTTGCTCCTGGGGGACTCGAAGAAACCCGACTCCAGATCAGAGTCTATCTCCTCATCCTCTTCCTCGCCCTCCTCCACTTCGGTGTCGGGCTCGGGGAGGCCGTCGATGAAGACGTCCGTCTCAGCGCACTCCGCGACCTCGTATGCAATCAACTTGCGCGCGGCCACGCAGCTGGGGTCCATCTCCCACTTGGACTTCTCGCGTTTCCCACGGATGATTTCCATATTCAGATTCTCATACCACGAGGCGACGCAGAGGAGCATTAAGTCAGCACCTGCCCGAGCTCCCGAGGCGCGCCACTTCTTCAGCTCGGCCTTCACATTCTGCAGCTTCAGAGCAAGGCCATTAATCGTTGTCGGCGCGGAATCTTCGGGCCAGAACAGCTTGTGGAGCGCGAAGCCGACGCGCACCAGGTCGGTGCCCACGCCGGCTAGACGCTCGAAGTACCCTTTCAGCACCAGTAGGCTGTCCTCAATCTCGGCTCTGGTATCCGAGGCTTCGCCCTTCCCAAGGCGAACTGCTCGGGCCTTGGCCAAGGCTGGTGCGCTAGCGGACACGAGATGAGGGAAGATTTCTGCACAGAGGCAAGGGAGAAATTTAGTCTTCGAATCCGAAAAGAGAACAAACCGAGAAGAAAAGGTGCAGAAGTGAGGAAACTTACCGTGAAGCTCGCGGCGCAGCTGCTGCAACTGGACTCTCCACTCCTCCTCATTGGATATGTGCCTCTCTTGGACCTGGCGCAGAGTATTCATTTGAGCAAAGAGCCCAGCATTGGATTTCTTCAATGTTTCGCACTCCAGTTCGAGGGCTCTGATCTTGGCATTGAAGGTTGTTTCAGCTTTGGCCTTCTCGGCGATAACTCGGTCCCTCTCGGCACCGAAGTCGAGAGCATCTTTGAGGGCTTTCTGCAGCTGGAGTTGCAGCTGCTCCATCTCTGTTGTGTGGTCTTTCACCAGCTCCACGGCCTGGTTGGACAATTGCTGCTGCACTTCTTCTGGTTTGACGCAGTCTTGGTGGGCTTCAACGAACAATTTATGATCTTCTGCGAAGAGCCAGACAAGGTTAGCAGAGAAGCAGAGAAGCAAAAGAAACAAGAGGCAAACCGAGTAAACGACAACTCACCTTCTAATCTTTTGATGGTGGCCTCGGCGTCCTCCACAAACGCACGGCATTTCTCGTGCTCCTCAGCTAAAGCCTTCAGGTTATCTGCAGGGTAGGAATGGTTAGCGCGAAAGAAAGCAGAAGCGGGCGTAAACATAAAACGCAGTAACCGCGCAGCTAAAAGCATACCTTTTACTTCAGCCAGCTGCTGGGTGCTATCATTGGCATTCTTGCTCGCTGCCTCTGCAGCTGCCTTCTCCTTTTCCAGTGCAACAATTCGCCTCCTGGCGATAGCATGGTTCCAGAGGAGCACACGATACAAATTGGTACGTTTCAGAACGCTATCCTGAGAAGCGAGAAGGAAACAAGTTAGACAAGGAAGTAAAGATTCAACCCGAGTAGGAGGCTACTCGGAGAGTATCTGTCTACTCGGCCAGAATCTCGGGGACTGGGTGAGAGTAAGGGAAAATGAAGATGAGCAGGAGAGAAGAAAAATTCAACTCGGAAAGAGCAAGTAAGAATTACCGCATAAGCCTGCTCGATGTCCTCGGCGTTCTTGCGGTGCAGGAACATCTTGGCGGCGAGAGTGGCAGTCTCGGTGGAGACAGTCATGGGCTTGTAACCCAAATCCACTTTGTTCCATTCAACGCGCATGTGGTCGATTGCGCCCAACCCAAGGCCGTGCCAGTTGTCCGTGCCGAGAACCTTGCTGTCCCACTTGGCGTCGATGAAGCCAATGGTGTCAAGTACCTGCTCAAGGCTCCGTGATGTTATCGCTGGATCCTGGACTCCCCGAGAAGCAATAGTGACGGACTTGTTCTGGTTTGGAGCCGGGGGAGGGGAGTTCACAGCTACGGCTTTCCTTCCCCTCTGAAGGGCAAGTTGTTTATCCTGGGGAGAGAAGCCGATCTGGTTTTGTTGACTAACCTGCACCATGTAGTCTGGGAAGCAAGGCTGACCAGCAGCAGCAAGAGCGGCGGAGGTAGCAGTAGCAACCGGGCCGGACGCGCGAATAACCAACTGTCCAGTCGAGGTCGGAGGTGGCATCTGATCTCTGGCTTGTTTCTTCGTTTTCTCTTTCTCGGCTCGCTGCTTCTCGGATTCCTTGGCCTTCTTTCCTTCAGCCTTGGCCTTCGCCTTCTCGGCGGCCTCCTTCTCGGCAGTTTCCTTCTCGGCTTCTGCCTTCTCGGCAGCTTCTTTCTCGGCTGCCCTCTTCTCGACCTCCTCCCTCAAAGCATCAAGGGCTTGCTGCCTGGCAGGATCAGTTGGCGGCGCCAGGGGCGCGCTATCCGGTGCGCCAATCGGCTGGACGCTACTCGGTGCGGCGCCCGTTGGCGCATCACTCAATGGGTAGGCATCTGTCATAGTGGCATCCGTGGCAGTGGCGTCTTCTACCCGCTGCTCGGCAGCGGGGTTCACTTGGTCAGCAGCTCCTGTGTTTGGCTGCTCTGGTTCAGTTTCTGGCCGCTCAAGGGCGGTGTTGTCCTGCATCTCTTCGTCTTGAGTCTCCTCGGCAGTATTGGCCGGAGGAGAAGGGGGTCTTTCCTGATGAGCAGCAGTGTCCTGTGCTGCTGACTTCGCACGGGATTGCTGCTCCGAATCTGCCCCTCGGGCATCAGTGTTCTGTGCATTGGCAGCCTCATCCTCGTCGTCATCAAGGTTGATAAGCGGTGCTGCTGGCTTCTTAGCCTGGTCAGGCGCGAGAGCAGCGTTTGTGTCCATGGGAGGACTGCAGAGAAAAAGAAGTTCAGAAATCAGAGGAGGACTGGGAAAGATAACACAGTGCGAGAAGAAAGGCAACAGAGAAGAAACTTACGCGCTGGTGGAGGCGAGCTTCCGCCTTGGTTTCTTCGCGACCGCCTTGGTCGCCTTTTTCTCAATTAGCTTCTTCTTCTTGGCGGGGGGGCTCTGCGACGCCGCTGCCAGTCCGCTTGCGAGTAGCGGGCGCAGCGACAGAAAGAGGGTTGATGACAAGAGCGTCATCCTTCTCGTTCTCGTTCTCGTCTTCATCTTCATCCTCTTTCTCTGCATCAACGTTATCTACGGATCCAATAAAGAAGAGGAACGAATCAGAAACAGCGAACAGTGAATTGGTGCTACTCAGGATCGAGCAAGACAAGGGTGAATTACCTTCGAGTTTGTCCTCAGGCCAGTCGCGGAGAGACGATTCCGCGTGCTGTTTCTCCATTGTGGGGGAGCGAGGGAGATTGATCTGATCTGCAGCCCCAAAGGAGGCATCGTCATCCTCCTTTCGATCCTCATACCAATTGCCTTCGAAACGTTCGCAGCTCTCACTGAGCTGGCGACTGAGGACCTAAAGGACAAAGAAGTGTCACAAGTTAGCCGAGTAGCGGGATGGAATCCTACTCGAGTAGGCGTGCAAACACGAAGCACACTAAGCCTAAGTAAATTATCGAATGATCTACTCGGAAAGGCGTGCAGGCACAAAGCACACTAAGCCTATACAGTTTTACTAAGTACTCTACTCGATACAGACTACGATTGCTAGTCGCGGCGAGAAGAGGAAGCTTCCTACTCGGAATCCTTGAAACAGAAAGCAGAAAGGGAAGAACGTACCCGGGTAATCGGTTTGGTACGGCTGTATGGGATGAACCCATACTGCCAATGCTCGGCGAGGCTTGTCGTCAGGATGGCTCTGGCGTGCTCGGGGACGTCAGCGTTGTCGAGCTCGATGGTGGTCGTCCTGGTACAGTCACGGGGGCCTCCCATGTAACACATCAGGTGGCAGCGTTCCTGCAGAGGCAGGACGCGCCTCTGAATCCAGCATGCCACAGGATCATCACTCTTAGGCCCTCGTCGATTAGAGCGCCGAGCCGCGCCTCAATCTCCGTCGCGTTGAGGTCGTTGAGGGGCTTCTCCTTCCAATTCTTCTGGGTGGGAGCGTGGAGGCTCCAAGCGGGAAGGTTGATCCTGTCTGTTACCTGTCCTCCTTCGGTGGCGGGGATGTTTTTGACGTAGAGGAACGTCTTCTGCCACATCCGGACAGACTCCAGCCCCTTGATACGAGGGTGATTGGTCCCCGACCGCTGCACCATCATGGCGCAGCCGGTGTCGGTTGCCCGTGGCACCCCCGTGCCTTCCTTCTTCCCGGTGGTCTGCTGGCGGAGGTGGAAGTACCTGAGCCAGGTGTCCGTTGTCGGGTGGATGCCGAGGAAGGCCTCGCACACCACGGCGTGGTAGGCGAGGAAGACGACGGCGTTGGGCGGCAGATGATGCATTTGAAGGCCGAAGTGGTCGAGGAAACAGCGGAGGAAGTCGGAGGCTGGCAGGCCGAAGCCGCGCTCGAAGTGCGCCATGAACACGACGCGCTCACCCTCCTCCGGCGCAGGCACGAGCTCGCCCCTGGATGGCCGGCATTGAACACCAGGAGGAACCCTCCTAGTGTTCACAAGCCAGGCACAATCCTCGGCGGTGACGATTGAACCGGCCCAGCCAGCGCGGGCGGCCATGGCAGAGTGTGCGCGGATGGTGGAAAACGGGAAGGATTTGGTCGAGTGGATTGAGTTCGCGGCGGCGCAAGAGATTGCGCGGCGGCGGAGAAGAACAGAGAAAAGGGAAAGTACGGAGGAGGAAGAAGGGGAAGTTACCGATGGGGGTATTTATACCCTCGTCTCAGGCTACCGTTACCATCGTGGTAGTGGGATCAATCGTGGCCATGATTGCCGTGTGGTGGGGCCTGTGGCCGGATAGAAACGCACGCAAGCGCGGAACGCGCGCGTAACGGCCACAGTAGATCCCACGACTAGATCGTGGCCTATAATTACGCTTGATGGGACATAACGAGCTGGTGGGCCCGCCCCGTGAAAACTGGGCGCGTGGCACGTCGTGTCGTGGCAGCGAAACGACGGGGTCATGGATGCCTGACACGTGTTCAGTCGCCGCACGAAGGGCTGGATCGTGCTCTGCGCCGCAACGGCTCAATTCAAGAAAATTCTCTAAGTCTTTTTACTCGGTTACAGAGTAGAAGGCAAGTGCTACTCGGAAGACATGAAACTCAAGGTACTTGTCAGAATACCACTCGGAGGTCTTTTACTCGGCATCTTGAGGATCATGGGCTGTGTTGCAAGGATTGGTTTTAAGCTGGCAGAGCCTAGTGAACGAGTTCGCAAGACTCAACCAGCTTCGGGGACTGCTGTCGGGGGGTTACCCCCGAGTAGGGTAAAGGCAAGTGGTAAAAGCAGCTAACAGAAGAGAGGTTTGGTCGAGTAGCCGACTACCCGGTACCCGCTACCCGGCAGACTGCTACTCGGTCTCACCTCAAGATGACCAGAAGGAGATATCAATCAAGTTCTGTCCTTTCGAGTAGAGGAGTTGGCCCGAGTACAATTGGCGGGAACAATTGGCGGGAACCTACTCGGGCCAGAAAGTCAAAGGAGCCGTTCTGACACAGGATCCCGCGTATCCTGGGTCCGTACTTGGCAGCATTCGAACTACTGTTCATCTGGGACCGGCCTGCCTGACAGTGACAGCATGGAAGCAGGCCGTGGCAGGATAAGGGGGCCTACTCTGTGCTTAGGTACAGTGATACCAGTCTGTCCCCTTGTTTTGCCCAACGACTTTCCAGATGCAGCCAAGGTTAGGAACCAAAGCTGTCAGCGGGAACCCGGGAGAAGGACGATGTGCACACTATGTCGACACTTGTCCATGTTTGGACGTATCCGACTGGGCACCATGTATATAAGGTGCCCCGCCGCCTCCTGCGTGAGGCATCGCGTACTGGAAACCCTAAGTTCTTGACCTAGTTCTTCATCTAGAGGAGAGTGGCTACTCGGTACCTAGAACCTTGTACTGTGGCTACTCGGAGAGATACCAAAATACACAAAGAAAGGCAGGAGTAGGGGTTTTACCTCCTCACGAGGGCCCTGAACCTGGGTAGATCGTGTTGTTTGCAGTGTTTACTTTGTACCTCACGCGGCTACTCGTCGCGTGATCCCTCCCCGAGCACCTCCAGCGTCCTTCGTCCCCACATCTTTAGCCATCCCATGGCATCTGCCGTGACACCACCACGACAGCAGCGAGCGGATTAACCGGAGCACGACCGCTCGTTTCCGGTCAAAAGGCTGTCATAGTGGGCCCCGTGTGCTCTTCCCCACTTCTTCACGTCCCATCGGGAGCAGGCAAGTGCACGGTGACGTCATTGAATACCTCACAAACACGAAAACTCTTTCGTATGAGTATCAAGACACGAAATTTCTTTCGCATGGACACCCTAACACAGAATTACTTTCGTATGGGAATTCTAACACGAAATCTCTTTCGTATAAAGACATTGACACAAAAAACTTTTTTGTGTAAAGATTCATAACGTGAAATCTCTTTCGCACAAGACCAAGGAAAAGAGGTACGACCTCAATCGAAGATATGCAGAAAGCGGCACTTATAGTGCGACCAAGGTAAAATCGCGAGTATACGGCTCCCGCAACTCTACCTTACGATGTACTTACACATCTTTCTTATCCTGGATCGTTCGGCCGACTAAGCACATCCGGATGTCGTATTCTTTCGAGTACGAAGGTAAGACCCAAGGATCTCTCCTGTGGGCACGGAATCGCACTCAAGATGCGTCCTCCAGTAAACTTTCTGTGTCAACAACACGAAGAAAAATCATAGCGGACGCGCCGGGTACCCCTTTAGGTTAAGTTCGACTCGGTAAGACCTCCACGGCCCAGCCGCAACGATCACCTTGTCGGATTCAAGTCGGAGGTCTCGAATTTGTGTAGGCCAGAACCGTTTTTGCCCTAGATGCAATTAATTGGCCCTAATCTTTCGGGAGAGCCAATCAACTGAGCCACATCCTTCTGCGAAAACAGCCAACTCAAGGCACATTTATCACTCGATGCTCGAGTACATGAGCGTGTCACGCACAGGGAATACACACTCAAAACCAAGCGATTGAATGACCAGTCGAAGAAATCAAGAACGAATTTTGAGTGCTTACCCGACTATTCCCAGTCGAATAAACACTCGGGGGCTACTGACGTGGGGATGATTCCTGGAGCTGTCGGGTGAGCCTACCCGGTCCAAGGCCCAAGACCTAGGCCCAAAGAGAGGTGCTATCATACGTTAGTAGAAGGCCCAACGAAACCACACCCGCAAGACTTGCGGGTCAAGAAGGAAACTCCTACCGACCTAGAACTAGGGTTTGTAACTCCCCCGGACACGGTTTGAGACCTAGCCACCTATAAAAGGCTAGGAGAACCACCGAGGGGGATCCAATCTACTTTTGACCACCACAGCCTTGAGCTCGAGAACATACTCTCGACTTGAGCACCCCCCCCCCCATTGTAACCGATCTAATGATAATACAGATCGCAAGAGCAGGAGTAAGGGTTTTACCTCTACGAGGGCCCCGAACCTGGGTAAATCGTGCCCCCCTGTTAGCCGACGATTGTCACCAGCGCCTTTACGTTCTCTTAATCAAAACCCTACCCGATCATCCGGGGGACTTGTTGAGATGACCAATCGACAACGTGCACACACTACTATATTTTACACTAGAGCGGAGCAACATACTTGAAGCGGAGGTGGCGTTGGGATGTCTCCGTCGGAGCCGGACTCGAGCCATCCGCAGGCTACGCACGGTAGAAGCTTTGGCCAAGCATCGGCCGACGGCGGGGAAATCTTCTTCTTCTTCCCTCTTCCCACGTCTTCTCCACTTGATCCGTCCTCCACCTCCACCACAAGGGCATCCCAGTACATCTCTTGTGCAGATCCGCTGCCGGATCTCGACATTGTCTAGGGTGATTGGCGAAGAGAGTGGAGTGAGAAAGGTGATCGGATGATAGTGAGCTAGGGTTTGCTTCGGAGTGTGGAGTGCGGGGGATATACGTGGGGTCGAGGTTGGTCGATTCCGGCATGACGGGCTGTCCGGGCGCAACCGGACGGCCCCAAACTCTCGCCACATATGGGCTAGGTTTGGAGATCGCCGGACATCCCAGACGTTTGGGATCACTTTGAAGAGGCCGGTTGGGTGCATGTTTGGGACCGAAAACGCGTTTGGGTTGTCCGTCCGGACGTTTGGGGCCTGTTTGGGGACTCCGGCTGGAGATGCTATTAGCCAGCGACGCCGGGCGCCCCTCCGCTGCACCCCGGGTGACCCACTTCGTCTGTTCGACTCTTTCCGGGTTACCATTTCGTGCAAAATTCCTTAACGCTGCGATAAACTACAACTCTTCTTACAAGCTAGGAGGAGAGGCAATAAGTTATAGCAGCAGCGCCATGACCAGTAGCTCCTTCTACTAGAGACGGCAGAGTGCGAAATTAGCTGGAGCCTCAAGTGAACGAACAAACAAACATGATGTTATCTTATCCACCAGATATGAAACCAAGTTGGGCGGAGCTAGAGTGTCCCCAGGGTCAAATGACCCTCCATCGGACAAAAATGACACCAGCGCCAATGTCGGATGAGTAAAAAAAGTGATGTAGATGATGATTAGAAAAAAGCAGCTCGATGGGAGAGAGGTTAAGCCCCCTGCACGATTTGACCTGATAGGTTACAGGCTCCCCAGTCTAGAACCCAGCGATGCCTACTAACCGACCGAGCTGCTGCCCCCAAGGCTAGGTTATGAGCTCACGCCACTAAGCTCGGCGATACAATATGTTCTGGGTCCTAATTTAAGCAAGCTTACATTGTCCTATCGATCCGATGTGGGACAAAAAAAAAACCTGGTAGCGTTGCACTCGCGCGATCGCGGCCGCCTCGCTCAGCCCGAACGGCGCGTGGTCGGGACGCAGCCCGAATAACTGGTCCTCAGGGAGCGAAGAGCTTAATATGCGACCGAGGCCTAGGCTGTCCAACAAGCACACGGATCTAGTCCTACGCGCATAGCTGTACTGGGCTCCCCTCAGAAAAAACAAATTGTACTGGGCACACGGATCCGTGTCAGTTTAACTGTAATTTTTCCCATCAGTTGGTGAACCAGACACGTCAAGCAACTAAAATCCGGAGCTTATAGCATCTCCACTTGCCCCCAGGCGCCCGACGTCCCCCAGGCCGCTTTTTTGCCCCTTCGGCGCGCCGGCGAATGGAAGATCTCCCGCTCGTCCCCAAGCAGCCTAAAAAAAGGCGGATTAAATGAAAATAGGGCCGATCCTAGGCCGAACCTAACGCGCTGGGGCAGCTAGGGGCGCCGGGCTGAAGGAAAACCGCGGGAAAACGTTCCGCACCATTTTCCCGCTTGTGGGACCCGGTTGCAGTGGGCAAGCACGTCGCCTCATTTCACATCCCGTCGTAATGGCGGCACCGGTCAGTTCCCCGAGGCGAGTAATGGCGCCGCCACGCCTTCCCGCCCATCCCTTCACCGCTTTTAAAAGACCAGCGGTCGTGCCTCGCCGTCCACACTCTCCTTCTCCCCTTCCCTATCTCCTCTCGCCTCCCCCGTCTCCACCACAACCACAGCTATGACTGAGAGGTTCCCTGGCGACGGCGCAGCGGCCAACGGCTTCGGCCGCCGCAGGCTGCAGGAAGACAAGTTGCGCCTGCTGTACGCGGCGGGGTACCCCGTCCCGCCTGACAACCGTGTCGGTGACGGGTGGAGGATTAGCGCGGCGGGCTATCCCGTGTCGAGCTGCTGCGGCGATCTATGCAGCCCGCGCCGACATGACGCTGGCGCAGCGGGTGGAACCTGTGAGGCAACGCCTCAACCTCCCGTGGTGGCGCGCGTTCTTCCGCGACCGCCCCGGAGCCGGCGAACAAGAATTTGGCGGAGAGGACATGGTAGTGGAGCGGCCAAGGGCGTACACTCGCCGTCGTTCTCGCCCACATTGAGGCGGGCAACAACCCGCCATTGGGCTGGCCGAAAGTCCCCGTTGCCCCTCTCCCACGGCGCCGATCCTCTGCGCCCAGGCCAGCACTAGGTACGTCTTCGTCTTCGTTGGCGCGCCGTTCCACCGCATTCGCGCCGCCTATCAGGGTGAAGATGGAGAGGGCCAGTCCCCCACCCCGAGTGCGCCAGGTGGGCACCACCATCGGCGGGCCGCACGTCAAGACGGAGCCCATAGCCACCATGAAGAATGAGGGTGGCGTCACCTCGCTGGACAAGTACGACGCCATGGCCGCCGATCTCGAGGTTGGCCTCGTCGGTCCAGGGAGCAGAGCCGAGCCTCCGAGGTGGCGCGCCAAAAGGCCGCCCTAGAGGCGTTCGAAGCTCGCCGCCGCGGGCGTGACGAGGGTGGCATCATCGTCCTTGACGACAGCGACGACGGCGAGCAACCGGCGAAGAAACCCTTCCGCTCCCAGGATTTCGACCAGGGCTCCAGCCGCTTCCCGAAGGACGAACCGCCCAGCGACGGCGAAGACGGCAACGGCGGCGACTTGGACGAGGCAGTCTTCCGCATCCTCGGCATGTAGTTTTAGTTTTCTAATTTGTATTTTGTAATGAACTGCCACTGCATTCGGCCTTTTATTTTATCGAAATTGAGCCAAATTTGGCCGTAAACTATCTATTTCGCTGTGTTGCTTCAGCCCAACGCCCCAGGCCGAATTTTACGCTGGCACGTCCCTAAGCGGGGAGTTTTCTGCCGAAAATACAGCCGCTTCCCGAAGGACGAACCGCCCAGCGACGGCGAAGACGGCAACGGCGGCGACTTGGACGAGGCAGTCTTCCACATCCTCGGCATGTAGTTTTAGTTTTCTAATTCGTATTTTGTAATGAACTGCCACTGCATTTGGCCTTTAATTTTATCGAAATTGAGCCAAATTTGGCCGTAAACTATCTATTTCGCTGTGTTGCTTCAGCACAACGCCCCAGGCCGAATTTTACGCTGGCACGCCCCTAAGCGGAGAGTTTTCTGCCGAAAATACAGCCTAGGGGCCGAACGAGTGGAGATGCTCTTGGCCAGCGTCACCCGCCATCCCGCACTGGTGACCCATTCCGTCTGTACGACTCTCTCCGAGTACTACCATTTCGTGCAAAATTCCGTGACGGCCACATGGCATAATTTCTTTAACACTGCGATAAACTATAACTCATATTATTAGCTAGCAGGCGAGGAAATAGTTTATAGCAGCGACGCCCATGATCGGTGTGGCTGCTTCTATTGGAGACGGCAGTGGGGGGGATTCGCTGCAGCCTCAAGTGAACAAATCCAAACAGATATGATCTTTTTATCCACCAGAAATCAAATCGACCACTCCTGGTACTGAACCATGGGTCTGATGGCAATTTTGCGAAAACCCCCCAGAATTGTTCGGAGACTCAACCCGCAGTCCCATCTTTCGTCGTCTTCGTGTCGTCGTCCACTGCTCTCTCCATCTTTCGCCCTCATTCTCCGTCGCAGGACGATTTCGGCCAGCTCTGGCGACTCCTGACACCGCCGACCACCGCTCCGGCACCACCTCATCTTCCTCTCTCGATCCCAGGGCGTGGAACCTTAGATCGGCAGCCCAACCACAAACCCTAGCCTATCTTGCGGCAAAGCTTCGAACTTTGGCCATGGCAGCGCCGGTGCGGCAGCGCGCGGTGGTGAAGCATCACGGTTGGAACAACAAACCGTGGATCTGGGGACCTCATTGACGTCGGTGTCCTCGGGCTCTGGACCGCCGGAAAGCGCATCTGGGCACCAGGATGGCTCCAGCTCTGGCGGGTCCTCTTCTACTCCGGTTCGCCGCAAAGCTCGGTAAACTTCTCTTTCTTCCACAGCCGGTAAAACATAGGGTTTGACCCGTCGCTTCTTGTGCTTCCCGTCAGCTTCACTTCCCTGGGGCAGGCTGCGTCTCTGGCCAGAGGGTCCTCTGTCAAGATTCCTGTAGACGCGCGAGTAGACAGGGTTCGATTTGACCCAGGCAGAGAGACAGTGATTGCTTTGATTGAATGGGTGTTGTACCATTTGTGTAGTTCCAAAGCATGCAAGATGCGGTTTTTATGTCTCAATATCTATCAATTGCTTAATTCATATTAATTCATGTGCCTTCGTGAAGACCTTTTTCCTGTTGTGTGGCTTCAAAAGTTACCTGAAGAATTATTAACATCGTCACTGTAAAAATTCATACTTGGAAGATAAAAGTGATGTTAATATCTTGCTCTATCCTGCTGCATCTTAGTTATGGTCGATAAGTGATTAGTTCAGACTGAAAACCCAGTATCAAAATGTGACAAGAGCTAATGCAATTACCGATGTTCCTTCATTGGTTCTCAGCATGCATTTCTAGAATAGAGCGGATCATGCTAACGGAAGGTTCTGAACTGCTGTCTGGAGTAGGTTTATTTTCTGCTTCATTATGTCTGCAACTAACTTTAATCGGTAATTAACATGTCACATTGTATGAATATTTGGGTAGGCATAGCTTTGGTATGTTCAGTGTAGCTATCTTTCCGCTACCATCTTGATCGAAATCCAACTCTGGGCTAGGGTGTTGCCAAGGTCGTGTTCCTGTGTAGCCTTCTCATGACATAACTTGCTCACTGCAATCCACTGAAGCTATTGATGCATAACCAATACACTGAAACATTTGCATCTAGTACGCTTAAGAATAGTCAGATTAAGTTAGCTTAATTTTATGTCTTTGATCATTAATGCTTGAAACCACAGCAAATCCAGTGTATGTATTCCTAATTTCATTTAGTATGTATGTACTTGTATTTATGCATCGTTATGGTGTCAATCGGGAATGATACTAGAAAGCGAAGACACACATGTTTGTTGTTATAACAAATCATATTCATATATACTTTAAATCTGGAGACCAAAATGTGCAACCAAAGCTTAATTGTTTGTAACTGAAACTGAACCTGCCTTGATGTTTCCTCTTTAGTATTGTGCTGGAAAGGAGAGACAGATGGCGGATCATTAGATGATTTAGGAGTAGTCTATATTTAAATTGCAACAACCCATCTATGTTATGGCTCTTATAATATTTTCTTAAGGAAGTGGATGTATTGCCGTTCTTGTTCAGGAATTATTACTCCTTCAGGTGGGCTCAGATTTTCTCGGCCATGTTTGGTCTATTTTCTGGCGAGAGCAAGCTCTGCAGGTAAGCCGCCAGGACGCGAGCCACACGGCCAACCACCAGATGCAAACACAAGCTTCTGGAACTGCTGGCGAGAAGGTGCTGCCAGAGCTGCCGGCAAGAAGGAGCCGCTGCTACCGCCATCGAGAAGGAGACTCCGTAGCTGCTAGCGAGAAGGAGCGTATGCTGCTGCAGCCGCCGGCGAGAGGGAGCTGCCGGAGCCGCCGGCGTGAAGGAGAGCCGGAGCTGCCAGCGTGAAGGAGGTGCGGCCACCGGCAAGAAGGAGATTTTGGATCTGCCGGCGAGAAGGAGTTGTCGATTGATCTGGGAGTGGTTAGGCGATGGAAGCAATCAATCGATCTGGGAGGCGGATGGAGTGGTTCGGCGACGGAAGAGATAGATCGATCGATCGATCTTTTTTTTTTTTTTTTGCGGGAATCGATCGATCTGGGAGGCGACGGATGCGATCTGTACACAGCGATCTGGGTGTATCAGTACAGAGCAATCTGGTGTATCGATTGTGAGTTTCTGAAATGTAAAGGGTGTATCTGTAAAATGTATTTGTGCTGAAACTTTTTCTCCCCCACGACACTTATTTCCGGACGGAGGGAGTAATATGGAACGGAGGGAGTACATGGGTGCAACCTGCTCAATAAGGATACTCCCTCCGATCCATATTAATAGGTGCTGAAGTGGATGTATCTAGCAATATGTTTTATAAGATACATCCACTTCAGCACCTATTAATATGGGTCGGAGGGAGTACTAAATAACCTCCCCGTGTTGCATCTTCGTCGGGAGTGAAGCAACAACAATTGCCTAAGCCATGGAGAGCAGGTCCAGCAGGTCTGAAATCCGCGAGAAGAAGTGTCAGAAAAAACAGTCCAGCAGGTCGGAAATCCGCGAGTGCACTGGCTGGGTCTCCTTCAACTTCTCCTTTGAACGCTGGAAATCCTCTATGATCAGCGACTGAGCACCTTGCTTGCACTGGGTCCCCTTCGGAAGCTGGAAATCCTATATGATCAGCGACTGCACACCTTCCTGGCACTGGGTCTCCTTTGGAAGTTGGAAATCCTATCTGATAAGCGACTGCGCACGCTGCAGGCGTTGGCTCTCCTTCAGCTTCTCCTTTGGTGAGAGCTTGTCGCCAATCAGTGTAACCTTCCAGCAATCAGCTTGGAGGATGAACACTGACCCAGCTTTCGGTACAACTGCAGGTTTCAGAGTGAGCTACTTAGACATCAACCTCATCAGGTCTGCACAGTATTTAATACGAGTACTATCATTCATTTATGTCTCAACGCAGCATACTATATAGGTAAGAACCAGTCTATGGCCAGAGCAGTTCGGGCGACTGGGAGTAGAACATGATGTTCTTTAGCAACGAGCTGAACAACCTTGGCTGGTTGAACTACTGTCATGAAATTTTCAAGTATGGACCTTAAGGGGGAAAACAGGAAATGTTCCTTCACAGATCAGCCTTTTGTTGTAAATTCTATGGAACCGACTTGTTTCATATTGTTTCTTTGTGCATTCGATGAATCATATAGATGAAGAGTTACAGTACAAATATTTTGCACGAACAATGGGAAATGAAGGTAGTGGATTATCAATATAAAAGAAAAGACGACACAAGATTTATACCTGCGCTATCTTCCAGATAAAGGAAATATTGTAACAGCCATGCTCTCAGACGAAATAAGAATCAGTTTCATACAAGCATGTTCAAACTATTGCATTACAAAATGGAATAGCACGTACCTCGGAAGCGGTTGTCCTCTGATATAATTCCAAAAGTCTCTGCAGTGTCCCTAATCATGATGCCACTTACACCTTGGTATGAGGCTGCTTTGCATTGTGCCACTGCAATATACAAAAAGAAAATGAAGCAAATACAAACATTCTAACAGTACAGTAACTATGTCCAGTATATGAAATCACCTATTATAAGGGCCCCATGAAGATCTGCTGAAAGGAGGTATTCAGACAATTTTTTCTTCCTATGGAAAAAACAGGGAACATCAATACTTCATGCAACGTATAGAATAGGCACAATAAATGGATAGCCCAAATCTGGAAAAGGTTAAACTGATCCCATTGCTTCAGGTTTTACTTATTTGGCCATTGAGCACATGATTACATTTCATGATTTTGATTGTTTAACTCTTCAAATTTGTTGATCATTTGAACTCCACTTAGTAAAATTCTAAACAACAATCAGATGAATATCAAATGATGCAGCCCCTATAGTGTTTAAGTTTCTATTCAGATAGCTTTTTAAATGGGCTTGATTTTATTAACATCATAAAACATGTATGCTAGTGTGATCATAAGTCGACACAAACCTGTACAGTCAGAATTCATATAATCAAAGTAGTACAAATGTACACTTTAACAAATGAGCTACAGGATTCTTCAAAAAGTAGACACCAATAAGTCTAAACCAATTACGGAAGAAATTTAAAACTATGAGACCAAGTGCCTTTCTTTTGCTAATTCTGCTCTTTACCTTTAAATTAACACTGGTTGCGTAAACTACCACTGGAGTATGTTAGAAGATCTTTTTACCAGTGCCTTAATCCTAAGTTCCTAACTGAGCCTATCCATGAGTGGACACCTTGGAACCACTCGTAGAACATGACGTGACTTTCTAAATATGGTCAACTTTTAGGAGTAATCCTGTTTACTTGTTTTCTGATTATTAGAAGGTTGAATGTAGCACACTGATCTGCAGACATGTGACTAATCTTCGCCGACGTTAACAACACCACAATTATGCTATATATGACCAGTCAGCCTACTCCGTCGTGTCCGTATTTACAAATCAACCAATGCAAGCATGTATGAGGAAGAGGCATGATCCTGACTCATTGCATCGACCTACGTACTTGTCCATGTAGAACAGTACGGACCATGGTAAAAAGCACTATTTTTAACATAATCTAGTACCATGTGAAAATACTGCTATTTTCAGCTGCTGGTGTTAAATTAAATGGTCAAGACACAGTATAAATCGCATCCCTTTTATTTTTCCAAATAAAAGTGAATAGCATGGAGATGGAAAGCATGCATGAAAGTAACAGAAAGAAAAGATAGTGAGAAATCCATACGGAGTACTTTTAGTAAGCTCTTGAATATAGTCTTTCCACATTTCATGCATTGGCTTATAGAGGTCAAACCTACAAGAACACGAATGAAGTGTAAAACTGCATTAACTCCAAAGATACCATATGTGGCGATTTTAGCAAAGATATAAATGTTTCACTAATTGTCATGCAAATAGTCATGATAGAGGAAGATACCTTAAAGCTACACACTAATCTTGAACGACACTTACCTGTGGAATTTATCATGTAAATCAAATGATCCACATTTCTTATGTTGCTTTAGTGACATGTGTCTTTTTGACCGCTTCGAGTGAATCAACAAAGATTGTGATTGTGCATCCACTAACGTAGGACCCCGCTGGACATAGTTATCTAAAAGAATCCCTTTGTCCAGCTTTAACTTTTTGGATCCTTTTGAAATTTTCCCGGCTTCTCCACCTTTCTGAATTATATCATATACAACACTGTGAACCACGTCTGTGCTATCGAGATCCTACACAAATGTTCAACCCAAAATATATTAGAGGTTGTTTGACCACATATAGAGTTAGATTTTGAGTTCCACGGCTATATCATCCGAACATTTACCGAAAAGCCATCTTGGTCATGTTGGGACAAATTTTCATGAAGAGCAAATGAAAGTTTAGAGTATATAGGGTGAACTTCTCCATCTACAAAGTTAAAAAAGTATTTGTTAGTTATTAAACAGCCTGGCGCACACACATAATACATGGGTTTACCTGCGGAAGCAGAAGGTTTTTGCTGATAGCTGGAATTTGCTTGAGCTGAAAAGCAGCAGCAGCATGAGAAAAACTAGTTAATTGTATAAAAATAGTATCAATAGAGTGAAGAATGGCTGACAATATAAAACCTTTAAGTGTAGAAGTTTGAGAATGAGTTAACTCGGGAGTTTTTCCTTTCCTTCGTGCATCAAACTTGGGCTTGGGGATACTATCGTTGCTCTTCTGGTACTTAGGCTGTTCATCTTGCAGTTTCTTAGCTTTAGCTGCTGCATAACGCTGTTGAATGGCTTCCAAGGTCCGTTTCTTCTGATCAGAAATAGTTGACATTGAGACTACGCCAGATCTGAGATTAAAGGAAGCTAAACATATGAGTGAGAAACAGCTAAATTATTGTCTAAACTCCATATGCCCCAGAGTGTACAACCAGAATTCAAAGGTAAAATAGTCATCACAAAAAATTATCATTAATAGGATGAGAACTCGTATTTTCTAAATTCTACATAACATGAAAACTCTCAAACTACCCAAATTAAATAGCAAAAATGCTGGAGCATGAACATACGCGGCAGAGCAATTCCTATGAATTACATCGGATACGTTTCTACGTCCGGAGAGAAGAGGAGAGCGGACAACAGGAGGACAGCTCTCCTCTGCCTTCAGGATGACTGGGGCCGGCGGCAGAGCTTCAGGATGGTGGAGACAGGCGAGGGAAAAGGTGGTTGTGGGTTTTCAAGAAGATGAGAAAGGGAGTAGTGATTCATGGCCAACAACGACTCGGCTTGAGGGAACTGGGCAACTTGCAAATACTCTGGTATCAAAACTATTCCTTCAAATATTATAGAGATAACATTTCAATTATAATCCGACGTACTAATACTGGATAACCAAAAAAATGGCTTATAACATCATTATGATATTATTTGTGCATTTTCAAACTAAAATGTTTGCAATTTCAGAGCCAGGACGCATGGTATTGAACATGAAAAAGACAAGTGGAGGATATACTGGAGACATACCTTTAAAATATCTACAAAAGCAACATGCCTGCATGTAATACTAACTCCTAACACTACCAGAAAATCGATCTCTGCCGGGTGGTCCAAATACAACACAAAACAAATTAAGCTTGGAAATTGACATACAAATGGTTCATACAAAATATTACATCACAATTATTACAAGTTCAACAGTGGCATACAAATGGTTCATACAGACAATTCGAAATGGCCACGGTTATAA
The DNA here is from genome assembly GCA_028641055.1 of Alopecurus myosuroides. Taxonomy (NCBI): domain Eukaryota; kingdom Viridiplantae; phylum Streptophyta; class Magnoliopsida; order Poales; family Poaceae; genus Alopecurus; species Alopecurus myosuroides. Next base: position 264,677,377 of record CM054062.1, read on the forward strand.
AAGAGACGCCTAGGGGTTACGCGACTTGTTTGGTGATCTACAATATAATACACCCTAGCAAGAGAGGGGGAAGATCATTACCCTCGAAGCGTGAACGACAACAAGATGCGGGAAGCTAGCTGCTGCCCGAACCCTGCCCTACAACGACGCTCCCGTCGTCAACGTTGCTCCATATCCTGCACATGTTATCACAAATACAATTAATAAAATATGATTGTATGAAGCAAAAGATAATTCTCGACACGCTGCCCTGCAACGAGCTAGCTAGCTAAAAGCAAAGGCCCTACAACGAGCCATCTCGACACGCTGGCTAAAACTGGTACTGGTACTCCGTAGCTAACCAACCGAAAATTATTTTCGCATAGGCAGACATATATGTTTGGGTATTTTTCGTACTCATCCAACCTGATATATATTCGGTTCATAGAAGAAAGTAAACATGACAAAGTTAAAGTATACAAGATTGTATATATGTGCATGTTGGAGCAAACATTCATTACAGTATTTGACACATCACCATCCGATCAGAAGCACACACGGCCAACACACACATGTTGTTAATTTTTGATCCACATAACAGACACCACGCCCACTTGCTTGTTTACTCTACTATTCTATATATATGGTACAACACCTAGCTAACTCAGACCAACAGAGTTGACCTCTCTAGTAGGAGAAAATATCAATATGGACCAGCTTCAGGCGCAGTTGCTGCCGGGGAACGCCATCGTCCCCTACCAGTTCCAACAACCAGACCTCAAGGACATGAAGCGCTATAAGCTCGCCCCGGTCAAGCACATCCTGCAACATGACGACCCCAAGTTCGACGAACTCTTGCACAAGTTCCTCGGCAAGCAGCAGCAGAGAAAATTGCCCGTGGCCGCCACTGCGCGCACGCACGGATAGCCTGTGGCAGGGGCCACGCCACCGCGCGCACAGACCATGGCCGCGTCTCTCCTCTAGCCAGCGTTCACACGGCGGGGCAGAGTGCGAGCAGAGCGTGCACACGACGCTCTCTGTCCTCTCTCTCGTCTGTCGAAACTGACGCTGACGAAACTGACGAGCCGACGGTGTCGCTCGAAGGCGGAGCACCCAGAGCAAAGGGATGGCGCAGAGAAGTGTCCCGGGAGGCTCACCGTGCCGTTGTGGTCGCAGCAGGGGGCTCACGGAGGCGGAGCGTACACGGGCGCGGACGGGCTCGAGGACGACAGCGCGCGGATGGGGCCGAGGAGGACGGCGCACCGATGGGCTCGAGCTGGACAGCGCGCGGCTCACGGCGAAGGAGACGTACACGGGTGACGAGCCTAGCTGGAGCCTCCCGCCATTGCTCCGACCGAGGAAGAAGAATACCGGGTCGACCGGCGACGGGGCTCGCGAGCTAGGGTTTGGGGCTAGAGATGTGTCGGGTGGGATAGGGGGTTGCGGGGCGGCGGAGATGTGGACGGAATCTATGGCGAATCGGCGGCGTGGAGGGGAGCGGCGGCGGAGGCGCGGATGGGGGCTCTTGTGCGGGCGCGGGGATAATTTGGGACGAATGGTCAATTTCAGACCAAAATTTTCCTAAGTCCCCGCCGATTTCTTCGCCGAGCACCCTGTTCGCCGGGATCCATACTCGGCAACGAATTAATAAAGACATTTTTCTATTTTCTTATATTGTCTTTTTTTGTAAGTTTTTTATCATTTCATTTTATATATACTAACAATTTCGGTTTCAGTTCTTAAAATAAAATGTCAAACTTTTAGGACAAGTTTTTCTATCATTTCATTTTATATATACTAATATAAACATTTTACCTATTTTTTTTAGCTTGATTATCGCACCCACAAAGCGTGTTGCCTTCAGAAACGTGGCATCGCTACGGAGAGTGCAAATTTACTTTTTCATCTTACATTATTTGTCATTAGGAAATTAAATCATCAAGTGAGAACCATTTCATCATTTCACATGCAAAACATACATACATTGCGACTTCGTCTCACATGGTACATGAGGACCATTTCATAAATCTAGTTAATGTAAATAAGATGTCCAATCAATGTTAATATCAGATAAAAAATTTGAACTGATGACAATAGTAGACATAGAGAGGTCCAAACGGCAGTTCCTTCTTTTTCTCCAACGAGGCTAGGGTTTCTCCGGAGAGCAGCCACAGAGCGTCTGAATCCCACCCAAACCAAGAGTTTGCCATAACATGTGTTTTAGAGTGTGTCATGGGTATTGGATGCCAAAGATTCCCTCACTCTTCGTGTTAGTGCTTCACCGGCGTCGGATTCTCTCTCGCGGATTCCAGGACTACTTATAGCCCGGAACTCCCGGATCTGACGGAACGGGGGGTGCCAATAGGCGGGCCCTACCATTGTCTAGGGTGTTACTAGGGACTAACATTACACAACCAAGCAACTAGTTCCACTTTGCTACCCCCTTCCGGCTCACGTAGAGGGGCCCAAACGGCAGTTCCGTCTTTTTCTCCACCGGGGATAGGGTTTCTCCGAAGAGGGGCCACGGAGCGTCTGAATACCACCCAACCCAAGGGTTTCCAATACTATATATTTTAGAGTGTGGAATGGGTCTTGGATGCCAAAGATTCCCTCACTCTCTTTGGTAGGGCTTCACCGGAGTCGGGTTCTCTCTCGCGGGTTCCGGGACTACTTACAGCCCGAAACTCCCGGATCTGACGGAACGGGGGGGAATATTACTAATAGGTGGGCCCTAACATTGTCTAGGGTGTTACTTGGGACTAACCTAACACAAAGAAGCAACTAGTTCCACTTTGCTACCCCCTTCGGGCTCACGTAGAGGGGCTCGAACAGCAGTTGCGTCTTTTTCTCCACCGGGGATAGGGTTTCTCCGGAGAGGGGCCACATAGCGTCCGAATCCCATCCAAACCAAGGGTTTTCCATACCATGTGTGTTAGAGTGTGGAATAGGTCTTGGATGACAAATATTCCCTCACTCTCCGTGTTATGGCTTCACCGGTGTCGGATTCTCTCTCGCGGGTTCCAGGACTACTTACAGCCCGAAACTCCCGGATCTGACGGAGCGGGGGGAATATTGCCAATAGGTGGGACCTGCCATTGTCTAGGGTGTTACTTGGTCCTAACATAACACAAATAAGAAACTAGTTCCACTTTGCTACCCCCTTCCGGCTCATGTAGAGGGGCCCGAACGGCAGTTCCGTCTTTTTCTCCACCGGTGCTAGGGTTTCTCCGGAGAGGGGCTCCGGAGCGTCTGAATCTCACCTAAACCAAGGGTTTGCCATACCATGTGTTTTAGAGTGTGTCATGGGTATTTGATTCCAAAGATTCCCTCACTCTTCGTGCTAGGGCTTCACCGGCGTCGGATTCTCTCTCGCGGGTTCCAGGACTACTTATAGCTTGGAACTCCCGGATCTGACGTAACGGGGAGAATATTTCCAATAGGTGGGCCCTACCATTGTCTAGGGTGTTACTTGGGCCTAACCTAACACAAATAAGCAACTAGTTCCACTTGCTCTCTTGATTTGTCGCTCCCAGTCTTTTGCTAGCCTCCACATGTACTGAGTATGAGCTCTACTCTTGCATCCAACTCCCAAAAACCAAAGTTACCCAATGTTTCCACCATACCTACCTACATGTGGTATTTAACCGCCACTCCAAAGTAAATTGCTCACGTGTTAACTTTAAAATTTCAAAATTACTCCTGTTTTGTGCTCCTGTTTTGGCTCATGAGGACGTAATTAGAGAATCTTTATCTCACTTGTTGGTTGGACTTTCACACCCTGGACTAGTGGCTTCATCTGCTTATCCAATGATAGAAGAGCTGGCAGCAGGGTGCCCAGCCCCAAATTAATAAAAACAAATTCTCTTCACTATTTTTGCCCCTAATTTATCAGTCAAACCATAACTGTGTAAACAAAAGAGAAAGATGGATGACCTTCTACCCAAATGCGTCCTTCTATGGGAGCCGCTCTTGTGAAGTCTAGTTAGTTTGTAACGTACTGTATTTTCTGTTTACCATTCGTTGATATAAGCATACACCTCTCTAAAAAATAGACACTCCTCCACGGTATGTGATTGTTGGCAGGCAATCGAGAATTCGGTTAGACATGGTTTGTGTAAGATGGATGGTAGGAGTGTCAAGCTTTTTATACCTCTGTTTAATAAAATAAAAGCTCTAACACATGAGTTGATCTCTGCTTCCCTCTGCGAAGGGCTTTTCTTTTACTTTTATGTTGAGTCTCCATCTTCTAACTTTATGCACAGTCGAGAGAGCATAGTTGCTATTCTGAGTTGTATGTACATTTGTCCCAAAAACATTATTAATTGATTCATGATGTGTTATTGCTTGTTCTCTAATTATTTGTTCTAGTCTTCCTCATGAACTTTGAAGGTGTCCTGGCATTTATGTTTTGCCCCACTCCTAAGGACTAGAGAAATATCATTTTTCCATGTTTTCTCTATACTTGAAACAAACGTGAATCTTTCGTTGCATTGTTATTCATGATCTTTTATTTGTGTTACTTCTAATGATGCAAGGTGATTGCTATGCTTTATTGTTAAAATTCTATTTATTATGCTTGTGTTGAAGTTCTATGATCTCAGCTTACTTATGCTTTTACATTATTGATGATCAAGTTTATGTTGGTAGCATGTCACCTCAGAAATTATGTGTTTTTATCATTTACCTACCGAGGACGAGTAGGAATTAAGCTTGGGGATGTTGATACGTCATAAACTTATCCTTAATTTCTGATGTTTCATGTTGTTTACTACATGTTTGCAATACACTTTATGTCATTTTTATCGATTTTCCGGACTAACCTATTGACAAGATGTCACAGAGTCAGTTCCCTGTTTTCTGTTGTTTTTACTTTTAGAAAAGTTGTTCTGAAAATATTCTCGGAATTGGAAAATTCGAAGTCCGGAGGTCCTAGAATTCCCGAAGGTTCCACGATGTCCCAAAGAGGCCCGGAGGGGGGGCACACCATAGGGCGGCACGCCCCATGGCCGCGCCATAGGGTGGTGTGGGCCCCCAGGCCTCCACCGACTTTGCCCTTTCACCTATTTATACCCTCCGACATATTAACCCTAAGGATATACCACTTCATCCTGAGAAACACCCGAGGCTGCCGCCATCGTTATCCCGAGATCGGGAGGGTTCTAGAGCTCTCCCCGGCACCCTTCTGGGAGGGGAATTCATCACCGAAGGGGTCTACACCACCATGCACTCCTCCGAAGTGATGCTTGGGTAGTTCATCCCTCGACTACGGGTACATAGCAGTAGCTAGATGGTTGTTCTCTCCACTTTGTACCTCATGTTTAGATCTTGTGAGCTGCCTCACATGATCGAGATCATCTTTATGTAATGCTACATGTTGTGTTTGCTGGGATCTGATGAATGTTGAATGATATGTCTTCTGATTATCAATCTATCATGTTATCTTCATGCATATGTTATTTATGATCTTGCATGCTCTCCGTTATTAGTAGATGCTCTGGCCAAGTAGATGCTAGTAACTCCAAGAGGGAGTATTTATGCTTGATAGTGGGTTCATGTCTCCTTTGCATCTGTGCTCGAGTGACAAAAACATGACATATGGAGGATGTGTTGTTTCCATCAGGGAGAAAACAACGGTGTTTACCTAGTTTACATTGTTTACACTACACACTATGCTTACTGCGATAATCTGTTGCTAGCAACTTAATACCCAACGTTTGTTCAGATGATATTCGGAGAGTGAATTATTAGACATAGATGCAGTTGGATGACGTTCTATGTATTTTGTTGTAATGCCCGCATGAATCACGTAGTAATCTTTATGTATTGCATATGCACTACGGTGCAACTTTTATTTCTGTCGATTGCTCAGCTGTAATTTGTTCACCACACATGTTATTTATCTTTCACGGAGATACACCACCAGTGAACTGTGGACCCCGGTCCATTTTCCTCATACTGATAAAACACCTATTGCTTTCACGCTGCTTTCATACTGTTTTCCTACAGTTTTCCACACCATACATTTAACCTCTTTGTGTACAGCAAAACCGGTGAGATTGACAACCTCACTGCTACGTTGGGGCAAAGTGATTTGATTGTGTTGTGTAGGTTCTACGTTTCTGCTGAACCGGTAGTGCGCCCTCCCACCTCAGCTGCATCAACCTTTAGAGATTGTTTGTCCTCCTACTGATCGATTCAACCTTGGTTTCTTTTCTGAGGGAAAACTTGCCGCTACACTCTTCACAACCTTCCACTTGGGGTTTACCAACGTTTGCATCAGCGAGCACGGCGCGCTACGAGGCCGTCTTCAAGCGCATCCACGACGAGCGTTGGAACCGGTGGGATGGCCCCGGTCCGGCGCCGCCCGCCCACGAGCGCAACAAGTACGGGCGCAACGCCTTCTGGGCAGCCCGACTTCTCCATCGACGTCGTCCTCGCCCACATCGCGGCCGGCGACAATCCGCGCCTCCCTTGGCCGGCGCCCATTGTCTGGGACCTCAGACAACCGACGGCGATTCCCACCTCCTCCCTCTCATGTTCCTCCTCCTCCTCCGATGGCGGTTCCTCGCGCCGCTCCACCCTGACATTGCGCGTCCCCAAGACAGAGCCGCAGGTGTCCACGCCGCCGCACCTGCGCGTCAAGTAGGAGCCGCGCTCCGGCGGCATGCACATCGGGGGCGGGAGCAGCGCCCAGTCCGCCCACCGTCGCCCGGTGCCGCCGCTCCTCGTGCCCAAGCCGGAGCCAGGTCTGCGCGTGGCCAAGCAGGAGCCGGGGCTGGGGCGCCCTCTCACCCTCTTCGAGCAGCTCTAGGCGCTCCAGACGCCGTCGGCGACGGAGGGCCTTGCTTGTCCTCCTTGTACATCTTGGTGTAGTCTCCGCCGTCGTCGTCATCGGATTTGCTCGGCGACTCCGTCTTCGGGTCGGCACTGCTGCTGCCCTGCCCTGGGTCACCGAGGTACATTGGCAGGGGGGCATGCGTCGTCATCATCGTCGCTGTCGGAGAGGAGGATTACGTCGCCCGACACTTGTGGGGGAGCTCGCCCTTCCTGATGACGAGGGTCTGGCTCCGTGTCCGCCGGCGGCGCGGCGCTTCCTCTGGCTCCTCCTTGACGACGGCGAGAGGAACGGGAGCGGGAGCAGGCGCGGCCGTGGTGCGGCGGTTCCTCCCCCGCCTCACTTGCCGCTCGATGTGGTCGAGGACCCAGGCGAGAGTGCGCCCGGGTTTGCTCCACCAGATGCGGCGGCCGGCGGCGTTGTTGCGCCCCGAAACGGGGACGTCGCCGAGTTCCGCCTTGAAGCGGTCCTCGAAGAACGCCGTCGAGGAGGCCTCGTTGGCGGGATGCCATTGAGGCTGGTGTCGCTGCTCCGGCGACATGCGACCGAGTCTTCTCGATTTCGGCACGCGCTCGGGCCCGGTCGGTGGCGGAGGCACAGGGACGCCGCCTGCGCTGAGCCGCTACTTCCTCAGCGCGCTCATCCCGGGCAGCGAGTGAAAGTTCGCCTCGTAGAGTAGCTTCGTCTCCTAGAGATGCAGCGTTCGGCGGCCGAACCCGTTGACGGCCACGCCGGCGAGGTGGTGACGGTGAACCATGGCGAGGAGAAGGCGAGGAGAGGAGGGAAGAACGTCGAGAAGAATGGCGACGGGTCCGGGTATTTATGTAGCCGGGGCGTGCTAGGCAAAGCGACAGCGACGCCATAACTTCTCCGCGTGGACGATTGGGCTGCTCCGTCGTCACGTGTCGTCATGACTGACCGACGTCAATGCGCCCGCAGCCGATGCGACGATAGAACCTGCTTTGGGGTTTTGGTTGGGACGCCGGGTGGAGACGGGGTGGCCCCGTAGACACGGCGTCGTGCGGACGAGCCCGGACGACTATTGGGCGCGCCAAGTCTTACCGAACACGCCCCGAGGGAGTCTCCGAGAGCCGAGACTGAGGCTGGAGCTGTGCGAGTGACGCTAGACGGGGTCGTCGCGTGAGGTCAGCCACCCCCAAAGGCCAAGAGCCCAGCAACTACCCGAACCCAAAGCTCGCCTCCGCACGCGCGCCGCCATGTCGCAGCCGTCGCAGTGCCCCTACTGTCGCTCGTCCGGGCCGGCGCGGTGCGCCACGACGCAGCCGCCGCTCTCCCGCGCCGTCTCCGAGTGCTCCTCTTGCGCCCGCCTCGTCCTCGAGCGCCACCTCCACACCCACCCCTTCTTCCCCCTCCTCCCATCCATCCACCCGCTTCCCCTCGTCACCCCCGACCTCGCCGCCTCCGCGCCCTCCTCTCCGCCCCCGAACGACGACGAAGACCCCTTCCTCCCCGCCGGCTTCGTCTCCGCCTTCTCGGCCTTCTCCCTCGAGCGCCACCCGGTCCTCGCCCGCTCCGCCTCCGCCTTCTCCGGCCAGCTCGCCGAGCTCGAGCGCGCCCTCGCCGTCGACTCACCTGCCTCCTCGACCCCGGACCCCGCCGGCCCCATGGTGTCCGTCGAGAGCCTCCGCGCCTACCTCCAGATCGTGGACGTTGCGTCCATACTCAGGCTGGACCGGGACATCGCCGACCACGCCTTCGAGCTCTTCAAGGAGTGCTCCACCGCGACGTGCCTCAGGAACCGCAGTGTCGAGGCGCTGGCTACCGCCGCGCTCGTCCAGGCCATCCGCGAGGCACGGGAGCCCAGGACCCTGCAGGTCTGTGTTGCGCTCATGCTCGCCACTTGTTTATCGAAATGTCCCCGCGCAGATGTGTTTCTCCAAGCAACCAGGATTTAGGACTAACGAGGCAAATTGTAGGCTCTGAAAATAGGGAAATTTACACTATGTAATTCAAGATTTGTTTGGTTCAAAATTGGGGATTTTGTTCATCAATTCTACTAATCAGCTAGTACTTCCAATTTCCAAGCAACCAGGATTTAGGACTAACCAGGAATTTTAGGTTGTACAGAAGAGGGGATTTCCACAATGTAATTTAGAATTTGGTCTTTTCAAAATTGGAATTTGTTCATGAATTATGATTAGCTAGTATACTTCAGATACCAAGCAACTCAATAGACGATATATATCAAGAGAATTGCCACAATACCACCAGTGAAAACCGAGAGATCCAAAATACCACCCAAAAAACCAAACTTGCCAAAATGCCATTACGATTTTGGTTTTCATAGCCAAAATACCAATATGCACTAACAGGTACTAACACCCACACAAAAAGACTTGTATGTCCTTACATCTTCATACACCACAATTCTTTCATCTCCACTAATTCCAACAACTATAAAACAAGATCTTGCCAACATTTCAAAAGAATTCAGAAATTCAGCAACACTTTGACAGCAACAATGGGTGTGGTGCAGCGTCGGTGTTGAAGTGGGTGTCGAGGAGCTTGAGCGTACTTGCAGTCGACCAAACTAGGAGAGGGCGAGCTAGGGGCCGAGTTTGGGCATCAGTGGGGGTCGGGTGCTATGGGCGGGCGCGTCAGGGGAATATGGCAGGTTGCAGCAGACGGCGCCTTGCCCGAGCGTGGTCGCGCGGATCTCCTCGTCGAGCCCCGCGTCAGACGTGGCCGTGATGCGTCGCGTGCGGCCGGACGAGAGCACCGAATCCTGGGCGGAGTCAGACGAGCGGGAATCAGAGGCCGGCTGAGAGAGGGATTCAGAGGGGAGAGAGGGCGGCTGGGGAAGCGCTCGCCGGCGCGCCCATCCGGTGGTGTGGCACGCTGCCATGGTTTGGTCGGGGGAAGGCGACAAGGGGAGATTTTTTGTCGGGCTGGTCACTTTTGGCTAGGTTTAGATGAGGACACTTTTGGCATTCCTAAAAAACTGACAACGACCACAAGCTTTTTGACTAACGGAAAAGGTTTGACATCTCGTAGTAGTGGCATTTTGGCAACAAAAACCTTAACAGCTGTGCTATTTTGGCAAGTTTTTTTTTTTTTTTGGAACCCTCGGTTTTCACTAGTGGTATTGTGCAGTGGCAAAGCCAGCGCACAAGCATTGGGTTCAGCTGAACCCAATGAAATTGTGTTTAGCCCTTTATAATTACTACTTTGTTGCTCCAAATTATTGGTTTGAACGCAAGTATATAATGGAGTGAACCCAATGACGGGATCTTGTAACTCCGCCAATGGTATTGTGGCAATTCTCTCATCTCTATCTGGCAGTTATTTGAGTTTGATGATTTGATGCTTTCCAGTAAACTGATTAAGGACCAAAAGTTACCATATCAATTTACCGCACTCTACTTAGTATCATTATTTATGGAGTATCTGACCGTGTTGACTTGAACTAATTTACTCTTTTTTTTGTCAAATTATATGTCTTTGAATTACCATAATGTATGCTTCATTGGCCAAGGACTGAACCTAGTGCCGGCTCAGCTGTTGAGCATGGCAATCTGTGTTGCATAAATACTAAATACCTGGTTTGGCATTTTTGGTTACAGATTTTCTATTTCTAAGTCGACTAAATTGCATTTTACAAGATTTAAAGTTGCACAAAAAGTTCTGGGCGGTTCTTAAAATTGAAAATTGCACATAATTTCTAAAATGTGCAACTAATCGATTCCCATTGGACAATTAAAAATCCTTAGGATCGGTGATGGTCAACCTAGAAATAAGAATTTCTTAGACACTTAAAAATATATGCTCCCTTTTGGTTATTGCTACATTTTCATTAGTACTGATGCAGCTTCCGTTTACTGCATATCCAGGAAATCTCTACCGCTAGCAATCTTCCTCAGAAAGAGATTGGGAAATACATAAAAATACTTGGCGAAGCTCTGAAACTGAGCCAACCTCTTAACAGCAATTCAATAGCAGTTCACATGCCTCGATTTTGTAACCTCCTCCAGCTCAATAAATCAGCTCAGGTATGAGAAGAGCTTAAAACCGGAAAGATTATGGTAAACAATATGTGCTGCTATTTTTAACATATTACATGCTGTTTCCTCAGGAGCTTGCAGCCCATATTGGTGAGGTAGTTGTTAATAAATGCTTCTGTACACGGCGGAACCCCATAAGCATATCTGCTGCTGCAATCTACCTTGCATGTCAGCTCGAGGACAAGCGCAAGACTCAAGCAGAGATCTGTAAGGTAACAGGACTTACAGAGGTCACTCTTCGTAAAGTGTACAAAGAACTCCTGGAGAATTGGGATGACCTGCTACCCCAGAACTACACACCCGCCACGCCGCCAGAGAAAGCTTTCCCAATGACAAACATATATTCAGCGCGCTCGTCGAGTGGAAAAGATCTTTATCAGGATAAGATGTTGGATAGTATTAAGCAAAGAAGCTGTGAGGCTGCAGAGCCTGACCACATGGTAATTGTGAAAGAGGAGGAAGAAAGAAAAGCCGGCCTACTTGGTCGACCTCCTGTGATACTCGAGGCCCATGACTTGAACCAGGCATCCTGGCAGCCAAATGTTCCGTTTTCAGCATCTCCAAACTCGGATCGTGACAATATGGAAACGAGTGTTCGTGGGTTCAACCTTAACGAGGAATCATGTCCAATGGATACTGAAAAGGCGGATGTGGCAATGCCGCCTTTTGCTGATCGATGGTCAACTGAAGCGAAGGTGCTTCCATCCCCTCCCAGTAGGCAGCCTGTACCATGGCAGCTTAAGCAAGCGACACCAGCAGCTGGTTCATCGTATCCTAGGGCTCGGGAGATGCAGCTGGGCTTGGGCATGGACCTTCTTTCTGGGCGTGGGAAAAGGAGTGCTGGGGATAGTGGCGATGGCCGTGATAAAGAGGGCAAGTGAAGGTTGCCGCAATGAAATTGGAAGAGATTTTTCGAGAAAACGCAAATGACCTGGGAAGTTACAACATGATGATGGGGATCCTCGTGTAGGTCCCAGGTCGCCGGCCGTGCTACCGGGAGACCAATGGCACCGGCCTGGGCCCGAAGCGCGGTCTCCTCTTTGATTCTGGCCACCAAGTTGCAGACTGAGGGATCAGCTCTGTAATTAGAAGAGACCAGCTCTGTAAATATAGATGTTCATTATTATCTCTAGTTGAGATTAATTTGAAAACCTTTCTTTCCGATGCATCTTGTAAACAGACGATGTGAAATGTTACCCCATGCCGTAGCATGTTGCTTCCAAATTACTCCCTCCATTCAAAAATACACGACTTCTGTTTATCCAAATATGGATGTATTTAGACATCTTTTAATGTCTACATACATCCTGGAAGCTATCTATTGTTGAATGGAGGGAGTACTAGTGTTTGGTGTGATCAAATGATCATGCCTTTGAATTTTATCATTGCTTTTGCACAATCTATACAAAATAATCTGCTAGCTGTGTGAAATCAGAGAATACAGGAAATTATTGTGTCTGTAATCATAATAGTGGATTAAATGGGGCTGGAAATGGAAAATTTCGCTGTATCATGCAGAACCTGATCCGCCCCTGCAAAAAATCTGAGGTCAAATGAGGGTAATAAAGAGAAACATTTGAGCTCCAAGCAGAGAATACAGGAGAAAAATCACCATAGTTGTCAGGCATACACACGAGACACGACCTGTGTCCGAGTAGAATTAGTATTAGTTGCCTGGTCGGTTAGTTCAATATAATCTCATGTACGCCCCTGTAATCGGTCGAGCTACCGTGAGGAAACAAAGAAGATTACGGGGCTCGATCCGAGCCTGTATCGGCCAGCTTCGCTGGATTGTTGCTCATCGGCGAGTCTATCTTCTCGGCGGAAGTACAGCCGAGCCTGAGGCCAACGAGGGCAACTGTTTCTGTAGGAAGAGCCGTTGCAGTCCAAATCGCAATTGGACAAATATGGAGGACTCAAACGCAAAAGCTACCCCGGACTGGATAATACACAGCGATAGCGAAGCAGAGGCCTTCAGAAAACCAGCGCCTCCCGGACCTGCTCCTCGCCGCTCCCCCTCCCACCACCCTCATCCCCTCCCCGTCGACATGGCCGTCTCCACCTCCACCTCCACGCTCCCGCTCCTCTTCCTCCACCGCTCCACCACGAGCCCGAACCCCACCGCCCTCTCTTTCCCCTCCTCCCTCCGCGCGACCCCACTGCGCTCCCGCGCTGCCGCGGCCTCCGCACCCCCCGAGATTCTCGCCGAAGACCTACCTTCCGACTCGCCTCCGGTACGTGATTTTCCCTACATATACGTGTGTTGCAGAACTTGTAACTTGCATTGTAGGCAGTGTTCCCATTCGTGGCCTGTAGTCGCATGGAGGCAGTGGTGTGCTGGAGTTTGTCATTCGGCGATTATAATTTGCGTGCCCGTGGTTTCAGGTTGGGGAGGGAAGTGGAATTACGATGCCGTCGTCGATTGGGGATGATGGGGAGCAGGTACCTTATCCACAAGCTGAAAAAAATCCCTGGCTATGTTGGCATATGTTTCCATTCCTGTACTGCCATTTATTTGACTGCATTTTGCAATATTTCATTGTTGGCTGCATATTGCCTCATTTATCATTGGCTGCTGCATATACTACATAACCATAAAAAAATGAAATGATTGTTTGTAAGCTGAGCGAAAAATTCATACAGTACAATGTAAAGAGCATAGTGACTAGTGACATCATGTGGGGGTGAAATTCTTCATGATTTACTGGTTAGAAAAATGGTGACTGCATTTACAACGGCGCACGCCTTAAGCGCTTGACTTGTAAGAAAATACTGCTGGTGTGGGTGTGTTTTGGATGTGGAACTGTGGTGTCACCTTATTAGACATAAGTGTTCTGTGATTAACGAGTCATGTCGAATTATCACATGCCATCACACTGATTATGCGGTGATGTATATCTTCAGTCCTTCCTTTTCAACTGAGTGAAGATGATATGGAAGTTATATGTGGCCAAGGCTCTTGGTTGTTTCAAGGTCAACAGTGGTGAAGTTTCCCAAGTTCAATTGGATGCTAAAGTGGTCCCTGGATGAAAATTTCTAACTATATCTGATCATCAGCTCAATCTCTGTTGGATCTTTGCTAACAATAGTTGGTTTTATGATTTCAAAGTTTTTTTTTTCACTTGTGTGCTTTACCTCTCTGTATACATTCTTCTTGTACACCTGGTGCTCGTGCTCAGCCTACTGAATTTTCTCAAAGAATCTGCCTTCAGTTGTCGAATATTTTCCCATTCTTTTGTCATCTTCTGTTCTATGTTGATCAGCCATTATTCGTACATATATGCAAAACATTTTATAACTGTATATGGGCATAATTTTTCATGTTATTTGCTCTTGTTGTTTTTTTGGTTGTATTTGGGAACTTCTTTTGCATCTTTGTCTACAAGTCTGATTTGCTAGGTTTGTGGTCTGAGAAAAGGCTGGTTTTCACCAAAACTGTAACCCTTTTAGGAATAATCTATACATGGTTGCTCATCTTTCATGGAAACTCCTTTTTATTTGTTCTAACTTCTGACTTCTATAATACTATTGGTGTTGGACAAGTAGAGTTTGTGTTACAGTAGGCTATTACTTGATAGTAATCTGCCAGTGACTACTCCCTAATATTATGTGCTTCCTTTCTTGCTTCACGTTTGTCATCTGTTAAGCATGTCCTGTTTGCAGTTGATGTTTGCTACTGTCGAAAAAGAAACTGTTCCGATGGCACTTGCACAGTTGCACTCCTCCAGTGATTCCTACAATGTGTCCCAAGAGAAAATAGTGATAACAAACAGCCACGGAGAGAAACTCGTTGGTGTTTTGCACGAAGCTGGATCTAAGGACATTGTAGTGTTATGCCATGGATTTAGGTCATCAAAAGAAAGCAAAACCATAATGGGTCTTACCGATGCATTAACATCAGAGAAGATTAGTGTATTTCGATTTGACTTTTCTGGCAATGGAAATAGTGAAGGTACATTTCAGTATGGCAACTACTACAAAGAGGTGGATGATTTGCATGACGTAATCCAGCATTTCAAGGATCAAGAGCGTGATACCCGCGCTATTGCTGGCCACAGTAAGGGAGGAGATGTGGTTATCATCTATGCATCCATGTATCAAGATGTATCTCGTATTATCAACATGTCTGGAAGATTTGACCTGAAGCGTGGAATTGCAGATCGCCTTGGCAATGATTACATGGAAAAGATAAATCAACATGGCTTCATCGACGTGGGACTGAAAAAAAGACGTCCCATCTACCGTGTGACGAAAGAAAGTCTGATGGATCGTCTTAAGATAGATATGCAAAGTGCATCCATGTCTATTGACCCTAGTTGCAGAGTCTTGACAGTTCATGGTTCAGATGATAATGTTGTCTCATCGGAGGATGCTCTGGAGTTTCATAAATATATAAGCAACCACGAATTGCGTATCATTGAAGGAGCTGATCATGGATTTTCATCTCATCAGCTTGAGTTGTCTAACATTGTAGTGAATTTTGTTAGATCTGCGTGAAAGAAGGATGTTGACACAAATGTAACCATGCTAATGCATGTTTTGTCGCAATATTCTTGTGACTGGATTAATTTTTAGCAGAGAAACCACTGTGTTCATCAATTTATTTCCAACATGCTATAATACTTCCCTATAAAATTTAGTCGGAAGTGTTGAGCGTCCATGCTTCTGGCACTATTAACTGTATTTCCATCATACCCTAGTGAACTGCATATTTTGATTTTTTTTCTGTTTCATCGGCCTACCTGCAGAAGTTGAAAGTGGTAAGTGTGCATGCTTATGTCATTACTAACTTTATTTCCATCATACCTTACTCACCTGCATATTTTGATTTGGTGTTTCTGTTTGTTTGGGTTACCTGCAGAAGTTTCTGTTTCTCTGTAGAACTAACACAGTTTGGTATCAAATATTTTCTGTTTGCAGCTGGCACCCAAGCAGAAGATCAGAATCAAGCTGAGGTCTTACTGGGTGCCATTAATCGAGGACTCCTGCAAGCAGATCATTGAAGCCGCAAAAACAACTAACGCAAAGACCATGGGTCCAGTTCCTCTACCAACCAAGAAGAAGATATACTGTGTGCTCCAATCTCCCCACGTTCACAAAGATTCGAGGTTCCATTTCGAGATCCGGACACACCAGCGGCTGATTGATATCATGTACCCGACAGCCCAGACGATCGATTCGTTGATGCAGCTCCAGCTCCCAGCCGGCGTGGATGTCGAGGTTAAGCTATGATCCCCGCTAGAGCCTGGACGCTTTAAAGTTTTATATGTACTGTAATGCTCTTTTCTGCAGACTTCTAGTTGATCCTTTTGCTGTCGCAGACAGTCAGACTTGAAACAAATGTAGAGCCTGTAACACGGAGTATATGTTCAGAAATGAAATATCTTGCAGTCAGGATACTGAGCGAGATTATTTTCGTCATTGCGTCCCGATGCCTCATTTGCAGTTACATTTATTTGAGGGAGTAGAATTGTCTTACCCAGGGTGTCTGTAACAATACAGCAGCTGCGAATTCCCAGCCAATCCAGTGAACATCTGCTATTGGTTTGTCCAGAAGAAAAAGCATCTGTTATTAACCTCTTCTCCCAGCATGATACCGGTTGCACTGATTTCTGCTGGTTCATCATCCTGTGAAAGCTACCTGATTACTCCCAGAAATGGTCGAAGTTTGCAAGCTGATGCAGTCAGCATCTGTTCGGAGTTCCAAGTTCCAACCTAAGACACCGAAATCCTAAACTCTGTGTATAGCAGTTGTAAACAGACCTTCAGAAGCATATAGGAACTGAAAATTAGCCGTCATGGCGGTAGTTACTTAGTCGCTTATTCAGCATAATGACGAAGCTTCCTAATTTCTCTCAAAAATAGTGATGTAGAAGTTTCCAAGTTAATTTGATCGGCGTTTGCTCCGTGTTTCAACCTAAAAGAAGATACGGGAAGCTCTGCTTGATTGCCGTGTCGTAAATCACACCTGAGTCTACAGAATCGGCTACAAACCAGACAGACGTTCACAAGCATAAATACAGAGCAAATCAACCGTCCTGGCACTAGTTATTTAACCTCTGTTGCACTATACTTGTAGGGACAATCCATACGCAATTGATCAGACGTTTGTTGGTGTGGATAATGTTAGAATCGGCTCTCTGAATTCTCACAGACGATGAACACGGCTGGTTTGCTTTGCGTAAAACCTTGCAAATTTTCTGGTTTTCTGGCTCGCTATTTATTTAGACTCGAAGAGAATCGGTGGCCGGTAGAGATCCTACCTAGGCGCCACGACTTGGCTTCACGCTCGTGCCATCCCACGAGCACCAAGATCGGGTCCAAGCCACCTACATGCAAGGCACACACAACAGACGCAAGCTCGTGCTCCTAACTACTTAACTGAATAGCTGACAGAAACAGTCTAAACTACTAGGATTCCAACGACTAGATTAGGCAGCTAACAAATCACCCCCTTAATCTTTTCGTTGCTAATTTATCTCCTACATGCTTCGGTCATGCCG
Source organism: Alopecurus myosuroides (assembly GCA_028641055.1). Taxonomy (NCBI): domain Eukaryota; kingdom Viridiplantae; phylum Streptophyta; class Magnoliopsida; order Poales; family Poaceae; genus Alopecurus; species Alopecurus myosuroides. The sequence goes on from CM054062.1 coordinate 264,694,716, forward strand.
ATCCTCCTCCTCAGTTCCTAGAAAATCACACGCCCAAGTGCCTTTGTCAGAATATCAGCCAATTGATCGTTGGTGCGGATGTAATCGATGCTGATCTTCCTGTCTTCTACGCACTCACGAATGAAATGGTATCTGATCTCGATGTGCTAGCTCCTATCATGGAAGACAGGGTTCTTCGACAGAGAAATCGCTGATTTGTTGTCGACGAACAGCTTCGGTGACACAGCCTCTTCATTCACCATTTCACCGAGTAGCCGTGCTATCCAGACACGTTATAGTGGTGGCAGCGATGTGCTCAGCTTCACAGGAAGAAATCGCGCCACAACTCGCTGCTTCTAGGACTGCCAGCTTACCGAGCTCTCTCCGAGGAAGAAGAACGCGCCTGTTGTGCTCTTTCTATCATCCGTGTCCCCAACGTGATCTGAATCACTGTACCCGGTCAGTCTTGGTGACCCTTTTCCACGTGCATACACGCAACCATGGTTGACAGTTCCCGCAATGTACCTCACGCATGCTTCACTGCGGCGTAGTGTTCAGAGGTGGGCTTCTCCATGAACGTGCTAAAATAGCCGACAGCAAAAGTTATGTCTGGCCTTGTGTGTGACACGTACCCTAGCCCACCGATGATGCTTCGATAGAATGTCACACACTGGCTCGCCAGTGCTCCCCTTGCTCAGCTTCATATGTGCTTCCATGGGAGTGCTACAAGGATTGTAGTCTCCCAGACCTGCACGCCACAACAGCCTTTTGGCTTAGGCTGCCTGACAGAGCGTGGTCCGATCGTGCCCCTGTTGCACTTCAATGCCGAGGTAGAAGTTGAGCTCTCCCAGGTTGCTCATACGAATAGTCATCTGCTACGCAGCAGCGAGTCGCCGGTGCCCCGACGATACACGGCGTGCTCTGAGGGAGATCGCTCAAACTCCAAAGAAGTGAGGTTGTCATCCAACTTTCCGTTCCACGCTCTCGGCGCCTGGGGCAGACCGTACAACGCCTTTGTGGAGGCGTAGCACCTTCCCTTTTTCGCCGGTCTTCACATACCTTGGCGGTTGCTGCACACACACTTCCTCCAGCAGATCACCATTCATAAAGGTTGACTTTACGTCCATGTGGTGTACCTGCCAGCCAGGGTGAGCCGCGTGGGCGATGAGTATGCGCACGGAGTCTATCTGCGCCACTGGCGCGAACACGCCGTCGAAGTCCACCCCTTGGCGCTGAACGTATCCCTTAGCCACCAACCTCGCCTTGTGCTTCGCCATGGCTTCTTGGGCATCTTTCTTCAGCTTATATACTCAATGGTGTGTTCACCGGGCGGGAGCTCACACATCTCCCAGGTATCGTTGCCAATGATGCTCTGCATCTCCTCGTCCATGGCGTCGCGCCACCCTCGCTCGCCCTTTGCCTCTGTGAAAGACATTGGCTCTTCTGATGCAAACATGTAGGAAAGTTCGTAGTCCTCTTCCTCGATGCACAACACATAGTCGGCGAGGAGTGTGTTGGGATGCACGATCCCATCCTTTGCTCGGGTGCGCATGGGGTGGCCAGGCATCGCCACGGCAGCTTGCTCGGAGCCTTGTGCCGCTGCAGTGCTTTTCCTGGCGAGATTATCCTCGGCAGATTGGTCGTAGCTCGTCTCTCCAGCAGATGCAGGCGCGTGCATCGGGCTCGCTCCGGCAGGTGTGGCGTCTCCCATGACCGGCGATATGGGAGTTGCGTCTCCTGCAGCAGGAGTCATGGGTTCCTCCCCCACGGAGCGCGGGGTGCTGGGTTTCTGACCATAGAAGGACTGAGGCCCCCCGGCCTGTTCGCCGCCCGCCGCGCTCACATTCTAGTCCCACATGGTCTCCTCGTCGAAGACGACGTCCCTGGAAGCGAGGACGCGGCCAGTGGGCGGGTGGAAAACACGGTACGCTGCCGATCTGGGCTCGTACCCGAGAAGAACCATATGTTGGCTCTAGTCGTCAAGTTTCTGCGCACCTGGGTGTGTCACTGACGTGTGCGACGCACCCAAAGGTGCGTAGGTGGTGCACCGCCGGCTTCCTCCCGCACCACGCCTCATACGACGTCATCTTGGTCACGCTCTTCGTGGTGGCCCTGTTGATAAGGTACACCGTCGTGATCACGGCCTCACCCCAGAAGTGATCCGGGACGCCCTTCGCCTGCAGTAGGCTTCGTGCCATGTCGATGATGGTTTGATTGCGCCGATCGACGACTCCGTTCTATTGGGGCGTGTATGGTGCAATGAGCTGCCATTTCACCCCCTGATCGGCGAAGTACTCGCCAAGAATCATGGAGTTCAACTCCCCGCCCCGACCGGTGCTCAGAGCCTTCAGACGCCGCCCCGACTCTAGCTCGGCCCCAGCCTGGAATTGCTTCAGCACCGTCTGTGCTCGTCTTTGGTTGCGAGCAGGCACAACCACATGAACCTGCTCTTGTCGTCAACCATGAGCGGGAAATATCGTTTCGCCCGGCGTAGGAGGCGAGATGGGACCGCAAAGATCTGCGTGGACGAGATCGAGCACCTTTTGTGCGCGGTTCAGCGCCTAGCGAGGGAACTGTGCAGGTCGATGCTTCCCGCAAGGCATGCCTCGCAGACGCGATATACCTCGTCGATGGTAGGTAGACCGTGCACCATTTGATTGCGAGCGAGACTCCGTAGCGCCTGGAATCCAATGTGGCCATAGAGTGCCCGGCGAGACACACCAGGCGTGTAGGGTTCAGGTGCAGTACATACAGCCGCCCATGCGTCCGTGGCACCTGCGCGATGAGGCGCCCCTCCAGGTCGCGCAGCTGCATCGTGCCGCGGTGGATCCGGGTGTCATAGTCGATCTCGTCCAGCTGCCCGAGGCTGATGATGTTGCTCCGAAGGCACGGGATTTAGTACACCTTAGAGAGTACGAGGTGGTGTGAGGTACGACTCTGGAACAGAATGGTTCCTCTCCCCTCGATCTGCAGGGCTGATTCGTCGCCGAGCCTGACCGAGCCGTGAACTCCGGTGTCGAGATCGGAGAAGATATCCCGGCGCCCGGACATGTTGTTGCTCGCCCTGGTGTCCAGGAACCACGAAGTGTCGGCGCGTGCGTGAGAGCGCTCCTCGTTGAGCAATATGTGCTCGACAACGCCCTCGGTGATGGTGAGCGCGCACACGCTGGCGAGGTAGAGCGCAGTTTCCTTCGGCTCTTCCTGCTCCTGCGTTAAGTTGGCGCGCTCCTGATGGTGCGGATTTTGCACTCGTTGTAAGACCCGAAGAGGAAGGTATGAAGAGCGCAACGGAAAGTTTTCCCTCAGAAAGAAACCAAGGTTGAATCGACCAGTAGAAGAAAGAACTCACTTCCGAAGGTTGATGCAGCTGAGGTGGCAGGGCGCACTACCGGTTCAGAAGCAACGTGGAACCTACACAACACAATCTAATCACTTTGCCCCAACAAAGCAGCGAGTTTGTCAATCTCACCGGTTTTGCTGAAGACAAAGAGGTTAAACGTACCGTGTGGAAAATAATAATTGTTTGCCGTAGATGAAAGAGAACAGTGACATCGGTAGTAAAACAATAGCATCAGTATGAAAAATGAGATTGCAGTGATTGTATTATTAGTATGAGGAAAAAGAACCGAGGTCCACAGTTCACTAGAGGTGTCTCTCCCAAGACAGATAGATAGCATGTGTGGTAAAGAAATTATAGTTGGGCAATTGACAGATATAAAGGCTGCACCATCGTGCATATGCATGACATGATGATTACTATGTGATTTATGCGGGCATTATAACAAGATACATAGACCATCATCCAACTACATCTATGACTAAAAATCCACCCTCACAATGTCATCCGACCAAACCTTGGGTATTAAGTTGCAAGCAACAGATAATCGCAGTAAGCACAGTGTGTAATGTAAACATCGTTATTTTCTCCATAATAGTAACAACACATCCTCCATCCATCACGTTTCTGTCACTCGGGCACACATGCAAAGGAGGCATGAACCATCTATAGAGCATAAATACTCCATCTGGGAGTCACTAGCATCTACTTGGCTAGAGCATCTACTAACAACGGAGAGCATGCAAGATCATAAATAACATACACATGAAAAGAACATGATAGATTGATAATCAAGAGACATAGCATTCAGTATTCATCGGATCCCAACAAACACAATATGAGGCATTACAATAAGATGATCTTGATCATGTAGGACAGCTCACAAGATCTAAACAAGAGGCGTAAAGAGGAGAGAACAACCATCTAGCTACTGCTATGGACCCGTAGTCCAAGGATGAACTACTCACGCATCATTTCGGAGGCGGGCATGGTGGTGTAGAGCCCTCCGGTGATGATCCCCCCTCCCGGCAGGGTGCTGGGGAGAGCTCTAGAACCCTCCCGAACTAGGATTGACGATGACGTCGGCTCCGGATGTTTTTGGTGAAAAAGGCTCGTGTGTTTAGGGTTAACCCTTTGAGGAGACTAAATAGGCGAGAGGGCGACGTCGGTGGGCAGGCAGGGGGCCCACACCACCCCATGGAGGGGCCAGGGGGCGCCGCCCTATGGTGTGCGCGACAACTTTCTAAGGCTTTCGGGCTTCGAATCGTCCAATTCCGAGAATATTTCCAAAAGAACTTTTCTGAAACTAAAAACAACAGAAAACAAGAACTGGCTCTGTGGCATCTTGTCAATAGGTTAGTCCCAGGAAATCGATAAAAATGGCATAAAGCGTAAAGGAAACATGTAGCATGCGACAATAAAACAATATGGAACATCAGAAATTAAGGATACGTTTATGACATATCAACATCCCCAAGCTTAGTTCCTACTCGTCCTCGAGTAGGTAAACGATAAAAACAAATAATTTCTGAGGTGACATGCTACCAACATAAACTTGATCATCTAAATTGTAAAAGCATAAGTATAGCTGAGATCATAGTACTTTAAACACAAACATGATAGATATAATTTTAACAATGAAACTTAGCAATCACCTTGCATCATGAAAAGTAACACAAATAAAAGATCATGAATAATAATGCACTTCAAAGTTATACGTTTGTGAAAGGACATGAGTCCCTTAATCCTATTTTAATGTTTGATCACAACACTTGGTAAGAATAATAGTTTATTTAAAGTGTTTGGAAATTACACAGTGATGCGAAGTGGTGAAATAATCTCTCTAAAAGGAAACAAATAGTCAAAGAAATGATTGGAAGAAAGAGAGAAGAAAGAAAGAAGAAAAGATTGGAAGATGGAACAGGGCAGCCGGCTCTGCCCGGCCTTGAGGCCGGCAGGCTCTATTAGGTAGTCGGCCTAGGCCTGGTCTCTAAGAAGGAGGCCGAGCGCACTGCCTAGCCGGTCAGGCCGGGACCGAAGCCGGATTGCTCTGTTAGGCCGCCAGCCTCCACACTGCCTAGCCGACCTAGGCCGGGCTCCCTGGCTGCGAGCCACTTGCCCTGCCGGCCTCCACGCCGGCCTGGCCGGCCCAAGGCCGGGTTTCACGGAAAATCAAAGATGCCCCCAATGGCCACTTTTCGGGGCACCCTATAAAAAGGGGTCTTCTTCCTCCTTGAGCACTCATCACTTACAAAGCTTCTCTCCACCATTTGTGATCACACCAAGATTCAAGGATCTCCCCCAAGTACCCGGCCAAAGCCATTGGTCTCTTGGGATTTGTAGGAGAAGCACTAGATCTACAACTCCACCAAGCCGATTCGTCATCAACCCACTCATCCCCTAGGGATCTTGTTGTTCTTAGTTCATTGGAGCCAAGAACCTTGCTGCTCTTAGCTCATCGGAACTTGGAGCCTTATTGTTGTCCCCGAAGCTCTTGTGCTCATGGATCTTGCTTCCCGGAGTCTTGGTGGCCCCCGGGATTTGGTGAGGACCCTCCAAAGTTGTGGAGTGTGCCTCATCCTTGTAAGGTTCAGTTGTCAACCTCAATGACAACATAGTGATTCGATCCTCTCCACATCAGTGGGAGGACTCGAAGGAGATACAGTGTGCCATTTGAGGGCTACTTGGTGTTCCACCTTGGTGGCACCGCACCACTCCAACGGAGATTAGCTTCCATTGGGAAGTGAACTTCGGGATACATCTCCGCGTAATTGTGTTCGGTTATCCCTTAACTTACCTTTACTTATTGCTACTAGCTTAGTCATATATATACCGTGTGCTAGTCGTACTTGCTCAACATATAGGATTGTTCACCTAGTTGCATAATCTAGACAATCTATATTTTAGCACTCTCTTGTTAAATCGAAAAGGAAGTTAAAATTTGTAGTTAACCTATTCACCACCCTCTAGTTAACCTCTCGATGTTTCAATTGGTATTAGAGCCTCGTCTCTTTATTAAAGGCTTTACCGCCTAAAGAGGAGGATGGTTGAGGATCCCGTCACCATGGACGGTATCCAAAAGCTAATTCAAGCTATGATTGATAGCTCCGAGAAGAAGATGGAGGGACTAATAAAAGAATTGGCATCTTCATCTTATCAATCTAGAGATAATGTTGTCTTAGATCAAAATGGAAATCCCATTGCGTCTAAGGAAGCATCTGAGACTTTGGCACTTAAAAGTGGTAGTACTAAAAATTCCTTTGGCTTTGCTTATAACAATGCTCCTAATGTTCAACATCCACATGTTAATCATCTTGGTGCACCTCCTATGGTAGATAGGAATCGTTTAACTAATTGGAAAGCTTCCATGTAGTCTTACATGTGTAGATCTTCAATGCAAATATGGAGAATTGTTGAGAAAGGGTATGAGACAAAGGACCCCAAGAACTTAAGCTCAAGTGACATCATGGATGAGCAACTCAATGCTCATGCCATGCACATGTTGGAGAAGGCAATGGAGAAAGAAGGAGTCGAGCACATCCGGTCCTTCTCAACTGCAAAGAAAGCTTGGGATTGCCTTATTGATATGTATGACGGCAACATCAACCTCCAACGATCCAAGAAGTCAATGATCCAAACACAAGTTGAACACTTTCATTTGAAGGATGAGAGAACATCGAAGACATGTTTAGAAGACTCAAGGCTCTCGTAAATGACATGAGAGATTGTGGATTCAAGGATTGTAACGAGTATTGGGTCAAGGAGAAATTTCTAATCACCTTGATTCCATAAAATGAACACATGGTAATGAACGTACAATTAAGGGACGATTACTTGGATCTATCCCCCAATGATGTTTTGGGTCTCTTCATCACTCTAAAGGTCATGAAACAAACCTCCGATGATGTCATGGCCCGTGTAAATGGAATGAAGAGAACCTCTCTTGCCTTGAAGGCCAAGGCCACTCCCAATGAAGAAGATAACTCAAGTGATGATGGTGGTTCCTCACATGTTGTCTCCGAGAAAGAGATGAGGACATCACATGAAGAATGCTTGGCCCTTGCTCAACACAAGTGGTGGAAGAAATGAGACTTTAGATCAAATGACACCAAGAACAAGGGAAAGGAAGTCTCAAGCATGAAGAAGTCAAGGACTTGCTTCAATTGTGGAGATAGTGAGCACTTTGTTGTCGAGTGTCCCTTCAAGAGTAGAATTAAAAATGGTGGAAGACTTATCAAGAAATCCACTTTCATTCCCAAGTCCAAGATCTTCATCAAGAGAGGCCCTCCTAGGGCATTGATTGCAAAAGAAGTTGAGTATACCTCTGGTGGTGAAGAGAGTGATGGTGAACAAGTAGGAATGGCGGCCTTGGCTAAGGGCGTCGTTCCTCCTAACTTAATATCTCTCTTCTCCAACCCCAATGAAAACAAGGGCCCCTCGGGTCACAAGTGCTTCATGGCCAAGGGTATATCCCCAAAGGTGACTCCTACACTCAAACTTTCAAACTCTTCTACTCCTTACATATTAAATTACGTTGAGGAAAACCCCTTGAAAAACTTTATGAAGAAACTAGAAGGAGAAACTAAATCTATCTTTGACTCTCTCATGGATCAATTAAGTGAGGCACATGGCCTCATTGATGAACATGAAGAGAGATTAATATTACTTGAAAAGTTTTCTCGTGATCATGCTAGTAAGATTGAGGAGCTTGAGAAAGTTCTAGATGAATCACATTGTTTTAGAGAAAGCATTGAGGAAACCTTTGCAATTGACATAGCTAAAGTAAAATTTGATCGTGAGCATGATTTTGCTAAGGTAACGGAATTCATGGCCTTAAATGATGCAACTAACCAAGGTTACAATGAGCTCATTAAGGATTTTAATAAGCTTAATAGTGATCATCGAACACTCTCAAATGAGCTCAAGACCTTAAAAGGGCTAAGATGTAAATGCAATTTTTTTGTGCTACTAACCCTTTATGTGTCAAGGCAACTCTCATTGAGGAGAACAATAGGTTGAAGGCCCAACTCAACAAAGGTCTTTCCACGTGCATCCAAGGGCAAAAGAACCTTAATGATATTTTGAGAAGTCAAAAGAGAATTATTGTCAAGGAAGGCCTTGGGTTTGGTTCAACATCCAAGGTTACCTACAAGAGCAAGTCAACTCCCTCCACTAATGCTATTGTTTTTGTGAAGGAGGGGAGTTGGATAATGATGAAGATGAGTTTGATATTATTGCTAAAAGTACTGTCCCTAGGGACACTACTACTCACAATAAATTTGCAGGAAAATACAACCCATCTTATGTGCTTCTTAAATCTAGAGATGGTCATGTATATGATAAATATTTTGGTACTTCATATGGTGATGATTACAAGTATGCTATTGTAACATCCCTGATTTTTTTAGACAAACTCAAAAATCACAAAAAAATTGAAACTTTTTGTTTTCATGTTGAACAAGTCACAAAAAAACCAAATGAGATGCAAGAAACAAAATAAAACAAAACACATCCCAATGAAATTGGATTTAAGAATCCAAACTACCTTTCTTCCTTAAAACCCTAAGCCTTTTTCAAACCTAGTTTTCATTATAAAGGGAAATATTCCTTCTTAGCAAACCTTTTTTTAAACATATTTTCAATCCATTTATAACTGTAAGAATGTTTTCACACTGCCTTTTCAAATATTATATCAAGTAATAACAAATAAAGTGTTTATATAAATTATTTTGTTTTTGAAAACAAGTAAAAGACCTTGAAAACCAATTCTTACATTTGAAACAGCCTCTCTTAATTTTATTAAACCCTAATCCTAGTTAATTCTTATTTTCTATTTTAAAACGATTTTAGTATCATTAAGGCATTATCCATATTTTCAAATTTCAAACTTTGAAATGTGTTGGAAACAACACAAAATGTTTTTTTTATATGAAAGGTTTTATTTTTATAAAACCATAGAAACAAAATTGAGTTCATTTGTTATTATAAAACAAAACCTATGTCTTATTTAAGAAATCAGGAAAAAAAGAGAACAAAAAAATAGACCAAAGCCCAGGAGCACAGGCAGGCCAAAACCCCTCCTATTTGCCGCCCAGCGCGCGCCCATCGACCCACCAACCAGCCCAGCAACCCGCCCGACCTTCTGTCCGTTGCTGTCTCTGACCGGTGGACCCCAGCACGATGACGTCACCGTGATGCACTCGTCTCCCACCTCCAACCGTTGTCGTGCCCACGATCGAAACGGCCACCCCACGATCTCCTCGATTGAGCCCCATCCCCCCGGTAAAGCTCTACCGCGAACCCCCAAACCCTCCTCTCTCTTTCCCCTTGTTTTCGTGCTTCCTAGGCTCCCAATTAGCTCGCCAGAGTTCCTCTATCAATCCGCTGTTCGTCGTCGATTACGGCAAGGTGAGCACGTCCCGAGCACGCAGATGCCTCCATCATCTCTCTCTCACCCTTGCGTGTCTCACCGTATACTTCACGATTTTTTTTCCCGTGCAGTGTACCGGTGCGAATAGAGAAGCCACACCTCGCCGGAGCCAGTGCTGCCTCCATCCGTGGTTTGCCGCCGGTCCAGGAAGCGTGCATTGTCGTCGTGGCCTCCACTAAGCTCGTCATGTCGCGCCGTGCCTCGTCGTGTCCTCCGCCGAGTCTAAGACCAACTGCAACGCCACCGTCGTGTGTTCCCAAGCGCCAGCGCCGCTTTCCACCATTTTATAGCCACCCCCGTCGTCGGTGAGCTCTCCTTCCTCTCCATGCCGTACGATTTAAAACGGAAGGCCAGATTAGATTAAATAAGCGAAGGGGTATGCACCCGTTGGATCGAGATCCAACGTCCCTGATCAATCCACTTATCCCATTCAGCATTGCCCCGTTAGCACGCCACGTATACGCACAGTCAGCAAAGCCAACCAATCACAGCCAGCCACGTATTCCAGCTGTTTTCCTGTTTTATTCCGAATAGAAAATCAAATGCAGATTTGCAGAAAAGACCCTGTAACTTGTAATGTTCATAACTTGTTAACTATTTGGCAAAATTTGATAAACTTGAACTTTTTGAAATCCCCTGAACATGTAGAAACTTTTGGCACTTTGCAAATTCAAATTTGACAAACTTAAATTGGCTAAAATTTAAATATGCTTGTTTGATAAATTTTGACATAATTTAAATTCTACAAATCCAAAAATTGTAAATAAAATATTTTTGGAATCCTTAGGAGGTGTACTTTAATACCCTGTGTCCCAAAATAATATTTGAAACGATTAAAATGGAGTTTAGAATTTAAATAACCATTTGAGTATTTTGCACCTAGTTTTAATTCTATAAAATAATTTTAATTGGTTTTCTTATGGAAAATTGTTCCATTTAGCAACCTTAGACCAGAGAGACCAGTACCAAAACTATTTGTGACTATAGAACCCATTCCATGTAATCCTTTTCATATGAACCATCCTTAGTAGTCAGCCATTATAATTTAAGTGTAGTTTGATGGAAACCCCCTTTAGGAAAATTGTGATATGTTAATTTTGATCACACCAAAACCATTTCATGTTAAACACATGTGACAATAACTTTTGATCCCGAAACCCATAACCCTTTGTAAATTTACAAGTCATATTGTAAATTGCTTCAACCATATTACCCAAAACCATGAAGTGAATCATGTTGATCATGATTGTTTTTTCTAAAACCCTTAGACCAAAGCTTTGTGTGATCTTTGTGATAAAATACCAACCCTAGGACCCTTGGAACAAGTTTGTTTTGGCAATGTGGAAAGCCTGACCTAAAACATCTTAATTCCTTTTGCACATTGAATTAAGTGTTAAACCATAAACCATATCACATCCACTTCTTTTGTATATTGAGTGAAGTGATATTTCTTGAAAAACCTTAACCACCAATGGAAAACCTCATGACCAAAAACTTAGTTCTTTTTTCATATTGAATTATGTGTCAAAACCTTGTCCCTGTTAACACCAATCAAGTTGAATAACTGGCTATGCTTCTGTATTGTATATTTTGTTGTATTTGTTTGTATGTTGGTGAATTGCTTGTTTATTGTTATTTATTTGTATTGTTTAGATTGTACGGAGAGCAACATTCTATTTGTAAAGAGAGTGCCTCTATACCAACTTCCACAAGGCAAGTGATGCTCATGTCCCACTTTTGTTTTACATTGCATTAGTGTTTTCAATAGTATGCATCTTAGGTGTTTTTAATTATTTTCCAAGTATATGTTATGCTCAGAAAACCTAGCAGTGTGTAGACAACATGAAAACCCCTGCTAGGTACTAGTTTAGCAATATTAGAATGCTGTCACAACTATTGCTGCTATTTGTTGGGTTGTGATGATTTGAAAATTGAAAAGTAACAACCCAATGAAACATCTGGGTGGATTGGTATGAATGGATTATGTTGCGTGGCTACTCAGGGGTATGTTCATGGTGGATTTATCCATGGATGTGGTGGTTATCACCTGAGGGTATACTTGTGGATTGCCACCCAAGAATAAAGAGATTTGTAGGTCTTCAATGTATAGTTAGCTTCCAGTGCAGCCTTGAGGTAATATGGGATTTGCCAAAATTAAGTAAGTTGTGGGGGTTCCTCCTGTTGTATTGACAAGGGGTGGTAGAATTTTAGGAGTGACGAGTCAATGATCGTATGGTTGAATCCCTCTTCCCAAAGATCTTGTCTCATTCTTCTCTCGGGGAGGATGAGTCTCAAGGTGAAAGTGCAGAACCTCTGCAGAGTTAAAAACTAAGATCTTAGCCGTGTCCCTGGTTATGGGCAATTTGAGCAAATTAGACATAGTTGGTGCTAAAGGATCTCCTCATCTTTTCTGAATGAATTAAAACATGGTAGAAACTTTTCCTAGAGCACATGGTGTGTCTACCCCTCTGTGCTACCGTTTCAAACCCATGGGGGTGTCTACCCCCGATGACTTTTCAAACTCATGGTGTGTCTACCCATGATGACTTTATCAAACTTCATGGTGTGTCTACCCATGACGCCTTTATCAAACTACATGGTGTGTCTACCCATGTTGATTTCCAGAGATTTACAAAGATCTATCAAATATAGGATAAAACTGGCTTTATGCAAATAGCCCAGAGTCCACCAGCCAAATATCATGTAGTTAGTTTATTCCTCCAAAATGCCACCAAACAAGTGTCACTTGCCAGTACATTGTTTGTACTGACTTCCTCCCCCGTGGGGGCTGCATATTCCAACGTGTAGATGAATCTGAAGACGAGTGAGGTTTTCGTGTAGGTTCTCGAGTCTATCACCAACATGTTCTGCCTGTGGAGCATGAAGATGAAGAAGGCTCATTAATGAATTACTTCCGCTATGTCTACTTTGAGACTTTGTTATTTGGGCTAGTCCATGTTGACTATGTCAATTGTAAGACTATCCTTATTTCATATCCATTGGATCAACGTTGTAGAATGATGCTACTGCAATGAATACTATATTTTGTCATGTGTATGCTATCAGTGATTCCGGGAATAGCAGGTTACAAAGGTGCTCTATCTTTATCAAAAGGTAGGGCGCTACAAAAGTTTTGAGGAATAAACTAGCTACATGATATTTGGCTGGTGGAGTCTGGGCTATTTGCATAAAGCCACTTTTGTCCTATATTTAATAAATCATTTTAATAAAGATGAAGAATTTAGTGCAACCATCATGGCTAAATCCACCATGAAGTTTGATAATTCATCATGGCTAAATCCACCATGAAGTTTGAAAATCGCCATGGCTAAATCCACCATGAAGTTTGGTAAATCATCATGGCTAAATCCACCATGAGGTTTGATTGTGGAATCATGGGTAAATCCACCATGTGCCCTAAAAGGGGTTTCTACCATGTTTTATTTCATTCAGAAAAGATGAGGAGATCCTTCGGCACCAACTCTGTCTAGTTTGCTCAAATTGCCCATAACCGGGGACACAACAAAGATCTTAGTTTTTAACTCTGCAGAGGTTGTGCACTTTCACCTTGAGACTCATCCTCCCCGAGAGAAGAATGAGACAAGATCTTTGGGAAGAGGGATTCAACCATACCAGCATTGACTCGTAAATTCTACCACCCCTTGTCAATACAACAGGAGGAACCCCTACAACTTACTTAATCTTGGTAGAGCCCATATTACCTCAAGGCTACACCAGAAGCTAACTATACAGTGAAGACCTACAAATCTCCTTAATCCTGGGTGGCAATCCACAAGTGTACCGTCGCGTGACAACCACCACATTCATGGCTAAATCCACCATGAACATGGCCCTGAGTAACCACTCAACATAAACCAAGCAATTACCAATCCACCCAGGTATTTCATTGGGTTGTTAATTTTCAATTTTCAAAATCATCACAACCCAACAAGTAACAACAACAATAGTTGTGATAGCATTCTAGTATAGCTAAACTAGTACCTAGTAAGGGTTTAAGGTTGGCTACACACTACTAGGTGTTCTAAGCATAGCATATAATTGGAAAATAAATAAAGTCACCTACGATGCATAATACTGAAAACACTAATGCAATGTAAAACAAAAGTGGGACATGAGTATCACTTGCCAGTACATTGTTTGTACTCACTTCCTCCCCCATGGGGGCTGCATATTCCAACGTGTATATGAATCTAAAGACGAGTGAGGATTTCTTTTAGGATCTCGAGTCTATCGCCAACATGTTATTCCTATGGAACATGAAGTGAAGAAGGCTCATTGAAGTTTTATTTCCGCTGTGTTTACTTTGAAACTCTGTTATTTGGGCTAGTCCTTGTTGACTATGCCATTTGTAAATCTATTTTATTTCTTATCCACTGGATCAATGATGTAGAATGATGCTATTGCAATGAATATTTCATTTTTTTCATGTGTATTCTATCAGAGATCGCGGGAATAGCAGGATACACAGGTGTTCTATATTTATAAAAGGGTAGGACGCTACAGCTATTTGGGTTCCTAAGTCCCTTGTGACTAACAAGAAATGACCCATCCAAAAATAGGTACCTAAGACAAGAAGTTGATTCATTGTAGGGTTGTGTTTCCATACGAACATCATGGATGATTGATAGTGGTTGTTCCGCACACATGACCGGAAGCAAGGAAGTGTTAGAGGACTATTACGTCATAAATGTATCCTTAATTTCTGATGTTCCATGTTGTTTTCTTATTATTTACCAAATGTTTGTTATACACTTTATGTCATTTTTATCAATTTTTCGGACTAACCTATTGACAGCATGCCACAGAGCCAGTTCCCTGTTTTCTGTTGTTTTTTGTTTCAGAAAAGTTGTTCTGGAAATATTCTCGGAATTGGAAAATTCGAAACCCGAAAGTCTTAGAATCCCCGAAGGTTCCACGGAGTCCCGAAGAGACCCGGAGGGGGGCCACACGGGGCCCACACCATAGGGAGGCGCACCCCTGGCCGCGCCATGGGGTGGTGTGGGGACCCCAGCCTCCACCGCCTTTGCCCTTTCGCCTATTTATACCACCCGGGACGTAAACCCTAAATATATACCACTTCGTCCCGAAAAACACCCGAGGCCGCCGTCATCGTCATCCCGAGATCGGAAGGGTTCTGGAGCTCTCCCCGGCACCCTGCCGGGAGGGGAATTCATCACCGAGGGGTCTACACCACCATGCTTCCTCCGAAGTGATGCATGAGTAGTTCATCCCTAGACTACGGGTCCATAGCAGTAGCTAGATGGTTGTTCTCTCCACTTTGTACCTCATGTTTAGATCTCGTGAGCTGCCTCACATGATTGAGATCATCTTTATGTAATGCTACATGTTGTGTTTGCTGGGATCTAATGAATGTTGAATGCTATGTCTTGTGATTATCAATATATCATGTTATCTTCATGCTTATGTTATTTATGATCTTGCATGCTCTCCGTTATTAGTAGATGCCCTGGCCAAGTAGATGCTAGTAACTCCAAGAGGGAGTATTTATGCTCGGTAGTGGGTTCATGCCTCCTTTGCATCTATGCTCGAGTGACAAACGTGACAGATGGAGGATGTGTTGTTGCCATTAGGGAGAAAACAACGGTGTTTACCTAGTTTACATTGTTTACATTACACACTTTGCTTACTGCGACAATCTGTTGCTTGCAACTTAATACCCAACGTTTGTTCGGATGATATTCGGAGGGTGGATTATTAGACATAGATGCAGTTGGATGACGGTCTATGTATTTTGTTGTAATGCCTGCATGAATCACATAGTAATCTTTATGTCTTGCACATGCACTACGATGCAACCTTCATTTATGTCAATTGCCCAGCTGTAATTTGTTCACCACACATGTTATTTATCTTTCACGGAGAGACACCACTAGTGAATTGTGGACCCCGGTCCATTTTCTCATTCTGATAATACACACACTGCTTCCACTACTTTCACACTGCTTTCATACTGCTGCTAGTGCTTTCATACTGTTTTACTACTGTTTTCCACACCATACGTTTAACCTCTTTGTGTTCAGCAAAACCGGTGAGATTGACAACCTCACTGCTTCGTTGGGGGCAAAGTGAATTGTTTTTGTTGTGTAGGTTCCACGTTGCTGCTGAACCGGTAGTGCGCCCTGCCATCGCAGCTGTATCAACCTTCTGAAGTTACTTCTTCCTCCTACTGGTCGATTAAACCTTGGTTTCTTTCTGAGGGAGAACTGTTGTTGTGCTCATCATACCTTCCTCTTGGGGTTTCCCAACGAGTGCAAGACCTACACCATCAAGCTATTTTCTGGCGCCGTTGCTGGGGAGGAAGAGAATTTCTACAAGGGGAGTCTCTCACTTCCAATCTCTTTACTTTGTTTTAGTTTTTCTTAGTTTATTTTATTTTGTCTTGTTTGCTTCTCTTTCTCAAAAACACAAAAAAATAGTTCTTATTCTAGCTGTAGTTTTATTCCTGTTTTTAGTCTTGTTAAAATGACTACTCCTGAGAACACTAAGTTGTGTGACTTTACTAGCACCAACAACAATGATTTCATTATCACACTTATTGCTCCACCTGCTCCTACTGCTGATTTTTATGAAATAAAGTCTGCCCTGTTAAACCTTGTTTTGAGAGAGCATTTTTCTGGTGTTAGTACTGATGATGCTGCTTCCCATCTTAATAATTTTTTTGAACTATGTGAGATGCAAAAATATAAAGATGTAGATGGAGATATTATTAAATTGAAATTGTTTCCTTTCTCTTTGAGAGTAAGAGCTAAAGAATGGTTGTTGTCTTTGCCTAGAAATAGTATTGATTATTGGACTAAGTGTAAATATGCTTTCATTGGAAAATATTATCCTCCTGCTAAGATTATATCTCTAAGAAGTAGCATTATCAATTTTAAGAAACTTGATAATGAGCATGTTGCCAAATCTTGGGAAAGAATGGAATCTTTAGTAAAGAATTGTCCCGCTCATGGACTGACTACTTGGATGATCGTCCAAACCTTTTATGCAGGTTTGAATTTTTCTTCAAGAAACCTTCTGGATTCAGCTGCTGGAGGAACCTTTATGTCCACGACCTTGGGGGCAGCAACAAATCTTCTTGATGATATGATGGTAAATTATTCTGAGTGGCACATTGAGAGAGCTACAACTGGTAAGAAGGTAAATTCTGTTGAAGAAACCTCCTCTTTGAATGAAAGACTTGATGCTATTATGTCTATGCTTGTGAATGGCCATGCTCCTATTGATCCAAATAATGTTCCTTTAGCCTCTTTGGTTGCTCAAGAAGAGAATGTTGATGTGAACTTCATTAAAAATAATAATTTCAACACCAATGCTTATAGGAATAATTTTGGTAGCAACAATTATAGGCCATATCCTTTTAATGGTGGTAATAATGATAGAACTGGAATGTCTAATGACAGAATTTTCGAAGTTGAAAGAGCCACTAAAGACTTTATGAAAAAATAATATGAGAAAATAAACTATTTACTAAAACCATAGAGGAACACTCTGTTATGTTAAGAAATATCAGCTATCAACTTGAAATTTTAAATAGAGAAATATCTGGGTTGCAACTTGCAAGTTAAAATTGTTCATGCTAAAACTTCTATTTCATCCATGTCTGAAGCTAAATCTTCTTTGATTAATAGAATGACTGCTAAAACTGAAACCATAGATGAGAATCCTTTTGCTGTTACAAATGCTATCCAAATTCGAATTGATGATAATGTTAGGATGTTAGCTGAATTGCATGCTAGATGGGAAAAAGAAGATGATATAGCTATAAAGAAAAATATAGCTAATGTTTGCACCATTACCACCACTAGTAAAACTGAAGCTTCTCATGCTATAAAACCTTCTACTATCAATGGTAAAGTAATTGGTGTTGTAAACACTCCCACTTCTGCTATTAAAATGCAAAACTGCAGGAAACTGTTAAAAATGTTCCTGATAAAAGTGCTAAAATTTTTAGAAACATGGGAGGCAATGGTCCCATTATCTTTGATAAAAATGATCTTGACTTTGATGATTGCAACATAACTGAAGTGATTAAGTTCTTACAAAAGCTTTCTAGTTGTCCTAATGCTAGTGCTATGAATATGGCTTTCACAAAACATATTACAAATGCTCTCATGCAAATTAGAGAGGATGAATTAAGATGTGAAGCCTCTATCCCTAGGAAGCTAGATGATGGTTGGGAACCCATTATTAAAATGAAAGTGAATGATTTTGATTGCAATGTTCTATGTGATCTTGGTGCTAGTATCTCTGTTATGCCCAACAAACTCTATGATATTCTTGATTTACCACCTTTGGAACCTTGTTACTTGGATGTTCGTCTTATTGATGATGTTAGAAAGAAACCTTTGGGGAGAGTTGATGATGTTCTTATCATGGTTAATAATAATCTTGTCCCTTTTGATTTTTTTTGTCTTGAATATTGAATGCAATGCTTCTTGTCCAATTGTTTTGGGAAGACCTTTTCTTAGAACTGTTGGTGCTGTTATTGATATGAAAGAGGGGAATATTAAATTTCAGTTCCCACTCAAGAAAGGTATGGAACACTTTCCTAGAAACAGAATGAACTTGCCTTTTTATTCCATTATTCGAATGAGTTACAATTTGGATGCTTCTTTACTTGAAAATAGTTGATTCCACTTTTCTGGGCCTAGCTAAAAGGCGTTAAAGAAAAGCACTTCTTGGGAGATAACCCATGGTTTTATTGTTTCTTTGTTTTTCTATGTTTTCTTTGAGTCAATGGGTTTTATATTTCGGTAGAAACTCCTTTTTATCTTTCTTTTCATGTTTTAGTAGTGCTAAGTAAGGTTTTTTACGAGATTTGGAGTTGGTTTTTGCGCAGGAAACATATTTATGCTGTTCACCGTAAAAAAACATAAAAAATCAGAATTACCTGAAATTTCTTGTGCTTATTCCTCGTCTAATTCCGCAAATTTTTGTTCTTTATGTTTTTAGATCTGAGCAACGTAAGTTCCTCGAAAAAATTCGTCTCTACACACTGTTCTGGTTTTGACAGATTCTGTCATTTTTGTTGCATTTGCTCTTTTTGCGATGTCAAGTGGATTTCTTTGCTTCACGAAACATCAGTGGTTGTAGCTAATGTTTAAAATTATTAATATAACTTGTGCCATACAGAACCAATAGATTTTTAATTGTTGCACTAACCCTCTAATGCGAATTACTCTTTGAGTGTGGTGTGAAGGAAGTTTTCAAGGGTCAAGAGAAGAGGGTGATATATGTGATCAAGAAGAGTGCAAGGTCAAAGCTTGGGGATGCCCCCGTGGTTCATCCAAGCATATTTTTAGAAGACTCGGGCATATAAGCTTGGGGATGCCCAAGGCATCCCCTTCTTCATCAACAATCTATTAGGTCACTTCTAATGAAACTATATTTTTATTCGGTCACATCATATGAAGTTTACTTGGAGCGTCTGTTTGTTTTCTTTTGTTTTCCTTTGATTTATTTTGTTTTCCTTGCTGCAATAATATAGTTGTACCCTAGCATTCTTTGTTTGGGAGAGAGACACGCTCCACTTTTTCGTTTGAATACTTGCTATGCTAGTATTCTTAGTTTTTCTTCTAGTTGCTGCAAAAATTCCTGTTTAGCTCTTGTTTTCATTGCATCTCTTTTTCAGAGTTGTTAGTTTTAGTATTGTTTTGTGAGTAATCTCATGTTTGATTTCTGTATAATTTAGAGAGTTTTTGTTAAAGCATGTTTTGTATGGTGCTTGTTGGGAAAACAAATTGTTGCTTGAGGTAGAATTTTTAACGGTGCAAGTAGAAGCTTGTATAGACTGTGGCTAGAATTTTTCATATCATGCTAGATGTTATGTTAGTTCTAAATCCTTGTGGTTATTTAGTAGCATGATTACCCTCAAATAGCTGAGAGTTTTTAATGTGCCATTGAAAGAATCATGAGTTGTTCTTGTCATATTGAAGCATAAATTTGTGGTGTTCTTCTTTGAATATTTTATTTGGATGACTTGGCGCATGCTCACACCATGTTTATGACTATGAACCAGTCACTAATAGCCTCCATGATCATTTAGTTTTTGAACTTATGGTACCACTTATGCTTTGATTAATGATTTTTATGTCGCTATGCATGATTATGGCTCTTATGCTCTCTTGATTTGTCGCTCCGAGTCTTTTGCTAGCCTCCACCTGTACTGAGTATGATATCTACTCGTGCATCCAACTCCCAAAAACTAAAGTTTTCCCATTGTGTCCACCATACCTACCTACATGTGGTATTTAACTGCCACTCCAAAGTAAATTGCTCATGTGTTACCTTTAAAACTTTCAAAATTACTCCTGTTTTAGCTCATGAGGACGTAAATTGTAACACCTGGGGTGTTTTCCCTAAGTTAGAAAGTTGGTTGTTTTCTTTTTGCTTTGCATCACATGCATCATATGCATTGCACCCTGTTTTCAAAACAACTCAAAAGTTCAAACCAATTTAAACTTTCAAAACATGTTCAAAGTTTCCAATTAAAAGTTGCAAACTAAACAACTCAAAATGTTTCCAATAGTTTTGAATTTGAATCAATTAAAAATGCTTGATAATAAAACCCCTTTTATTAACACCCTAATGGTAAATTCAAATTCAAATCAAAATCATCCATACCTGGCATGTCCAATTGTGGTTTAAAATTGCAATCTTGCAAACATTTAAACTCACTAAGTTTTCATAGTGTTTGAGCTTTTTAAAAAAAAATCAACTCTACGTGAAACCCTATTTGAAATTCAATAGCAAAATTCAAATCACACTCACATTTTAATTTTTGAAAAATAAAGTTCACAAACCTTGACATTACTGTTTTGTAATTCAATAAAAAAAATTAACTCATAAAATGAAAACCCCAAAACCCCTCTCTTTTTCTCTCTCTTTCTTTCTACAAAAAAAATGTGTGCAAACAGAAAAAAAAATAGAAGCAAAAAAAAATGAGCTAGGGGGAGAGGCAGGCCAGCCCGAATGGGCCAGCCCACCTACCATCCCCCACCAAACCCCAGCCCACCTTACCTCTTCTTCTTCGTACGGAACAGGGGGGCAGGAAGGGGATTTCGAGCTCCCCCCATGTGCACCTCCACCTGCTCCCCCCACCTTATAGCTCCCCTTCCCTCTCCTAACCCTAGGCCTCCTTCCTCTCCCTTCCATCGCCGCTGCCACCTTCTTATTCCTCCCCCCCCCCCAATTCTTCCTCTCTGTAACCTCTCTCTGAAACTGAAACAAACAGCCACCATGGCCGCCACTTTGAGGTCATGGCGCGGCCACCACGGGCACCCTCGGCCCTCCATCTCGCCGGGAATGGAAAGAGGGCACCGCCCTCTCCCTCCTCGCATCCTCGACGGAGACCGAGGCGCACCGGATCGCCGCCGCCGAGTCGCCCGTCGCCGCCTACTGCTCCGCCCATCGCTGAACCTCCTCGTCCTCCTGCTCCCTCGACCCCGCGGTGAGCGCCCCTCGCCCTCGCCCTCTCCTCTCTCCCCTCTCTCCCCTCTGCCCCGCGGGCGCACGCCCAGCGCCCCGGCGCGCCCACGCCTGCGAGCACTCGCCGTTCGTCGTCTGTTTCCTGTCACGATCGGTAACTGAACCTTGCAGTTCAGTTAGTCCGCGCAATCACACCTTATCTTCTGTCAGATCCATACCGTATCACAACCGAGCAGCAGCCCCACTGGTAACACTCCCTTGCGCGCGCCCAGCAGGTCTTGGGTTCGATCCCCCCCAGACGCAAAGCAACCCCCTTTTTCCTCCTTTTCCTTTTTATCTCTCGAATTTCAGAAACACAGATCTGATTCATTAATTGTAAAATCAATAACAAATTGAATATTGCTCCAATTTCAATGATTCAAGTTTCTGTGGATTCATAATCTTGTGCTCTTTCTATTAGTAACAAAATTGCAACATGTTTCTGTAATAATTTTTGCACTAAATAATTAAATAAAGAAAATGCAATAAAAATTTGAAACTTTGGAATTTCATAACTTGAGTTCTGTTCATCCAATTTGAGCAAACTTGGACTCTAAACATTTGCCTTAACAAACTCTACACATTGGTATTTTATTTGGTCACAATTGAATTAAATTTGAACATGTTTCCCTCTGTTTACTAAAAGGGGCAGAATAGAAATGCCTATGAAAAATTGCATAATAACCCAAAAATTATGTTTAATAGCTCAAAATGTTCAGTGAAACATTTGCTACATGTTTTCAACCTTTTCAATACAATTTGTTTACTGTTTTTCCTAATTAAAAGTGGTGCAATAATTCAATGCTTTAATTAAACCTTTTAAATTGCAAAATTCATAACTTGGGCATGAAAATTCCAAATTCAACAAACCAAATATGTTTTCCATGCAAAATTGAACAAACTTTCCAAATATCAACTTTGTTTTCTGTTTTGAACAATTTAAATTGCTGAAAACAACTATTTCCTAATTAATGCATTTAAAATTATCAATTTAATAACTTGCTCATCTAAAATCCAAATTCAACAAATGAAATATGTATGCCATCTAAAATTTTGTATTCTTTCCAAATATAAATTTGGTTATCTGTTTTGAATATTTAAAATGGGTGAAAACAATAAATGTTTGTGTAACTCACTTAAGAAGCCAAATTTCACAACTTAATAAATAAATTACCAAACTTGGTAAATAACATATCAAATTGAAGTTATTGTTGTTTTATTATTGTTTTCATCATCCATGCATCATTCTAATCAACTTTCACATGATGGTTATTTGTAGATCATTTAATTCAACATTAATTCATGGGCTTTTCCATATGCAATCCAAATTGCATATGGGTCCATTTAAATATGTTTACCATGTCAACTAGTTTATCTTTGATGCACCCTTTAACTTGTCATGCATATAAAATAGGATCATGCTGGATCTTTTGCCGTAGTAGTAATTGTTGCATCCGGTGTTTGTTCTAGTTCGTTGCTTCTTCGCGGATAGGACGTTGAGATGATGTGAGCAACGACAAGTTCTTCGGATGTACCTCTACTTGCTGGATTCCAGGCAAGTATACTCACTTCCTGCCTATGGCTGCCTTTCATCACTTGTTACCGATTCTTTCCGTTATCTTTATGCTAGCCTTATGATTCGATGCTTGTGTCTCGATCCTATCATATGTTTACCTTGCAGCCATGATATAGCCTTACTTCCACTTCCTATTAACTGTTCTTTGTTTACCCTGTTGGCCCTTGTGTCGTAGTTGCACGCTTAGTGTTGTTTGCGCTCAAGTCTTGTTGTTCGTCTTATCACCTGTTTAGTTCGATAGTTGGGTTTCAATTCAATCAACAACATGTTAATGTTTTGGGTAATAATAATTTGATGATAAGTCACCGGCAGGAGGCCCGGCGTGGTTTTGAGGCCTGCTAGTGTCGACCTTAATTAGGAAAAGGGTCTTGTCCATTGATCCATGATGAGCGCACTAACCGCATGTAGGAAGCGAGTATGGGCGCCCCCCGCAATTCTGATTCGATTCGCATCTCGTCCAAATCGCCTCATTTAGTTCGGGTTTTCCATTTGCCGCATGCATATGCAGGTGCGAACCCTTGGCGCCAGGGTGGAACTTTTGTAGTCGGCATTTAGGGAGACACGTTCTTAAAGTGCTATGAGGGTCCCCTTTTCTTCGTGGGGCTTGATTAGCCGTGCGCTCAATTGCACGGGGTTCTTTGGGCTTGATGCGAAGAAGAGTTGGGTTGTGTTGAGTGCCTCGCTTGGTGGAAGGGCCTTTCCATCTGGCGGGTCATTCTTACGTGTACGGCCAAATTGGTGCATCCCTGCAGGGTTAAATCTTCTCGAGAAGCCGTGTTGTCGCGGTTATGGATGACTTGGTGAAAGTGCTGGCTAACAAGTACTCAGACAACTTACACTTAACGATGATAACTTGACTAGTAATATAGATTACCTCCACCATAAAAATGAATGTCACCTTAATCAACCGCGTGAGTTTCCTTGGGTTGCTTCCTTAGTAGGGGGTAACATTGGATGGGTATTGTTTGGTGAGTAGTTGTAATTGGTTATGATACGCTATCTTATCCCTTTATTTTAGCCGGATGTTGTAGCGAGTCTCTGTAGTTAGTTAGTGCAGCCCGCTGTCGCTTCTTTGCAATAATCCCTTCCTTCCGTTGTACCCAAAGTATTTGTATCTTGTGATGATTGGTTACGCTGGTATCTTGTGAGTATGGTTTATCCACTTGCCAGTACTTAATCGTACTGACCCACGAATCCATTTCGTGGCTGCATATTCCACAATACAGTCAACAGGTTTGAAGTCTGACGATGTTAGCTTGGGAATCCCTCCGGCTTGGCCTGGGCAGGGATTGGACGCCATCGGTTATCTTCAGGACTCTTAGTCCAATTTGTATCTTGTCCGTAGTCGGACGCTATGTTGTTTCTTCCGCTGTTATTTGGATCTTTGTATTGTATCAGTTGTATCCTTGACTCGTTTGAGTCATCTTGTATATACCTCCTCTGTTGTTGTTGTGGATTATTCGTGAACTGTTGTAATGTTATCACAAGTGGCAACCTGGAATCGGTTATTATGTGGATTTTGGCGGGAATGCTGAAATCTGCATAGTGCCCGATCTTGGGGCGTCACAAATGGTATCAGAGCATGGTTCCGATTCCCAAAGTTGTTTCGATACGAATGGTTATCGAAGCAACGGGTCCGCAAAGCCTGTAGGATAACCTCGCTAACGGTCGTTGTTTCTAGAGTGTCAAAAACTATTTCTGCTAAACTATTTTGGAAACATCTCAATAGGATTCTTGTTTTCTCCTTATCTCTATTCCATTTCCCCTCCCATCTTATTTGTTTTGGATTTTCCCCCTTGTCTATCTTTCAAAGTGTTAGGATCCTACGTGGGTTGGACGTTTTCTGAGCCGTTAACCTAATAGGTTCGATCATTGGAAGATTCCTGTTGGAAGAACATCGTCATCAACCCGAGCAAGATTACCTTATTAGTGGTGTCGAGGAGATCAACTGGAAGCATGAAGAATTGATAGTCGAACTTCTTTCCCCTCCCGGGTTAGTGGGTGGATTGCGAGGGCGCAATCCCTTGTTAGTGGTGTCGTCTGTAACACCTGGGGTGTTTTCCCTAAGTTAGAAAGTTGGTTGTTTTCTTTTTGCTTTGCATCACATGCATCATATGCATTGCACCCTGTTTTCAAAACAACTCAAAAGTTCAAACCAATTTAAACTTTCAAAACATGTTCAAAGTTTCCAATTAAAAATTGCAAACTAAACAACTCAAAATGTTTCCAATAGTTTTGAATTTGAATCAATTAAAAATGCTTGATAATAAAACCCCTTTTATTAACACCCTAATGGTAAATTCAAATTCAAATCAAAATCATCCATACCTGGCATGTCCAATTGTGGTTTAAAATTGCAATCTTGCAAACATTTAAACTCACTAAGTTTTCATAGTGTTTGAGCTTTTTAAAAAAAAATCAACTCTATGTGAAACCCTATTTGAAATTCAATAGCAAATTCAAATCACACTCACATTTTAAATTTTTGAAAAATAAAGTTCACAAACCTTGACATTATTGTTTTGTAATTCAATAAAAAAAATTAACTCATAAAATGAAAACCCCAAAACCCCTCTCTTTTTCTCTCTCTTTCTTTCTACAAAAAAATGTGTGCAAACAGAAAAAAAAGAAGCAAAAAAAAAATGAGCTAGGGGGAGAGGCAGGCCAGCCCGAATGGGCCAGCCCACCTACCATCCCCCACCAAACCCCAGCCCACCTTACCTCTTCTTCTTCGTACGGAACAGGGGGGCAGGAAGGGGATTTCGAGCTCCCCCCATGTGCACCTCCACCTGCTCCCCCCACCTTATAGCTCCCCTTCCCTCTCCTAACCCTAGGCCTCCTTCCTCTCCCTTCCATCGCCGCCGCCACCTTCTTCTTCCTCCCCCCCAATTCTTCCTCTCTGTAACCTCTCTCTGAAACTGAAACAAACAGCCACCATGGCCGCCACTTTGAGGTCATGGCGCGGCCACCACGGGCACCCTCGGCCCTCCATCTCGCCGGGAATGGAAAGAGGGCACCTCCCTCTCCCTCCTCGCATCCTCGACGGAGCCCGAGGCGCACCGGATCGCCGCCGCCGAGTCGCCCGTCGCCGCCTACTGCTCCGCCCATCGCTGAACCTCCTCGTCCGCCTGCTCCCTCGACCCCGCGGTGAGCGCCCCTCGCCCTCGCCCTCTCCTCTCTGCCCTCTCTCCCCTCTGCCCCGCGGGCGCACGCCCACGCCGGCGAGCAGTCACCGTTCGTCGTCTGTTCCCTGTCCCGATCGGTAACTGAACCTTGCAGTTCAGTTAGTCCGCGCAATCACACCTTATCTTCTGTCAGATCCATACCGTATCACAACCGAGCAGCAGCCCCACTGGTAACACTCCCTTGCGCCCGCCCAGCAGGTCTTGGGTTCGATCCCCCCAGACGCAAAGCAACCCCCTTTTTCCTCCTTTTCCTTTTTATCTCTCGAATTTCAGAAACACAGATCTGATTCATTAATTGTAAAATCAATAACAAATTGAATATTGCTCCAATTTCAATGATTCAAGTTTCTGTGGATTCATAATCTTGTGCTCTTTCTATTAGTAACAAAATTGCAACATGTTTCTGTAATAATTTTTGCACTAAATAATTAAATACAGAAAATGCAATAAAAATTTGAAACTTTGGAATTTCATAACTTGAGTTCTGTTCATCCAGTTTGAGAAAACTTGGGCTCTAAAAATTTGTCTTAACAAACTCTACACATTGGTATTTGATTTGGTCACAATTGAATTAAATTTGAACATGTTTCCCTCTGTTTACTAAAAGGGGCAGAATAGAAATGCCTATGAAAAATTGCATAATAACCAAAAAATTATGTTTAAGAGCTCAAAATGTTCAGTGAAACATTTGCTACATGTTTTCAACCTTTTCAATACAATTTGTTTACTGTTTTTTCTAATTAAAAGTGGTGCAATAATTCGATGCCTTAATTAAACCTTTTAAATTGCAAAATTCATAACTTGGGCATGAAAATTCCAAATTCAACAAACCAAATATGTTTTCCATGCAAAATTGAACAAGCTTTCCAAATATCAACTTTGTTTTCTGTTTTGAACAATTTAAATTGCTGAAAACAACTATTTCCTAATTAATGCATTTAAAATTATCAATTTAATAACTTGCTCATCTAAAATCCAAATTCAACAAATGAAATATGTATGCCATCTAAAATTTTGTATTCTTTCCAAATATAAATTTGGTTATCTGTTTTGAACATTTAAAATGGGTGAAAACAATAAATGTTTGTGTAACTCACTTAAGAAGCCAAATTTCATAACTTAATAAATAAATTTCCAAACTTGGTAAATAACATATCAAATTGAAGCTATTGTTGTTTTATTATTGTTTTCATCATCCATGCATCATTCTAATCAACTTTCACATGATGGTTATTTGTAGATCATTTAATTCAACATTAATTCATGGGTTTTTTCATATGCAATCCAAATTGCATATGGGCCCATTTAAATATGTTTACCATGTCAACTAGTTTATCTTTGATGCACCCTTTAACTTGTCATGCATATAAAATAGGATCATGCTGGATCTTTTGCCGTAGTAGTAATTGTTGCATCCGGTGTTTGTTCTAGTTCGTTGCTTCTTCGCGGATAGGACGTTGAGATGATGTGAGCAACGACAAGTTCTTCGGATGTACCTCTACTTGCTGGATTCCAGGAAAGTATACTCACTTGCTGCCTATGGCTGTCTTTCATCACTTGTTACCGATTCTTTCCGTTATCTTTATGCTAGCCTTATGATTCGATGCTTGTGTCTCGATCCTATCATATGTTTACCTTGCAGCCATGATATAGCCTTCCTTCCACTTCCTATTAACTGTTGTTTGTTTACCCTGTTGGCCCTTGTGTCGTAGTTGCACGCTTAGTGTTGTTTGCGCTCAAGTCTTGTTGTCCGTCTTATCACCTGTTTAGTTCGATAGTTGGGTTTCAATTCAATCAACAACATGTTAATGTTTTGGGTAATAATAATTTGATGATAAGGCACCGGCAGGAGGCCCGGCGTGGTTTTGAGGCCTGCTAGTGTCGACCTTAATTAGGAAAAGGGTCTTGTCCATTGATCCATGATGAGCGCACTAACCGCATGTGGGAATCGAGTATGGGCGCCCCCCGCAATTCTGATTCGATTCGCATCTCGTCCAAATTGCCTCATTTAGTTCGGGTTTTCCATTTGCCGCATGCATATGCAGGTGCGAACCCTTGGCGCCAGGGTGGAACTTTTGTAGTCGGCATTTAGGGAGACACGTTCTTAGAGTGCTATGAGGGTCCCCTTTTCTTCGTGGGGCTTGATTAGCCGTGCGCTCAATTGCACGGGGTTCTTTGGGCTTGATGCGAAGAAGAGTTGGGTTGTGTTGAGTGCCTCGCTTGTTGGAAGGGCCTTTCCATCTGGCGGGTCATTCTTACGTGTACGGCCAAATTGGTGCATCCCTGCAGGGTTAAATCTTCTCGAGAAGCCATGTTGTCCGCGGTTATGGATGACTTGGTGAAAGTGCTGGCTAACAAGTACTCAGACAACTTACACTTAACGATGATAACTTGACTAGTAATATAGATTACCTCCACCATAAAAATGAATGTCACCTTAATCAACCGCGTGAGTTTCTTTGGGTTGCTTCCTTAGTAGGGGGTAACATTGGATGGGTATTGTTTGGTGAGTAGTTGTAGTTGGTTCTGATACGCTATCTTATCCCTTTCTTTTAGCCGGATGTTGTAGCGAGTCTCTGTAGTTAGTTAGTGCAGCCCGCTGCCGCTTCTTTGCAATAATCCCTTCCTTCCGTTGTACCCAAAGTATTTGTATCTTGTGATGATTGGTTACGCTGGTATTTTGTGAGTATGGTTTATCCACTTGCCAGTACTTAATCGTACTGACCCACGAATCCATTTCGTGGCTGCATATTCCACATTGCAGTCAACAGGTTTGAAGTCTGACGACGTTAGCTTGGGAATCTCTCCGGCTTGGCCTGGGCAGGGATTGGACGCCATCGGTTATCTTCAGGACTCTTAGTCCAATTTGTATCTTGTCCGTAGTCGGATGCTATGTTGTTTCTTCCGCTGTTATTTGGATCTTTGTATTGTATCAGTTGTATCCTTGACTCGTTTGAGTCGTCTTGTATATACCTCCTCTGTTGTTGTTGTGGATTATTCGTGAACTGTTGTAATGTTATCACAAGTGGCAACCTAGAATCGGTTATTATGTGGATTTTGGCGGGAATGCTGAAATCTGCATAGTGCCCGATCTTGGGGCGTCACATAAATAGAGAATCTTTATCTCACTTGTTGATTGGACTTTCACACCCTGGACTAGTGGCTTCATCTTCTTATCCAATGATAGAAGAGCTGGCAGCGGGGCGCCCCGCCCCAAATTAATAGCACAAATTCTCTTCACTATTTTTGCCCCTGATTTATCAGTCAAAGCATAATTATGTAAACAAAAGACAAACAGGGATGACCTTCTACCCAGATGTGTCCTTCTATGGGAGCCGCTCTTGTGAAGTCTGGTTGGCTTGTGACATATTGTATTTTCTGTTTACCATTCGTTGACATAAGCATACACCTCCCTTAAAATATAGACACTCCTCCACGGTATGTGATTGTTGGCAGGCACCCGAGGATTCGGTTAGCCATGGTTTGTGTAAGATGGTTGGGAGGAGTGTCAAGTTTTTATACCTCCGTTTAATAAAATAAAAACTCTAGCACATGAGTGATCCATGCTTCTCTCTGCGAAGGGCCTTTCTTTTACTTTTATGTTCAGTCTCCATCTTCTTACTTTATGCATGGTTGAGAGAGCATAGTTTCCATTCTGTTTTGCCCCACTCTTAAGGACTAGTGAAATATCACTTTGACATGTTTTCTCTATACTTGAAACAAATGTATATCTTTCGTTGCATTGTTATTCATGATCTTTTATTTGTGTTACTTCTCATGATGCAAGGTGATCGCTATGCTTTATTATTAAAATTCTATTTATCTTGCTTGTGTTGAAGTTCTATGATCTCAGCTTACTTATGCTTTTACATTATTGATAATCAAGTTTATGTTGGTAGCATGTCACCTCAGAAATTATGATTTTTTATCGTTTACCTACTCGAGGACGAGTAGGAACTAAGCTTGGGGATGTTGATACGTCATAAACGTATCCTTAATTTCTGATGTTCCATGTTGTTTTCTTATTGTTTCCCACATGTTTGCTATACACTTTATGTCATTTTTATCGGTTTTACGGACTAACCTATTGACAAGATGCCACAGAGCCAGTTCCCTGTTTCCTGCTGTTTTTAGTTTTAGAAAAGTTGTTCTGGAAATATTCTCGGAATAGGAAAATTCGAAGCCCAGAAGTCTTAGAATTCCCGAAGGTTCCACGAAGTCCCGAAGGGACCCGGAGGGGGGCCACAGGGTGCCCACACCATAGGGCGGCACGCCCCTGGCCGCGCCATGGGGTGGTGTGCCCCCCCGGCCTCCACTGCCTTTGCCCTTTCGCCTATTTATACCCCCCAAGACGTAAACCCTAAATATATACCACTTCGTCCCAAAAAACACCCGAGGCCGCTGTCATCGTCATCCCGAGATCGGGAGGCTTCTGGAGCTCTCCTCGGCACCCTGCCGGAAGGGGCATTCATCACCGGAGGGGTCTACACCACCATGCCCTCCTCCGAAGTGATGCGTGAGTAGTTCTTTCCTATACTACGGGTCCATAGAAGTAGCTAGATGGTTGTTCTCTCCACTTTGTACCTCATGTTTAGATCTCGTGAGCTGCCTCACATGATCGAGATCATCTTTATGTAATGCTACATGTTTTGTTTGCTGGGATCTGATGAATGTTGAATGTTATGTCTTGTGATTATCAATCTATCATGTTATATTCATGCTTATTTTATTTATGATCTTGCATGATCTCCGTTATTAGTAGATGCTCTGGCCAAGTAGATGCTAGTAACTCCAAGAGGGAGTATTTATGCTCGATAGTGGGTTCATGCCTCCTTTGCATCTGTGCTCGAGTGACAGAAACATGACAGATGGAGGATGTGTTGTTGTCATTAGGGAGAAAACAACGGTGTTTACCTATTTTACATTGTTTACATTACACACTTTGCTTATTGCGATAATCTGTTGCTTGCAACTTAATACCCAATGGTTGTTCGGATGATATTCAGAGGGTGGATTATTAGACATAGATGCAGTTGGATGACGGTCTATGTATTTTGTTGTAATGCCCGCATGAATCACATAGTAATCTTTATGTCTTGCATATGCACTACGGTGCTGCCTTCAATTCTGTCAATTGCCCAGCTGTAATTTGTTCACCACACATGTTATTTGGTGGAAAGAAGTATTGTTTAGTGATCATGGATGATTATACAAGATACACTTGGGTATTCTATATCAAGAAGAAGAGTGGGACTCAAGAAAAGTTCATCTCTTGGGCCACGGAAGTGCAACGCCAATATGACACCAAGATCTTGGCAATTAGGAGTGACAATGGGTCTGAGTTAAAGAACTACACCATGGATGAATTCTTGAGTGACGAGGGGATAAGAAATCAATATTCCGCTGCGTACACCCCTCAACAAAATGGTGTATCAGAGAGGAAGAATCACACACTTATTGATATGGAAAGAACTATGTTGGCCGAGTTCAAATCCCCATATAACTTTTGGGTCGAACCTATCAACACCGCTTGTCATCTATCTAACCAACTCTTCCTTTGTCCGATGATTGGTATGACCCCATATGAACTCCTAACCGGTAACAAATCCAACCTCAAGTACCTTCGAGTTTTTGGGTGCAAATGTCAAGTTTACATTAAAGGCACTAGATTGTCTAAGTTTGGTCCTAGAACTTTTGAAGGCATATTTGTTGGTTATGCCACGAACTCCCACACTTATAGAGAATACAACATATCCACGGGGTGTGTTGAAGAATCTATGAATGTGGAGTTTCATGAGGATAATGGCTTCCAAGTGGAGAAAATTGATTGTGATGATGTAGGTGATGAACCTCCCTCTATAGCCATAGTAAGAATGGCTATAGGTCCGTAATACGTCATAAACGTATCCTTAATTTCTGATGTTCCATGTTGTTTTCTTATTGTTTCCCACATGTTTCCTATACACTTTATGTCATTTTTATCGATTTTCTGGACTAACCTATTGACAAGATGTCATTGAGTCAGTTCCCTGTTTTCTGCTGTTTTTAGTTTCAGAAAAGTTGTTCTGGAAATATTCTCGGAATTGGAAAATTTGAAGCCCGGAAGTCTTAGAATTCCCGAAGGTTCCACGGAGTCCCGAAGAGACCCGGAGGGGGGGCCTCAGGGGGCCCACACCATAGGGCGGCGCCCCCCATTGGCCGCGCCGGGGGGTGGTGTGGTCCCCCAGTCCTCCACCGCCTTTGCCCTTTCGCCTATTTAATCCCCCCGAGACGTAAACCCTAAATATATCGCACTTTTTCCTGAGAAACACCCGAGGCTGCCGTCACCGTCATCCCGAGATCGGGAGGTTTCTGGATCTCTCCCCGGCACCCTGCCGGGAGGGGGAAATCATCACCGGAGGGATCTACACCACCATGCCCTCCTCTGAAGTGATGCGTGAGTAGTTCATCCCTAGACTACGGGTCCATAGCAGTAGCTAGATGGTTGTTCTCTCCAGTTTCTACCTCATGTTTATATCTTATGAGCTGCCTATCATGATCAAGATCATTTTTATGTAATGCTAGATTTTGTGTTTGCTGGGATCTGATGAATGTGGAATGCTATGTCTTCTGATTATCAACCTATCATGTTATCTTCATGCTTATGTTATTTATGATCTTGCATGCTCTCCGTTATTAGTAGATGCTCTGGCCAAGTAGATGCTAGTAACTCCAAGAGGGAGTATTTATGATCAATAGTGGGTTCATGCCTCCTTTTCATCTGTGCTCGAGTGACAGAAACGTGACAGACGGAGGATGTGTTGTTTCCATTAGGGAGAAAACAACAATACTTTTTCTAAGGATGATGTTATTGTTTACATTACACACTTTGCTTACTGCGATTATCTGATGCTTGCAAATTAATACCCAATGTTTGTTCGGAGGGTGGATTTTTAGTCATAGATGCAGTTGGATAACGATCTATGTATTTTGTTGTAATACCCGCATGAATCACATAGTAATCTTTATGTCTTGCATATGCACTACGGTGCAGCCTTCATTTCTGTCAATTTCCCAAATGTAATTTGTTCCCCACACATGTTATTTATCTTTCACGGAGAGACACCACTAGTGAACTGTGGAACCCGATCCTTTTTCCTTATACTGATAAAATACCTACTGCTTTCATACTGTTCCTACTGTTCTCCACACCATATGTTTAACCTCTTTGTGTTCAACAAAACCGGTGAGATTGACAGCCTCACTGCTTCGTTGGGACAGAGTGATTTGATTGTGTTGTGTAGGTTTCACGTTGCTGCTAAACCGGTAGTGCGCCCTGCCACCTTAGCTGCATCAACCTTCAGAGATTGCTTGTCCTCCTACTGGTCGATTCAACCTTGGTTTCTTTTCTGAGGGAAAACTTGCTTCTACACTCTTCACAATCTTTCTCTTGGGGTTTACCAACGAGGGCGTCAACTACACGCCATCAGTCCGCTTATACCCGTTGAGGGACACCTTGTGGCAAAGAAGGATGGGACTTGCTCTACTCAAGTGGAGCCCTCTACATCAACCATAAATCAAATGGTAGACCAAGAACAAGAACAAGACCTTCAAGTTGATACCACTCATCAAGAAAGTGATCAAGATCCAACGAATGATAATGGTGGAAATGATGTTGGTGACACTTCACCAAGAACTCCACTCCGGATAGATCATATGGTCTTGATGAAGGAAATGATGAGGATATTCCTCCAAATGAGAATCCCGGTGATGCACTAATTCGTATCATGACTCGTCAAACCTCAAGATTGTAACAAAAGTCACATTATCAAAAGAATATTATTGGTGGCTTGGGAAGAAGTGTATCCACTCGTGGTCAAGTACTCAAGTTTTGTGGTATTCACTCATATGTCTCTCTTGTTGAACCTATCAAGGTGTATGCTGCTCTTGAAGATGAAGATTGGGTTCAAGATATGCATGAAGAGCTCCATAATTTTGAAAGAAACAAAGTATGGTATCTAGTGGAAAGACCCAAGGATCATAATATCATTGGACCAAAATGGGTGTTCAATAACAAGAAAGACTCTCATGGGCAAGTGATTCGCAACAAGGCTCGATTGGTTGCTCAAGTCTACTCTCAAGTTGAAGGACTTGACTACGGTGAAACTTCCGCTCCCGTAGCTATACTTGAATCTATTCGTATATTACTTGCATTTGCCACTAGCCATAATTTCATCTTGCATCAATTGAATGTTATAAGTACTTTTCTAAATGGATCTCTAAATGAATTGATATATGTTAAACAACCTCCGGGGTTCTAGGATCCCAAGTATCCTAACCATGTCTACTTCCTCCATAAGGCTTTGTATGGCCTCAAACAAGCCCCACGTGCTTGGTATGATCATTGAAAGGAGTTCTTAGTGGATGGTGGTTTCGTACTTGGGGTAATTGACCCCACACTCTTCACCAAAAGTGTCGATGGACATTTCTTCGTATGCAAAGTATATGTTCATGATATTATATTTGGATCATCTAATGTGATTTTTATAGAGAAATTTTCTAAACTAATGACAAGTGAGTTTGAGATGTCTATAATGGGGGAATTGAAGTTCTTTCTCGGTTTTGAGATCAAGCGACATTATGAAGGATGTTTTTTTTTCAAGGAAAATACATTCACGACATGCTCAAGAAATCTGATATGTTCAATGCCAAGCCACTAGCTTATACAATGTCAACAACCATGAACCTTACAATGGATCACGAAGGTATACTGGTTGATCTAAAACTTTATCGCTCAATTATTTGATCTTTGCTTTATCTTTGTGCATCTAGACCAGATATTATGTTTAGTGTGGGTTTGTGTGCAAGATTTCAATCTAAACCCAAGTAAAGCCATATGATTGCGGTCAAGAGGATTCTTAGGTACTTGGTTGACACTCCCATGGTCTTTGGTATCCATCAGACACAACTTTTGATCTTGTGGGATATTCAGATGCGGATTGGGGAGGTGACAAGGTGGATAGAAAATCAACCTCCGGTTCTTGCCAATTTCTTGGTAGGTCACTTGTGTGTTGGTATTTCAAGAAGCAAAATTGTATTTCCACCTCCTCCACGGAAGCGGGGTATCTTTCTGCCGCTGGTTGTTGCTCTCAACTTTTATGGATGAGGCAATGTCTTAAGGATTTTGGAATTGAGATTAAGACAATGCCTATTTTATGTGACAATGAGAGTGATATAAAGATTGGTCACAATCCGGTACTTCATGGCAAGACCAAGTATACTGAGACTCGGTATCATTTCATTCGAGATCATGTTGCTAATGGAGATATCTCACTTTCCTATGTCAACACCAAAGATCAACTCGCCGACATCCTCACAAAGTCTCTAGATGAGAATAGATTCAAGCAATTGAGGAGCGAGCTCAATATCGTATGTGCAAGCAATTTTAGTTGATTGAAAATCTTACATACACACCTCTACTAGACTCTTATTTGGTTCTTAGATGTACGCATAGACATAGGGGGAGTGTAGCTCAATTAATGTGTCATCACTACTCCTAAAATGCATAAATAAAACAAATCATGCATAATGGTCATTTCAATGACATAATGTGCTTCAATGATGAGTTTCGACAATGCACCCACGATATATCTTCGCGGTGTGATATCGAGCATACTCATACACGGTGGCTACAACCACCACCCCTATCAAAGGATTTTAGTTTTGATGATTTGTCTATTTATGTACATATTTTCTCTTCTTGTTCCAAATCACATCCAATGTTGCTTAAATCAAGCTTTCACCTTTCTCCAATGGATATTCCTAGGAACTCTTCATGCTAAAAATTTGTTCCCATGTGTCCATAAGTTTCTCTCTAAAGTATCGCACTTATATTTGTACATGGTCAAAACTTTACTCCGGTGCAAAATTTAGAACACATTGTGGTAACACACGTAGGTGGGAAACATTTAAATCTGGGGTATAAACAAAGTTTTTAAGTTGAAGACCATGGGGGAGAACTAAAAAAATTGGGCAGAAAAACCGGCCTGAGGCCGGCCTAGGACGGCTTGCTCGGTTTGGTCGTCGGTTGGTTCGGTTGGGTCGCCGGCCTCGCCCCGGCCAGGCCGGCCAGCATGGGCATCACTTAAGCAGGAACGGGGGGGGGGGGAGCGTTCGCACATAACCCCCTTCTTCCCCAACCCTCCAAACCTCCATGGGAGCCTCCCTCCCCCATTTCCCCACCTCTCCCCCACCATCCTAGCCTCTCCCTACTCCTCCAAGTCCACATATCTGAAGGGGCCCTCTCCGATCTCTCCACCTATCCACAAGGATTCTTCATTGTTGGAAGATTGAAGCCTCTCCCCTCCATTGTTGGTGCTCGAGGGATATCTAACCCCCTTGAGGTCCTAGGTTCATCCTCCACCAAGTTAAGGCAAGGATGTCGTCTTCGGGTATGTGCTTTTGGTCCCTTGTCTCTGAAATCCCCTCTTTCTCTACCCTTATATATCACTTTTTGGGATTTGTGAGTTTTTCATCTAGGGTTCATGTGTCATGTGCGTTTCCACTCACCAATTTGTAGTACAAACTCCTCTAGGATAATCTAGTGATACTAGTA
The DNA here is from genome assembly GCA_028641055.1 of Alopecurus myosuroides. Classification (NCBI taxonomy): domain Eukaryota; kingdom Viridiplantae; phylum Streptophyta; class Magnoliopsida; order Poales; family Poaceae; genus Alopecurus; species Alopecurus myosuroides. The sequence goes on from CM054062.1 coordinate 264,731,325, forward strand.
GTATTGTTTTGGTGCTTGACTCACATATCCATACTCCCCAAAGTTATACTCCTAGTTTGTTCCAAATTTCCATCACCACACATAGGTTTTTTTTTGGACCATTTATACTTATTTTTCATACTCGTACCTATGCTATTCATGTCACACGTAGGGAGTCTCAAGATAAATTCCGAGGCAAAGGCTATGCTCGCAAGAAAAAGAGTGCCTCAACTACTTGTAGCTCTACTCCTGGTCAACCAAAGAAACTCCCAGTGAATCCTCTGACTAGTGCATGCAACTTGGAAGAAGCTTCCCTCAGCCGTGTTTGAGGAATCTCGGTTCAAATTCAATCCATATGTTTTTGGGCGGCGCACTTGCAGGGACAACCGGTTTTATTGCAAAATGCATCAGCAGCTATATGAGTTATCTATTTGTTCTCTGAAGAACCCCTTTGTTTCACTACATTTCTTTGACGTGGTTGAAGCTATAGATAAATAGCCAGAGGTTATGGAGATGATGGATTTCCATGGCATAAGTGAACTCATGAAGATTGGCAGCCCCTTTGCTCCTGAGCTTTTTCGGGAATTCTATGCCATCGTCTTCTTATCCACCAAAGGGCCTAGGACAATGACTTGGATGAGTGGTGGTATCGAGTGCACCTCCACACTTGCGGAATTTGCGGACCTTCTTGGACTTGAGGAGCTACCTTTCTGACCTATGGCCTCCACTCGGATCCACGGTGAAACTAAGCGTCTTATGAGGGCTGTTGAGGGTATACGCCATTGTTATCCTGCAGGGATTGTGGCCAAATTCATTCCCAATTCTGCATATTCCACCGGCTTTTGGTATGTCACTCATACCATCCTCAGGAACACTCTCAATGTCAAGTTTGGTGAAAAGGGAGAAGTTCGGAAATGGCTTGTCAATCTCCTCTATCACATTGAGCGAGAAAAGAGATTCAATAAGAAGATAGATATCATGGACTATATGTGGAATGAGATGCAAACAGTGATTCGTGAGCACAAAGTTCTCATATATGGACAATATCTTGAAATCCTTTTTGAATCCAAGATTCCGGCTGCTATGGATTCTAACTATGATCTGCACACTCCCACATGCCTCCCTCTCAATGGTCCGTACCATGATGCAACACTACCATCCAACAAGAGAGCTCGCACTGATATGCCTCTAGAGAGTTCCCACTCTCCCTCTGTTGACAGTGCCGCTGACACCGAGGATCCTGCTCCAAATCCCAAGAAATTCTCTATCAAAGCCACTCTCCAGAAAATGAATTGTTTCTTCATTGACAAGCAGCACCGAGACTATCAATCCTATGCAAAAGGGAAGGCCTCTCGTCGCCACAAGAGGGCTATCATGACTGCACTCCACCTTCTAACAGGTACTCCTAGCTTGGAGGAGCTCACTGAGGACAAGTGGCGGTCTAAGAACACATTCTGGCTTGGTGATGATGCTTCATCTCTTGGACACTTTTGGTCTGCCAACAACGCCGAAGCCAACTCCAGTAGGGTAGTCATTCCACAAGTTGATGCTGACCATGATGATGAGGAGGACGAAGTGGACAAGGCTGGAGACGAGGATGATGATGATGATGATGGTGACCACGCCTCCGATGACGACTTCGTGGTGTGATCTCATGGGGACGTAGCTTCTCTCTTCCTTTTTGGTGTCTTGATGCCAAGGGGTAGAGAGATATATTTAGGACCTTCGGGGATTTGCTTTGGGAGGGCATTGCATCATACATTTGCTTCTTCCATTTGCAATTTGCTATCTTAGTTTGAACTCTATTCGCTTTTATGTGTTGTGGAACTCCGTTCATGTTATTGTAAGACTATGTCTATTTCCCGAGGATTATCCACCCATCTTATGAAGACCATGGTGAGCTTCTCTTGGTATCCATCATATGCTACATGCTTTTCATGCTATTATCCTTACTCATTGTCTTCATATAATTATCCATAGCCATTATTGAGAAAATGTTGTTGGATGAATCCTTGGGGGAGGTATTATATGTATGTGCATGTGTTATTAAATTTTAGAATATAATGGTAAAACTTGGACATACATCAAGGCGGATCTAGAAGTTAATTGCAAATATTTAAATTGTATATTTCAACTTGCAAATCCAAGTGTTTTCATCAAACATCAAAAAGAGGGATATTTAAAGGACATGAGTCCCTTAATCCTATTTTATTGTTTGATCACAACACTTGGTAAGATTAATAGTTTATTTGAAGTGTTTGGAAATTACAAAGTGATGTAAAGTGGTGAAATAATCTCTCTAAAAAGAAACAAATAGTCAAAGAAATTATTGAAAGAAAGAGAGAAGAAAGAAAGAAGAAAAGAGAGGAAGATGGAACAGGGCAGCCGACCTGGCCGGGCTGAGGCCGGCCTCGAGGCCGACAGACTCTATTAGGTAGCCGGCCTTCACACAGGCTGGCCGGCCTAGGAAGGGCAGAGGCTCGGGCCAAGGCCGGACTGCTCTGTTAGGCCGTTAGCCTCCACACTGCCTAGCCGGCCTAGGCCGGGCCAAGGCCGGGCTCTCTCGCTGCAAGCCACTTGCCCTGCCGGCCTCCACGCCGGCCTGGCCGGCCCAAGGCCGGGTTTCCTGGAAAGTCAAAGATGTCCCCCAACAGCCAATTTTCGGGGCACCCTATAAAAAGGGGTCTTCTTCCTCCTTGAGCACTCGTCACTTACAAAGCTTCTCTCCACCATTTTTCACCACACAAAGCTTCAAGGATCTCCCCAAATACCCAACCAAAGCCATTGATCTCTTGGGATTTGGAGGAGAAGCACTAGATATACAACTCGACCAAGCCGATTCGTCATCAACCCACTCATCCCCTAGGGATCTTGTTGTTGTTAGTTTATTGGAGCCAAGAACCTTGTTGCTCTTAGCTCATCGGAGCTTGGAGCCTTGTTGTTGTCCCTGAAGCTTTTGTGCTCATGGATCTTGCTTTCTGGAGTCTTGGTGGCTCCCGGGATTTGGTGAGGACCCTCCAAAGTTGTGGAGTGTGCCTCATACTTGTAAGGGTTCTAGTTGTCAACCTCAACGGCAACATAGTAATTCGAGCCTCTCCACATCGGTGGAAGGACTCGAAGGAGATACGGTATGCCATTTGAGAGCTACTCGGTGTTCCACTTTGGTGGCACTACACCGCTCCAACGGAGATTAGCTTCCATTGCAAAGTGAACTTCGGGATACATCTCCACGTCATTATGTTTGGTTATACCTCAACTTACCTTTACTTATTGCTACTAGCTTAGTCATATATACCTTGTGCTAGTCGTACTTTCTCAACATATAGGATTTTCCACCTAGTTGCATAATCTAGACAATCTATATTTGAGCACTCTATTGTTAAATCAAAAAAGAAGTTAAATTTTTTAGTTAACCTATTCACCCCTCCCCCCCCTCTTTAGTTAACTCTCGATCTTTCCGTTTGTTTCAACCATAGAAAAAACATAGCAAAGTAATATTTCGTTTGTCCTTAAGAGTGGGGCAAAACATAAATGACAGGACACCTTCAAAGTTCAAGTGGATGACTAGAACAAATAATTTGAGAGAAAATAATAACACATCATGAATCAATTAATAATAATTCTAGGACAAATGCACATTAAACTCAGAATGGAATCTATGCTCTCTCAATTGTGCATAAAGTTAGAAGATGGAGACTCAACATAAATGTAAAAGAAAGGCCCTTCGCAGAGGGAAGCAGGGATTAACTCATGTGTTAGAGCTTTTTATTTTATTAAACAAAGGTATTGAAAACATTTTTAGAGAGGTGTATGCTTATGTCAACGAATGGTAAACAGACAATACATTACGTCACAACCCAACTAGACTTCACAAGAGCGGCTCCCATTGAAGGACACAACTGGGGTCAAAAGGTCATCCCTCTTCCTCTTTTGTTTACACAATTATGCTTTGACTGATAAATCAGGCAAAAATAGTGAAGAAATTTTATAGTAACCAATTTTGGGGCTAGGCACCCCGCTGCCAGCTCTTCTATCATTTGGATAAGCGGATGAAGCCACTAGTCCAGGGTGTGAAATCCAATCAACAAGTGAGATAAATATTCTCTGTTTACATCCTCATGAGCTAAAACAGGAGCACAAAACAGGAATAATTTTGGAAGTTTTAAAGGTAGTACATGAGAATTTTACTTAGAGTGGCAGTTAAATACCACATGTAGATAGGTATGGTGGACACATTTGGCAAACTTTGGTTTTTGGGAGTTGGATGCACGACTAGAGCTCATACTCAGTACATGTGGAGGCTATCAAAAGACTGGGAGCGACAAATAAAGAGAGCAATAATGGCCATAATCATGCATAGCGACAAAAACAATATTAATCAAGTCATAAAGGGTATTACAAGTTCAAAAACTAAATGATCATAGAGGCTATAAGTGACTGGTTTGTAGTCATAAACATGGTGTAAGCATGCACCAAGTCAACCAAATAAAGCATTCAAAGGAGAACACCACAAATTTATGCTTTAGTATGACAACAACAACTCATGATTCTTTAAATGGCACATTAAACACTCTCATCTATTTGATACAAGTCATGCTACAATAACAATTACTAAGCATAAAATTAAAATAACATCTAGCATGACATGAAAAAAAATCTAGCCACAGTCTATACAAGTTTCTATTTGCACCGTTATAAGCACGAAAACTGTACTACTGCTTTCCAACACCAAACATTTTATACTAAACAATAACTCTCCAGGAGATATAGAAATGAAACAAGAAAGTACTAACACAACTCTACTAAAACTAACAGGTCTGAATAAGACATGCATGAAAAACAAGAGCTAAAAGGGAATTTTGCAGCAACTAGAAGAAAAACTAAGAATATGAGCATAACGAGTATTCATATGAAAAATCGGAGCGTGTATCTCTCCCACACAAATAATTCTAGGTTCCAGCAATATTATTTCAGCAAGGAAAACAAAAGAAAACAACAGAAAACAAACATACGTTCCAAGTAAAATTCATATGATGTGACCGAATAAAAATATATTTTCACTAGAAGTGACCTTATAAATTGTTGATGAAGAAGAGTATGCCTTGGGAATCCCCAAGCTTAGATCCTTGAGTCTTCTTAGAATTTTCTGAAATGAACCACGGGTGTATCCCCAAGCTTTCACGTTGCACTCTTCTTGATCACATTAGATCACCCTCTTCTCTTGACACTTGAAAACTTTCTTCACACCACTCTCAATGTAATTCGTATTAGAGGGTTAGTGCAGAATTAAAAACTCACATGTTCTGCAGGGAAACATGAATTATTGATACTTTTAAACATTAGCTACAGCCACTAATGTTTCGTGGAGCAAAGAAATCTACTTGACATAGTAAAAGAGAGAATGCAAGTAAAAAGACAAAATTTGTCAAACAGTCTGTAAAGACGAATTTTTTAAGGGAGTTTAAGTTGCTTGGATAAAAAAAATGTAAAGAACGAAAATGTTTCGGAATTATCTGAGAAATAAGCACAAAAATTTTCAGGTCATTTTGATCTTTCTGTGAATTATACGATTTTTTACGGTGGACAACAGAAATCTGTTTCCTCCACAGAAATCCAAAACCAACTCCAACTTTCGCTAGAAACTTTACTTGGCACAACTAATACATAAAAATAAAGATACAAAGGAGTTTCTACAGAAGTATACAACCCCTTCACTCAAATAAAATAGAGAAAAAAAAAGCAAAAATAAACCATGGGTTATCTCCCAAGAAGTGCTTTTCTTTAACGCCTTTTAGCTAGGCCCAGAAAAATGGAATCAAGTATTTTCAAAAGGAGAGGCATTCAAATAAAGATAAGGCAATTCCTCAATAATGCATTGTATTTTATCTAAATGAGTTTCAGATGTTATTCTCTTAGAACTTTTAGGTTTACTACTCTCATCAAATAAATTTTCAGGAACAATCCAATCAAAGTTCTTTTCTTGGGCTTCATGCGGTGCTACCAATTGAAAGGGGATTGGTATTTTCTTCTCCTTTTAATTTTTAGATTCAGCTCTTTCGAGAGCACCACCAACATCTACCCATGATCCTAGCATATTGAAACGATCAAAAACTTTTCTAGCTTCTATAGCAACATCTCCAGATTCTTTAAGCATGGTTTCTAAGATAAAATTTCTTTTTTAAATATCTTCAATATTATTCAAGTTGAGGAACATTTTGCAGCGGTTTCATAATTTGGAGCAAGTTCTACTATGGGGTTTTCCTCAAAATTTTCATGCTTACTAACATGATTAAACAATTCTTTAACGCTATCCTTTCCAAGTATAGAACCACTACCTACTAGTAGACCTTTCAGGGTAAACTTAGGGAGTAACATGATGAAGAATGGCAAGCACGTAACAAAAATAACAACTAGAATAAGAACTAACTTTTTGTGTTTTTGGTAAAGAGAAGCAAACAAGACAAAATGAAATAAACTAAGCAAAACTAAAACAAAGTAAAGATATTGGAAGTGAGAGACTCCCCTTGCAGAAATCCTCTTTCTCCCCGTCAATGGCGTCAGAAAATATGCTGGTGCCAGAGTTGACGAGGGATTGATTGCTTCTTGATGACTTTGAGATCCCTGGCAATGGCGCCAGAAAATATGCTTGATGGTGCAGATCTTGCACTCATTGGGAGACCCCAAGAGGAAGGTATGAACAGAACAACAACAAGTTTTCCCTCAGAAAAAAGCCAAGGTTGAATAGACTAGTAGGAGAAAGAAATCACTTCCAAAGGTTGATGCAGCTGAGGTGGCAGGGCGCATTACCAGTTCAGAAGCAACGTGGAACCTACACAACACAATCAAATCACTTTGCCCCCAACAAAGCAGTGAGGTTGTCAATCTCACCGGTTTGCTGAACACAAAGAGGTTAAACGTACCATGTGAAAAATAATATTTGTTTGCATTAGATGAAAGAGAATAGTGATGGCAGTAGTAAAACAGTAGCAACAGTATGAAAACAGAGATTGCAGTGATTGTATTATCAGTATGAGGAAAAAGGACCGGGGTCCACAGTTCACTAGAGGTGTCTCTCCCAAGACAGATAGATAGCATGTGTGGTAAACAAATTACAGCTGGGCAATTGACAGATATAAAGACTGCACCGTAGTGCATATGCATGCCATGATGATTACTATGTGATTCATGCGGGCATTACAACAAGATACATAGACCATCATCCAACCGCATCTATGACTAAAAATCCACTCTCAGAATGTCATCCGAGCAAATCTTGGGTATTAAGTTGCAAGCAACAGATAATCACAGTAAGCAAAGTGGTGTAATATAAACAATGTAAACATCGTTGTTTTCTCCCTAATGGAGACAACACATCCTCCATCCGTCACGTTTCTGTCACTCGAGCACAGATGCAAAGGAGGCATGAACCATCTATAGAGCATAAATACTCCCTCTTGGAGTCAGTAGCATCTACTTGTCCAGAGCATCTACTAACAACGGAGAGCATGCAAGATCATAAATAACATACGCATGGTAGATTGATAATCAAGAGACATAGTATTCAATATTCATCGGATCCTAGCAAACACAACATGAGGCATTACAATAAGATGATCTTGATCATGTAGGACAACTCACAAGATCTAAATATGAGACATAAAGAGGAGAGAACAACCATCTAGCTACTGCTATGGACCCGTAGTGCAAGGATGAACTACTCACGCATCATTGGTGTAGAGCCCTCCCGTGATGATTCCCCCTCCCGGCAGGGTGCCGGGGAGAGCTCCAGAACCCTCCCAAACTAGGGTTGAAGATGACGGCGGCTGCGGATGTTTTTGGTGGAAAAGGCTTGCATGTTTAGGGTTAACCCTTCGAGGAGACTAAATAGGCGAGAGGGCGACGTTGGTTGGCAGGTAGGGGGCCCACACCACCCCATGGCGCGGCCAGGGGGCGCGCCGCCCTATGGTGTGGGGCCCCTGTGGCCCCCTCCGGGTCTCCTCCGGACTTTGTGTACGCGACAATTTTCTAAGATTTCCGGGTTTCGAATCGTCCAATTCCGAGAATATTTCCAGAAGAATTTTTCTGAAACTAAAAACAGCAGAAAACAGGAACCAGCTCTGTGACATCTTGTCAATAGGTTAGTCCCCGAAAATCGATAAAAATGGCATAAAGTGTAAAGAAAACATGTAACATATGGCAAGAAAACAACATGACGTATCAGCTCCTTGCGCTCACGCCGAGGTCCGCGACAGTCCCTGGAGAGGTGATTCACGTACTTGTTACAGTTGTAACACTTTACCTTCGACATGTCACGGTCGCCGTTTGATCGCTTGTCGCCGTCGCGTCCGGCGCTCTGTTGCTTCCCCTTTGCCTTAGCCTTGCCTCTTCCTCCGCCGTCGGATCCTTGCCCGTGCTCACGCTGCTCGACATGCGCGATCCACTCTTACTCTGTAGGAAGGATCTGGCCGCCAGTGTTCTCCGTGGCATGGATAGAGCAACGCTTGGCGGCGGAGCGCAACCTACCGACCAGCTCCTCGACGGGCATCCCGTCAAGGTCGATCAACGTCTCAATGGAGCACGCGAGTTAAGGTACTGGTCCAGCACTTCACGCGGGAATTTCTGCACCACCTTGATTTTGTCGATTGTGTCGCCCAAGGTGCGGATGTTGTTGACGATGTCGGTGATGCGCATGCCGAAGGAGTCCATCGACTCGCCGTCCTTGAATGTGACCTTTGCGTAAAACCTTGCAACTTTTCTGTTTTTTTGGTTCGTTGTTTATTTAGCCTTGAAGAGAATCGGTGGCCGGTAGAGATCCTACCTAGGCGCCACGACCTGGCTTCACGCTCGTGCCATCCCACGAGCACCAAGATCAGGTCCAAGCCAGCTACATGCACGACACGCACAACAGACAGACGCGAGCTCGTGCTCCTAATTAGTCAGCTACTGGTCTTCCACTCTTCCTGGTTAAAAAAAAACACGAATAAAAATGTTGCTCTTTACTCTTTAGCAGCCTACACTCGCAGCCCCATGAACATATAATTATACCGCTATTTCACAGCGCCATTCTTCCTTGTCTCCTCCCCTCGAAAACGACCGGAGCATTGGCGAGACTTGCCAGTAGCTTTCATCGACCAAGAAATAACATAATTTATGGCCGGGGACTGCTTCCTTGGATGCTTTGGCCTTCCTCTTCTAAATTGTATCGTTGTCTATCCGGCTGCTTCCATCACTGGATGAGTCGGACGCTATCTTTAGATCGACCAACTAGGCAGCTAGCACACTGGATCGCATACGTCGCTCTTGAATTGCAGGGCAACTGACCGAAATGTCACCGTCAAGTCGCTGCGCAGAGACTATTCCCTCCGTCTCAAATTAATTGTCTCGAACTTTAATAAAAATGGATGTATCTAGATATAATTTAGTGTTAGATATATCTACTTTTGTTAAACTTTGAGACAATTAATTTGAGACGGAGGGAGTACTATTTTCATTTTGGGCTGGACAAGTCGAGCACTCCACCTTTAAACGCTCACCTTAGAGTTATTTGTCTTTTTTTGTATATCTAGAAATGCAGTCGATCGATGCACCGAAAAGATCTCGCCCAGATGCAAAACTGATCTCCGCCAAATATTATGTGGCTCGTGTCAGTAGGGAGATCGCCACCGTGTACTACATTTTTCTTCCTTTTTTTTTGTTAATTAACGGAGTCGTGTACAGTTAAATATCGCCGTCGCAGTGTGCCGCTCCTAGGGCTGGACCTAAAGCTCGAGGCTCGAGGCTCGGCTCGGGCCTGACAAGGCTTGGCTCGGGCTCGCCTCGGCTCGAAGGTGGTGCAAGCCAAGCCTAAACCTTCCGGACAAGGCTCGAGGCTCGACGAGCCTGCTCGGTGAAGCTCGCAAGCCGGCTCGAAGGCTCGATAAAATAACAAAAATATAGCAAATATGACTCATTTACACTTTTGTATTTCAATTTTTTTGCTGTATAAAAGGTTCCAACAAGTATATCAAGTAAATAAGCACCATTGACATTATTTTGCTTCAATTATTTGGCCGTATAAAAATTCCTAACAAGCAAATATATCAAATAGGACTCATCTACACTATTCTGTACACGAAAAAAAAAAAAGATTCTGTGGCTCGCGAGCCAGCCGAGCCGAGACTGAAGCTCGACGAGCCGAGCCGCGAGCCCACTTTCCACCAAATTTTTAGAGGCAAGCCGAGCCTGGCTCGGCTCGACTTTTCCCGAGCCTAACCGAGCCGAGCCTCGAGCCGGCTCGGCTCGATTCCAGCCCTAGCCGCTCCCCACTTCACTGTATCTTTTTTTTTTTTTTTTTGCAGTACCACTTCACTGTATCTGCCCTACCGGCTACCGTAGTCGCGTGCAGCAGATTTCAATGGGGTCATCCCTCGCGAATCTCTCTGTTTCCTTTTGAGAAGAAAAGGGCCAGACATGGGCGGCGGCGGCGGCGGCGGCGGCTTGTCGATTCCGATCGACGGATCGAGCGCGCTAGCTCCTCTTTGACCCTTGCGTTGCTTTCACGGGGATTACGGTGCTGTCACTTGTTACGTTGGCGGCAATAATCGCTGCCTGGATCGGATGTAGCCTGCCAATTCTGGGATCCGGGTGCGTGCTTACTACAACTCGCGCTGCCACCGTGCCACGTAGCTCAAGATTTAGGTAACTGATTGTATTAGTACTCAAAACTGTGTGGCAAAGTGGCTATCTAGCTCCAATTAAACTAGTGTGGTCCACGTTTAGAAACATGATCTCAAATACTAGTATCACGAGTGAATACACACATATAAAATATATACTCCTTGTGCAGAAACCCATTTTGAAAGATCGAAAAAATCCGAAACAAAAATTTATAGATACGTCTTCACATTCTATGTCTCTGCAAAGTCGTTTTTTAATCAAGAATAGATATTTTTTGTACTTTGCGTAAAAAAGAAAAAAAATGTCTCTAAAAAGGCTTATTTTAACACCAAATTTTGCCTTTTTTGTAGGTCGCACATAATGTCGGCATTCCTTAAAATTATGATTGAAAGAAGATTTAAGTACGTAGTTAAACTTGATTTCTTAAAATATCCTTTAATTAAGCCGTCTCTGTTCCACTAACAATAACATAGATCAACTTAATTAAACAAAAAGGAAATCACATCCGAGCACTATTTCTACTTAATTTGATTCTATTTTATAGTAACTCCGAACAAGATTAAAGATAACAACAACTATAGTAAACACAAAGAACGTAAAAATGTACATAAATAAATAAAATTTCAAGCAGGTGCTTCCATCGGGCAATGGACTTGTGTCCCTGAACTACGTGGCCAAATAGACACGCTTATGATCCATTCTCATTGAAAATTTTCAAATTTAGATTAATTATATAAACACTTCGAAATATAGGCTACAACATAATTTAAAATCAAACTAGAACATTAAATAAACTAAAAACTAAACCTAGTCATCCCCAATTTTCATAACCAGCCTAGTTGTTTGCGCGGCCGGCTGCGCAACCGCCGACAAATATATCAGTGCTCACGACTTCGGCCACTCCACTCGAACTTGCTCTTCCGGAAGGCACATACAACTTTCAAAAAATGTTGGAATCTCACATTGAAGATCATGTTAAAAGTATTAAAATCCATGATTGTGTCATTTTTTGGCATGATACAATTACTTAGCCATGGATCTGGCCTTGACTTTGATTATTTTACTTGGAAGTCACATATCTTGATACATGGTAGTCCATTTTTCAGAAAATATATGACATTGCAAGTCCACATTTTTTTTCTTGAAATGTGGACACTCAAATGAAGCTTTGTACAAGTTTTACAAAAAAAATCTCAACTTATCTGATTTTTTTAAAAGTGGGCCAAAGTTTTCGCATGACTGTGCATAGTTAGGTGATATTGCATAGAATAATGTTATAGTAAATTTATATGAATTTTTTGTCCAAAATATAACACATCTAATCAATGGAATATAGCTAAAAAGCTTTTAAAAGACATTTAGGAATTGTGCCTCAAATGTGATATACTTTGTGTAAAATTTACAAAATTAAAAATTTCAATCTTATATGTGGTACATGATTCACAAAAAAATCACATTTGTTGCACTAAAATTTTGGAAAAAAACTTTTAATTTTGTTTGAATCTCACTTTTGCCATCCAATTTAAATGGTTAAAACCCATGTTTATAGCAATTCTTGTCATGGTATTTAACTTAGCCATGGGTATGGCCATGACTTTGATAATTTGGCTTGGAAGTCATGAATCTTCATATACGATAGTCCATTTTGTGAATGTTTTTTTGTTTGCGATATTGCAAGTATATCATTTTTCTTGAACCAGATACACTGAAAGTGAATCTTTACGAATGTTTTCCTTTTTTTAAACAATTCTCACTATATGCGATTTTGTCAAAATTGGGCCAAAACTGTCGCATGATCATGCATAGCTAGGGGGTAAAATTTTAACTTTTGGGTGGGAAGGGGATACTATTGCACAGAATCATGCTATAGGTCTAGCATTTATATGATTTTTCCTAATTTCAGGGTCAAAGTATAGCACACACGTAGTTCAAAAATTGAATAACTTCTGATGAATGTCATTAAACTCATTTAATCAACTAAATATAGCTAAAATGTTGATAAATTAAATTTATGTAAAGATTTTGCCTCCAATAGGATATACTTTATGTGATAGTTGCAAAAATCCAATTTCAATCGTGGTGATTGCTTCACAAAAAAAATCATTTTTTTGGCGCAAAAGACATTCAAAAAAATATAAAAATATTTCAATCTCTCTTTGAATATCTTATTGAAAATGTTAAAACACACATTTCTGCCAATTTTGATCATGATAGCATTTACTTAGCCATTGATATTGCCACAGATTTGGTCATTTGGTTTGAAAGCCATGAATCTTCCTACATGATAATCCATGTTAAGAATTTTTTTATAAATTATTGGTATTCCAAGTTTATCATTTTTCTCTAAAGCTATTACACTATAAATGAATCTTTGCAAAAGAATTTTTTTCTTAATTACGTCATTAAAAAAAATTGGGCCAAATTTTTTCACATGAACACTCATAGCTAGGGGTAAAAATTGCAACCATTTTGGGGATATTGCATATAATCATACTAGTACCTTTATATATTTTTTATATAATTTTAGTGTCAAACTACACACAAATATGGTAAAAATATTTCACTCATTAAAATCATTTAATCAATGGGATAAAGCTAAAAAATCTCAAATCAAGATATTTTTGGGGATTGTGGCTCCAATATGATATACTTTGTGTGAATATTGCAAAAGTCCGATTTTACATCTTATCTTTGGTATTTGCCTTCACAAAAAAACATTATTTTGGCACAATTTTTTTGATTTTTTTTTAAATCTTTAGATCTCACTTGGGCAATCTTTTTTATAATGTTAAAACCCATATTTGTGCCAATTTTGGTCATAATATTATCAATATAACCATGGATATGGTCCGAAACTAACTTAAACAAGGAAAAGAAGAAAAATCTTCACAACCGAGAATTTGCTATCCCATGTGGTTTACTTTGTGTAAAACTGGAGTGCTTTCACATGACCTCATATTTGTTTTTGAGGGAAGTGCAACTCATAGTTCTTTTTTGTAGCTGCTTCACAAAAAACACCTCATTTGTTGCTTGTTGCATTTTCGGCAAGTCCCCCACAAGGCCTAATGTGGCGCATAAACTCAATATCAAGGATATACGAGGACCATATTCTATGTTGCCGAACACCCACAAATGTAAGAATTTGAATTAAAAAAATGTTGGAGTAGAGATAAAATAGTCCTAATTTTTTCTCTCTCTTCACAAAGTTAATTTTTGGGAGCCCTTCTCAGTCCGCTTGGATGCTCTAAGTTCGGCAACGTGCATCACGAGTCAGGATGAAAGTGGCAGCGGCGCCCATGGAGCCCACATACGCCGCCCGCAAAAAATCGTGTATATGGCGTAAGTGGACAGTCACAAAAAATAAATGGCATATGTGGAATAGTCCACGAAGCCCACCAAATCCAGCGGTGCCCAACGTTGCCTCGCTCGACCCCTTCGACCGCGAGTCCACGATGCCCTAGCTCCTCGCCGCGCCGCCGGCAGATTTGTCGACGCGGCCGTCCTCCACTCCGTCCCCCCTCCCGAGCTTCTCAGCTGCTGCTGCTTGTGCCGCCAGCCGCGGCAGATCTCGGCATGCCTCGCTAGTCCAAGACGTCGCCGACCGATTTCTCGACAAACTCCGGTCGTCCTCCACCCCCTCTCGAACTGCTCACGCTGCTGCTGCTTGTGCCTCGGCAAATCTCGGCGCCCCTCGCCAGTACAAGACACACCTCGTTGCTGCCTCCGCACAGGACTGGGGGAGGGTCGCGGCAACCTCACCTTTCTGCTGCCTACCTTCACTCCTCCCAAGGCCGGGACGTTTCCCTCCTTCCCGTCCTCCTGTCCTCCTCTACTAGCTGCTGATAAGGTGAGCTGGATTACTACTTTTCTTGGTTCATCATCTATAAATTGGATGCATGCCTTGAGTATTGTAGTAATTCAAAAATTTCCGTTGTATCTGTCAAGTTGCAGCCATGTTAGGCCATTCGATCCTCTGTAGCTGGTTTTGAACAAAGACCAAGGTTATTTCTTTGATTATAAGCTATAACTATGCTACTCCAGTGCTTCAATATGATCAATAGCTGAATATTATGCTATATCTTGTGATCCTCTGCTTATCAAGAGTTCAGTTAGACATTAATATTATGCCGTCTATTGTTCCTGGGAGTAGAGGTCGTTGCAACATGCAAAACTTGTGTTTTTTTAGCTCGCTCGTTACTTAGATTTCTGGTTAATTAACCTGGTGAGCCCCAGCGTGTACTATGTTAGTCTGTTTTGTTACTGTATAAGACCTTTGATCATGACATATATAACTGCAGAGCTTATATAAACGAACCCTCTTTTTATCGATTGATGCATGTGAGGAACTGTTATAACCTCAACAAGCAGGCCGCTTGTGCATTATGCAGAGATATCCGATAACACCTAGTAGATCTTGATGCTTAACTGAAAATAAAGTGAGGAGGAAAGCCAGCTAGGAGTTTGTACTCAACCTATGTCAGTCCAAGTGATGTTCTGTTAATCCTTTGGCATTCAGTCCGGGTCACATACTTTAGAAAAACAAAAAGATCGTGATAGTAAATCCCTGTCTACACAAAGTATTTCAGTTTTTGCTTCTGAAAAATATTTCAGTTTTTGCAGAGCAATGGCTGGCACTCCCATGAAGTCATCACAGCTCCAACGAGTGGTCATTGCTGGTAGGGAGATCTTGGGTGACGTTGACGAGTAACTGAAGCTCTTGGGTGACGTCGACAAGCAAATGAAGGCCTCAGTTGTCGTCAACGAGCAAGTGGACCATTTGGGCCGGCTAGAAAGTGCGCCACACGAGGGATGTCGAAGAGCAGAGGCAGGTGTGGGAAGCCATGTACGAGAATAAACAGATATGGGATGCCGTTGACAAGCAACAGAAGTGCGTCCCTCTCCCTCTTTGTAATCATTGTCTTATGTATATATATTTTTATTGGCCATATAATCTTTGAGTTGGCAGATTGAAGACCCTAGAGGAAGAAGCAGCAATAAAGGAGGGAGAAGAAGCAGAAAAAGATTGTTTCTGAGCCAAAGAGAAAGGAGCTAAAAAAGAAGAGGAAGAATCCTGTATTGGTAATATAGTAATAATTTACTTTTGCAATTTGTATCAAGTCTGTAAAATCTGCTTCTTAGTTACCTTAGTAGAAATTAAAGCATGGTCTGAGTTTTCTCTGTTTTGTTATGAAGGGACGAGGTTCTCCTGCGGCTACATATTTGAGTCAAAGAGTGACGACGTCTCCGTTTGTGAGTTCACCATTGGCAAGGTAACCAAGACTAAATATGTTGGGGGTCTTCACTTAGGGTTCTAGCTGAAGTGGTTGCCTCAAAAAGAGAGATGTCTCTGTCAATGAGGGCTGAATGTTCTTCACATGGGGTTATACCGGAAGTGACTCCTTCAAAACGAGTGAGGTCTCCGTCAACGAGGAATGAAAGATCCCCTTTTTACAAAAGGCCCAAGCCGTCCGTGAGGTCACCATCTATGTCAAGTTCTCCCTCTCCAATAAGTTCTCCTTCTCCATCAAGTTCTCCTATAGGCAATCCAAGTATAACTACACGTGGTGAGTCAACTTGCTTTTTGATGCTCGCCATCTATATCCACTTGCATGTAGATCTGCACTTGCTGTGTTCTAATAATGCTATGCTAATGTGATTGCTAGGACGTAAAACACGCAGATTGACTTCTCAGGTTTGGAAGGATTTCAAACCTATTTATAATCATGCAAAACTTGTCAAAACTCAGTGCAATCATCGTGAAGAAATTCTTCTAGCTGGACGAGATGTGGGTACAAGTGGAGTGCATAGGAACTTGGACACTTGTAAAATAAGGTCAGATATGCACCTCATTGTTTAGAAGGTCAAGTCTTCAGCTCATCTCCTCATGCATCTTCTGTTCTTAAGAATTGGGAATTTGATCAGAAACCATCTCGACAACTACTTGCAAGAATGATTGTTTTGGATGAGATGCCCTTCTCCATCGTCGAATATAGTGGCTTTACAGACTTTGTCAAAAGTTTGAATCCCTTATTCGATATGGTTTCTAGGGTTACTATTAGAGATGATTGCATGAAATCATATTATGACAGAAGGTCTATTTATCATGAAGGGTTTAAAATATATAGTGGCAGGGTGTCTTTAACTTCTGACATGTGGACATCGAATCAGACTCTAGGTTATATGTGTATCACCTGCCATTTCATATATATGACTTGGAAGCTCCAAAAGAAGATCATTATATTCTGTATGCTAGAGACTCCCTACAATGAAGTTTCTATGTTCAATGTCTTGCTGAAGAGTTTGCAAGACTGGAACATCGAGGACAAGCTATTTAGTATAACTCTAGACAATGCATCTGTTAATGGTACAATGGTCGATAACCTAAGAGACAATCTTGTGAGCAATAATATGCTGCATTATGAAGGTGGATTACTTCATATTCGCTGTGCATGCCATGTTTTAAATCTGATTCTCCAAGATGGGTTGGTATAAATGAAAAATGTGATAGACAATATAAGGGAGAGTGCGAAAAATGTTAAGAGCTCTCAGTCTAGATTGGATAAGTTCAAAGAAGTTGTGAGACGAGTTGGATTATCTTGCAAGCTTCCTTCGGTTGATGTGTCAACATGGTGGAATTCCACCTACCTCATGTTAGACTCATCATTTCCATTTCGAAAAGCTTTCCATACTTTAGGGAAAGAGGATAAAAACTACAAGTTTTGTCCGTCGTCTTCGGAGTGGAAAAGAGCTCAAACTGTTTGCTCCATGTTAAGAGTTTTCCAAACAGCAACACAAGTAGTTTCTGGTTCAACTTACGCAACTTCGAATCTGTACTTTCATGAAATCTGAAATGTGAAGGTATTGTTAGATAAAAAAGCATCAACAAAGGATAAACTTATCCAATCAATGCTGGAAGCAATGCAAGAGAAGTTTGAAAAATATTTGTTAGAGTCTTATTTGGCAAACTCAATCCATGTAATTCTTGATCCAAGATTCAAATATGGTTTTATTGAGTTCAGACTAAAGCAAGCCTTCGGATCAGATGTTGCAAACCACTTGGGTAAGGTGAAAGCAGCCCTGGACAACCTCTTTAAGGAGTATTCTTCAAAAATGTCAAAGTCAACGAATGAACCAACACAAGTTGAAAAGATTCATGAGGTTGTGATGGAATACAATAACCCTCTAGCTGTCTGGGACCAACATTTGAGCATGAAGCAACGCCAACCTAAGAATGAGCTCAATAGATACTTGCAAGAGGAAACTTTCCCTCACATAGACGATTTCGACATTCTTTAATGGTGGAGCCTTCATTCTTCAAAGTATCCTATCCTAGCTCAAATAGCTCGCGATGTCCTTGCTATACCAGTTTCAGTTGTACCATCAGAATCAACATTTATTATCGGACAACGGGTTATTAGTGATTATAGAACTAGATTGAGCAGTACCACTGTTGAAGCCTTAATCTGTCTCCAAAATTGGTTTAAGAAGTTGGAGTCACTTGCTGATATTGTGGAAGATGATGACCTTTGAGTGAGGTATATTCCTATTGCATTGTTTTTTTATAAGTTCGGCTACTTATTGCATTCCTTATGTCTTGACCTTTGATTGAAGGTATATTCTGGTTATTCCTGTAATAACAATCTCAAGTACTTGCAATAAACTTTGTAAATTCTAGCCCTGGTTGACCCTTGGCTAGTGCATATTCTCCTCTGCCCAATTGCGCTTAAGATTTTCTAGTGCAAATTCTGTCATTTTCTTTGCTTAAGATTTTCCAGTGCTTTGTACTTGTACTGCTAGAATCATGATACTATCTAGCTGTGTCATGTTTGTGTTATACAAATGAACTGTTAAGAGAGAAGCCTTGAAGTAACAATCGTTCAAAATTTTAGTTTCTGGTCTTGTTGACTCAAGACAAGATTTAACAATAGCATGCTCACTTATTTCTGTTTGATCAGGCACGTTTTCTCTCATTTTGGGCACCGTTCACTTGTCTAGATTGTTCACTTGAGTTCACGAACAACAGTTGTGCTGAATATATTGTCATGAGTTTTTCTTAATGCTTATAAGGTCTATATGTACATGTAGATCCCAGTTCTAATCTGAAAGATTTCGTGGTTTAATTGTGGTGTTTTCGTCTGTGTAAGTCGCATGGAAAAAGCACCATCAAAGTCGATCCAAATTCATCAATGTGGGTGCCGTTTAAACTGCTATTTCAACTTGTTGGAGCTAGCCTCAAAGCCTCCAGCGCGCACTGGCTGCATCCGGGAGCTGCGCGTGTAACAATTCAAGGAGCAAGGAGCACAGAAGCACAGAGCAAAGAGCCTAACGTGGATAGCGGCGGCCACGAAACCCACCGAAATCCCATATAAAAATAAACGGCTGCCGCATAGTCCCATAAAAGTTATGTGGCTCACGCGGACATATCCACTTACGTGCAGCGAGCTGTCCACTTTCATCTTGAATCACGAGTGGGCCAAGGAGAAGATCCTTTGATTGTCCAAGAAAACATTTAGATCGCGTTTTGTATTGAGGTTTTCTGATCGAAACCATGGAATCTTGTTGACATTTCATACCCAACGTGTTTGGTTGTCATAAAATCGGTAACGTCATTTCAGTTGAAATTCCAGGAAATGACCTTGTATGATAAGCCCATTCATGTTTCTAACCCTATCATCTTATTTCCACCATACCAAATAAAATGATGACGTGAGTGTCCTTTTTGTTTCATTTCAGCCAAATAAATCGAAAATGAAAGGAGGGGTGCGAAAGAACTTTTATTACACCCTTTATTCATGAGTTTCCCACGTATGCAATTGCATCATCAGAACCCATGCATGAGAGTAGGTTCTTTGCTTGTGTATAAAGGAGGGAGAGGGAGACCTGGGTCAAAGGCCAAGCCTACGCGCGGTCGCATGTCCATGTGTGTGGCCCTATTATTTGGCTGATAGAATCATTGAACTGGTCAGCGTCTCAGTGCATGCAGCCCTACGACCTATCCGTTACGTCGTCACTCCAAACGTCACGAGCTGATTCCGGCTGGGATCCTCTGCGGTGCCCGCCATTGACCTCTGCACGGCGCGCGCTATGTAGCCGCGCGTAATGAATCCTCGAGTCCTTCGCTTCTTGGTTAGTATGAAAAACCCCCCGAATCATTAGTTTGACCCGTTGGGTGCACCTTCCTCGCCTCACGGTACAGTACTTAACCGCCACTGACGGTCAACACTGGATCAAGGGGGTACTACAAGGTACTAGGAACTTACGTTCGCTCATTCTTTATTATCTCTCGCAAAGTTTGACATGTACGTACAAAAGAAAAAGAAAACACACCCGGCGGCAAGAATCGCAGACAAACAGCGAGCTAGCAAACAAACACATGTGTCGTTTTTGCAGCAAAAGCAGAGAGTTCATTCTGAATTTCGGAGCTGTGAACGAGTTCATGGCCGGCGTGGCGCCACCTCGCGCGTATCTATACGAGTACATTCCTCAGATTTTTCTTCAAGTGGCCACCACAGTCCACACGATGTAACGCGCCAGTGGCCAAGGATCAAAGCCACATTCCCACGGAATCTGCACCTGGTGGCTAGCGTGACACACGACGATCGCCGCGCCGCGCCGCGCCGCGCCCCGCTGGGCCGCAACCGTCGTAGCCACACGAGCGGGCGAGCGGCAGCCGGGCAGGGCCGTGGTCCGCAGCGCAGATGCTGTCCTAGTTGACGTGCTATCCTGGCTCGCCGCGGGAGATATCACCTCACCTGCTCCACGCGCCTCGTCCCGTGTCGTCGCTGTCTGCCACCGCCTCGCCACATTTCAGAGCGTCCTTTCGCGGCGAATTTATGCGTTTCCGTTGCCTGCACGGGAGGACTTGCTAATGCAAGAACATTGGCCATGCGTGGGAGATTGGCATTTCGGTTATTACTCCTTTTCGATGTCTGTCTGTCATGATTCCCAAAGAGATTTTGCTTTCGGGACCTTCTGTTGCGCACCGCGGCTCTAGGTCGAGAGTTTAGTGTGCACCGCTATTGTTGAGGCATATGTCCCCGTCTCCTCAGGATTTTTCGCATCCGATTTCTGTTTTTGTGTGTGTGTTTTGCCTGCCCTGTTTTCCACGCGACGTCGCTCGATCCGCCGCCGCTTGAAGGCGACGCTGCCGAGTGCCGGCCGCCCCTCCTTAGAGCATGTCTAACAGGACCCTTAAAATTTCGCCCCCTAAATCGCGTGTAGGGGGCCCTGTACAGGAAATCTAGGAAAATCCGTGCTAAGATTTAGAAGTTCGTCTAGCAGTCCCCCTATCTCCGCCCCGTATGTTTGAATTCGAACTACGCGGGAGAGAAGATAAACTCGATTTCATTCATCAGAAGATCACCATTGCTACATGAACTGCTCGAACATGAACTCCTAACCTAATCTAGTCTAGGAAGACGACGGGGCCGGAAGCCTCCATCGCCTTCAACTGCTCGACGTCGGCGACGGCCTTCGCCTCCTCCTCCGCTTCCGCCCGCGCCGCGGCCTCTGCTTCCATCTTCGAAAGCTCGACCGCCGCCGCGAAGGCGGCCTCCTCCTCCTCCTCTGTCGCCGGTAACTCCTCCTGCGCTGTCGCCGCGCCTCCTCCTCCGCTGCCGCTTGCGCCGTCGCCGCCGCGCTTGCACTGCTGGTGCAGCTCCCACTCCGCGCGCCATTTCGCGAATTTGGGGCCGCTCATCGGCTGCGGCGGCGGGTCATCGGTGTAGTATCTCCCGCCCGGGGCGTAGTCCTTCAGAGTCTCCGGCATGGCCTCCGGCCACGCCACGTACTTCCAGACGCCGCGGCGGCTCCCTGCAACGGAATGTTTGCAGTGGAGCCGCCACGCCTCCTCGAGCGTCTCCGGCTCGCGGCGGCGCTTGGAGCGGGCGGTGGAGGAGCCGGAACCGTCGGGGGAGCTCATCGCGGTGGAGGCGGATGGAATGCGGCGGCGGCGCGCGCGTAATTTCTCGCCGGAGCTGCGGCGGCGCGCGGCGGAGCTAGGGTTGCGGGTGGGGGGTTGGACCCCCACCCCAACCCTCACCCACTATAAGTACGGGGCGGAGGGGGCGGTGGAGCAGGCCCCGTATAATTTTTGTAAGGGCCAGGCCGCATACGGGGCGTGCTAGAAGGCCGTTTTGGCCCGCACCCCGTATGCCGCCGGAATTTTACGGGGCGCTCGCGTGATACGGGGCCTGTTAGACATGCTCTTATGCCGCCACTGGAAGGAGCGCCTCTCCCCCTGCTCCGGGTAGCTTCCCCTCCTCTCTCTGTTCCACATCTGGCCGTAGGTTTCGGCTCCTGTTGCTGTTCATCTCACGTCGGGGATGCATTTGGCCATCTCAAATACTTGTAAATAGTGCAATGCTCTTGGCATTTCATAATGCCTGTGTACTATAATCGGTAGTAGTAGATTTTTTTTCCCGAAATGGAGGATGAATCTCTGCCTCTGCATCAACATGACGCACGCAATTTTTTATATTTTTATTGAAGATAAACACACAAAAAAAATAGTTCTTACAATGAAAATATATTGACTGAAGCCACCGACCAGGCGATAAAACGCTATACCTACAAGGTTGATTAAGGGCTCCTTTGATTCATAGGACAGGTAAAATGTAGGATTAGAAAACCTATAGGATTGAGATGACATGTCCAATTGAATCCTATGAATGAGAGATTTCTTTTGATTGTGGCGAAGGAAATTTTCCATGAGGTTGAACCTCATGTTATTTTTCTATGAAGTTTGTACTACAAGATTTCTATAGAAATATTTGCTATAGGATATGATCTTTTAAATCAAATGACCTGAGTAGGAAAATTTTCATAGGATTTCAATCCTACATAAATCCATTGAGATTCCTATGGATCAAAGGAGCCCTAAGGGGGTGGACTGAGCGGATCCAAGTGCTCCGAACTCACACACTAATCCATATCATCTAAATCCGGAGGCTTCACCCAAACCGCCCTATAGCGAGCCGGGAGTACAAACCGGTACAACAGACCCTTAGTGCACACCGATGTGCACACTTAGAAGTCGCTGCCACCTAAGGATGGCAATTTTAACCTTGGGTACGGGTATTCGCGGGTATTCGACCCATATGAGCAGGGTATGGGTACACTTTTATACCCATGGGTAGTACCCGTACCCTACCCGTCAAGTCATGGGTAGGTCATGGGTATTATGTTGTACCCGTGGGTATACCCTTACCCTACCCATTTATACTGACATGTGGGTCACTTTAGCCATATTTATCCCAGCAGGAAGGAACCCACAAGGCCATGACTCCAGGGTCAAGGCGATGAGGCGAAGGGTCGATCAAAGCGTCCTCGTAATCCCCTTGTCCCCCAAATCTCCCCAAACTACAATCACTCCTTAATGCTCTCATCTTCCAAATATTCAAATTAAGGGAATAAATTCCCAACAGTCAGGCATACAATTGGTCGAACTGATATTTTTATTAAATATGCTATCGATAAATATAATAACTAGTCCGTTGCGTATCCAATGGGTACGGGTATCCGCCGGGTATGGGTATGCGTAGAGTTTCATACCCATGGGTACGGGTATAGGTAGAGTTATCTACCCGTTGACTGTACGGGTATGAATATGGTATTGCTCTACCCGCACCATACCCTACCCATTGTCATCCTTACTGCCACCGTCTTCCACCATCCCATGTTCAAGAGAGATCACCGTAAGGTTTTTGTCAGTTAAGCTATCATTTTAGTAGTAGATAGATGATGCAATAAAATGAGGAGGATGGACACAATTCAGCTATCATTTTCAGTGCTAAATAATATGGTGACAGTGATGTGGAACTTAGGCCTTCCGTAATGCATTGTATCTTAGCACGTTATCCTAGGTAAAAGAAAAATGAAAGAAATAACCACCCTAATGCATTGTATCTTATAGGTTGTATCTAACTCAAGTAGCATTTAATGATTTTAGCCTAATACTTGATTGTGATTGGCCTAGCAAATTTTTTTGCCTATGATCTTATGCAAGGGTTGTACAGTATCTTATATAAGATACAACTAAAATCTCTTTCATCACAAATTGCCTGTCGGATATATACTGAATAAGGGTATAGAAGATGGTAGACAAAAGAGCCGGACTGCCAGGGTGGCCTACATGGTAATGGGCTTAGGTCCATTGGGCGGCCCAGTAGACCGACGCGCAGAAGCCGGATTCTAGAAGAACCCGGATCACGGCCCACGTGATCTGGCTTGGAGGAGAAGACGGATTCCTTACTTTCCAAGTTACAAGTTAAACGTAGTCTTCTAGGTTTCTTGTTCTGTAAGCCCTAATCCGGCTATTATATAAAGCCGGACGGGAGATAGATTATATAGGTCCAGTAGACCAACTGGTTGATGCGCCGCCTAAGTTCCTTTGCGGGCCAATCCTTGGCGGATGTCCGCATCGGATCGTTGACTCCCGTGTATTCACACAAGAAACGGCCGCTGTGGTTGGCTAGTGGCTGGATCCGCCTAATCAGCCAGCATAGAACCGTGTCCATGCCGGTTAGAGGCGGATCCATGGAGGAGAGCTTGGCGATGCGCCGCTTGATCTTTAACAGATCTGGCGGCAGAACTTGGACGGCTTCTGTTCCCCAGTTATCCTGGGGAACGGCGGCAGAGTTCACAAAAGGTGGAACCCCGACGGCCTTTTTAGGAAAGGGCACGTCGGGATGATAGAAGAAAGAACCCGTCCAAAATTTGACGGATTCTGAGGTCTTAATCTTGGGGAACCAATCCTCTCGGAATCTCCGAAGAGTAAAGGATATGGTCCCGCAAGTTGGGAGTGCGCCCTCCGAAGAGTTCCGCTTAACCCCAAAACAGTACATCCAGAAGTCTAGCCTAGGTTCTATCCCTAAGTAGCCTTCAAACAGGGCCTGAAAGCCAGCCATGTAAAGAATAGAATTGGGGGGAAGATTGTGGGGCTGGATGTCGTAATGGGAAAGAACTTGGAGGAAGAAAGAAGAGGGTGGAAGCCCCATACCCCGCAGGAGGTGGGAAGTGAGAACTACCCGTTCGCCGTTTTTCGGCGTTGGCTCGGTCTCTTCCTCCGGGAGCCGCCATTTCTTCTTAAGTACCAGGCCCTCCTTCTCCAGGTTTGGAAGGAGAGCCGGAGGAATACTGCAGGCAATCCAGTTGCCTGCAGATTCAGCTTCCTCCTCCGCTCCGGCGGTGGCGGCAGCGGCGGCCTCCGCGGCGGCGAGCTCGTCGCCGAGGAGCTCGATCTTTTCCTCCACCGTTTCGGGTGCAAACGGTGGGGTTGTCGCGGCGCTTGACGATGCTATGTCCGCGGCGGCGGAAGTGTTCTCTCCGCCCGCCGCGGAAGCCGTGGCCTTCTCCGGCTCACCGCCGGTGGGCTTTTGCGCTCTCGATTGCGGATCTAGGTCGTTGACGAGCTCGTCGATGGCGGCGCGGGTCGGTGACGGCGGCGAAGAGGCCATCTTTTGGTGGTGCTTTGCGTTTCGGTGCGTTTGATGCTAAGCGCGCCTGGGACAAGGACTTGCTCTCGAGCTCGCGTGCGTGGCAATGGCGTAGGCAGTGAGGGAGTGAGGAAAGTTTCGGAGGAGGACGATGATGGCTATTTATAGCCAGATATCCGTTTAGATACGTGCCAACGGCTCTTTTGACCGTTGGATGTTCGACGCGTGTCGCTCGCCGGAAAGTCCGGGAAACGAAACGACAGGGGAATGATGGCTATCTCCTCGTTTCTCGTGAGAATCTGTCAGAGATACGTTGCAGGGTTTCCCGCGTGAAACCAAGCGGCGCTTGCATCAGCATGATTAAGGCGCTGATGTCATAAGTTCCTTTTCCGCGAAGGATCGCGAGAAGAAAAGTCGGATTTTCATAGTTCCGAGTTTTATGCTACCATCTCCTTTAAAAGGAAAGAAGAAAGAATCAAGACTGCTGAATCAAGTTTTCCCGGACAAAATGTATTTGGCGAAAGGCGGAGTATCAGAGTTTTGATCCTTCCTGGGGGCTACTGTCGGATATATACTGAATAAGGGTATAGAAGATGGTAGACAAAAGAGCCGGACTGCCAGGGTGGCCTACATGGTAATGGGCTTAGGTCCATTGGGCGGCCCAGTAGACCGACGCGCAGAAGCCGGATTCTAGAAGAACCCGGATCACGGCCCACGTGATCTGGCTTGGAGGAGAAGACGGATTCCTTACTTTCCAAGTTACAAGTTAAACGTAGTCTTCTAGGTTTCTTGTTCTGTAAGCCCTAATCCGGCTATTATATAAAGCCGGACGGGAGATAGATTATATAGGTTCTAGGTTCAAGTTTCACCAGCTAAAGCTCTGCGCAACTCGCCGAGAAGCTCATCCTCGTCGAGTAGCTAGATCTATTCTCTCACACTGTAACCCTGTTATACGGGCTTTAGTCCCAATTAGTGAGAAGTGCAGGAGTAGGTACGCCGTACTGTCGCGACGTACCGAACCTGGGTAAAATCCCGTGTTCTGTGTTACTACGCTATCCCGTTACCCCACGTCTCTACCGTAGTCTCATGGCACCCCAGTCTATGAAAACTACTACGATGTCTCGACATTGCCTATGATACCGTACTAAGATACCCCCATTTCGGAAGGCCTTAGTTGAGTTTCGTTCAGAAATGCATTTTGTACCTTTGTATGACCTATTCATTTTAACAATTGATGAGTTGAATTTGGAAAATTAACTCTTTGTTGTTTTATATGTCTGATACTTTAAATTCTATGTACCATCCACTTAGAGAAATGAGGACAACATCTAATGCAAAGAAGAAGTCACAATCTGTTGTGCAAGTTCCACCACCCGAGTACACGGTTAGAGGTATGCTAGTCAACTAGTTTGCTTGCACATTCTTAACTATAGTTGCTTAGGACTGTTATGACAGACACTTTTGCATATAGGGCTGAATATCGGAGGATATCGTTCATTTGATAGATATCCATCTTTGCAAACCGTGTAGAGATGACTCTTGCTCAACCGAAAGTCCTGAGAAAGCAAGCAAAGGATTACCCAATGCCACATATAAAACATTATGTGTTCAAGTTGACAAAGTCATCGGTTATATGGAGTAAAAGCAAAAGGGTATGCTTTCTTTCCATTTTAAGCCGTCGTTCTTGCTTCATATATATCTGCCGGTGAAATCAATACTTCTTTTGAATTGTCCACTTTCTCTTCTCTTGTCATCTAAGAGTTTGGACAAAGGTTTTCTGATCACTACCTCAACAAGTTCCTAGAACATCCCATTCAAATTCTTTTTCTTTTAAGCGAGGCAATATATTTGTCTTTCATATTGATATATAGGAGAAGATTTAAATTGTTGTAAACCGCTACAGAAGCAAAGAACAAATTTATGTCAAGATGATGAAGGGGGAGAAGGGAACTGCAATGATCACGACAGGATGGAAACAAAGTGTGCATGAATTCGACTTGAACAAGGAAGAAACCTATATCTTTAGCTTTAGAGATTAGAGTGGTACAAGGTTCCGAGATAATAAGGCTCGACTTGTCATACTCCAACTTGACAAGTGAGTATAGTGTTTATGGACTGTTAAAGTGTATGCATTGTTATGACTTTTGTAATGATTTAAAAGATGGAATGTCTAAAAATATCGATTTTTAGAGGCTTCTTATTACCTGTAATTGTAAACGATGTAACAATTATCTGAGCGGCAAGTTTTTTACAGACTCTTTTTCTAACCAGGGTACCTAAGTGGACCGGAAGGTTTTTAATGAGCCGGCTTGTTTGCTTTATATATAGTGAGTTTAAATTTCAAAATAAATAAATAGAGCCGCTCCTCAAACAGTGCCACTAAAAATGATTTTTCCTGTTATTTCCAAAAGCCCCTCTGCAATGATGGTGTCCGCTAACTGTACGCGTGATCGTTGCTTCCCCTGTTCTCCAAGGCGCATCGAGGTATTCACGCATCTGCACGACGACTGTAAAATGGTAAGAGAGGGAAATGATCGTGATCGGTGATGCACATGCTGACGGCGGTGGTCAAACTGTCGACCATAAAAAACTTGCCACGGAAGAAGCCTCGAGTCGAGTAGCAACGCCTTCATGTCCTGACGCCATGTGTACGCCCTTCTTCTGTGAAGCTTCCCCTGCCTCCTCCTCTGCCCTCTCCTCGCACCACGAACACGTATATATAGGTGGCCGAACGCCTCAAGCGCCCAACAGCTGAACGCCCATTGCTTCTGCAACTCAACCACATACTCAATCGCTTACACCCTTCTCTCTCCCGCCCTCGTCTCTCTAGCTAACTGCGTGGTCGGACATGGCTGCCTGTGTCGACAAATGGAACCCGGCGTACTCCAGCTGCCGCATCTCCGGCTCCATCTACCGGTTCTTGCCGGACTGCGTCATGGACTGCCCGGTATCCCTGCCCGGGGACGGGAACGGCGGCTGCTGCGACAGCGGCGACGAAGTCTGGGACGAGATGTGCGCCGAGGCGCAGGCCGACGCCGAGGCGGAGCCGCTGCTGGGCATGTTCTACGCGGACCTCGTCCTCTCGCGCCCCTCCCTGGAGGCCGCCCTCGCCGCGCACCTGGCCGCCAAGCTCTGCATCCCGGGCGCGCTGCCGCAGGACGCGCTGCGGGACCTCCTCGCCGGCGCGCTCGAGGCGCACCCGGAGGCGAGCCGGGACACGCGCGCCGACCTCCTCGCGGCGCGCGACCGCGACCCGGCCTGCGCCAAGATGGTCCACTGCTTCCTCTACTACAAGGGCTTCCTCGCCCTGCAGGCGCACCGCGCCGCGCACGCGCTCTGGTCCGAGGGCCGCGCCGCCGCCGCGCTGCTCCTCCAGAGCCGCGCCTCCGAGGTGTTTGGCGTGGATATCCACCCTGGCGCGCGCATCGGCCGCGGCATCCTGCTCGACCACGCCACCGGGGTCGTCATCGGGGAGACGGCCGTGGTGGGCGACGACGTGTCCATCCTGCACGCCGTCACGTTAGGAGGCACCGGGAAGGTGTCCGGCGATCGGCATCCCAAGGTCGGGGACGGCGTGCTCATCGGCGCCGGAGCCAGCGTGCTGGGCAATGTGCGCATTGGTGATGGAGCCAAGATCGGTGCGGGCGCCGTCGTGCTCCGAGACGTGCCGTGCGGAACCACGGCGGTCGGGAACCCGGCCAAGGCGATCGCGAAGAAGCCGGCGCCGCAGCGTCGGCCGGAGGACCAGCCAGGGATCAACATGGAGCAGAGGTGGTCGGATTACGTGATTTGAAGCTCTCGTTACACGTTTAGTGCAAGCGAGATTGTTTTTCTCCTTGTGATAATTGTGGTCGGTTCATACCGTAGACCATATCCTAGAGCTCAGTTAGACATTGAGCCTGGACTCTGGAGCAATCCCATATATACTGTTTTTTTTTTACTTCTTCTTTTATGGAATAACAAAAAAATCCAGCAGAACAACTATTAGCTTCTTTGTAAATTTTGCACTGCTTCAGCCTTCGTTCATAGCTCTTTCAGGAGATCGTTTTCTCTGTGTGTTCTTTCCACGGAGCATTTTCTTCCGATTATGGTGTGAAAAATATATGCTTTCTTCGGGTGGAGATTTTTGGCTCCCGAGCACACCAGTCATTCTTGTGCTCTATTTTTTTTTTTTTGAAATTTAACCTATAAGTTTCAAAAAAAATCTGAAAAAATTTCTAGTTGTTCCTGATAACGTATCCCACCAACGTGTAAAATTTTACTTTCAAATATTTCGTATTTCGTATTTTGAGCTATACAAAAATAACAAATGCATAGATCTAAGTATAGTCAAAATACACGTTTTCAAATGCACAGGTTTTATATAGTTCAAAATACGAAGTCTTTCAAAGTAAAATTTTACACATTTCTAAGATACATCATTAGAAACAAACATATTTTTTTTAGTTTTTTTTTTGAAATATGCGATTTTTTTTAATTTATGAAAACCACATGATCACTGATGCTCGGAGCATAAGTGACTTTCCGGCTTTTCTTCCTAGTACTATAGCTTTCCAAAAGAGGAAATGACAATTTAATTGTAAGAAGAAATGGAGCATATGAACCAAAGCTATAATCACATAGATCAATTCTGGCTTCTACTCTAGTCACACCTTGTATCATGTGGCCAGCTGGCTTTACTAAATTAAAATCGGGTTTTATACCCTTTTATCTACAACATTATGTTCAATAACAAAACATCAGCAGCAAATACACTTACACACATATGACAATACTGAACACATCGGTGAGAGTAATTTTTTTGAAAAGAAAAAGCAGCCCTTTGCCATTTGATTAGATAGGAAGAAACGTTTATGTATAAACTTATCTAGCCACGAGCGCGCACACACAAAAAAGAACCACGCACACACCCCCATTTTAGAGTTAAGTGTCTCCTGGGTCTTGTGTGCACATATGCCCTTTGTGTGGTCTCCTCTTCAACCAACACCGCGACGGTGTCCGATTGAAGCGCCACATTTTGGAAGACTTGTATGTTCCTCTCCTTCCAAACGCCCTAAACCGAGTAGATGATCGTCGTGCTCGCCTCATTTCTCTTCTCCTTGGGAAGCCCGGCAATTGCCATGTCCCACCAATCATTTAGGAACCTCCCTCCTGGTGATGGGGAACTCCAAGCCGTCCGTTCCATGTGAAGATTCATTCTCGTACTGTGGTTGGGAAATGGCAGTCGAGAGTGAGGTGCTGCACCATCTCGAGGTCGATCCTATGGAGCTTGCAAATGGGGTCATGCGGTCATCCGCAGATGGCCAAGTTGTCTGAAGTCAGATTTTTTCGTGCAGAGCCATCCAAGCGAAGAAGTGGCACTTCGCCTTTGCGTGCCCTCCCAACATTAGGCCATGCGGAAGGAAGCGCAGGAGCCCTCAAACTGACAACGGTACACCGAGGCCGCCGTGTACCCTCCTGACTCCGTCCACCTCCATCGAATGGTATCCGGTACAACAAGAAAATACAGGTCCTAAATGAGGGCCCAAAGCTACGTGAACTGCGCCAACTGGCCTGCGGTGGAAAGACGGGCCAAGGCTTTGATCCAGTTTTGTTGACCCATCTCCTTTTGCACCGATCTCCTCTTTCTGGAGGCGATTGCGTACAACTTCGGAAATTGGTGACTGAGCCTCCCTCGATGTCCAGACATCGTGCCAAAATAGCGCCATATCTGCCCCATCGCACGGCGTAGCCATCCCTCGCCATGGAATGCGTTCTCATCATTTCCCTCTAGTCACATCCACGTTAGATGCATTACCTAGCCAAACCTATCCAAGTCGAGCAAGCCCAAGCCTCCAAGCTTGTGAGAGTAAATAGCAATAGAACACCACAATTACCTGCCAAAATTTTAACACCACCAAAAAGTATGTATTTCTTTTCAAAAGTTCATTTGTCTAGCAAAAAACTGTCTCTTTGAGCTGCTTTAGCGTTATATCAAGTAAAGCCCACTGACACACTCAACTTGGCAAAGGAAAGCACAACAGGCTCAAACAGTTGTTAACGGATTCCCATGTGTCCTAATGTAACCGGTTCTGATCGTAAAATTCACTCCCCCCACGTGCTTTCTATCCCTTTCCAATGGCAACGTCAAATCCCGGCGGCGGTGACGGTCCGCCAGTGGTGGGGAGAAAACATGCGCTAGAGTCGAGGGCAGCGGATACGTTGGCGTACGTGACTTCTGCATCGACGGCAACTAATTCTCCTGCATGTCCGACCCTGCCATCCCTTCCGCTGTACCTGGCGGACAGCTGATGCATTCATTTTATACACTATTTTACTTAATGAATTTATGCGTAGATGTAGGGATTCTAGCGTTTTAGCGTGACAAAGTGCATCATTTAAGTCTGTGTACGCCAGTAATGTAAATATTGAGGAGATATTGTGTACAAGGCATAAAAGGACCAGTATGAGATGTAGTATGATGAAATAACATCATTAGAAGTTTGTTCCTGAAACATAAAATTCGCAGAGATAAAGAAGGGGTCAAAAACCACTTCCACAAGGTTTAACAAGCACTTGTACGGTCGCACCCGACCGTACCAGCCAGCATACAAGGAACTAGACCTCGATACGGCTGCGGAACGAAGACCCCCGTCCTATTTGGAGGATACGGCCGTCATAACAACCAGTGGTATGGTGGGGATAGACCATACCAGTCACCGTGCCATGGTTTGTAAGAACCACCTCTTCAAGTACTTTTACTCCGTCCTCTCGGATTCGAGAGAGGAAAGACGGAACAAACGCCAGACACGAAACATTATCAAACCCTAGTCTCCAGAAGGCATCCGGAGTGGGAATTCGCAGCAGGGAATCAATCTCCATCAACACTATCAACATGAAGGCCTCTGCATCGATCTCCATTACTAGCACCGCCATCTACATCTACGTGATAGAATCTCTCACCCATCTCGTTGTAATTCTATAACATGTAGTTATGGATATACATATGTATTCATTCATACATATAGTTTCTATTAGCAATACAATCATGATGATGTTTACTGTCTTCATGTGTGAGTAGTTCCATTAGTTTTTGGAGATATGAGAAATCCTAGTACCTATTATGAATTGAGATAAAGATGCAATGTTTTTCATTGGCTGTTTGTGATAACAATCCTCATGACATTGCTGTGAAGTCGACCAATCCAATATTTGCCTACGGGGGATGAACAGGTTATTAACGTTGGTTTGATACAAACGGTTCTGAGTGAGCATACGTGACAGAAGGTAGCTCCTCCCCTGTGTTGACCATCAACGTGGGATTAATGGAGATTTCCACAGAGAGACTTGATATGTCTCCAATGTATCTATAATTTTTGATGCTCCATGAACATATCATGTCAATTCCTACTTGTTTTCTCCCTTATTTATAGCATTTTTATAGTTTTCTGGGACAAACTATTAACAAGATGCCAAGTGTCAGTTCCCTGTTTTCTGCTGTTTTTGGTTTTAGAAAAGTTGTTCTGTAAACATTCTCGGAATTGGACCCTAAAAAGCCCAAAGTGCCTATTTTCCTCGGAAGCATCCAGAACACCGAAGAAGAGTCGAAGACGGGCACCAGGGGAGCCACACCATAGGGTGGCGCCCCTGGTCGCGCCAGCTATGGGTGTGGGGCCCCCGGAGCTCCACCGCCTTTGCCCTTTCGCCTATTTAATCCCCCCAGATGGAAAACCCTAGACACCTGATCAAAAATCCCCGAAAAGTTCCGCAGCCGCTGTCACCATCAACCCTAGATCAGTGGGGTTCTGAAGCTGTTTCCGGCACCCTGTCGGAGAGGAGATCATCACCGGAGGCTTCTACATCATCATGCCTGCCTCCGGAGTGATGCGTGAGTATTTCATCCTTGGACTACGGGTTCGTAGCTGTAGCTAGATGGTTGTCTTCTCCTCAAGTGCCTCCATGTTTAGATCTCGTGAGCTGCCTATCATGATCGAGATTGATCTTATGTAATTATATATGTTGTGTTTGCTGGGATCCGATGAATATTGACCTTATGCCAAGTTTATTGTAGTCTTTATTTGCATATGCTATTTGTGATCTTGCATGCTTTCTGTTGCTAGTGGTTGCTCTGGCCAAGTAGTTGCTAGTGACTCCAAGAGGGAGTATTTATGCTCGATAGTGGGTTCATGCCTCCTCAACACCTTGCTCGAGTGACAGAAACGTGAAGGGGAGTGACGAAGATATGGATCCTGGACCCTGCGGGTAATGGCACCCCCTCTCAGGCCCAGGGACAAAGCCCAAGAAGAGGCGCCTTCGAAGTACTCTAGAAGGCCCGCGTGAAGCCCACCTGCACTAAACTTGCGTGTTAAGTTAGAAAACATGTAACCGACCTAGCTAGGGTTGGAGTCCTCTCCGGGTAGAACTCGAGACCTGGCCATCTATATAAGGCCAGGAGAGCCCCCCTGGGAGAGGACCAAGTAGTACCGCACGACCAAAAAGCCTTGAAACTCGAGATCTACTCTCGATTCGAGCAACCTGTAACCGATCTAATCATCTAATACAGATCGACAGAAGGCAGGAGTAAGGGTTTTACCTCTTCGAGCGCCCCGAACCTGGGTAAATCTCGCCCCCTGTCTAGCCGACGATTCCACCAGCGCCTATGACTTCTCCTAGTCGAAACCCGATAGGGTCACCTAAGGGATTTGTGGAGTCAGATATTCGAAAATTGGTGCCGACCGTGGGGAACGCGGGCGCTGGATCACCGGCATCTTCGGCTTCATCGACATCCAACTCCCATTGGAAACCATCGACTACGGCTCCGAACGATCCTGTACGGATCGGATCCATCATAGTTACGCCTCACTCGCCGGAATCACGCCCGGTGTTCGAGGATCTGGAGAAGAGCGTCACCCTGACGTTCGGGAGCTTCAACTTCATGGCGAACAGAGACGGAATCCTCCACTTCTCGGATGAATCTGAACCTGAATCTGGAGCCGTCAACTCGCGCTTTCCTATGGAGAAAAGTGGCGAGTCCATCCGCTTCAACACAGTCGACTATCACGCCCTCTCGACAGAGGAACCATCTCGGGTACGGGAAGCTTTCCGATCTACGCCTAGGACGCACGAGCCACGAATGGCCCAAGTCTGCATGGCAGGATCGGAACAGCCCTCAGAAACCGAATTCAGCGCAACCGAGCGCGATATAATCGGCATTTCGCGGGAGGCCTGGAAATGGGCCAAGGAGGCCATGCGACGGAGTCAGCCACCCGCGGCAGGAGCCTCACAAGAGGACCTAACCGCCTACCACTACCACCTAGTAAGAGCGGCCTCAAACATCAAAGAAGCCCGGGAAGATCTAGCCCGTCGCAGAAGAGCGGCGGACGAATCAAGCCTGCGACAAGTCGAACAGTCCCTTGCACCCTCGGTTGGTACCCGACCCGCGAGGAAGGGACACGCAACATCGTCAAGGGGCCACGAATCCGTGACTGCGACCGACAGGTCGACCACGTCTTCCTTCATGAGGGTCGACGATGACGGCAACGTCTACCCGCAAACCCCAGTTGCCGCGATCCTAGCCGCAACAACTTACATGCAGATGAACCAACCGACGGAAAGCGACCCTCGGGTGGAACAGTACAAACAAATTCGCAAAGGACTAGGATTGGCGGCCGCAAGGCTCGCTTCTCACGATCGCAAGAAGACCGAAGAACAATTGGAGAAGGAGCGACAGGAGAAGGACAAGGATAAAGAAACGCCCCGCAGGCACAGAAGTTCATCCCCAAGAAAAGACAAATCGCCACGACGTGGTCGAGGAAAAGAGGCCCGCCGCCGCGGCGATAGTCGAAGCAGCAGCGACGACAGCCCGAGAGACAAAAGCTCGCGGCACCACAGCAGCCGCTCGAGAAAACGAAGCAAATAACCAAGGAAAGATAACGACCGCGACCGGTCCGAATACGACGCGCGATCAGATCTCGC
The DNA here is from genome assembly GCA_028641055.1 of Alopecurus myosuroides. NCBI lineage: Eukaryota > Viridiplantae > Streptophyta > Magnoliopsida > Poales > Poaceae > Alopecurus > Alopecurus myosuroides. The sequence continues at coordinate 264,766,349 of CM054062.1, forward strand.
CCAAAAGAAGGTGGATAGAGCGAGAGCTTCACGATATTGCGAGCGCTCCTCATCCAGGTCCTCGGACGACGAAACCTGTGGAGCACTCTGTTTCGCTCGCAGCATCCGTGAAGCACCTCTACCCAAGAGGTTCAAGCTCAGCACGGAGGTGACAAAATACGACGGCTCACTCGAGCCCTCCCAGTGGTTAAGCGACTACCTCACGGCAGTAAATGCCAACGTGGGAACAAGAACACAGCCATGCAATACCTCAATTTGCATCTTACAGGCGCGGCCCGTAGTTGGCTGGAGAGAAGACCCAAATCTTGCTACGCATCGTGGGACGACCTACACCGCGATTTCTGCAAAAATGTTCAGTCGACTTACAAGAGGCCAGCCACAATCGAAGAGTTACGAGCATGCAAACAGAAGAGTGGCGAATCCACACGAGAATATATCCAGCGGTGGACCACACTCAGGAACACCGCAGGAACCATCTCGGAAGAGGTGGCGATTGAGGCCTTCGCCAAAGGGGCGAGAAGAACCGCGTTTCGAGAAGAGTTAGGCAGAGCCGCGCCCAAAACCATTGGGGAGCTAATGATCATAGCCGAAACATGGGCCAACGGAGAAGACGCGGTGCGCAATGAAAGAGCATCGTCGCCCGCACACGAGGACGACCACCATGGACGAAGAAAGAGAAGGAAATACTACGACCACGAGGACAGGGAGGAATTAGTGGCGGCAGAATTCACACGAAACCGCGACTCTGGTCGCCGTGGAAGTCGCGAGTGGAAACCAAAAGCAGAAGAAAAATCCCCCGAGGAGGATCTCGATGCATACTGCTCGCTACACCTGTTTACAGATAAGCGCACGGGCAAAACTAAGGCAACACACCTTCTCAAGGATTGCCGAAAGTTTCTTGACATCTCAGATGCTCTCGCGAGGAAAAGATTTGCATCCACCCAAAACTACCCGCCGCTGCCAGGAGGAGGACAACAATTCCAGCCGCCTCCACCACCACCTCCACCAGCAAATCCAAACATGGCGCTAGCCGCACTACCTGCGCCACCACCGCAAAACAATGGAGCCAATGCATACCTGAACCCGGCAGGACAACTCGCGATGATACAGAAGGTATGCCCCTCTCGCAGAGCTCAAAAGACTAACACGAGGCAATTGTGCATGGCAGTGCAGACACCACCGACAAAAACCGAGTACCTGAAAATGGCGGATCAGCCAATCACGTTCTCAATGAAAGACCATCCGCCACGAGTCTATCGACCAGGACACGCCGCCCTCGTCATCCAAGCTCAAATTGGTAATTATGACCTGGCCCGCGTATTCATGGACGGTGGCAGTGGCATCAACATCATCTACGCGGATACACTCCGTCGAATGAACAAGAATCTGGACGGCCTAACGGAATCAGAAACATCCTTCCACGGGATAGTTCCGGGCAAGGCAATCCGTCCACTCGGAACAATCAACCTAGAAGTAGTATTGGGCTCTCCAAGCAACTGCAGAAGGGAATTCCTGGACTTCGAAGTCGTCGACTGGCCCTCACAGTACCACGCCATTCTTGGTCGAACGGCGTTCGCCAGATTCATGGCCGTACCACACTACGCGTATTTGAAGCTCAAGCTACCCGGCGAATACGGTGTGATCACCATCGACGGAGACTTCTAGAAATCGGACAAGTGCGACATAGAATTTAATGAGATCGCAAAATCTTTCGGGATGCAAGAAGAACTCCAAGAGCTGGCAAAAACCACGGATCACTCCGTTATGCCCCTCACGAAGAAAAACGCGCCTGAACTAGAATTCAGCGCCAACAACGACACTCGCAAGCATCAAGTGCACCCGACGGATTCTGCAAAGACAGCAATGGTCTCAACAACCCTCTCGCCAGCATAGGAAGACGCGCTCGTCAAACTCCTCCGTGAGTACTGGAAGATTTTCGCCTGGCAACCCTCAGATATGCCAGGAATACTCAGGGAGTTTGCCGAGCACTCACTCGAAGTCTTTCCTAATGCCAAACCCATCAAACAGACGACTCGACGATTTTCAGAACCCAAACAGAAGGCGCTTGGAGAAGAAGTAAACAGATTGCTAGCTGCAAATTTCATCAGGGAGATCAAGATATCCACCTGGTTAGATAACCCGGTATTGGTCCCCAAGAAGAACACGGATATCCTTCGGGTGTGCATCGACTACACGTCGTTAAATAAGCACTGCCCCAAGGACAATTTTCCTCTACCACGAATCGACCAGATCGTGGACTCTACGGCAGGCTGCCAACGCCTCTCCTTCCTGGACGCCTATTCGGGATATAATCAGATCCGAATGAAAAGGGAAGACGAAGAGAAGACGACATTCATCACACCCCACGGTGTCTACTGCTACACGACAATGCCTTTCGGGCTGAAGAACGCAGGCGCAACATATCAGCGTTGCATGCAAAGATGCCTCGCCAATCTCATTGGCAAAAACGTACAGGTGTACGTCGACGACATTGTCATCAAAACTCGAGTAGAGGACACACTCCTCGAGGACATCAGAGAAACATTCGACGCCCTTAATGCATATCGGATCAAGCTCAATCCGACCAAATGCGTTTTTGGCGTCCCTGCAGGAAAACTACTCGGGTACCTGGTATCCGCCAGAGGCATTGAAGCCAACCCGGAGAAAATACAAGCTATCTTGACTATGAAGGAGCCAACCAATCTACGCGGAGTCCAGCAGCTCGCGGGACGACTAGCCTCCCTAAGCAGGTTTATCGCACGATTGGGAGAGCAAGCGCTACCCTTCTACAAATTACTGAAGAAGACGGACAAATTCGAGTGGACACCCGAAGCTAAACAAGCATTCGCAGATTTGAAGCGATCGTTGCAAAGCAGGCGCGTCCTTGCAACACCGTAAGAAAGGGAGCCACTTCTACTATACCTAGCCGCTACAAACCAGGTCATCAGCACGGCAATCGTGGTCGAACGACCTGAAGACGGCAAAGCGTACGGAGTCCAACGACCAATATATTACATCAGCGAAGTGCTCTCGCCATGCAAGCAACGATACCCTCATTATCAGAAGCTGGCATATGGAGTTGTTCTCACGGCCCGAAAGCTCAAACATTATTTCCAGGAACACGCCATCACAGTGGTTAATGATGCGTCACTCGGGACAATCATGAACAACCCTATGGCATCCGGAAGAATAGCAAAATGGAGCATCGAGTTGGGCGCCTGGGACATCACCTATACAGGACGAAACGCAGTCAAATCTCAAGTACTCGTGGAATTCCTCAGCGAATGGACAGAGCTACAAACGCCCGGACCACCTGAGTACACGAGCAACTGGATAATGTACTTCGATGGATCCAAGAGAAACGAAGGAGCAGGAGCTGGAATTGTTCTTATTTCACCTCGGGGAGACAAGCTGCAATACGTCCTGCGACTAGACTTTCCACCAGACGATCCAGCCTCGAACAACGACGCAGAATATGAAGCCCTGTTGCACGGGATGAAGATGGCAATCGCCTGTGGAGCTACCCGACTAATGATCTACGGTGATTCCAATCTCATAGTGCAGCAGACGATGAAAGAATGCGACGCCATTGCTGAAAACATGGTCGCATATCGTGACATGTACAATCTACTCGAAGGAAGCTTTAAAGGTTGCGAGCTGAAACACATTGCAAGATCTAGCAACGAAGAAGCAGATAGACTGGCAAACATGGGTTCCACGAATACACCCATACCGCTAGGAATATACTTCGAACGGATGATCAAGCGATCGGTCAAAGTGAAGAAAGCTGCAGCAGCGCCAGAAACAAAGGTCAGCCCGCAGGTCGCGCTTATCGAACTTATTCATAATATATCACGACAGGTTTTCCTGGTCGAGCCAGTCTGGACGCAGAAATATCTCGACTACCTGCTCAACAGACAGCTCCCGGCCGATCCACGTGAGGCTCGACAGATAATCAGGCGTAGCAAGTCCTTTCGAGTAGTCAATGGAGAATTATACAAGCAAAGTATCTCGGGAATACTTCAGCGTTGCATCGCACCCAAAGATGACAAGGAATTGCTCCAGGACATACACCAAGGAGATTGCGGACATCATGCTAGCTGGAAAACAATAATGGGAAAAGCTTTCCGAGCAGGATTTTACTGGCTAACAGCAGCCAACGATGCAAAAAGCCTGGTCGAACGATGCGACGCCTGCCAGCGATTCGCACCAAGACCACACGCCCCTGCTACGGAATTGCACATGATACCAATAGCCTGGCCCTTTGCACAATGGGGCTAGACATGGTTGGGCCACTACGCAAGTCCACACCAGGTGGATACACACACTTGCTGGTCGCAGTCGACAAGTTCACCAAATGGATCGAGGCTATGCCAGTAACTTCAGCAAGCGCCCAATGCGCCGTCAAGTTTCTCGACTCCATTGTATGCAGATTTGGTGTGCCACACGACATCATTACAGATAATGGTACAAATTTCACAGCAAAGGAAACACAACAGTTCTGCGAGGAAAAAGGCATCAATTTCAAGTTTGCCTCAGTCGCTCACCCGCAAACGAACGGACAAGTCGAAAGATCCAACGGCTTAGTTTCGGCCGGCATCAAGAAGCGACTACTCGATCGTCTACACCCCGCCGCAGGACATTGGGCGGAAGAACTACCCTCCGTACTCTGGAGCCTGCGCACAACTCCTAATCGATCAACGAAGTACACGCCATTCTTCATGGTATACGGGGCAGAAGCAGTCCTTCCCGAGGACGTTCGATTCAGCGCCCCACGAGTTGTAGCGTACAGCGAAGAAACTTCCAACAGGGCGCTCGCAGAAGATATGGATGCACTCGACAAAATGCGTGACATTGCACTAGCAAGCTCCACAGAGCATTCGCGGTTGGGGACCTAGTGCTGCGGCTCAAACAGAAGGAAGGACACAAGCTCGAACCACCTTGGGAAGGACCCTTCATCATACACGAAGTCATCCCAGGCGGAGCCTACAGGCTAAAGAATCCGGCGACCGGAGGGATCTACTCCAATCCGTGGAACATTGCACACCTCCGCAAATTTTATCCATAGGTTTACTTGTTATCACAACAAAAATAAGGCTATACTAGCCAGTCCTGTAGCTCGAATACATGGCTTCTCAGTCATTGCAATTTCATCATAATCACTCGAAGCTTCTCGTTCTTTACATGCTAAAAGTTACAGGTACACACCCCATAAAACACACGGGGGCTACACCTACAACTAAGCATCAGAGAAAAACATCATACAAACAAGGTTATACACCTTACAACAGTTCTTACAAACTATAAACAGATTACAGGATATTTACATCCGACAATCAATCAAAGCGCTGAGCATTCGCAGTCGTTAAAACTCTATCCACCTCCTCAGAGGTCAATCGGATAATTTTCTCCGCTGCAGGACGTACAGCATCATAGTACGGCGAGATATCCTCGATTGCATAATCTGGGCGCCGAGCAACGGAGTTAACATCTATCTCAGGATGCCATATGCGGACAAAAGAGAGAGCTACAACCGCGCCGCACGTCATCTGATTGCGCACACATGCGCGAACTTCTCCTTCACGCCCAAACAAACTGAGAAGATAGCCCCAGTCTTCGGGACCTTTTTCGAGTGGGTAAAATGCAGCGTTCATCGCAACCAAGACCTCGTGAAAAGAACTCACGAGAATTCTCGCCTGGAGGACTCGAAATTTCAAGGTGGCCATCACAAAACCCCGACTGCGATCAGACCAAAAATTGTTTGCATGAGGTTTGGAGCTACTAGCCTCTTGAAGGATGTGATTTTCTACCCACTGCTTTTCTTCCCTGTCATCCGGATTAACGACTGAAGAGCAAAAACACACTCAATCAGATAAGGAAACAAGGAAGAAAAAGGCACGGGGGCTGCACTACTTACAAAGCAAGTCCCTTGCGACTACAGCCAACTCATCCATCAAAAATTGTTCGCGTTCAGCCGCCAATTTCTGCTTGGACTTCGCCACATCGGCTATCCCGCGCATAGCTTTTAGCTTGCGCTCACCCTCCTGGACCTTATCACGAAGGCCCGCAAAAGTGCCAACAGCGGCAACAAGTGGATTTACTGGAGTACCACGTCCACCCGAAGTTTCCGCGGCAAACCCAGTAGCCTGGAAGAATACAACGAAAGAAGTAAGATGCCCTACTCGAGTCATTTCTAGTCGCATATCTAACAAACGCTCGGGGGCTACTCCCATCGGGAGACAACGCACAAACAAGAGGAATAAATTGCAAGATGAATTCTTCGATTAAAGACAACAAAGGTACGGGAATACATCCCAAGGTTTATTACATTCAAGGAGAAAAAAGAAAAACTATGAAGCTACATTGGTGCTCCCGCTAGCAGCAGTCGCCCCTCCCCGCAGTCGAGCAAAAATCTCAGACAGCTTCCGAGCAAGAATAGCGGCTTTCTCGCCAAAACGAGAGAGCCGTACCTTTTTGCCCGTGGAGGGGTCGACTGGAAGAGATGAGTACGCCTCCTCCAAACCTTCGACTCCGTGCGCCAAAGCAAATTGTATCGCGGTCTTCGCACCAGACTCCGCCTGTGCGACCGCGAAGGCATCCAGAAGTTTGCCTTCTGAGAAGACCTTCAACAGATCATCTAGCGCGGATGCAGGAGTGGCGTTGGCGATGAGGCGACCGTGCAGTTGCACCAGCACTTGAGTAGCATCATTAATCAAGGAGAGAACTCCATCAGCGTGCCTTTTAAGCTGGGCAAGTGTGTCGGTTACCACATCCACCCGCTGGAGTCCAGGGATCTCTAGAGGAACATCCAGAAGGCCTGCAAAAGAAGAAAAATAATACTTAGCAAAGTTCGGCGAAATGAAGAATCAAAGTCGCAAAAGTCCAACACACTTACCCGCGAAACGCTCAGCAAGGGGACGGAGGAACCCGACAACGTCGTTATCGGCCTTACTGCCAGCTTCCTCTAACTCCTTCAAGGACTTCCGCGCATCCGCAAGCTGTTGACCAAAATCTTCCGATTGCATGCGGGAAGCCTCCAGCTCTTGTCGAATGGCCGTCAGGTCAGCCTCCCGAGCAGTTACCTGCTCAGAGAGTTTGACCTTTTCGGATTCTGCAAATTCAAGTCGAGCTGCAAAGAGATGCTTATCAAAACTCAAGAATGTACGGAATACTGAAGACAGGGAGATGATAAAGCTTACCCTTGAGAAGGACGTTTTCAGTTTGAAGTCGGCTACGGTCCGTTCGAAGTGACTCGCGATCCGACTCGGCGAGAACGACGCGGCGACCAATCGCCGCAAGAGAATCAATAAGCGACTGCAAAAGCACGAAGACGGAAGAGTTAAAAGGATTAAATTGGAGTCTGTACCCGATTATTTACAATCGACTACAGCCTCGGGGGCTACTCCCATCGGGAGCACTGCCGTGCACCCGATAAAAATGAAATCATGAAGAAGAATTAAACCAGACTTTGAGCCTGTGGCCGATCGCATGCGATCGACTACAGCCTCGGGGGCTACTCCCATCGGGAGCACTGTCGTGCACCCGATAAAAATTTGAAGATAGAAGATGAAGTTTACCTGGCCGGTGGCACGAGAGAGCGGATCCGCGGAGCTATCCGTCACTTCCTTAGAAGCAGAAGTCCTGGCGGCAAAGCTGGGGGCTTCATGTCCCACAGTCGCAGCTTCGGGGGCTGCTCTGGGGGAATTTTGGACGGTGCCCGCGGTGGGAGTTTCACCCGCGTCCTTTGCCTTATTCCTCTTTTCGGGAGGAACGGCAGCGGCGTACCTGTGAGGACTGATCGTCTGCAGTCTGCAGCGAAAGATAAAAACCATCAATATTGAAGCACGGAAAATGTTCGACCAAGAATAAGGAAGAAGCACTTACTCGTCATCCTCGTCGTCATCCAGCAAGTCCGCGTTCCAAGCGGGCGTCATCACTGGGAACGAAGGCGAAGGAGCAAGGGAGCGAAGTGGAGTCGCATGGATAGGGGCTTGACTGGGCGATGCTTCCAAGGATTTATCTTTGGAAGTAGCTTCGTCCTCATCTACCCGACGACGTTTCGTAGGGGCGCCATTCGAGTCTTCAACGTCATCCGAAGAATCGTGTTCTGAACTCGAAGAGGCGTTGGCGATGCTGGTGTCAATTGCGCCGTCTTGATGACTCGACACTTGCTCTGAGGCAGCCTCCCCGCAGCTGGCGGGTAGCAGTCCGCCATAGCTAGGCTCTACAAAGACAAGAAGAAGACGAGAAAAATCTTATCGACTAGGACTCAGAACAAAAAGGGAACAACTCAAAGACGAGAAGGAAGAAACTAACCTCGGCTGAGGGAGGATTTGAAGCGGCAAAGGCTTCAACTGAACAATCGGGGAATTTCTCCCCCACCTTCAGTCGAGTGATACCCGCGATTTTCTTCTCGAATTCTACATTCGAAAGCTCCTCGCGGCTTACTCGGCTGGGGTCCTCTGAGCCTTGATACTCCCACATAGCGGAGGGCCTTTGTTGAAGTGGCTGGATCCTGCGCTTCAAAAAGATGCTCGCCAGATGCATCCCGTTGAGCACGACTCCCGTTGAGTAGGGGCGCAACGGTTTGAGTCTCCTCGGCTGACATCTTGTGCCCCCAGGACTTTCGCCTTGTCAGAACAGCGAACGGGTGGAACTCCACAATCCCACCCGAGCTGTTGTCGGTGACGTAGAACCACCTCTTCCGCCAGCTTTGAGCGGAGTCGACAAAATGCATGTTGAAGTAGCTGCCTTCTTGTCGAGCTTGGATCCCGAAGCCACCCGTGCGAAGCGGTTCGCCGAGCTCGGACTCCACCCGCGATCTCTCGCGGAAGATCCGGACTTTGAAGAGCGCCTTCCAAAGCGCCCAGTGCGGGCGAATGCCGAGATAGCATTCGCAGAACACGATGAAGCACGAAATATGCTGCACCGCGTTCGGGGGAAGATCGTGAAGCTGTATGCCATAGACACACAGCAACCCGAGGAAGAAGGGATGAAGAGGAAAGGAAAGGCCCCGAGTCACGTGGTCCACAAAGACCACGCGCTCGTTCGATTGAGGATTGGGTACCTCTTCCTTTTTTCCGAGACGGACTCGCTTCTCCGTCTCCGCCGGCAGCAACCCTTCCCGCTGCATCTCCTTGATGCTTTTCGCGGTGGTGTTGGGGGAGCGCCAGTCGCCGGCGCGGGGCGCGGGTTGCGCAGAAGGTTCACCGGATGCAGAGCCGGCAGCACCGCGTCTTTTTCTGCCAGCCATTGCTTGCAGCACGAGCTCGAGCGCGAGGAAGACGAAGGAGGGCGCGAGGAAGAAGATGAAGACAGAGAGCTGGGAAAGTTTTACCGTAGCGCTAACACCCGTACTTATACACGGAGCGAGACGATCTCAGCCGTACGATGCGCTACGTGGCGCTAATCACGGCCGCCACGCATGAAGATGAAACGAAGCGGCGGCCAGCGCTGTTTCGTGCCACGATCTTAACAGAAGATCGTGCACATTTACTGCGCGTCTCGCATAAAAACCGGGAACAACGTCTCGTTTCCCGGTCAAAAAGCTGACCAGGTGGGCCACCATCTGCTGCCACTCTGTCACGTCCCATCGGGAGAAGAGGAGTGCGCCATGACGTCATGGCATTCGTCATTCAAAACCAAGATCTTTTCGATTGGAAGTTCAAACGCGAAAGTATCTTCGTACGAATATCAATTCCTTCGGATAAAAGCAACTTTTCCATGAATAATTCATGAAGCAAAACCTCTTCGAACAAGAGAAAAATACCCTATACATGAAAACTCTTTCGTATGGGCACATCATCCCGAACATGAAAACTCTTTCATATGGGCTTAGCTTTTCTTCCAGCACGAAATTTCTTTCGTATAGAACTCAAACAAATCGATCGGGTAGGAAGAACCTACCTCTCTTACACATGATAAATTTACATCATAAAAACCTGGATTTTTCAGCCGACTAGGCACATCCGGATGCCATATTCTTCGAATATGAAGGTAAGACCCGAAAAGATCTCTCTTTTGGGCCTGGAATCGCACTCGAAAGCTGCGTCCTCCGGTGTAATTCCGTGTCAACAACACGAAAAAAAATCCTAGCGGACGCGCCGGGTACCCCCATAGGTTAAGTTCGATTTGATAAGTCCACAACGGCTCAGTCGCAACAATCACCTCATCGGGTTCGAGTCGGAGGTCTCGAATCTGTGTAGGCCAGGAATGTTTTTGCCCTAGTTGCAATTAATTGGCCCTGATCTCTCGGGAGAGCCAAGCTACTGAGCCACATCCTTCTGTGAAAAAAGCCGTACAAACATGCGCTTATTTTGCTCAATGCTCGAGCACGATGACTTATGATACAGGGAACGCACCCTTTAAACAATAACTGTCGAGCTGGTCCTCCAGAAAAGATCAAGAAAGGTTTGACCGTCTACTCGACTGGAAAAATCCCAATCGAGCAAACGCTCGGGGGCTATTGACGAAGATATGGATCCTGGACCCTGCGGGTAATGACACCCCCTCTCAGGCCCAGGGACAAAGCCCAAGAAGAGGCGCCTTCGAAGTACTCTAGAAGGCCCGCGTGAAGCCCACCTGCACTAAACTTGCGGGTTAAGTTAGAAAACATGTAACCGACCTAGCTAGGGTTGGAGTCCTCTCCGGGTAGAACTCGAGACCTTGCCATCTATATAAGGCCAGGAGAGCCCCCCTGGGAGAGGACCAAGTAGTACCGCACGACCAAAAAGCCTTGAAACTCGAGATCTACTCTCGATTCGAGCAACCTGTAACCGATCTAATCATCTAATACAGATCGACAGAAGGCAGGAGTAAGGGTTTTACCTCTTCGAGGGCCCCGAACCTGGATACAGATCGACAGAAGGCAGGAGAAGCTAGGGAGTTATGATGTGATGTTGCCATTAGGGAGAAAACAACGGTGAGAGTGCCCGCGTGCATAATCATTTCTTATATTACACACTTTGTTTAATGCATTTATCTGTTGCTTGCAACTTAATACCTAAGGGGGTTCGGATGATAACCTGAGGGTGGATTATTAGTCATAGATGCAGATGGATGTCGGTCTATGTATATTGTTGTAATGCCCGCACTAAATATCATAGTAATCATCATGTTATATTGTGCAATATGGTGCAACCTCTATTTGTCAATTGCCCAGCTGTAATTTGTTCACCCATCATGTTATCTTTTATGGAGAGACACCACTAGTGAACCTATGAACCCCGGTCCATTTTACACACTGTTAAACAAAGCAAAACAATTTCCTGCTTTCTTTACTTACTGCAAGCATACATCATTTTCCACACTATACGTCCAATCTTTGTTTTTAGCAAGTCCGGTGAGATTGACAACCTCACTGTACTGTTGGGACAAAGTATTTTGGTGTTGGTGTGTGCAGGTTCCACGTTGTTGCTGACACCGGTGAAGCGCCAGCACCACCGTCAGTGGCATCAACCTTTCTGATATCCTCTTCCTCCTACTGGATTGATAACCTTGGTTCTTAACTAAGGGGAATTTCCTACCTCTATGCTCACCACACCCTCCTCTTGGGGTATCCCAACACACAACATCAAGGAAATTTCTGGCGCCGTTGCCGGGGAGGAAGAAGTCTCCTGGCAAGGGGGGTATCTCACTCTCAACCTTTTTATTTTGCTTATTGTCTTGTTTTTATTTTTTGTCTTGTTTTGCTTCTCTATATCAACAACACAAAAAAATTAGTTTACTTCGTAGCTGTTATTTATTTGCTTGCTTTTATTCTACTAAAATGAGTTCCTCTGAGAATACTAAGTTGTGTGACTTCACTAGCACAAACAACAATGATTTTATTTGTACACCTATTGCTCCACCTGCTCCTACTGCTGCTTTCTATGAGATTAAACCTGCTTTATTAAATCTTGTTATGAAAGAGCAATTTTCTGGTATTAGTACTGATAATGCTGCTGCCCATCTTAATAACTTTGTTGAACTATGTGAGAAGCAAAAATATAAAGATGTGGATGGAGATATTATTAAACTGAAATTATTTCCTTTCTCTTTGAGAGGAAGAGCTAAAGAATGGTTGCTATCTTTGCCTAGAAATAGTATTGATTCATGGACTAAGTGTAAAGATGCTTTCATTGGAAAATATTATCCTCCTGCTAAGATTATATCCCTGAGAAGTGACATAATGAATTTTAAACAATATGATAATGAACATGTTGCTAAAGCTTGGCAAAGAATGAAAACTATGGTGAAGAATTGTCCCACACATGGACTAACTACTTGGATGATTATACAAACTTTTTATGCAGGACTGAATTTCTCCTCAAGGAACCTATTGGATTCAGCTGCTGGAGGTACCTTTATGTCCATCACCTTGTGCAATGCAACAACGCTTCTTCATGATATGATGATAAATTATTTAGAGTGGCACACTGAGAGAGCTCCACAAGGTAAGAAGGTAAATTCTGTTGAGGAAACCACCTCTTTGAGTGAAAGGCTTGATGCTATTATGTCTATGCTTGTTAATGGTAAAGCTCAAGTTGATCCTAATAATGTTCCTTTAGCCTCTTTGGTTGCTCAAGGAGAGCATGTTGATGTAAACTTTATTAGAAATAATAATTTTAACAACCATGCTTACAGAAATAATTTTGGTGGAAACAATTATAAGCCCTATCCTCCTAATAGTGGTAGTGGTTATTCTTATGGTAGATCTAGAATGCCTAGTGAGGAAAGCATTGTAGAAGTTGAAAAAGCAACTAAGAACTTTATGCAAATGCAATATGAACAAAAGAAGTTGTTTACTAAAACTATGGAAGAACAATCTGTTATGTTGAGAACTATTAGCCAACAAATTGGAAATCTGAATAGAGAAATCTCTGGTTTGCAAGGTAAAATCTCAAGTGCTGAGATTAGTATTTCGGCCCTATCAGAAGCACAATTTTCTTTGATCAATAAAATGGCTTCTAAAACTAAAACCATTGAATATAATCCTTTTGCTGCAACCAATGCCATACAAGTTTGAATTGATGATAATGTTAGGTTGATGGCTGAATTACGTGCTAGGTGGGAAAGAGAAGATGAATTGGCTACAAAGAATAATATTGCTAGAGTTTGCACTATCACAACCACTAGTAAAACTGAAGCTCCAAGTGCTAGTAAACCTCCTACTATCAATGGTAAAGTAGTTTGTGTTAACAAAGACTCCACCCCTTCTGTGAAACGTGCTAAGTTGCCTCAAACTGCTGAAATTGCTCCTGATGAAAGTGCTGAAATTTTTAGAGGTATGGGAGACAATGGTCCCATTACTTTTGATGATAATAATATTGATTTTGATGATTGCAATATCTCTGAAGTTATTATGTTTCTACAAAATCTTGCTAGAATTCCCAATGCCAGTGCCATGAATATGGCCTTTACTAAACATATTACCAATGCTCTCATGAAAGTTAGGGAAGAAAAGTTGAAACTTGAAACATCTATCCCTAGGAAATTAGATGATGGTTGTGAGCCTATCATTAAGATAAAAGTAAATGGTTTTAATTGCAATGCTTTGTGTGATCTTGGTGCTAGTATCTTTGTTATGCCTCAAAAGCTTTATGATATGCTTGATCTACCACCGTTGGAACACTGTTATTTGGATGTTCATCTTGCTGATAATTCTAAGAAGAAAACTCTTGGTAGAATTGATGATGTTCTTATTATCGTTAACAATAACCTTGTCCCTGTTGATTTTGTTGTTATAAACATTGAATGCAATCCTTCTTGTCCTATTGTTTTGGGAAGACTTTTTCTTAGAACTATTGGTGCTATTATTGATATGAAAGAGGGGAGTATTAAATATCAATTCCCCCTCAAGAAAGGTTTGGAACACTTTCATAGAAAGAAGATGAAGCTACATTTTGACTCTATTATTAGAGCAAGATATGATGTTGATGCTTCTTCACTTGAAAATACTCGAGTTGCCCTTTTATGCCTAGCTGAAAGGCGTTAAAGAAAAGCGCTACCGGGAGACAACCCGTTTTATTTCGCTGTTTTCAACCCGTTTTCTTTCGTTTTCTTTGGTGTGCTTTGCACCTGGGTGTTTTCTATTTCCTTAGAAACCCCGATGTATCTTTTCTTTTGTGTTTTTGTTGAGCCAAGTAAAGCCTCTAGTGGAAAGTTGAGGCTATATTTCGGATTTCTGCGCCGGAAACAGATTTCTGCTGTCCACTGTTAATTCCGTAAAAAATCACAGAAAATTCAAAATGACCTAACTTTTTTTGTGCTTAATACATAGTTATATACGCAAATTTTCTTAGTTGACCACATTTTGATTTGAGCAGCAGAAGAGTTTTGAAAAAATCGATCTTTACCTGCTGTTCTGTTTTGACAGATTTCTGTCATTTATTGCATTTGCATCTTAATCTCTTTCTTTTGGTGTTCTTTTGAGAAAAAGAGTTTTAAAAGAATCTGTGACATTAGATAATGTGTTTTTGAGTGTTATACTTGTGTTGAAACTGAACCATGTGAATTTATTATTTTAATTGCAGTAACGTTGCTAACGAAGATTGTGAGAATTTTGGTGTGAAGGAAATTTTCAAGGATCAAGAGAAGAGGATGATATGACGTGATCAAGAAGAGTGAAAATCCTAAGCTTGGGGATGCCCCGGTGGTACATCCCAGAAAATTCCAAGAAGACTCAAGCGTCTAAGCTTGGGGATGCCCAAGGCATCCCCTTCTTCATCAACAAATTATCAGGTCACTTCTAGTGAAACTATATTTTTATTCGGTCGCATCTTATGTGCTTTACTTGGAGCGTCTTTTATTTTGGTTTTCAGTTTGTTTTTGTTTTTTCTTTCTGTTTTTTTTTCTTTTTCAATAAGCTTGGTTGGACCCCAGCATTCTTTTATTGTAGAGTGACACGCTCCGCTTTTTTATGAGAGTACATTGTATTCTTAATCTCTGTCTACCTGCTACATTTATTTAGCTCCTGCTTTGCATGCATCTCTTATTAGAGCTGTTAGTTTTAGTAGTGTTATGTGAGTAATCTCATGTTTTCTTGCTGTATCATAAATAGTATTTTTGTTCAACCATGTTTAGTATGGTGCTTGTTGGGAGAAGAAAAATGTTGCTTGAAGTAGAATTTATAACAGTACTAGTAGAAGCTTGTATAGACCGTGGCTAGAACTTTTTCATGTCATGCTAAATGTTATTTTAGTTTTAAAGCCTTGTGTTTATTGAGTAGCATGAATAGCCTCAAATGGTTGAGAGTGTTCAATATGTCTTGAAAGATTCATGAGTTGTTCTTGTCATAGTAAAGCATCAATATATGGTATTCTCTTTCGAATGTTTTATTTGGTTGACTTGGCGCATGCTCACACCATGTTTATGACTACAAACCAGTCACGAATAGCCTCCATGACCACTTAGTTTTTGAACTTGTGATACTGTTTATGTTTTAATTAATGATGCTTATGTCGCTATGCATGATTATGGCCCTTATGGTCTCTTGATTTGTCGCTCCCAGTCTTTTGCTAACCTCCACCTGTACTGAGTATGAGCTCTATTCGTGCATCCAAATTCCCTTAAACCAAAGTTTTTCTCATTGTGTACACCATACCTACCTACATATGGTATTTAACTGCCACTTTAAGTAAATTTCTCATGTGTTACCTTTAAAACCTTCAAAATTACTCTTGCTTTATGTTCCTGTTTTTGCTCATGAGGAAGTCAATAGAGAATCTTTATCTCACTTGTTGATTGGATTTCACACCTTGGACTAGTGGCTTCATCCTCTTATCCAATTGATAGAAGAGCTGGCAGCGGGGTACCCAACCCCAAATTAATGCAAACAAATTCTCTTCACTATTTTCCCCCTGATTTATCAGTCAAAGCATAATTGTGTAAACAAAAGAGAAAGTGGGATGAACTTCTACACCAGTTGCGTCCTTCACCATGGGAGCCGCTCTTGTGAATCCAGTTGGCTTGTGACGTACTATATTTTCTGTTTACCATTCGTTGACATTAGCATACATCTCCCAAAATATAGACACTCCTCCACGGTATGTGATTGTTGGCAGGCACCCGAGGATTCGGTTAGCCATGTTTGTGAAAGATGGATGGTAGTAGTGTCAAACTTTTAATACCTCTGTTTAATAAAATAAAATCTCTAGCACAGGAGTGATCCCTGCTTCCCTCTACGAAGGGTCTTTCTTTTACTTTTATGTTGAGTCTCCATCTTCTAACTTTATGCACAGTTGAGAGAGCATTCTCGCCATTCCAAGTTCTATGTGCATTTGTCCCATAAACATCAATAATTACTTCATAATGTGATATTATTTGTTCTTAAATTATTTGTTCTAGTCGTCCTCATGAACTTTGAAGGTGTCCTGGCATTTATGTTTTGCCCCACTCTTAAGGACTAGCGAAATATCACTTTGCCATGCTTTCTCTATACCTGAAACAAACGTCTACCTTTCTTTGCATTATTATTCATGTTCCTTTATTTGATATACTCTTCGTGATCCAAAGTAATTGCTATGCTTTATTATTAAAGTTTTATTTATCATGTTTGTGTTTGAAGTTCTATGATCTGAGCGTGCATATTCTTTTACATTAGATTGATCAAGTTTATGTTAGTAGCATGTCACCTCAAAAATTATTTTGTCTTATCGTTTACCTACTCGAGGACAAGTAGGAACTAAGCTTGGGGATGCTTGATACGTCTCCAACGTATCTATACTTTCTGATCCTCCATGGTCATATTATGTCAATTGCTACTTGTTTTCTCCCTTATTTATAGCATTTTTATACGTTTTACAGGACTAACCTATTAACAAGATGCCAAGTGCCAGTTCCCTGTTTTCTGCTATTTTTTGTTTCAGAAAAGTTTTTCTAGAAACATTCTCGGAATTGGACCCCACAAAGCCCAAAGTGCCTATTTTCCCCGGAAGCATCCACAACACCGAAGAAGAGTCAAAGACAGGCACCAGGGGGCCACACCATAGGGTGGCGCGGGACCCCCTGGCCCCGCCAGCTATGGGCGTGGGGCCCCTGGAGATCCACTGCCTTTTCCCTTTTGCCTATTTAATCCCCCGGATGGAAAAGCCTACACACCTGATAAAAAATCCCCGAAAAGTTCCACAGCCGCCGTCACCGTCAACCCTAGATCAGGGGGTTCTAAAGATGTTTCCGGCACCCTGCCGGAGAGGAGATCATCACCAGAGGCTTCTACATCACCATGCCTGCCTCCGGAGTGATGCGTGAGTAGTTCATCCTTGGACTACGGGTTCGTAGCTATAGCTAGATGGTTGTCTTCTCCTCAAGTGCCTCCATGTTTAGATCTCGTGAGCTGCCTATCATCATCGAGATTAATCTTATGTAATTCTATATGTTGTGTTTGCTGGGATCCAATGAATATTGACCTTATGCCAAAAGTTGATTATAGTCTTTTAATTGCATATGCTATTTGTGATCTTGCATGCTTTCCGTTGCTAGTGGTTTCTCTGGCCAAGTAGTTTCTAGTGACTCCAAGAGGGAGTATTTATGCTCGATAGTGGGTTCATGCCTCCTCACCAGCTTGCTCGAGTGACAGAAACGTGAAGGGGGAGGATGTGTTGTTGCCATTAGGGAGAAAACAGCGGTGAGAGTGTCCGCGTGCATAATCATTACTTACATTACACACTTTGTTTAATGCAGATATCTGTTGCTTGCAACTTAATACCTAAGGCGGTTCGGATGATAACCTGAGGGTGGATTATTAGTCATAGATGCAGATGGATGTCGGTCTATGTATATTATTGTAATGCCCGCACTAAATATCATAGTAATCATCATGTTATGTTGTGCACTACGGTGCAACCTCTATTTATCAATTGACCAACTGTAATTTGTTCACCCAACATGCTATCTTTTATGGAGAGACACCACTAGTGAACCTATGAACCCCGGTCCATTTTCCACACTGTTAAACAAACCACAACAATTTCCTGCTTTCTTTACTTACTGCAAGCATACATCATTTTCCACACTATACGTCTAATCTTTGTTTTTAGCAAGACCGGTGAGATTACAACCTCACTTTACTGTTGGGACAAAGTATTTTAGTTGTGTTCTGTGCAGGTTCCACGTTGTTGCTGGCACCGGTGAAGCGCCAGCACCACCGTCAGTGGCATCAACCTTCCTGAGATCCTCTTCCTCCTACTGGATTGATAACCTTTGTTCCTAACTAAGGGGAATTTCCTACCGCTGTGCTCATCACACCCTCCTCTTGGGGTATCCCAATACACAACATCAAGACTCTTAATTACTAGTCAGAGTAGGTGCATCGCGAGTCATCTTGGCTAATAGTGGTTGTGGGTAGTGTGTTTCCTTCGAGGAACTCAGGGCACACTCGGAGTTCCACCCTCACAAAACATACATATGTAAACAAACATGCGCGCTGATACGTCGCAAATGTATCTAATTTTTTTGATTTTCCATACTTGTTCCTATCCAATGCCTTTATATTTTCACATGTTTTCCTTCGTTTTCGGATGTTTTCATACACTGACCTATTAACAAGATGCCCCAGGACAATTGCTGCTTTCTGCTCTTTTTCTATTTCAGAAAAGTTCTTAAAGAAATATTCTCGGAAAGGGCTGAAAATCCACGGAGATCATTTTTACCCGGAACAAAGACGGAGTCCAAAAAGAGCCGGAGGGGAGCCAGGTGGCCCTCGGGGGGTGTCAGACGTGGTCCCACCCTAGGCCGCGCCTGGTGGGCCCCTGGGCACTCCGGTCACCGCCTCTCGTCGCCTCTTCACCAATAAATTGCCCTTAACCCTAAAAAGTTTGGGGATGGAGTTATTTTCCATGGAAAATACAGAGAGGCGCCGTCACCTCGAAAGTCCAATCTAAGGCTTCTGCAGACCTGTTCCAGCACCCTGCCGGAGGGGGGAATCGTCACCGGAGGCCTCTTCATCGCCATTATTGCCTCCATGATGATGCGTGAGTAGTTCATATCGGGACTACGGGTCCATAGCAATAGCTAGTTGGTAGTTCTCTATGTTATGCCTCCATGTTTAGAGTCTCGTGAGATTCCTCACACGATCGAGACCACAGTTATGTAATTGTGCATATTCTGTTTGCTGGGATCCGATGAACCATGAGATTATGATTATTTTGTTCATGTCAATCTGAGTTGCTTCACTTATATCTTTAGAGAGTTTTAATGTTTTCTTACAATGCTCTTTGGTGTTTATGATCACCTTGGTCACGTAGTTGTTTTCACCTCCAAGAGAGGGTTTATATGCTAGATAGTGGATTCATGCCTCCCTTACATCTGTGCTCGAGTGACATAAACGTGACAGATGGGGGATGTGTTGTTTACACTAGGAGAAAAGAGCGGTGCTCTTGTCTACGGACGAGAACCATTGCTTTCATTACGTACTTTACTTAATGCAATTTTCTGTTACACACAAAACAATCACTTCATTGTTGCAACTTAATACCAGATAGATTTGCTAGATAGCCTTCTTGAGGTGGACTTTTAGATATGGATGTATGCTGGATAGTGGTTCATATGCATTGTTATAACGCCTACGATATTAGAACCCGTGAACTATATCTCGCCATAATAGTATTGTTATATGTTCATGATTTGTTAATTACCCAGTTGTAATTTGTTCACCCAGCATATTTGTTTTCTTTGGAGAGACACCACTAGTGAAACTATGGCTCCCGGTCCTATTTTACTCACTATTGAAGCCTTCTTTCAAGCACTTTCACCATTGTTTCATCATTACATTTCTTTACTCCATACATTTAATTTTCTAGTTTTCAGCAAGACGAGAAGACTGACAACCTTATCGGAAAGTTTGGGACAAGAGAGAGTTTGTATGTTGTGTGTAGGTTCCACGCTTTTTGACGCGCCAGATAACAAGCAACCTTCTCCAAGTCTTCGAAGTACTACTAGGCGATAAACTCTGGTTCCACAATTGGGGGAAATTTCCGCTAGACTACATCATACCTTCTGCTTGGGATAAACCAACGAGCGTGTGTGATCACGTCTAAGAGCATCACACGCATAATCAATTAAGAAATATGCTAGTAGTAGAACAATACTTTCTAAGAATGCTTTTATCCATATTGCAATTCCAATCACTTCACTTCTCATTAGTCTGCTCTCATTTTAATATATTGTTTGTTCACTCAACACAATTACCATAATCAACATTTGGAACACTTTCTTGTTTTCTTGGATTTAAATACAACTTGGAGGCACAAACGAGGAGAAACTATCAAAGATAAATAAATGAGATCATTTCCATAGCTCTACGGTAGTTCGATACTCTTACTTCAAAACCGGCTATAACAACCTTATACACTTGCAGGCATCAACAGGTATCGCTTCCCCTCCTTCCTTGGCGCGTCCTTAGGGATGGTGTGGAAGCTGGAGCGGCAGTTCAAAGATTAGTTGTGTTGCACGGTTTTTGCCCTTGTCAGTTGGGGGACAAAGCCATCAGGTGGTATGCCGCCTTTGGGTCAGTATGGTGTGAGTTGTTGTGGTTGATATGTTTGAGGGTTTGTATGTTAGAGCGAAGACTCCGGAAATCCTGTTATGTTTATAGGATCGTCTTTGGTCTGTTTGGTCGAAGAGTATTTTGCTCGTCTTTGGTCTTCTTATGAACAGCCAGAGGTTCTATCGGTTGCTAAAAAAGATGAGATGTTACTATGCGCAATGGGAAAGGTCATCATATATGAAACTGCTATAATTTATAAGAAATTGGAGAGTTTAGAAGAATTTTTATCATTTTTATCATTGTTTTTGTTGGGAAGTAATTGAATTGTGCAACCCATGAGTGTGCTAGGAAAGTGTTCTAATAGGAGGACATTTCGGTGGATTAACTATAATGCAACTGTCGAGACTTCGTAGTTAGGATTATGGACAGGGGTGCCATAAACCTACTAGTAGAACCGCGGGGGGACGTGGAAGAACTGGAAACGAGAACACTGTTTACCCAGGTTCGATACGTCGCAACTATGGCGGCGTTCCTACTCTTGCAATCTAACTAAAATCAGGGCTAAAACCTGAAATATACATAGTAGAATTGTGAGTATGGTTTTGCTAACTCGGCGAGGACGGACTTCCCGGCGAGTTATCTTCTAGCTAAATTGTCTCTAGATTCCAGCTTCTTCCCCAAGTCGCACCACGTCTGGGCCGTTGTCCGGTTTTTCTAGAATCCGGCTTCCTGCGCGTCAGCTTACTGGGCCGCCCAATGGACTCCGTTCCATTGCCTGTGGGCCACCCTGGTAATCCTGCCTTCGACCAATGTCGGACATGCCCCTATTTGGCATATATCCAACAGTATCCGCCAAGAAGAATTAAGACTTCATCTCTTCGTCCTTCGTTGATTTGTATTCTTTTCCTAAAAGTCGGCGATTTATCTTGAATCTTTTTTTATCGAAAACTCCTATGCAAAACTCGGATTTTCCGAAATCCAGCATTCTTTCCACGAATCTTCGCGGAGAAGGAACTATGACGTGAGCGATGAAATTGTGCTTACGTCAGGAATGTTTGGTTTCATTCAAAAGACTGAAACCATATCTCTGACAGATTTTTCGCGAGAAACGAGGAGATAGCCATTATCACCATGTCCCCTCGTTTCCCGGGGTTTTCGGCGAAACACGCGTCAATTATCCGACGGCTAAAATAGCCGTTGGGACGAATCTCAGTGCATAATGGCTATAAATAGCCTACCTCGAGCCTTCTGGTTCTTCTTCTTCCTCACTTCTCACCCCGAACTTCCCAGAGCACAACGCCCCAGCGATCCCGAGCGAGAGACGAAACAAACCGTGCACAAAAGAAAACCAAACATTGGTGTCCGGTGTTCCATTCCACGACTGCGCCGCCACAATATGGAAACCGGAAGCCCCGCATGCGCACCTGAGGTCGCCGTTGACCTCGACCCCGTGATGGACACCACCTTCACTTCTGCTTTCCTGGCTCCTCTGAGCTCCTCCACGGGCGCGCCGGAGATCACCGCGAGCGCACCGGCGGGCGGGGATTGCATCCCGCAGCCGAAAACATATTACCGCCGTCCTCTACTCCTCCTCCTCCTCCTCCCGTCCCTGAATCCGAGGAGGGGGAATCTTCCGCCTGTGGTGGCGAAACCGCGGTGGTCGTCACCGCCACCGAAGGCGAAGACGAAGAAGAAGGAGACTGTAGAAACTCGAGCCAATGCAACGTTGCACTAGCTTTGCTCAATTCCATGGAGAAAGACGAATTCATCGCCAAAGATAAATGGCAGATGGATGAAGAAGACTTGGAGCCTTCTCCAAAAGACCAAGAAAGGGTCATCCTGCCCTCCCATATTCTCCTAGGTATGGGTTTCCCCCCTTCCGCATTCTTTCTTCAAGTCCTTAGCCACTATGGGGTTCAGCCCCATAATCTGTCACCAATTTCCATCCTCTACATAGCCGGCTTTCAAGATCTTTTCGAGGGTTATCTAGGAATAGAACCCCGACTAGATTTTTTACAATACTACTTCAATGTGAAGCGTAACATCACCAACGATGTTCTCCCCACTTGTGGGACTATTTATTTTAATCTCCGTAGATTTAGGGAAGAATGGTTCCCAAAGATCAATTCTTCCGAGTTCGTCAAATTCTGACGGGATCATTTTTCTATCACCCAAATGTTCCATAAGGAGACGGGAATTCCGACTTTCGTCCACTCCGCTGCCACTCCCAGAGACAACTGGGTGTTGGACGAATTCCGTGTTATGCCTCCGGACCTGCTGCGGATCAAACAACGGATAACGAAACTCGCCATTTCCTATCCTCCTCTGACAGGCATGGACACAGTCCTTTGCTAGCTCAAAAGGAGGATTCAACCTCTTGCATCCATGGCGGTCGGCTTCTCTGTGAATACACAGGGCCAGATGACACAATGAGGGTGACAAAGTCTTCTTTGTCGAAAAAGGAGTTAAAGAAACGCGTCAACCATCTGGTAGCAACTCGTGATCAATACGCGGAGAGTCTATCAATATTGAACGCCCAAAACCCCCCTCCCACGGTATGCTTTTAATTTATGTCTCTTGGGAAGTGTTTTCGCACTTTGTCTTTCACGGATGATTTTACTTATCCGGGTTATTTTTGGAAGCTTGTTGATCTCACAGAAGACCAGTTCGTCGCTGAGGCTGAAATACTGGAGTTGAAAGCCCGGTCTTAGCGGCTGGTGGGCGCCGGCGTAAGAAGATTTCTTCGAGTCAAGAAGTAATCAATCTTGACGGAGTCGCCGTTGCTACCTCCAGGTAAGACTCGAACTTTCTTTTGCATACTATTTCCATTCGTGAACGAACCTTTTTCTTGGATTTTTAATCTATGCTTTTCTTTTTTCCTTTTAGCCTTGCTCTCATTGCTCTGAAGGGAAAAGGAAAGAAGAAACACAAGGCCGTTGCCCTTAGGGGACCTCAGCCTTCCCCTGCTACTGCCCCAGTTACACCGGTGGCAGGGGGTGAAGAACACTCGGCTACTTAAGAGGAGTCTGAGTTTCCCCTTCCAAGCCAATCCAGCCAGCCCGATGCGCCTGCTACAGACGCGCGGGAAAGGGCGGCAATTGAAGAAGGATTGCCCTCCCTTGTGAAGCCGACCGAGGAAATTCCTCGTTTTGGCAAGTACTTTAAGGTAAAGCAGGAAGCTTGCTTTGATGAACAGGTGTACATACATATTTGGCTAAAAAGTAGTTTGCCCGAGCCCCCTTGATTCGTCCCTGGCCAAAAGGCGGATTATTCGTCCGAAATAATTACACTTTCTTGCCTCGGCAGGTTATCCAAGGCGGAATCCACCATTTGGTGATTTCATTCTCGGAGTACTCCAAGGAGTTCACCGAGATGCTTCACGGGTTGACAAGGGTTAGCCAGGTATGTCTCTAGCCCCCAAGTATTAAGATAAAAACATAATTTTTTGTTTTAATACTTTTCATCTTAGCCTGCTTATTGTTTTTAACAATTCTTTTCCATTGTACGCTTTCAGCAACTGCCAAAACCATTAACGTGGAAGTTTTCGATAAACTTACCATCAAGAACCAAGAGGTGAAATCTCTTCTTGGTATTCTGTATGAGGACTCGGAAATTTCTGAGATTCAGAACCAACTAAAGGAGAGTGCCGGTAAGCATCTTATTCTTTCCTTGTACATTGATTCTGAGCTAGCGAATTTTCTCTGAAGCACTTTTCACGTGAATGTTTTGTCTGCTTTTCTTTTCAACCTCTTTGGCCAAGGCCAAGCAGATTGCTGAAGATGCCGGAAATGCCCAGAACCTTCGCAAGGAAAACTTGGAGCTTCACAAGATTAATGTGCAGCTTCAAAAATACTTGGAAGAAAGCCATATGGCTTTGGGCTTATCCGAGTCTCGGGCTTCGTCGCAAGCAGAGAAAGACAATAGGACCATCCAGGATCTCGAATCCGCTCTTCATCAGCGACTTGAAGAAGTCACTAAGATGGACAAGATTCTTGGTTAGTTTTTATGCTCGTTTACCAAGTTATACTTTTGTTTTAGCGAATGTATTCTTTTTCCCCCTCTGGCTTTCTTATATTTTCTCCTCTATTTTTTACAATAGAGGGAAATCCTCTCATTTTTCGGATCGACCGCATCTGGGCTTTCGGGACATTCGTCGCCGAACTGAAGAACACCGGAATGCTACTTATTATTAAGTGCATTCCGGACAAGATTGACGAGTTCTCGGAGGCAAGCCGTCTTCCGGAGGCATTCGCGGAGGTTGCCAAGCAGTGCGAGAGTTGGCTTAAGTCCGTCGCGCGTAGTGGAGTGCGCATGGCCTTAGGGCTCATGAAAATGCACTACACCACCGCCAAGTCTTGGCGCGTCTCCACCGGTATTCCCACAGGATATACCGAAACTCAAAGGGCGGAAATCTTCGAGTCTATCAAGGGACATGCTTCCAAGATAGCCCGAGTTGCTCTACCTCAACATTCTACCTAGAGGAAGAAGTTCCGTCAACTCCGGAGAATCCGAGTGATAGCGATGAGGACGAGGATGACGACTTCATGGATGCCGCCTGAGCCTGCGTAGCCATTAGCCAATAGAGTGCATTACTATTCTTATGATGTAAAACTCATGTGTAATGCATTCTATCTTTTGTATAAACAATGCTATCTCTTGCGGTAAAATTTAGCTTTGCGAGTTTAATTTTTTAAAACTCTTTTTGTTCTAAGTTCTCTGGATTGTATGCTTTGACTTTCCTTAGTGTTTGAGCGATTCCAAAAAGTATGCAATCTTCACGCAGAGTGGTCGGGTTAAGTAACCAATCAGTCAAAACTCAGAATTATGGATTATACTTTTGCGCTTTACTTACTGGATCAAGTGACCAAACAATACAAACAATCAGATAATACATAGGAATAATAAGGAGTTTAAAAAAAATATGAACTCGAGGCACGCAGGCACAATCTGGTGTTCTATAGCCTACTTAGGCCAAAAAACATTCAGTTTTATAACTCCGAGCTCGCAGGTACAATTCAGGTTAACATTGAAGAAAATTGAAAGATCATTGGGAAATAGAAAAGACGGATCATGCTTTGAACAATGAAAGACAGAGAAACAATTTGCATGCATTTCTCACAACTTTATTTCATGATCTCAATAATGTTTACATAGAATTGAACTAAGTGTAGAAGGGACTTAACTGCTGGATGCTCCGGGGCTTGTTTGTCTCCCCTAGTTCTACATATATGTTTTTTTCCTCTTGCGATTCGATTTTTTCGGGTCATCCTCTATGTCTCGAATATCTATAAAGTAATATGACCCATTTTTCATAGCCTTGCTAATGACAAACGTCCTTCCCAAATTGAGGCTAGCTTGTGTTTTCTGTCCTGTACCAACCTTAGCACTAAGTCACCTTCTTTAAAAGATCGGTGCCTAATTTTCCGGCTATGATATTGCCGTAAATCTTGCTAATAAATGACGGATCCTTATAACACAAGTTCTTGCTCTTCTTATAGAAGATCGACGACATCCTATCGTGCACTTTCAGCATCCGAGTCATTGTATGACTGCACTCTTGGGCTATCATGGATCATGTCCGTAGTAAGCACTTCTTCTGCGCCATAGACCTAGAAAAAAGGCATTTGCCCTGTTGATCTATTTGGCGTAGTTCGAATACTCCAAAGCATGGAAGGCAATTCTTTTACCCATGCTCCAGCTGCTCTATGAAGAGGAGTTTCGAGTCTTGGGCGTATTCCTTGCAAGATTGAACTATTCATTCGTTCAACCTGGCCATTGGATTGTGGGTGCGCAACAGATGCAAGATCTAGACGAATCCCTGTTTCCCGGCAATATTTTGCCAGCTCTCCAATTGCAAAATTTGCCCCGTTATCCATGATTATGCTATGTGGGACGCCATATCGCATGACAATGCCAATGACAAAATTTCTAGTAGTCACACCGTCAAGTTTTTTGATAGGTTTTGCCTCCACCCACTTGGTATACTTATCTACTGCAACGAGTAGATGCATGAGTCCGCCTCTTGCAGACTTGAATGGCCCCATCATATCTAGCCCCCAGACCGTGAACGGCCATGTTATGGGATAGTTTTGAGTGCTTGAGCCGGCATATTTGTCTGCTTGGCGTAATACTGACATCTGGCACGTGTGTTTACTATGTGCTCTGTATCTGTCTTGGCTGTAAGTCAGAAAAAACTTGCACGCAATGATTTCTTAACTATGCTTTTTGACTAAGCATTATGTCCGCAATTTCTGGCATAGATTTCTTGCAAAATCTGCCGTCCTTCTTCTGGCGAAATACATCGCTGAAAAATTCCGATAGTGTTGCGTTTATATAGGCAACCATTGATCACCGTGTATCCTTTGCATTGGCGTTTTATATTCTTTTGCAAGATTTCATCTACTCCATCCGGGAACTTCTGATCAACTAAGAAGTTTAAGTATGAAATTGTCCAATCTGGGTTAACAAGCAGAACTTTTATTGACTCGGAAACTAGGGGATAATCAACATCTCCGTCTTTTATTGATGGTTCGTACAAATGTTGGATGAATACATCAGGTGGCAATGTTTTCGCCCTTTATGAGCCCATTCGGGCTAGAGCATCCGCGTTCCAGTTTTCTTTCCTTTTGACGTGATGTACCTCAAATCCTAGGAAGCAAATGGCGAACTTGTCGACTGTTCTTTGATATTTGGCCATTATGGGGCTTTTAGCATCCCATATCTGGTTTAGCTGGTGCTGTACTAAATCCGAGTCTCTATAACAGAGTACGCGCTTGACACCTATTTTTTTGCGATATCCAAGCCGTGAAGCAATGCTTCGTATTCTGCCACGTTGTTGGTGGCGTTAAAGTGAGTCTGTAATACATACTCCATTGTGTCACCTTTTGGAGATCTAAGCACCACACCAGCACCAGCACCATCGCATTCTTTCATCTTGGATTCGTCAAAATGCATTATCCAGTATTCCGACCCTGACATTGGTGTGTTCTTATTGCTTCTGTCCAATCAGCTACAAAATCAACCAACACTTGGGATTTAATCGACGTCCGGGGTTGGTACTTAATGTCGAACGCAGCAAGCTCAATGCCCCACTTGGCTACTCGGCCAGTTGCATCCGTATTGTTTATAATATCCCCTAGAGGTGCTTTGCTTACCATTGTTATGGAATATCCTTGGAAATAATGGCAGAATTTTTGAGATGTAAAAAATACGCCATATGCCAGTTTTTGATAATGTGAGTACCTTTGTTTTGAATCGGAAAATACTTCGCTGATGTAGTATACTGGATGCTGATCTAGAATATTTTGGTCTTCTTTCTGTCTTTCCACAATTATCACTGCGCTAATGACCCTGTTTGTTGTTGTGAGATACAGTAACATGGGCTCTTCATCTTTTGGGGATACCAAAATCAGTGCTTTCATCAAAGTTTCTTTCAACTGAGTTAATGCTTTGTCCGCCTCTTCTGTCCATTCAAATTTGTCGGATTTCTTCAACAATTTGTATAATGGCAGAGCTTTATCGCCAAGCCGGCTTATGAACCTGCTTACAGCGGCTGCAGAACCCGTCAATCTTTGGACATCTTTTAGACATGTAGGTCTTTTTATGTTTAAGATTGCTTTGATCTTTTCCGGGTTTACCTTTATTCCTCTGTGAGAAACGATAAAACCCAGAAGCCTTCCTGAGGGAACCCCGAATACTCATTTTAATGGATTCAACTTCATTTCGTAAGTGCGGAGATTGTTGAAGGTTTCTCGTAGATCTTCAAGGAGCGTATGGTTTTCCTTGGAAACAACAGCAATATCGTCCACATAAACATGGACGTTTTTACCTATTTGATCATGCAAACATCTCTGCATACAATGCTGGTATGTTGCGCCAGCATTCTTCAGCCAAAAGGTATGGTTATGTAATAGTATGTTCCATAGGGTGTTATGAAAGATGTTTTTATTTGATCTTCTTCTTTCATGCATATTTGATGATACCCGGAATAAGTGTCCAAAAAGCATAAAAGCTCAGAGCCAGCAGTGGCATTTATTATTTGATCGATTCACGGTAACGTGATCCTATCTTTTGGGCACAACTTGTTCTGACCGGTGTATTTTATACACATCCTAAGAATAATACTATCTTTCTTCAGGACTAATACTGGGTTCGCGGACCAATCAATATGTATAACTTCCCGGATAAAATCAGTTGCTAAAAGACGGTTAATTTCCTTTCCAATAGTCTCCCGTCTGCTTCCATCGAAACGATGGAGACCTTGTTTCACAGGTTTTGATCCTGGAATAACTTTCAATTGGTGCTCCGCAAGTTCCCTGGGTACACCTGGCATATCGGCAAGACACCAGGCAAAAATATCTCAGTTCTCACGGAGGAACCTGATGACAGCGCTTTCCTATGCGTTAGTCATTCCTGTTCCCACAACGACAAATTTTGTCGGGTCTTTTGAATCCAGCATGATCTGCTTTGTATTCTCGGATGCTTTGAAACTGTCTTCCGGCTTTGTTTTCCCGCCGGCATTTCTGTCGGTGATACTTCTTTAGCTAGCTCCTTCAGCTCCTCCTTCCGTATCACCTGTTCGGTGCAAAGTGCGTTTCCTTTCTACGACTCGTTTGTAAGATTGAAATCTCCTGATATGGTGATTACTTCTCCTTTTGGTCCTAGCATCTTAAGCTTATTATATATGTAGCACGACCTTGCCATGAATTTGGCGAAAGCCGGACGTCTGAGTATTGCGTGGTACACACTTTCGAACGGCACCACCTCGAACGAGATCATCTCCTGGAGGACATGTTCCTTCTTTCCAAAGTTTACTTCAAGGGAAATTTCTCATAGGGAATGTGCTTGCCTTCCGGGAACAATGCCGTGAAAACGTACATTGATGTGTTTTAGCCGAGTCTCGGAGAGATGCAACTGCTTCAGAGTACTTAGGTACATGATATTGATACTGGATCCTCCATCCATCATCACCTTTTTGAGCCTATTGTTTTGAACAATAGGATTTACGACCAAGGCATGTGTGCTGGGTTCTGGGATATTACCGGGATGATCAGACTGATCCCAGGTAATTGGCGTATTTGCATACTTCAGGTACTATGGGGTTGGAGGCACAACCGCATTGATTTCTCGAAGCGTTCGTTTTGCCTGTTTTGCTGAAGGAGTCGCAACGAAAGTTAGGTTACATTCTCCTTCGAATCTCGGGAATTTAGGATCGCCTTTCTGTTGCTGCTCCTAGATTTTATCATCAGTTTCAGACTCACTTTCGTATTTGTTAGCTTCTGGCTTTTGCTTGTTGAATTTTCTTTTGGAATTATTTCCTTTATTCTCGGATCCAACATTGCCTTTCATGTGCTTATTAAGACGGCATTGCGCATTTGTATGGGTAGCCTTCCCAAATTGCGAATGGTGGACACAGGATTCCGACTTAATTTTTCCCCACTCTTCTTTAGAGTAGGAGATAGGTTCCCGGCTTTTTTGTGCTTTTTCCCTTTCATCTGCTGCCATTATCCTTTCCAAAGGCTATGTTTACTTCTTTGGATTTTGGGTGTGCCTCTGGAGTAGCCTTCTTTTCAGAACGAGACGCCTTTTTGGCTTGAACCAAAGCACCAATGTTTCCGCCCCTTGTTCTGATGTCGTCTTCGGCCGCTGCATGCTCATTAGCAGTTGTGAGCATGGAACCTAAGTCCTTGTGCTCCTTCGAACCAACCATGAATGGTATAAGGCCGGGTTTCAAGCCATTGATAAAAGCATGCATTGCTTGTACATCACTTACTCCAGAACAACTATTCTTCATTGCAGTTCATCTTGAGATAAAGTCGACATACGACTCGTCTTCGTATTGGACGCAACGGTTTAACTGGTTGATGCTCTTGGAGCGTTTATACGTACCCCGGAAATGCTAAGAAAAAACTCTAGCCATATCCTCCTAGTTGTCTACTGTTCTTGATGAAAGGTTGTTTATCCAATCTCTAGCTCCATCCAGCAACATTAGGGGCAAAAACTTCACATCTTCTAAATCTGTCCCTTTGTTGATTTACACGGCGGTATAGTAATCAGAGAGCCATGTATCTGGGTTCGTACTTCCGGTATACTTTTGATAAGTTGGCCTGACTTTGGCAAAGCCAGAGTGTAGAATTATTTTTCGGATCCTGTCAGCGAAACATTTTGGTCTGAAGTACAAATCGTCTCTTTCCGCCTTATCGACGTGTGCGGAGTATCTTCCAGTTGAATGGACGAAAGGGGATCTGCTCCGTTCTGGTCCATTGTTGCGTGAATACGCTCTTCTGGGATCGTCCCTATTTCTTCCAGCATCCCGTCCTTTGGAATAAGGCGGAGTTCTACTCCTTGCCCTTTCTTTATTCCTTGGAGGGGTTCGGGATTTCTCACGCCTGTGAGGATTGTCGTATCTTCCGACTTTATCAGTCGGGTATCTCGGAGGCGGCATTGCTTTTCCGTCATTCCGGTTTTTCTCCTCCCGTTCTTTATTATCACGGGGTTTTGCATTATTTCCGCCTTTCAGCAAATGAGATCCTGTTCTCGACGTTGCATCCCTGTTATCCGGGATTTTCTTGTCCTTCTTGGGATCTCCCTTCTTTTCCTTCAAATCACCTGAATCTCCGGATTTGCCTAGGTTAGGTGCTCCAGCAGCGCACGTGACATTTTTGCACAAGGCTGAATCATCATGTAGCTTGCCTGAGCGTGCTTGTCCTTACTGTTGCTATTGTAATGCTTTCCCTAAGAAAGCATACACTCCCTGCAGCTTTTCGTTATTGGAGTACAAATCATCGTTAAGGATGACGAAGGCGGCTTCTGCGTTTTTAGCTGCAGTTTTATAGATGTGTTCGCCCTTAGCATTTGCGTTGTTAACGTGCCTTTGCCAAGACAGGTTTCTGAATCTTTTTTTTGCTAGCAGTTCTTCCGGATTTGAAATTTCGGGTAACATCGTGGGTTTAATTTCAGATATATTTGTTTGCTCGTATTCCTCAATTTTTTCCTGCTGTATTTTGATATCAGCTTGGGTTTTGAGGAGGTTTTCCCGAGTTCGGAACAAATGTTGCTGCTGCCGCATTATTGCTTGTCGCCTGGCTTCCAGCACTTCTGGTGGCTCATTGCGTGTGACCGTGGTTTGTATTAGATCGATTTCCTTCTGTTCCGACATTTGGGGAACAGGGATCTCAGCCTTTTGTTTCTCCACAGATTTTACGCCACTGCCTCCTCCAACTTCCAGGTTTTGGTTGGCAATGTCTGCCAATTTTTCCATGTTTTTCTTCTGTTATTTGGATAGCAGCTTTGTAAAGGACTTCTTTTTCTTCTTGGAAGATGGAGGTTTTCTTTTTATTTCATCTTCCGTCAATTCCTTGACGTCAGGATAGGCCGGACTAATTTTGCTTTCCTCTTTCTCTCCTTCTTCCTTATCATCTGGCGGAGGCGTTCTAGTGTTTTCCTCCTCTTCCTCTTCGGCATCCGACTTTCCAGTTGGTTTTGCCATGAGTACTTCATGGAAGCTTCGCTGCATGCATTTCACCTTTCTTTCGAAGATTTCCTCATCTGCATCCCCGGATTCTATTTTGTATCTAGCAGATCCGGATTCCGAGTCCAGTCTTGTCTCGATGGCAGCTAATATGGACTTAGCTTCCGAGTTTGTCGCCTGACTGGCGGATGTCGAATCTTCAACCTTATACGTGGGATTTGTATTTTCTGCCTATTCCATGCGGCTATCATCTTTCATGTTTTTGGCGATCTCAGACTGCACCATGCCAATAAAGTGCGATCTGGCTGCAGGCATCTCCGGAGAGGCGGCAAATCCAGACATGTTTTGGTGATATGCAGCTATGGAAGCTTGTTCTGCCCGTATGTATGAGTAGGGAAAATCTGAGCAGAATCCGGCATTGAAGCCTTCATTTATTGGGCATAGGGCTGGTGGGATGAAATAACTTCCGCCATGGAATCCCATTGCTTCTGTTGTCAAACCGATAAAAACATTAGTAGATCCGATCGCTAAAACGCAGACACTTACCAGATCATTCCGTGCCGGCATATAGAATCCGTTGTCGAGGAAGCGTCCGACGTTTCCGTCGAATTCCAGGCTTTCGACAGTGACGAAGGCATGGATCCTGGGCCCTACGAATAAGGACACCCCCTCTCACGCCTTCTAACCAAGGCCCGACAGGAAGCGCCCTTGGAGTACTCTAGAAGGCCCATGAAAAGCCCACCCGCATCAACTTGCGGGTTAAGTTAGGGATTGTAACCGACTCGAGCTAGGGTTTGTATCCTCTCCGGGTTGGACTCGAGACCTGGCTATCTATATAAAGCCAGGAGAGCCCCAAAGGAGAGGACCAAGTATT
Source organism: Alopecurus myosuroides (assembly GCA_028641055.1). Classification (NCBI taxonomy): domain Eukaryota; kingdom Viridiplantae; phylum Streptophyta; class Magnoliopsida; order Poales; family Poaceae; genus Alopecurus; species Alopecurus myosuroides. The sequence continues at coordinate 264,799,157 of CM054062.1, forward strand.
ACCGCACGACCACAAAAGCCTTGAAACTCGAGATCTACTCTCGATTCGAGCACCTGTAATCGATCTAATCGTCTAATACAGATCAGCAGAAGGCAGGAGTAAGGGTTTTACCTCTTCGAGGGCCCCGAACCTGGGTAAATATCGCCTCCCTGTCAAGCCGACGATTCCACCAGCGCCTATGACATCTCCTAGTCGAAACCCGATAGGGTCACCTGAGGGATTTGCGGAGCCAGAGCTTCGACAATTGGCGCCGACCGTGGGGACCGCGGGCGCTGGATCACCGGCATCTTCGGCTTCATCGACATCCAACTCCCGTTGGAAACCATCGACTACGGCTCCGAACAATCCTGTACGGATCGGATCCGTCATAGTCACGCCTCACTCGCCGGAATCACGCCCGGTATTCGAGGATCTGGAGAAGAGCGTCACCTTGACGTTCGGAAGCTTTAACTTCATGGCAAACTGAGACGGGATCCTCCACTTCTCGGATGAATCTGAACCCGAATCTGGAGCCGTCAACTCACGCTTCCTTATGGAGAAAAGCGGCGAGTCCATCCGCTTCAACACGATCGACTACCACGCACTTTCGACAGAGGAACCCTCTCGGGTGCGAAGAACCTCCCGATCTACGCCTAGGACGCACGGGCCACAACTGGCCCAAGTCTGCATGGCAGGATCGGAACAGCCCTCGGAAACTGAATATAGCGCAACCGAGCGCGATCTAATCGGCGTCTCGCGGGAAGCCTGGAAAAGAGCAAAGGAATCCATGCGAAAGAGTCAGCCACCCGCAGCAGGTGCTACGCAGGAAGACCTAACCGCCTACCACTATCACCTAGTGAGAGCGGCCTCAAACATCAAGGACGCCCGAGCAGATCTAGCCCGTCGCAGGAGAGCGGCGGATGAGTCAAGCCTACGTCGAGCCGAGCTGTCCCTTGCCCCTTCGGTCGGTACCCGACCCGTGGGAAAAGGACCCGCAGCATCAACAAGGGACCACGAATCCATGGCTGGGACCCACAGGTCTACCACATCTTCTTTCATGAGGGTTGACGACGACGGGAACGTCTACCCGCAAACTCCAGCCGCCGCAATTCTAGCCGCGGCCACCTACATGCAGATGAACCAACCAACGGACAGCGATCCTCGGTTGGAACAATACAAGCACATCCGCAAAGGTCTAGGGCTGGCCGCCGCGAGGCTCGCCTCCCACGATCGCAAGGAACAACTGGAGAAGGCGCGACAAGAGAAGGACAAAGACAAAGACGCGCCCCGCAGGCATAGGAGCTCCTCTCCAAGAAAGGATAAATCGCCACGTCGTGGCCGAGGAAAAGAAGCCCGGCGCCGCGGCGACAGCCGAAGCAGCAGCGAAGACAGCCCGAGAGACAAAGATTCGCGGCATCACAGCAGCCGCTCGAGAAAAAGAAGCAAAGAACCAAGAAAAGATAGCGACCGCGACCGGTCCGGGTACGACGCGCGATCCGATCTCGCCCAGAAGAAAGTGGATAAAGCGAGGGCTTCACGATATCGCGAACGCTCATCATCCGGGTCTTCGGACGACGAAACCTGCGGAGCACTTTGCTTTGCTCGCAGTATTCGCGAAGCGCCTCTACCCAAGAGATTCAAGCTCAGCTCGGAGGTGACAAAATACGATGGCTCACTTGAGCCCTCCCAGTGGTTAAGCGACTACCTCACGGCAGTAAAATGCCAACGTGGTAACAAGAACACGGCCATGCAATACCTCAATTTGCACCTGGCCGGAGCGGCCCGCAGCTGGCTGGAAAGAAGACCACGATCTTGCTATGCATCATGGGACGACCTGCATCGCGATTTCTGCAAAAACTTCCAGTCGACCTATAAAAGGCCAGCTACAATCGAAGAACTACGGGCCTGCAAACAGAAAAGTGGCGAATCCACCCGAGAATACATCCAACGGTGGAACACACTCAGGAACACCGCAGGGACAATCTCTGAAGAAGTGGCGATTGAGGCCTTCGCCAAAGGAGCAAGAAGAACCGCGTTTCGAGAAGAACTCGGCAGAGCTGCGCCCAAAACCATAGGGGAGCTCATGGTTATAGCCGAAAAATGGGCCAACGGAGAAGACGCGGTACGCAATGAAAGAACATCATCGCCCACACATGACGAAGACCGTCATGGGCGAAGAAAAAGAAGAAAATACTACGACCACGACGATAGAGAAGAACTAGTGGCGGCAGAGTTCACGCGAAGTCGCGACTCCGGTCGTCGTGGAAGTCGCGAATGGAGGCCAAAGGAAGAAGAAAAATCACCCGAGGAAGACCTCGATGGATACTGCTCGCTACATCTGTTCACAGACAAGCGCACGGGCAAGACTAAGGCAACACACCTTCTCAAGGATTGCCGAAAGTTCATCGGAATCTCGTACGCGCTAGCCAAGAAAAGATTCGCTTCCACCCAAAACTATCCACCGCTACCAGGAGGCGGACAACAATTCCAGCTACCGCCACCACCACCCCTACCAGCCAACCCAAACATGGCACTTGCCGCATTGCCAGCACCGCAACAGCAAAACACGGGAGCAAATACATACCCGACTCCGCACGGACAACTCCTCGGGATGATACAGAAGGTATGCCCCTCTCGCAGAGCTCAAAAAACTAACTCGAGACAAATATGCATGGCAGTGCAGACGCCACCAACGAAGCCCGAGTACCTGAAGATGGCCGAACAGCCAATCACGTTCTCGAAGGAAGACCACCCGCCACGAGTCTATCGACCAGGACACGCCGCCCTTGTCATTCAAGCTCAAATTGGCAATTATGACCTGGCCCGCGTATTCATGGACGGCGGCAGCGGCATCAACATCATCTACGCGGATACACTCCGTCGAATGAACAAAAACCTGGACGGCCTAACGGAATCAGAAACATCCTTCCACGGGATAGTTCCGGGCAAGGCAGTACGTCCACTCGGAACAATCAACCTCGAAGTTGTGCTGGGCTCCCCACGCAACTACAGAAGGGAATTTCTGGACTTTGAAGTCGTCGACTGGCCCTCGCAGTACCACGCCATTCTTGGTCGAACAGCGTTCGCCAGATTCATGGCCGTACCACATTACGCATACTTGAAGCTCAAGTTACCCGGCGAATACGGTGTGATCACCATTGACGGAGACTTCCAGAAATCAGACAAGTGCGACATAGAATTTAATGAGATCGCGAAATCTTTCGGGATGCAAGAAGAACTACAAGAGCTGGCAAAAACCACGGATCACTCCGTCATGCCACTCACAAAGAAAAACGCGCCTGAACTGGAATTCAGCGCCAACAGCGACACTCGCAAGCATCAAGTGCACCCGACGGATTCCGCCAAAACCGCGATGGTTTCCACAACCCTCTCGCCAGCATAGGAAAGCGCGCTCGTCAAACTCCTCCGTGAGTACTGGGAAATTTTCGCCTGGCAACCTTCAGATATGCCAGGTATACCCAGGGAGTTTGCCGAGCACTCACTCGAAGTATTTCCTAACGCGAAGCCCATCAAACAGACGACTCGACGATTTTCAGAACCCAAGCAAAAGGCGCTAGGAGAAGAAGTAAATAGGCTGCTGGCCGCAAATTTCATTAGGGAGATCAAAATATCCACCTGGTTAGCAAATCCGGTGCTGGTCCCCAAGAAGAACACGGATATCCTTCGGGTGTGCATCGATTACACATCACTGAACAAACACTGCCCCAAGGACAACTTTCCTCTGCCACGAATCGACCAGATCGTGGACTCCACAGCAGGTTGCCAACGTCTCTCTTTCCTGGACGCCTACTCGGGATACAACCAGATCCGAATGAAAAAGGAAGACGAAGAGAAGACGGCATTCATCACACCACACGGTGTATACTGCTATACGACAATGCCCTTCGGGCTGAAGAACGCAGGCGCAACATATCAACGTTGCATGCAGAGATGCCTTGCCAATCTCATCGGCAAGAACGTACAAGTATATGTCGACGACATCGTCATCAAAACTCGAGTAGAGGACACACTCCTCGAAGATATTAAAGAAACATTCGACGCCCTTAATGCATATCGGATCAAGCTCAATCCAACAAAATGCGTTTTCGGCGTCCCCGCAGGAAAACTCCTAGGATACCTGGTATCCGCCAGAGGCATTGAAGCCAATCCGGAGAAAATACAAGCCATCCTCACCATGAAGGAGCCCACCAATCTACGCGGAGTCCAGCAGCTCGCAGGGCGATTGGCCGCCCTAAGCAGGTTCATCGCGCGATTGGGAGAGCAAGCGTTGCCATTCTACAAACTACTGAAGAAGACGGACAAATTCGAGTGGACCCCCGAAGCTAAGCAAGCATTCGCAGACTTGAAGCGGTCGTTGCAAAGCAGGCTCATCCTCGCAACACCACAAGAAAGGGAGCCACTTTTTCTCTATTTAGCCGCTACAAACCAGGTCATCAGCACTGCAATCGTAGTCGAACGACCTGAAGATGGCAAGGCATACGGAGTCCAGCGCCCAATATATTACATCAGCGAAGTGCTCTCGCCGTGCAAGCAGCGATATCCTCATTACCAGAAACTTGCGTATGGAGTTGTCCTCACAGCCCGAAAACTCAAACACTACTTCCAGGAACACGCCATTACAGTGGTTAACGATGCGTCACTCGGGACAATCATGAACAACCCTATGGCATCCGGAAGAATAGCGAAGTGGAGCATCGAGTTGGGTGCCTGGGATATCACCTACGCAGGACGCAATGCAGTCAAATCTCAGGTTCTCGTGGAATTCATCAGCGAATGGACAGAGCTACAAACACCCGGACCACCCGAGTACACAAGCAATTGGATCATGTATTTTGACGGGTCCAAAAGAAACGAAGGGGCAGGAGCTGGAATCGTTCTTATCTCGCCTCGTGGAGACAAACTGCAATATGTCCTGCGACTAGACTTTCCACCTGACGACCCAGCATCGAACAACGACGCGGAATATGAAGCACTGTTGCACGGAATGAAGATGGCGATTGCTTGTGGAGCTACCCGGTTGATGATTTATGGCGATTCCAACCTCATAGTGCAACAAACAATGAAAGAATGCGACGCCGTTGCTGAAAACATGATCGCGTACCGCGACATGTACAATATACTCGAAGGAAGCTTCAAAGGATGCGAGTTGAAACATATCGCAAGATCTAGCAACGAAGAGGCGGATAGACTGGCAAACATGGGTTCCACGAATACACCCATACCGCCAGGAATATACTTCGAACGGATGGTCAAGCGATCGGTCAAATTGAAGAAAGCTGCAGAAACACCGGCAGCGCCAGAAACGGAGGTCAGCCCGCAGGTCGCGCTTATCGAGCTTATTCATAATATATCACGACAGGTTTTTCTGGTCGAGCCAGTCTGGACGCAGAAATATCTCGACTACCTGCTCAATAAACAGCTCCCAGCCGATCCGCGCGAAGCTCGACAGTTAATCAGGCGTAGCAAATCCTTTCGGGTAATCAACGGAGAATTGTACAAGCAAAGCATCTCGGGAATCCTTCAGCGGTGCATCGCACCCGAAGACGGCAAAGAGCTACTCCGGGATATACACCAGGGTGACTGCGGACATCATGCTAGCTGGAGAGCAATACTGGGCAAAGCCTTTCGAGCAGGGTTCTACTGGCTAACGGCAGCCAACGATGCAAAAAACCTGGTCGACAGATGTGGCGCTTGCCAGCGATTTTCACCCAAGCCGCACGCGCCCGCTACAGAGTTGCACATGATACCCATCGCCTGGCCCTTTGCCCAATGGGGGCTTGACATGGTTGGCCCACTGCGCAAATCTACTCCAGGAGGGTACACACATTTGCTGGTCGCGGTCGACAAATTTACCAAATGGATCGAGGCTATGCCAGTGACCTCGGGTAGCGCCCAATGCGCAATCAAGTTCCTCGATTCCATAATATGCAGATTCGGGGTGCCACATGACATCATTACAGACAATGGTACGAACTTCACTGCAAAGGAAACTCAACAGTTCTGCGAAGAGAAAGGAATTAATCTGAAGTTTGCTTCGGTCGCCCATCCGCAAACAAACGGTCAAGTTGAAAGATCCAACGGCTTAGTTTCAGCTGGGATCAAAAAGAGATTGCTCGATCGGCTGCATCCCGCTGCAGGTCATTGGGCAGAGGAGTTGCCCTCCGTACTTTGGAGCCTCCGCACAACCCCCAATCGATCAACGCAATACACACCATTTTTCATGGTATATGGGGCAGAAGCCGTCCTCCCCGAAGAGGTTCGATTCAGCGCCCCACGAGTTGTAGCCTACAGTGAAGAAACATCCAACAAAGCACTTGCAGAAGATATGGACGCGCTCGACGAAATTCGGGACATTGCACTCGCAAGATCTGCAGTCTACCAACAATCACTGCGCAATTATCACAGTCGCCGCATACGCCACAGATCATTCGTGGTTGGCGATTTGGTGTTGCGGTTGAAACAAAAAGAAGGGCACAAGCTCGAGCCACCTTGGGAAGGACCCTTCATCGTACACGAAGTAATCCCAGGAGGAGCCTATCGACTGAAGAATCCAGACACTGGAGGCATCTATTCCAATCCATGGAATATCGCGCAACTGCGCAAATTCTACCCCTAGCTTCCAAGGTTACAGGTTCACACCCCATAAAATACACGGGGGCTACACCTAAAACTAAGCATCACAGAAAATAATTATCAAGTACAAGGTTGCACACCTTACTACAGTTTTTACAAACTACAGACAAGCTTACAGGATATTCACATCCGATAAAGTCAGTCGAAACGCTGAGCATTCCTAGCCGCTAAGATCCTATCTACCTCTTCGGATGTCATTCGGATAATCTTCTCGGCCGCAGGACGAACAGCATCATAGTACGGCGCAATATCTTCGATTGCATAATCCGGAAGCCGGGCTACGGAGTTCAAGTCTATCTCAGGATGCCATATCCGGACAAACGAGAGAGCCACAACCGCGCCGCATGCCATCTGATTGTGAACGCACGCGCGAACCTCTCCTTCCCGTCCGAATAACCTGAGAAGATAGCTCCAGTCTTCGGGGCCCCTCTCAAGTGGATAAAAAGCAGCATTCACCGCAACCAGGACCTCATGGAAAGAACTCATGAGAACTTTCGCCTGGCGGACTCGAAACTTCAAGATAGCCATCACAAACCCTCGACTGCGATCGGACCAGAAATTACTCGCATGAGGCTTTGTGCTGTTAGCTTCTTGATGAATGTGGTTTTCTACCCACTGCTTTTCTTCCCTGTCATCTGGTTTCACAACTAAGAAGCAAACGCACTTAGTAAGCTAAGAAACACAGAGGAGGAAAATAGCATGGGGGCTACACTACTCACATAGTAACTCCTTTGCAATCGAAGACAGTTCGTCAATCAGAAATTGCTCGCGCTCAGCCGCCAATTTCTGCTTGGATATCGCCACGTCAGCTACCCCGCGCAGCACTTTCAGCCTACGCTCACCCTCCTGAACCTTATCACGGAGGCCAGCGAGAGTGCCCACAGCAGCTACAAGTGGATTTGCTGGACTACCACGTCCACTTGAAGATTCAGCAGCAAACGCAATTGCCTGGAAGAAGTACAAGGAAAGAAGTGAGAAGCCCTACTCGAGCTGTTTCCAGTCGCACATCTGACTAATCGCTCGGGGGCTACTCCCATCGGGAGGCAAAGTATAGACGACAAGGATAAATTTTAAATGCAAAGCGCTTCGATTAAAAGACCAGCAAAGGTACGGGAATATATCCCAAAATTCATTACATCCAAGCAGCAGAAACAAAAGGAAAACAAAAGTCTACGAAGCCGCGTTGGTACTGCCACTAGCAGCGGTCGACCCTCCCTTCTTCCGAGCAAACATCTCAGATAATTTCCGAGCAAGAACAGTGGCTTGCTCAGAAAAACGAGATAGCCGTACCTTCTTGCCCGTGGAAGGGTCGACCGGCATGGACGAATAGGCCTCCTCCAGACCTTCGACTCCGTTCGCCAGAGCGAATTGAATCGCAGTCTTTGCGCCAGCTTCTGATTGAGCAACCGCAAAGGCCTCCAGGAGATCGCCTTCCGAGAAGACCTTCGACAACTCGCTCAGCGCAGGCGCAGGAGTACCGCTGGCGACAAGACGGCCATGCACTCGTGCCAACGCTTTGGAAGCATTATCAATCAGGGAAAATATTCCCTCAGAATGCCTCCTGAGCTGCGCGAGAGTGTCGGTCAGCACGTCCACCCGCTGAATCCCAGGAATCTCCAGAGGAACATTCAGAAGATCTACAGACAGAGAAAATAATGCTTAGCAAAAATCAGCAGAATGAAAAGTTCAAAAACCCAAGATACTTACCCGCAAAGCGCTTGGCGAGAGGACGAAGGAACGCGACAGTGTCGTTGTCAGCCTTACTGCCGGCCTCCTGCAAGTCCTTCACGGTCTTCCGCGACTCCGCAAGCTTCGTATGGAGTTCCTCCGATTGCTTGCGGGAAGCTTCCAGCTCTTGCCGGGTAGTCGCCAGTTCAGCTTCCCGAGCAGTTACCTGCTCTGAAAGTTTGGTCCTTTCAGACTCTGCGAATTCGGCTCGAGCTGCACAGGGGATATTAATCAGAAATCAAGAATGGATGATACACGAAAGCCAAGAAGATAACGAAATTTACCTCTAAGGAGGTCGCCTTCAGATTTGAGTCGGTTAACTTCTGATCGAAGCGACTCGCAATCTGTTTCGGCCAGAACGACGCGGCGACCGATCGCCGTAAGGGAATCGACGAGCGACTGCGAAAGCATGAAGATAAAGAGTTAGAAGAAAAGAGGTTTGAGCCTGTACCCGATTATTTACAATCGACTACAGCCTCGGGGGCTACTCCCATCGGGAGCACTGCCGTGCACCCGAAGAAGACAAAATATAGAAGAAGAACAGAAAGAGGTTTTGAGCCTGTACCCGATTATTTACAATCGACTACAGCCTCGGGGGCTACTCCCATCGGGAGCACTGTCGTGCACCCGATAAAATTTGTTTGAGAAAGCCAAAGAGATAGAAGTTTACCTGTCCGGAGGCGCGGGAGAGGGGATCCGCCGAGCTGTCTGTCGCCTCCTTCGAGATCGAGGTTCTAGCAGCGAAGCTGGGGACATCCCGCTCCGCAGTCGCAGCATCAGGCGCTGCCCTGGGAGAGTTCTGGACAGTACCCGCAGTAGGAGTCTCACCCGCGTCCTTCGCTTTGTTCCTCTTTTCGGGAGGAACAGTCGCGGCGAATCTACGCGGGCTGATTGCCTGCAGACTGCAGGAAAGAACAAAGAAACGTCAGCACTGATAAACAGAGTTCAATCGAATTAAAATATGGGAAAAAACTTACTCGTCATCCTCGTCGTCTTCATCCAAGTCATCCGCATTCCAGGCGTTTGTGAATGGAGCCTGAGGAGGAAGAGATTGAAGCGGAGTCGCAGAAATTGGAGTTGGGCCAGGTGACGCCTCCAAAGACTTGTCCTTGGAGGTAACTTCGTCTTCGTTCACCCGACGGCGCTTTGGTGGGACGCCACTCGAGTCTTCGACATCATCTGAGGAGTCATGCTCAGAACTCGAGGAAGCGTTGGCCACGCTGGTGTCAACCGCGCCGTCCTGGTGGCTTGACTGAAGACACGAGGCATCTTCGCCGACAACGGGCGGGTAGCAATTTGCTACAGCTAGGCTCTACAAGGATAAGAAGACGATAAAGATCTTATCGACTACAAAAATTCTAAAAATAAAAGCAAGTTAAAGACAGAAGACTAACCGCAGCAGGAGGAGGGTTTGAAGCAGAATAAGCCTCGACTGAGCAATCAGGGAATTGCTCCCCGGCCTTCAGTCGAGTGATGGCCGCGATCTTTTTCTCGAATTCTACATTCGAAAGTTCTTCACGGCTCACTCGGCTGGGATCTTCTGCGCCTTGGTACTCCCACATAGCGGAGGGCCTCTGCTGCAAAGGCTGAATCCTGCGCTTCAAGAAGAGGCTTGCCAGATGAAGTCCATTAAGCACTACTCCCGAGGCTTGATCTCGAAGAGCCCCTACTCTTTCGAGTAGAGGTTTGACTGTCTGAACCTCTTCGGCTGACATCTTGTGGCTCCAAGATTTGCGCCTCGCCAGAACTGCGAATGGGTGAAATTCTACAAGCCCACTCGAGTTGTTGTCGGCGACGTAGAACCACTTCTTCCGCCAGCCTTGGGCGGAGTCGATGAAGTGCATATTGAAGTAGGCATTCTCCTGGCGCGCTTGGATCCCGAAGCCACCCGTGCGAAGTGGCTCACCGGGCTCGGACTCCAACCGCGATTTCTCGCGGAAGATCCGGATCTTGAACAGCGCCTTCCAGAGCGCCCAGTGCGGGCGAATGCCAAGATAGCATTCGCACAGCGCGATGAAGCACGAGATGTGCTGCACCGCGTTCGGGGGAAGGTCATGGAGCTGTATGCCGTATGCACACAGCAGCCCGATGAAGAAAGGGTGAAGAGGGAAGGAAAGACCTCGAGTCACGTGGTCCACGAAGACCACGCGCTCGTTCGAGTGAGGGTTTGGTACCTCTTCCCTCTTCCCCAGACGGACACGCTTCTCCGCCTCCGCCGGCAGCAGACCCTCCCGTTGCATCTCCTTGATGCTCTTGGCGGTGGTGTTGGGGGTGCGCCAGTCGCCGGCGCGAGAGGCGAGTGGCGCAGAAGGCTCGCCAGACGCGGAGGTTCCAACGCCGCGTTTCTTTCCACCGGCCATTGTTCGCAGCAAGAGCTTGAGCGCAGGGAAGGCAAAGACGAGCGCAAGGTGGAAGACGAAGATTGAGAGCGGGGAAAATTTCACTGCGGCGCTAACACCCTTATTTATATACGGGGTAAAGCAATCTCAGCCGTACGATGCGCAACGTGGCACCTATCGCGGCTGCCACGCGTAAGGATGAAACGAAGCGGCGGCGTACGCTGTTTCATGCCACGATCTTAACAAAAGATCGTGCGCATTTACTGCGCATTTCGCGTAAAAAACGGGAGTGACGTCTCGTTTCCCGGTCAAAAAGCTGACAAGGTGGGCCAATTTCTGCTGCCACTTCGTCACGTCCCATCGGGAGAAGAGGAGCACGCCTTGACGTCATGGCGTTCGTCATTCCGAAAGGAAATTTTTGCGAATGGAATTTCAAACGCGAAATTATCTTCGCACGAATATCAATTCCTTCGGATAGAACACAATCTTCCATGAAAAAATTCACGAATCAAAGCCTCTTCGAACAAGAGAAACATGCCTTATACACGAAAACTCTTTCGTACAGGCACAATTTTCCAAAACATGAAAACTCTTTCATACGGAGCTAACATTTCCAACACGAAACTTTTTCGTACGGAACTCATACCAATCTAATCGGGTAGAAAGAACCCACCTTATGCGTGATATTTACACATCACAAGAACCTGGATTGTACAGCCGACTAGGCACATCCGGATGCCATATTCTTCGAATATGAAGGTAAGACCCAAAAAGATCTTTCTTTTGGGCCTGGAATCGCACTCGAAAGCTGCGTCCTCCGGCATAGTTCCGTGTCAACAACACGAAGAAAAATCCTAGCGGACGCGCCGGGTACCCTCTTAGGTTAAGTTCGACTCGATAAGTCCACAAACGGCCCAGTCGTAACGATCACCTCATCGGGTTCGAGTCGGAGGTCTCGAATCTGTGTAGGCCAGGAGTGTTTTTGCCCTAGTCGCAATTAATTGGCCCTGATCTCTCGGGAGAGCCAAGCCACTGCGCCACATCCTTCTGCTAATATAGCCGCACAAACTGGCACCAATGCTGCTCGATACTCGAGTATTTCTTCGCGAAACAGGGAACACACCCTTCGTAGGCAACAACTGTCGAGCTGAACTTCTAAGATGAGATCAAAGAAAGGGTCTGACCGTCTACCCGACTGAAAATAAATCCCAGTCGAGCATACGCTCGGGGGCTACTGACGAAGGCATGGATCCTGGGCCCTACGAATAAGGACACCCCCTCTCACGCCTTCTAACCAAGGCCCGACAGGAAGCGCCCTTGGAGTACTCTAGAAGGCCCATGAAAAGCCCACCCGCATCAACTTGCGGGTTAAGTTAGGGATTGTAACCGACTCGAGCTAGGGTTTGTATCCTCTCCGGGTTGGACTCGAGACCTGGCTATCTATATAAAGCCAGGAGAGCCCCAAAGGAGAGGACCAAGTATTACCGCACGACCACAAAAGCCTTGAAACTCGAGATCTACTCTCGATTCGAGCACCTGTAATCGATCTAATCGTCTAATACAGATCAGCAGAAGGCAGGAGTAAGGGTTTTACCTCTTCGAGGGCCCCGAACCTGGGTAAATATCGCCTCCCTGTCAAGCCGACGATTCCACCAGCGCCTATGACATCTCCTAGTCGAAACCCGATAGGGTCACCTGAGGGATTTGCGGAGCCAGAGCTTCGACAGACAGTGATCGTGCTGCCGATTCCGCCGAGTATTCCCGCTCGAAATGTAACTCCCGACGCCACTGGCCCCATGGTGGACGCCAACTGTCGAGACTTCGTAGTTAGGATTATGGACGGGGGTGTCATAACTCTACTAGTAGAAACGCGGGGGGACGTGGAAGAACTGGAAACGAGAACACTGATTACCAAGGTTCGGTACGTCGCAACTATAGCGACGTTCCTACTCCTGCAATCTCACTAAAATCATGGCTGAAACCTGAAATATACAGAGTACAATTGTGAGTATGGTTTTGCTAACTCGGCGAGGATGGACTTCCCGGCGAGTTGGCTTCTAGCTAACTTGTCTCTTTTTTCTCTTTCGCTCCCGTCCGGCTTTATATAGATAGCCGGGCTAGGGATTACATGAAGGAAACCTAGAAGACTACGGAAAATATCTATCTTGGGAAGTAAGGAATCCGGCTTCTTCCCCAAGTCGCATCACGCTGTGCCGTGGTCCGGGTTCTTCTAGAATCCGGCTTCCTACGCGTCAGCTTACTGTGACGTACAATGGACTCCGTTCCATTGCCTGTGGGCCACCCTGGTAATCCGGCCTTCGGCCAATACCAGACATACCCCTATTTGGCATATATCCAACACCAACATTCAAACATTGTGTTGAATGATTATAATTCTGTCGAGTAAACAACAAACCTTCTAATTTGAAAAAAGCACAAATTACTCAATTGCATATTTTTAACACCAAAATTGCCCTTGTCTAAAGAAAAAAAAATAGTACCAAAAGTGCACAAAAAAATATTTTTTTGTTTTCAAAATCTGCAAAGTATCCAAAATGCACATTTCATCCCCAAATCGCACCGTTTGATTTTAAAAATTATACAGACAACCGAGTTGCATGTTTATACGATCGTTTTTTCAATTTAAGGATTAGAAATGTGCAAGCCCCGAATTAGAATTTTTTAACTAAAAATTGCATATATATAATTGTTTACTATGTGAGTATTAGAAACATGTTAATTACCAAATTGAACATTTGTAAACCCAATATTGCCAAAAAAAAGTATAATTTGGGCTTCAAAATTTGCATAAAATTTTATGCGCAAATTTAGAATGTAAAAGTCAAACTACCTTATTAGCACATTTTAAATTCTAATGCCACACAAATTTAAAGTAAGCAAATTATTTATTTATTTTTGCGGCAAAAAATTAGGCAACTTCGTAATAAACAAAACCAAATACACAACTCAAGAAGTATATTGGTAACAAAGAAAATTCAAAACCTTTTGAATACAAATGCATAACTTCTCTGATCTAGTACGAAAACAACTTATATTGTACTGTATATGGTAGTGCATTCGTGTGCAAACCAATACTGGGGCTCGTCTGTTCAAATCTATTGACCGCGTTTTAGCAGACGCTTTGTTTGACATCTTCCTGAGTATCCATCCATTCCGTGTAGACCTGCCAAAATCAAATCTCTGAAACACATTCGTACGGCACAAACATCCACGACCGATCGGTTTCATCAGAAATGTATCATTTCCGGCAGTCCGAATTGCGCAGCACAACGCTGACAGCCCAAGAACACGAAGCGTTCCACTCCCTGCAGGGTCAGCTGGTGCCCAGCATTGACTGAACCCAGTGCGAGTACTGATTCCATGTTGTCCAACGACGGCACGAGGGTGTAAGATTGTCACTTTGTACACTTAATTTGAACGGCGCCAAGCCGTCAACTAAGCAAATGAAAAAATAAAATGAAACGCAAGACTAAGAACGCCTTGGGTGTCTCTTTCAAACAAAGCGGATCATATATAAAGTATAAGTCCAGAATTTGACTGCCTGGACACATTAAGTAACAGTTCTATCAATGCTTATTTATTTGCAGAAGTTGATAAGTTGACAGAATAGATCAAGCACACAGGGGAGGGCTGTAGGATTTCCGTTAACGCGGCCGTCGGACAAGAGCAAACTGGTCGCAAGCTGACGGCTACCCGGCGAGGGCGATTGTCAGCCCGTAGCCTTTCGTCAAAAGGTAAATACGGTTGCTTATTGGATGACGTTCTACGTGTTCCCTTGAGCAAAGTCAACTTTGATAGCCAGTAGGATATTGTTTGTGGTATGCTGGCCTTGAATCTTGATTCTCTTATCCAAAAGCCTACAGGAATCGAGATCCTTTAGCTGACTAGGTCCCCGCAATGGATAGAATCATTTGACACCAGTGCAAGAATATGCCTATGTGCTGATGTATTTTTGAAATCAGATTAATCTTTATTTCGTACAGTGGCAATGACATAGCTGGAGATTGCTACACGCTAATTTCAGTATTTGTTTACACCATATTGATACAAATGACAATACACATGATTTGTGATTGGTGGCAAACTTCACGCTGCCGGAGCGCACGAGCCATCGTTGTGAGGTCCATGAGTAATTTTCCAGTGCTAAGACACGCTAAGAGCAAGTATAATAGGTGCTAGTCAGCTCGCTATTAGCATGTCCATGTCATCTAAATGCTATGTGGAGGGAAGAGAAATAAAGAGAGAGAAGAAGACAGACGCTTCACAATTCGCCGGCTGCTGCACAAAATCCAACACTTAGAGCATCTCCAGCCGTTCGCCCCCAGGGACGTTTTTCGGCGCTAAGTAGCACCTCTTAGGGGAGCCCGGCGCTATTTTTCGCTCTAGGAGGGCGTCAATTCCCAGCCGTGCCTCCAACGTAACGAGGCGAAATTCGGCAAAAAACTATGAAAACGACGAAATTCGACCAAATTCAAGACACATTTGGTCGAACGTATGCGATTCGATAAGATTTGGAGAAATATAGGCGGCTTATATAGGAGATTTAAACAAAGAAACTAAATCGAGACTAGTTGATGCTGAGGAGGTGGTAGAAATCGGTGTAGTCGTCGTCGTCGTTCGGCGGCCGATTCGGGGCGGCGTAGCCGCAGCTCGGTCCCGGGTCGCCGTCAGTGAACTTCTTGGGCGATGGCGCCGCCTCCCTGTCGCTGTCGTCGAGCAGGATGACGCCCCACTCGTCGTCTGCGCGGCGCAGCTGGGCGGCCTCCTCCTGGGCGCGCTGCTCGACGATCTCCTCCAGGGCGCGGCGCTGCTGAGCCATCTCCTCGGCCAAGTACTGCGCCTTCGACGCGGCGAGCACGGAGTCGATGTCGTCGGTGGCCATGGCGGCGCGTTCTTCCCTCCAGGTCGCCATCTTCTGTCTGGCGACGGGCTCCTTCTTCGGCGATGACGAGGCTGCCGGCTCGGGTGCGCCGTCGGAGCGGCGTCTCCTCTGGCTCTGCTTGACGGGCGAGAGGGGACTTCTCGTCGCCGAGCCCGACAAACGGGATAGGGGAGTCATTGGCGCCGAGCCCGACGAACGGGAGGTCGTCCTCGTTGAGGACGACGAGGACCCGGTGGTCATGCCCCTTGGCATCCACGACGCCCCTCGACGCCGAGAAAGAGTCGGGCGAGGCCACTCGAGCGGCCGGGAGTTGCCGGCCTAGATGTGGGCGAGGACGGCCTCGAGTGTCCGACCGGGTTCACCCCACCAGGAGCGCCGCCCGACGGAGTTCATGCGCCCCCCACCCCCACCCCCACCCCCCAACGACAGGCGCGCCGTTCATGGAGGGCGGGCGGTTCTCGCGGCGTTGGTGGAGGTACGCCGACCAGACGTAGTGATTGTCCGCCGCCCAGCGGGGGTCCAGCTGGGCGTCCAGAGGCATGGCGGCGCGGATCTCTGCGATCTCCGCCATGCGGTCGGCGTCGGTCGGAATCAGCGCCACGGGACGCTTCCGGCGCTCATTCGCCAGGTGGCGGGAATGTGGACGTCAGGCGGCGTAGGGTAGTCCGCCGACTTGAGAAGGCGAGCTTCCCAGTCGTGCAAATGGCGCCGACCGAAGCCATTTGCCGACGCACCGTCGCCGGGGAAGCGCTCAGCCATGGAGGGAGAGGAGACGACGATAAGAGAGGAGTGTGCGGGATGGTGGACGGGAGATGTGGCGAGCGGCGGCGAAGTGGCGGGGCATTTATACCGGCCGAGCGCGCGGGAGCGGTGTAGACGTGTGGGCGGGAAACTCGGCGATGGCGCGCCATTACGCCGCTGCGTGGGCGATTGGACGGCTCGGCCAGTCTGCGAAAGCCTGCCGGCGCGCATTGAACAACTCGGGGAACGAGGAGATGAGGATGAGATAGCCCGTGGCTCGCTGACTCGGCAGGCCCGCGGGCGAGGGAAACGGTATTCGCGTCATTTCCCTTCATCCGGCGCCCCCAACTGCGCACCGGCGCGCTGGGTTTGGCCTGGGTTCGCCGGGCGATAATTAGTCCCAATCCGGCGCTATTTGGCCTCGTGGGGGGGGGGGGGGGGGGGGGAGTGGGCGGAAAACGGCGATCCGGCGCAAGCTCCTGGGGGCGGCTGGAGATGCTCTTAACCGCTCGCATGCAACTACTAGTAGCAATGGTTTGAGCTGGCTGTATGCATTCATTGTAAACTTTTTGTGTCCTGCATGCAAGCACTACGGTACAATTAAGTACGTATTAAAATACTTGGTAAAGCCAACCTAGTAGCTTGCTTATTATACTACTAGGTGACATGGCATCGCTTGTAGCCGGTAAGCTTGTTTTGTTATTGTTCTTGCTCTAACACATGGTACTAAAAGCGCATGCAAATATAATGAATAGTTTTTGTTATGATTTTAAGAATTTGTAGTTAACAGATGAAGTTCCCGAGAGAGAAAAATTAATCAAGAGATGAAAACTTTACCCATTTCAGACCGAGTGCTGCTATACCTACGACACTATGTGTACCATTTTTGTACGAGTGTGTATATCCTTACGTCCATCATCCATGTGTTAGGCTAAACATTAGCACACCGCTGGATTATCATCGTACAGGGAACGAACAAGTCAAGTGTCGTGCTGATGTAGTTCCGTTTCAGATCCAGCCAATGTGCTGATGTATTCTTTTTAATCCGATTAATATTTATTCCGTACAGTGCTAATGACATCGCTGGGGGTCAGTACGCGCTAATTTCAGTGTTTGTTTATACTCCATTCAGGTATAATACGCACGGCTTATGATTTGTGGCAAACTTCATGCTGCCGGATCGTAGGAGCCATCGTTGTGAGGTCCATGAGTTATTGGATACACTATGCTAATCATCCTTGGGAGTAGCATAGCAGAACATGATGCAAATATAATGAATATATTTTGTTATGCTTTTGAGAAGTCATAGTTAACAGATGAAGTTACAGAGAAAAAAAATTTAATCTAGAGATGAAGGCTTACCCATTTCTGACCCAGCTAACGTAATGCACAAAGCACAAACCTAAGCCCGGCCGAACAAACGATCATCGTTATTTGTTGGCCCGACTCCAGCCACCAGCAGGCCATGTCGTACCACGGATATCCTCAGCATCCGCAAGGCGGGTGGACCGGCCCATCCGGGAGCGAACCTGGATTATTTTTCTGTGTTCCCTTTTCAGTTTATTTTTTATTTTTTGTTCAGTTTTTTTTCATTTTCTGTTTTTATTCCGTGTTTCTTTTCTGTTTTATTTTTTTCCAACTTTTTTTGTTTAATTTACTTTTGTCTAAATTTATTTTTGTTCAGTTTTTTGTTTAGATTTTTTTACTGAATAATGGAGGGGGGGGGGGGGGGGGGGAGGGGGGGGGGGAGAGATTGTTAGATGGGCCGACCCAACAGCGTCGGCCCGTAGGCGGCGGGAGCGAAGTGCCACCTGTAGGCGTATTTAGAGCCCCCCTTAGCACCGGGCTTAAGCGGGGATGAGTCGCTCGGCGCTTAAATGCAAGATTATGTTGGGTCGGCCGTTAAGTTTTTTTCCTTTCTTTCTTTACTTAAATAATTTCTTATCATTTTCATTACTCTTTTTATTAACATTTTTTACTTTCTATACTCTTTATTATTATTATTTTCACTTCAACTATTTTTTTTATTTTTTTAAAGAAGTGTTTACTTATCCTTTGCATGTTTTTTTTTGCTTTTCCATTCATCTATTGCACCTTTCGGTTTTTGTTATTTTCTTTATCGATTATATTTTTTGTGGAAGATACAAGAATCCATGATTTTAAATTTTCATTTAATAAAAATAAACAATTATATTCAAACGTATGACTACATTCAAAACGGATACTCCGTGTTTTGCTTGATATAGACGTGATTTTACTATAAACTTTCTAAGAATGACAACCCCCCTCCCCCTCCCCCCCCCCCCAAAGATTAGACCACATGTGATCAAGCTGGTTCTACTGTAGAGGCCAATAGTAGAAAATAACTGCCACCTCCCCGTCGCCCGATCCTCAGACTCAACTTACAAGTTTTATCGTATTGCCAATGCCTGCTTGTCAGAAACCAATAGTCACCGATGGAACAAAATTAGAGCGTCCTCCTACCCTGTTATATCGAAAGAGCGGACCAAACTGTTTACCTTAAGTGTAACTTTTTTTTTGAGAAACACGGTACAAACGCAAGCGCTCATATACACGCGAATACACTCACCCCTATGAACGCACACTCTACACCTATGAGCACGTCCGAGAGACTGAGCCGGCGGGTCTTGAGATTGACGAAGTCACCACAGACGTCTCGCTGTCGACGGGAACGTCGACTCTCACTGAAAGAATATTCCGCCTAAATGCAACAAACAGTGTCAAACCCGGGTTTTGAACTCTGGTGGGCTGGGCGTACAACCACCCTCCTAACCATCCAACCACAGGTTGGTTTGCTTAAGTGCAACTATTACATATTAAGAAAAAGAATGCAAACGGGGAAAGAAGCCCCCCGTCGGATTCTTATAGTAGTTGTGAGTCCTCGAACCTGGGTTGACAACAGCTCCAACCAAGCTGTCTACCACTCTTCCAAGAGAGTCCTCAACTATTACAGATTAAGAACATTCAAAGTTGTCGAGACTGAGTGAAAGTAACTTAATTGCTAGCCGGTTTGGATCGTTGGATCTGCTAGAGCGTTTTCCTCGCATCGCAACCGTTGGCACTTGTCGCTGCCGTATTGTAGCCATCAGGTTAACTGAATGTGCTGTATTTAACTGAAGACCGTCAGCAGAAGGCAGTGAGGGGCCTGGCCTAGTGCTTGTTACACTAACTGGAGCACGTCTGTGGGATGCAGCTTGTGAATCCCAACTCCAAAAGGTCAATCCCCAACGATTGAGTATATCATATAAATTAAATTAAGACGAGCCAAATTAAACATGTCCTGTGCGTTGGTCGTCTTCTCGCTGTTTCTGTCCATCCAACAGTCAACTCTCTTCTCCCTTTCCCGTCGTCTACCGCCCAAAATCTTGTCTATCGCCTCTAGCGCCACCATCGTATATTCGTATATTTCACATCACACGTACTTGCCGGTTGGCCGCGCATGCCACGGATGCGAACGGAAGAACCCTAGGCGTGGCGCCAAGCATGCGCTCCCAAAGCGAGCCGCACCAAACCCCCGCGCGCACTCTTCCTTCCATTCCATGCATCCCGTCGAGTCGTCGACAGCAGCTAGCGGATCGGAGGACGCACGGAAACCGTATCGGGGAGTGATCCAAGCGGCTCGGGTTCAACAGCAAAGCCCCAACCGTCCTCACCTAAACACGCACCAGCTACTCACAACAGTAGAGCTGCGTAATCTACTGTTGCATTGCACATACAGTAGCAGCCTGCATCATCCGGAGTAGACCCATGCCATGCCAGGAGGAGAGGCGTGCATCCCGCGCCTTTTTATTAATCCCTCTGTGGCGCCCATGTCCTTTCAATTCACACCCCTGTCTCAAATAATAATATTAGCTGAATTTTCCAATCAGGGTCGATCGAGTGCGAGCCGTAAAACCGGCTGGATAGTTTTTTTTACATCGGTTCTGTGATTTGAAATTATGGTGAGATCATATAAGCGTAAGAAAAACAAGTGGATTTGGAGATGCAGACCGCAGTAGTGACACGAGGGAACATGATTGAGTTCCTTCACATGGAGCTAGCTAGCGAAGCTGTTTGCTTGGAGTAGGATCTGGCTTTCCTTTCCTTTGATCGCTCCGGTTCTGCTTGTTGCGAGCCTCCTTGTTGTCTTGCGATCACACGTACTCGCCCCGCGTGTAGTGTGTGTGTGTAGGGCTGCCGATCGGTCGTCAAGCTCAATCAAGCCCACCTTGTCTGCTCACTTTGGGCTTTCGTCGGGTCCGTCCATAAATCTCAGCACGGAGCGAGCACCATGTTCCGGCCGGCGACCTTTCCTTCCTTTTTCTGCCTTTTGCTTCTCCTTGACATGACGTTTCAACTTTACGCATTTTGCTGAATAGATTATTTCTCACATCTCTGATTAGTTCAAAAGAAAAATATCGAAGGGTGATATTAACGTGCTTAGTCTTTGTTTTTGAACGGGGACTTGCTGTCGTGGTGGTGTCACGGCAGATGCCATAGGATGGCTAAAGATGTGGGGACGAAGGACGCTGGAGGCGTTCGGGGAGGGATCACGCGACGAGTAGACGCGTGAAGGATAAAACTAGCACTGCAAACAACACGATCTACCCAGGTTCAGGGCCCTCGTGAGGAGGTAAAACCCTTACTCCTGCCTTTCTCTATGTATTCTGGTGTCTCACCGAGTAGCCACAGTACAATGGTTCTTGCTACCGAGTAGCCACTCTTCTCTCTCCGGGTAGAATTAGGTCAAGAATCTCTACGTGTGATCCAGCCCAAGTCTCGTCCCTCGCGCAGGAGGCGGCGGGGCACCTTATATACCCGGTGCCCAGCCGGATACAGCCAAATACAAACAAGTGTCGACATTGTGTGCACACCGTCCTTCTTCCGAGTTCCCGCTGACAGATTTGGCTTCTAAGCTTGTCCTGATGCGGAAAGTTGTTGGGCAAAACCAAGTAACCAGTCTGTTATCACTGTGCGAACACAGAGTAGGTCCCCCCTATCCTGCGACGCCCTGCTGACACACTGTCACTGTCAGGCACGCCGTCCCCAGATGAACAGTGCTGTGAACAGTGCCAAGTACGGACCCGGGATACGCGGGATTCGGTGTCAGAACGGCTCCTTTGACTTCTGGCCCGAGTAGGTTCCCGCCAGTTTTACTCGGACCAGCTCTTCTATTCGAAGGAGCATAACTTCCTTGATCCATCCTTCTGATCATCTTTTGTGTAAGACCGAGTAGCAGTCGACCGGGTAACAAGTACCGGGTAGGCGGCTACTCGACCAAACTTCTCTTCTGACCCTGTATTTAGCACTTGCCTTTACCCTACTCGGGGGTAACCCCCCGACAGCAGTCCCCGAAGCTGGTAGAGTCCTGCGAACTCGTTCACTGGGCCCTGCCAGCTTTAACCCAATCTTGGCAACATTGCCTTGAATTTCACGATGCTGAGTAAAACCTCCGAGTAGCATTCTGGAAAATACCTTGAGTTTCTTCACCTCCGAATAGAGCTACTTCTCTTCTCTGTGGCCGAGTAAAATGACTTGGTGAAATCTCGAAACAGAATCTCTGTGAGACAGAGCACAATCCGGCTTTCGGCGCTGCAACTGGGCACGTGTCACGCGGACACGACTTCGACGTCTCGGTGCCCGGTAACTGACAGGCCACGCGCCCAGTTTTCACGGGGTGGGCCCACCAGCTCGTAACGTCCCATCACGCGCAGTAATCGCCCACGATCTCGTCGTGGGATCTAATGCGGCCGTTACGCGCGCGTTCCGCGCTGTGTGCGTTTCTAACCGGCCCACAGACCCCACGCCGCACGATTACTGCCACGATTGATCCCACTTCCTCAACTCGTAACGGTAACTCGAGGAGTGGTATAAATACCCCCTCGGTAACTCCTTCTCCTCCTTCCGCTAGCAATTCCCCTTCTGCCTTCTCGTTTCTCCGCCGTCGCAGAGCTCCTCGCCGCCGCGCAACTTACTGCGCCGCCGCGAGCTTCTCCATCCACCAAATCTTCGATTTCTTCCCCCAATTTCTTCCCCATAGCCATGGCGCGCGACGACAACGCTCGCGTCGGCTGGGCTGGCTCCGAGGTCACCGCCGAAGACTGCCAGTGGCTCGTGAACACCCGGAGGGTTCCTCCCGGTGTTCGCTGCCGGCAACCCGACGGCGAGCTCGTTCCAGCTCCGGAAGAGGGAGAACATGTCGTCTTCCTCGCGCACTTCGCGCGAGGATTTGGGCTTCCCGCATCAGGTTTTCTTCGTTCCTTCCTCGACCACTATGGTCTCCAGATGCACCACCTTCCTCCCAATGCTGTTGTCTTCCTCTCCTACCATGCTGTGGTGTGCGAGGCCTTCCTCGGCGTTCGCCCCACGACGGAGACGTGGTCCAAGTACTTCTTCTTCCACCAACAGAGCAAAGGCAAGAAGGACGGCGCGGACACCAGCAGCCGGATAACGGAGACCGGCAGCGCCATGATGGTGCAGCGCCCCGGAACCAATCATCCGCGCATCAAAGGATTGGACTCCGTCCGCAAGTGGCAGAAGACGTTCCTATACGTCAAGAACATACCCGCCAAGAAGGGATCCAAGGTGGAGGACAGAATCAATCTGCCCCCGTGGAGCAACCGAGCTCCTACCGGGCAGAACTGGAAGACCAAGCCGTCCATGGACAGGAACCTGACGCAGATGGAGGAGCGCCTTGCCCATCTGATCGGAGAAGGACTCAAGAGCGACGATATAGTTGCCTGCTGGATCGCCAGGCGGGTGCTGCCACTCCAGCAACGCGCCCACCCCATGTGCTACATGGGCGGCCCCCGCGATTCTACTCGGACAACCACGTTCGAGCTCAGCAACGCGGACGTCGCCGCTCATGCGCGGTCCATCCTGACCACCGGCCTCAGAGACAATTGGCAGTATGGCTTCATCCCATACAGCCGTACGAAGCCGATTGAACGGGTATGTGCTTCTTACTCTGCTTCTTGCATACGCAATCCGAGTAGATAGTCTTCTCTCCTTGCTGCGACTAGCATTTGCCCTTTGCGCCGAATAGGGCGCTTAACGGAACTGCTCAGGCTTAGTGTGCTTGGTGTTTGCACGCCTTGTCAGGTAGCACACTTAGGAGAATTGCTAAGGCTTAATGTGCTTGGTGTTCGCACACCTTACCGAGTAGGACACTTAGCAAATTTCCCTAGGCTTAGTGTGCTTTGTGTTTGCACGCCTAGTCGGGTAGAGTGCCTTTATGCTACTCGACTAACTTGTGATGCCTCTCTATTCTGCAGGTCCTTGATCGCCAGCTCACTGAGAGCATGGAGCGCTTTGAGGACAACTGGTCGGCGGACCGAGAGGAGGACGACGAGGTTTCCTTCGAGACCGTGGACGGGCTCAACCTCCCCCATGCTCAGACAGAGAAACATCACGTAGATGCATCTGTCCGTGATTGGACCGAGGACGAGGACGAAGGTAATTGAGCTCATCTTGCCTGGTCGCAAGCCGCGCTACCCAATTTCTCCTTGCCTTTGAGTTGTTTTTCTTCTTCCTAATTTCGCAGGTGGCGCTGATGCTGAAGAGGAAGACGAGGAGGAGAACGAGGAATCCCTTGTCGTCAAGCCGCTCTCGGTTGCTGCTCCTCTTACCCGCAAACGGACGGGTAGCGGAGCTCAGGAGCCCCCCGCCAAGAAGAAGAAGACGGCCGGGAAGACGACCAAGAAGACCGCGACGCGAGGAGGACGGACCATCCCTACCCGCAAAGGGTAAGCATTTTCTCCTTCGTTGCTTCTCCTCGATTTCCTCTGTCCTTCCCTTTTTCCTGAACCTGTTTCTTTCTTCAGAGCCCCCTTGAACGCTGACGCCGCTCTCGCGCCCACCGTGACTAAGAAGAAATCCGCCATCGACGTCGATAACCTCATCGATTTCGACGACGAGACTGGAGCCGCAGCGCAGGCCGGAGCGCGTGCGTCCTCTCCCGTGAAAGGGGACGACTCTGACGACGCTCGATATATGGATAGCGACGCCCCCGACGCCGAGCAGGAGCAGCAGACCCGCGGAGATCAAGAAGCGCGGGACACTGATCGCGACGCAAGACCGCTTTCTCCTCCGGCCGCCACGGCCGAGGAGAATCTAGATCAAGACCCCGAGAAACATGATGATGATGCCGCCCTTGAGCGGCGAGAAGATGACCAGGAGCAGCCAGCGACAAAGGCTGCTGAGCAAGACGACCCCGCGGTCCAGCCGCGGGTAGAAGGACCATATGCCACACAGCAAGACCCCGCTGCCGGGCAGCGGGTTGAGACTATCGATGAGACGGAGCAGTACCCTCTGAGCGACGCGCAACCTGGCGCCGCGCAGGGTAGCGCTCAGCCGGACGCCACGCCGAGTAGCGCGCCTTTGGCGCCGCCTACCCAGCATGGTACTTCCTCCAGCGCGCCAAGCCCTCCATTAGTGAAGAAGACCAAGACAACATCCAGCCCTCCAGCCCAGCAGCTTATCAAGAAGATCAAACAAGAGGCCGTTGACAAGAATGCCGCCGAGAAGAGGGCTGCCGAGAAAAAGGCTGCCGAGACCCAGGCCGCCGAGAAGCCAGCTGGCCAGTCAGATGGCGCTGTTCGCAGGAATCCTTCGCGTAGCCGTACGCGTGGTGCTGCCACGATGCTGCCGCCAAGACCAACTGCCAAGCCTGGCCAGCTCACCATCCATGAACCTGAGGCGGCTGCTGATACCGCCGCAGGGTCCAACTTCCCGGATCCACCCACCTTCCCACCTTATATGGTGAAGATGAGCCAGCAGCACAACATTCAATTGACCCCAGTCGAGAGGAAACTCGCTATTCGGAGGGGAAAACAGGCTGCGCCGGTGGACTCCAAGCCTCCAGCCAGGAACAAGGACCGATCCATCTCGTTCTACTCGCTCGAGGTTGCAGAAACCGAGGTGACATCCACGGGCATCGAGCAGATAGTCGACCGGGTTGGATTCATCGATGCCGAATGGGACAGCGACGTCCTCGGCAACACGAACTGGCACGACACATCTCTGGGCGATCTGGACCACATGCGTGTCGACTGGAACAAGGCAGACATGGGTTATAAACCCATGACTATTGCGTCCAACACCAGCACTCTCGCCGACAAGCTCTTCGTCCATCGCAAGGCCGCGGAGGATATTGAACAAACTTACGCGGTAAGCTTTATTTTTTTTATCCGTCCCGAGTTGCATTTTATTTCTCTTCTATCCTGCTGCTTCTTCTTATCCATCCCCCAGTCCCCGAGATTCTAGCCGAGTAGGGGGGTACTCGACCGAGTTGCCGCCTTCTCGGGTTGAATCTACCCGTCTTTGTCTGACTCCTTTTCTTTCTTCCTCCCAGAACTGCCTTCTGAAAAGAACCAATCTGTACCGGCGACTGCTGTGGAACCACAGCATTGCTAGGAGGCACCTCTAGGCCCTGGAAAAGGAGCTCAAGTCCGCTGAGGCGGCGGATAAGAATGTCATGGACAGCGCCCTCAAGCTTTCCGAGATCGAGAGTGAGCTTTTAGCTACGCGGTTTCCGCGTTTTATGTTTACGCCCGCTATTGCTTTCTGCTCTAACCAACTCATTTCTGCAGGCAAGTTCAAGACCCTGGCCGAGGAGCACTCCAACTGCCGCGCCTTCGTCGAGAGCGGCCAAACCACAATCAAGAGGCTGGAAGGTGAGTTGGTGTTCTTCTCTGTAACATCCCAAGTATGAAAATCTCCCCCTAGATGTTTGTTTCTTGGTTATTTATGTTTGCATCATGTCATCATAACCATTGCCTTTTGTTGCATTTGTTTTGCATTTGAATTGATTTTGTTTCCATCTGTTTTCTATTTTGAATTCCAAACAAAACATTAAAATTATTTGTCATACTTGTTATGTTACAATGTGTCAAATAAAAACTACCAAACAAACAATATTTTGTTCTACAAAAATTGTTATCAAAACTTAAATTGGCTTAAGTTTCATTTGTTTATCGTGATACCAAAAATGGATCCATTCATTTAATTTTTCAACAAGCAATCTATTTAATTTTTTTTGGAAAACCAAGTGGGTACTTGATGCTATTACAAAACTTAATCAATAAAATCATTGCCCCAAAATTTTTGCTAACCGTAGAACTATTTGTTTCTCTCTTTTCCCAAATCTGAAAAAAAAGGAAGAAAAGATTAAAAGAGAAGAGGGGGGAAAGGCACCCAGCCCACTTGGGCCAGCCCAGATGCCCAAAGCCTGGTAACCCCACGTTATCTCCTACCTCTCGTACGGAGAGGCATCCATGGTGGCCACGTCCGGATCAGAGGAGGGGACGGTGATCCGATGCTTCCATCCCCCCTTAAGACCTCGAGCCTCCTCCTCCTAGCCCTAATTTTTTCCCTCCACTCCTTCTCCCTCGCGCCTCCTCTTTTCTCCCTCGCTCTCTCGCTGCTACTCCTCTCTGTTCTGTACCGAGCTCCACCGAGAGCTCCATCACCGCTGCACTCTCCGGCTCGCCGCCGGCGCCACGGCGCCCGCCCGGCCGCGCTAGGGCCGGGAACGGAGACGCCGCGCGTCCCTCGTCCTCGCCACCTCCTCTGTACCCGCCGACGATCACCGGAGCGTCGCCGCCATCCCGTTTTCGTCGCCGGCCGCACCTCACCGTGCGCCGACCATCTCCTCGAGGTGAGTCGCTCCTCGCCTCCTTCCCTCTCCGCAGCGCACAACGAGCGCACGCACGGCCCGCGCGATGCACACGCATGGACCGCGCCACCCAGCGCCCGCGGGCAGCGGAGTCCGCCGGCGTCCGGCCTTGCCTCCGTCGATCTCCGTTACAGCAACCTGCATCTGCACGATAGAAATTCAGTTAGATGCGTTTACCTGAAGGTTAACCTCCCTCGCTTCCTATAACTGACACGAACCCGAGCAGAGCTGCAGTGGCAGCGCTCCTACCGCGCGCGCCGTAGGTGGTGGGTTCGATCCCCCACCCCTGCGGTTTAGGCCACCCCTTTTGGTTGTTTTTCCACACGCCACCCCAGGGCCCACCCGTCAGCGGCCCTGGAGGCCACATCACCTCCTAGCCCCCGCCACGCAGCGCCACCGTGGTAGCTGACCCCACTGTCAGCCCGCGTGGGTAGCTGATTCGTGGTGGAAAAAGTTGCTGCCCTGTTTTTCTTTTTCCAGAAATTGTCTATTAACCTTAAAACTTCTAAAATTCATATCTTTTGCATATTTGCTTAAAACAGAAAACTTAAAACATGAAATCCATTCAATTCTAAATGCTCTACCCAAATATGAATTTTGTTTACTGTTTTGGATTTTCAAAATGCAATTCAAATTTG